>OU466862.2:69218208-69945708 GCA_911865555.2 Thlaspi arvense | reverse complement strand
AAAGCAATATCCTGGATTATTTTTCAGCTGCTATGCCAATACATTTATATTCTCACCATTCATATGAACTATCAAGTGAACAGAGTATAAAAAGGTGACGCATACGTCCTAAAAGAGTATATATCCTTCCATCGCCACTTTTCACTTCCTCTGCAATGATGTTGAAGTAATGCAAACAGTGGTCATATTCCTGTCAGAGATAGCAACAGATATTTATGATGACTTTCGAAGGGTCAGAGTTTTGTCCTTATACAAACAAATGATAAGTTTTCATGACTCTAATCCACCTTCACCTTCCACTTTCAGTTTGTCGGCTCCACTACTGGTGGTATGCAATCCACTTTATATCGAAGAGTCTATTGCACAAAGAAGAAAGAAAAAGAGTACATGAACAGATCCTCATTAGTGAAAGCAATGGAACAGTAGGCTAAAAAGGATATTGATTCACTTTGTCTGCCGCAAATTGTAGCTATCATTCTACCTTTTTGAAGAAAGTTGAATATGAGTTATCCCAAACAAGTTTGTAGTTTCCAGCCATTAGCGTAGAGAAGTTTCCCTGTAGGAATAAACACAGTGAATCCCCAAAACGATGACATTAAACAACACAGCAATGCAACAACATCTACAAAAACTCAAAAGCTTCCCCACATATGCACATATGCACATGGCACTCACCTGGTCAGCTTCATACCGACGGTAAGGTAATATCAGCTGCAATAAGAAAAAATCGTAATCACCCCTCAGAATATAAACTTCACTATTTGAATGGATATTTTAAAGAGAGAGATAACGTTTGCACTATACACTAGTAAAGTTTATTGACAGTTTGGAAACTAAAGAGCACACTCACAGTCTTTTCCCCTGACGCACTTATGTACTCCACGCTAAATCCAATATCCTGTTAAAATAAAAATAGGAATTAAAACAGAGGACAAACCAAATAAGGGTCAATAAACAACAATTATTGTTTGTCTTTCACATTAAAGATTCATCACAGAGAAAGAAAGGCTGCCCACTAAGTGCGACAAAAGCTAACTAGATTTTTGCAAAAACAGCAGCATATACAATTTTATTTCTGCAATAGGGCAGATAGAGACAATGTGTGATGCTCTCGGCATGTAACCCCAAAAAAGAAATAAATACAATTTTTCATGAATATCTTGTTACTGTAGCTACTAAAAGAGAACAGCCTAGACACTAAACCAAGCAAGAAAAGCAATCAAATGATTTATGGTTACATAATGCGGAAACAGATCGAGGGTTCAAAAAGTGATACCATGCTTATCTTGCCTTGCATCAAGGAGAAATCCCAAGCAATGTATGAATTTTCGGATTCCACCATCAATGAGACCTAGAGAAGAAACAACAACCATCAATCAACGAGATGTACTTACGCACTCAAATGCAAGTGCTTATACTTTTGAGTTTTCTTTTTCCCCCACCACAAAATGTGAATGCCACAAACTATTGTCATTAACATCACTTTTCACTTTTTTGAACACAGCGAAACTCTTGTAAAGAGTCTAATAATGGCAAAACATTCAGTTTTCATTCATAAACAAAGGCATTTGAGGAGAACATAATTACCTCATAGGTTCTCCCAGCTTGAACGATTATCTCCTTGTACTCCTCATTTTCCCTAAGTACCAACTGTTAGATATCATGAACTGTATTGAGAATTTTGTGAATGATGGAAGCTAACCTTGAGCCTAATATCCCAGTGGTATCTGCTGAAATGAAGAAGGGGGAATTGGCAAATACATCGCTGAAAAAGCACAAAGCAAAACGTTAAATTCTACACTAGTGAGAAAGCAATGCCTAAAGACGTCTAACCTACCTAAGTAATGTTGGAACTGTAGAAACAAAAACTTTAACTAAAACTGAAAAATAACACAAAACTAATTAATTTACTCTAAAGCTTGATAGGAATGCTTTCACATACTAGCAACAATGGGTTAGGAGATTAGAAAAAACTATCAAAGGAAACAAAGGAAAACAAACATCAACGGAGCAAAGAAAGTTTCAAAAGTGAATTTTCCCCATTGTGATCCAGTACAGTACCACGACCCACGAACATCGAAAGGAAGATGGTAATTAGTACCTGATAAATGTGACGAATCTTTCAAACTCAGATGTATAGACGATAGCAGCTTCAGACAGGAGATTCATTTGGTCTTTATTCCTGCTCATCCCACATATAATAAATTGTCAGAACCTCAGTTCATTGAAAGATATCATGAATACTTGAAAACTTAATTTAACAACAAAAAAAAAGGGAAAATATTATCCAACTATCTTACAGTTCGAAGGTATCATATCTTTCCCACAGAAGAGTAAGGAAAACCCGAATTGCCGTCACCATTTTTGTGAGACTGTATAGAGGAGGTCCATAACGTTCTCGTTGTTCTTCCATTGGCCTTTACACAAGAAGATTAATTCTATCAGTTAAAGTTTCTAATGCAACCTGAATTTTCTGCCACCATAAGCAAACACTCATTGACTTTTACGAGTGAGACCATGGTACATACCCATCATCATCATTTAATTGTCGAATAAAGTCCAACAACACCTACAAGGTATGCAATAAAAAAGAATCAACAACTAAATGCATGTATGCAAAATTGGAGAAGCCAAATGGAGTATGAGGGCTATCGGCGGAGAAGATTTGGTGAAGAGAGCGGACGGAAAAGAAATTTGCCAGGAAGAGTGGATGGGTAGGCCTACCTGTGGAACCCCTACCAAGTATTTCACCAGGGTTTTGTAGACACCAGTCGCAGAGCCTAGCTGAGCCAACTGTCTCCTCCTATGTCAGAAAAAAGTCAATAAAATGCATAATACATACTCTATGTAAGCAAGCATCAATGAACAAATCAGAAACGAGCAGGCTCACCTCTCCATCTGTTGCTTCCAAAGAAGAGCATATATGTCGCGTATACTCCCTCCAGAGCTAACCAAGGCATCCACCTCCGCCTGTTTGTTCCTCTCCGACCTCTCTTTCTGCTGTCTGATGAGCGTTCCTCGGAAATCTTGAGGCATGTAGGTCATAACTGTAGAACAAAAAACAAAAGCATCAATACTCGTATGAAGCTGTTTATATCTATGTAATGTATAACAGTGTATGCGTAGAATTAACCTGTGCTGAACACGCGCTCGGAGTTTTTCGTCTGGAAGGAAATCAAAGCAGTCAAAGCGTTATCAAAATTGTCCTTGAGATGTCGCAAAATAGAAGAGAAATCAGCATCTTCGGATGTGGAAGGTTCCCGAAGCTGGAGCAAAACCAAAAAAAAAAAAAAAAAAAACTCAAGAGCGATGTCACCAGAAGCAGGAGCAACAAGGTTGGGGCAAGGGACAAAACGAAGCTAAGATTGACCTGAGCAGGCCAACGAGATGGTTGCAGAAGAAACAAAATCTCCTCCATCTGCTCCCGATTTTTCCACATATTCTCATCAATTTTGTGAGGAGGTTGCCGATTAGCTTCGTCGATCAGCGAAGCTTCCCCTACAAAGGGAACGATAATAAATTTATGGTAAATTCAAAAAGTAGGAAATCAAAAGCAGGATTGGTGATACTATGGGATCGAGAACCTTGAGAAGGGGGAGACTGGAGGGTTAGTAGCTGATTAAGAGAAGCGATGTCAGAGGAAAGCCGAGAAACGTCGTCGGAAAGAGGAGGGAAAGGATATTTGTCGTAGTATGAAGCGAGAAAAGCCCGGGTGATAGGCACAAGTCCTTCCGTCGAAGCCATGTTCAAAATCCTTGCGCGATCTACTCACTCACATTCCATGCCGGCGAAGAGAAGACTAAATTGAGAAAATGAAGGAGGATGAAGAGAAGGGGATATTTGGTCCCAAAAGGCTTATTCAAAGCCCATCTACTGGGCCTTTAATTATTGCTTAAAAAAGATTGGGCTATCGTCGTCGTCGTCTTCTATGCTTGTATATTAAAAAAAAAAAATTGTTTATGATGAATGTGAATCAAAGAGCGCGCAGACAATCTCAAGAATTCATTCATTCTATATATGATGATGATGATGATGATGTTGGTACAAGAAAGACAGAAAAGAATAGAGTTAAATGGAGCAAGAAGTACAATGGCATGACTTGGGAACAAAGGCGCAAACGCCAAAGGGCTTGTTGGGAAGTTGGCAATTGATACCGAAACAGCAAGGCATGGTGGCACAAGTGGTCGAGGAACAGCATTTGCACTCTAAGCATAGCTCCAACGGCGTCATCAGCTTCCTCCTCCATACTCCTCTGTATTCCATCATCCCCGTCTCCACTGGCCACATTTCTTCTCCACCTGCACACACGAGCCCAGATAAGATCCGATACTAGTGGCTATCATCCAATCACAAAAGGATATAATATAATAATCCACCTTGGCCATGGGCTGTCATAACCAGAATTGTTGCAAGCAAGCCTAACAAAATCGCACCGTGTCTGCTAATGCTAGGCTCCATAGTTTTCCCGAGTCAAGATGCTGAAGATAGATTTGGTGATACCAAGATCTGTGTGGTGGATAAAAAGAGTTACAGGTGAGAGAGAGAGGGTTTAGTGGGTCACTCCTCCAGATTCCTTTAAGTCCAATCATATACAGCGAAGGCAGCATCAATTTCGCAACATCTCACTCCTCATCATTCCCAAGTCCACTACAGTCAAAAATCATTCCCCAATCACAAGTGCATTATTATTAACAGGCCAACAGCCAGCAACGTTCATCACTTTGGATGTCTTCTCTTCACCAGTACTATCTGCAACAGTACCAACCCTTCATGGCCGGGGAAAGTCCTAAACCTTCACCACGGAGTGATTAGAGAGAAATGTTGACTAATACAAGCACTACATCAGAATGCGGGGATTAAACAAAAACCACGCTCAATCATAATCATACAAGACTCTAGACAGATCAACACTGTATTGTGGCAATAAACAGCAGCAACAACAACAACAAAAACAACGTGAAGCAAACCGCATCCATGATTTTTAGCAACTAGACGTTTGGCTCAGAGAAAAATTACGCAAAAGGAGACACTGCGAACCCATTATGTACACTTGACACTTATCACCGCACTCTGCATGCTGCAGGTCCACCCGGTGAACAACTTGGATTGGGTGACCTGCAAATGGCACCAGGCCCAACATTCTTTGCAAACCTCCGGTGCATTCTATAATCAGGCACCCCTCCCATTGCAAATGCAGCTCCAGCCGCAGTTGTTGCACCAGGTATTAGGGAATCACCTGTACACTGCAAAGGTTCCAAAGTCTCAACCACATCACTCATCAATGGCCTAGCTTTCGGGTTCTGGCTAAGACAGTAATACGCCAAACTGCATGCCTTCTGAGCTGCCCTGACAGAGTATTGGTTCTCCAGCCTCGGGTCAATTATTTGCAGCAGCTTTCTTTTATCATTCAGCTTCGGCCGAGCCCAATCAACCAGGTTCTGCTCTTTGCTAGGTCTTGTCTTGTCCACTGATTTTCTTCCTGTCAACATCTCCAGAAGAACAACTCCAAAGCTGTACACATCACTTCGGGCCGTCAGGTGTCCTTGTTCATTGGTAACAGAGTCAAGTCAGTGCGTATTTGTGTAATGGTTTAAGCACTTATTGGCATGCAAAAAGAGACACTTTGTTGCTCGAAATAATGTTGAGAAATAGGAGTGCACATCAGAGGCATGGTTCAAAATGAAACGCCACAGTACTATATGCTAAATATTAGCAAGGTACCTAAGCAGAGAAGTAGAGGTAACAGCAGGTTGAACGGAAAGATAAGTTGAATCAGTTCAAGTGAACTCCCACATTTAGTTAACAAACTACCCTATTTTCAAACGGTAGGACCTATATAAACAGTATTCATCGCTCCCATCACAGACCAAGCGAAAATAAGACACTGCACGAGCAACATCGTATATGCAATAAGTTGAAGGTGATACATGTCGCAATATTATGCAATTCATACCAGTCATCACATATTCTGGGGCAGCATAGCCATAAGTACCCATCACTCGAGTTGATACATGGGTTTCATCACCCTGGGGCCCAGCTTTAGCTAACCCAAAATCTGAAAGCTTGGCTGTGTAGTCCTGCAGGTTCAACCCAAGCAAGGACATATTAGCTGTGAAAAGGTATTCCCAATGTCTTGGAGGAACTTTTGGAGCGCTGGAAGAAAAGAATGACTAGTTACCGAGTCAAGCAGTATATTGGATGTCTTGAAATCCCGATAAATAACCGGTCTTTCAGCGTTGTGGAGGAAAGCAAGCCCTTTCGCCGCTCCAAGAGCAATCATCATCCTTCTAGACCAAGACAGGGGAGCTGTGGTTTCTGAGGAGAGGCCATGGTGACTTGGTTAAATATAGACTAAGTATGATGAGCAGGTTAACAAAACGGAATAGGCGAAAAGCAAAAAATCTGCGCAACTCTGATAGTACATGTGTATAGTCGACTTGTATACTAAATGGAGAAGGGTGCGGGGATTACTTCGAAAGAGGTGGTTCTCAAGACTGCCTCGCAGCATGAACTCGTAAACAAGCAATCGGTGATCGTCCTCGCAGCAGTAACCAATAAGCTTGACGAGGTTGGGATGACGGAGCTGGCCGAGGAAGTTGACCTCGGTAAGCCATTCACGGTGGCCCTGGAGGCCCTCCTTGTTGAGGACCTTGACGGCTACAGGGAGAGACTTGAGGCCAACGCGGAGATTGTCATCAATGTAGCCCTTGTAGACGGTGCCGAAGCCGCCTTCTCCGAGAATATAGTCGGGGCGGAAACTCTTGGTGATGGTCTCGAGCTCAAATAAAGTGAAGGGGATGACCTGGGCATACGAAAGAGGAGTGCGAGAGTCGTCCCGGAAGCGAGGAGTGGATGGATCGCTCAGATCTGAGACGGAGCGGGAGTGCTTCTTCTGGAGCTGTTGGGCTGCGAGGTGAACCAAAGAGAAGAGAGATCAGGAAAAAGGGAGAGAAATAGAGATGGAGATAGAGAGAGAGGGAGAGAAGAGAGAGAGAGGGAGACCTTGAGCTTGAGGAGTGAAGACAGCAGCCTCGTCTCTAGTACCGCAGTTGCCCATTGTCAGCAGATGGAATGCAGTGGAAAGGATCTCATTCTCAATCTCAAGATGCAGCACCAAGCCGATTTATCGATTTACTGATTCAAACCCTAATTGCAACCGGAGATGAACAACAACGACGCTCTCCACACCGAACCACTGGGAGTGGTCTTCTCTTCTTCTCTGCCTCTACAGTTTACAGGCAGGAAGTTGACACAGTCTACTCCATGTTGCCGAAAGCGATTGGGCTTTACATTTCTTTTTCCTTTTTCACATGGGCCATACTAATGGGTCTGCTTCGGGGTTATTAATACTGGGCCGATTATGAGGATACATATCTTATTGCTCATCAGAACTGGTCGGTGTCTCGACCACAGGCACAGCAGTTCGCATATGTTATCCTAAAATGATCGATATACATTTTTGATTTTCATATGTTTTGGTGATCAGCTTAGAATTTGGACTGGAGTTTATTCCCTAAATTATTCCAAACAAAATGTATATCGGTCATTTCCTTGGCAATAAGAAAGACAACTAGGTATTAGATTAGAAAATCATCCCTCAGCCTTTTGTTATCCTAATACAAAATAATAAATGTATGGCCGGATGGTGACAAGCCGACCTTAGCTAATCCAATAGACAATAGTTATATCCTAATCAAACTAGTTAGCTTGGCCGTATTAATTAAATGAGCCAAAGAATAAGAAAAAAGTAGAACGAGTGGTGGTTGTAGATGATGAAAGGGGGGGGGGGTATGGGTCATCTTGAGCCACGCAAGTCCGAGAGACAGGTCATATTTGTAATCTAATAAAGTGTCTATAATCCAATGAGAAGCATTCGAAGAACAAAAACCACCATGTGGGGGTCGTAATCTGGAGCAGGGTGGGGGAGAATAAAGAAAAGAAGACAAGAGAGAGTAACCGAAAGAGAGATGAACATACATGTATATAGGGTCCCTTGAGGTTGTTGGTGGGGTGATATAAAAGGGCAGCTACTTCTTGCTCTGTTGTTTGGTAAGCTCCTCTGCTTGCTTTATCATCTCTCTTGAACAGCAACTCAAGCAACAGAATGGCGAAGGTTCATCCTAAGGGCGGGAAGAATCCGTCCCTAGAAACGGGCAGCGAGGCGTCTGTGTTAACGGTTTGGAAGAAGTCTCTGATGTTCAGCTGCAACGGCTTCGCGGTGTTCGACTCCAATGGGGATCTCGTATTCCGAGTGGACAACTATATGCACGGCAACAGAGGGCAGATCCTTCTGATGGACGCCTCCGGCAAGCCTCTCCTTACCATCCGCCGCAAGGTATTTATCATCTTTTCCAACATATCCCTCTCACACACGTACGTACGTCCACTATATTAATCTGAATCATTACATATATAATCATGATAACAGATGCTGAGCCTTGGAGATTGCTGGGTGGTGTGCGAGGGAGAGACAGCGTTGAAGCCGCAGTTAACGGTGAGAAAGCGCCTCAACAGACTGAAATCGAAGACACTGGCCTACGCCACCAGCACCTGTTCAAAAAAGAAGACATACCACATCCAAGGATCATACTCCCAGCGATGTTGCGTGGTGTACGACGCTAACCAGCGGAAAGTGTGTGAGCTGATAAGAAAAGAGGGTGTGGGAGACGACGTGTTCCGCCTCGTCGTCCACTCTTCTTTCCAATCTCCCATCGCCATGGCCCTCGTTATACTCCTCGACCAGATGTTCGGCGTCTCCTAGTCATTTTAATATCCTTCCAACATGTTTACTCATAACAAACTTAATTATACATATACGATATTCCATTTTCTCAAAATACAAACTGTATTGTATATATATCACGAAACGAATAGTGATGCGAATTTTCCTATAGCCGGTATAATACCCCTATTTATTATATGTATCTTGCTAAAAAAAAATGTAAACTAGGCTCCCTTCTCCTCTACTTTAATTACAATGGACTCGTTGCAACATGCATCTCTCGGAGTAAAGATGACTTGCATAGAAGGAAATCCTAGCAAGACCGACAATCCTATTTTGGTTTGGAGATTGTGCCCTAGATTTATGAAATAGACATGAGGCTTCTTGCCTCTTGGCATGAATTTTGTACGCAATCCCACCACATATTAATCACTTGGAGTCCAAGTATAGCCGAAGCAAATCGATTTTGAAAATTAGTATATCAAATCAGTTGCACATATCAGTACTTCATAGTGGACGTTTTCTACAGTACAAATTATAACCAAACATTGGAGAAAGGGCCTACATATTCATATTTTGTTGAAAATACTTGTTAAGCGTACACTTCTTTTAGCTCGTCTCTGATCTAGTGATATTTCTTCAACCAACACGCTTTAACGATTTATTTTCCGAGTCCTAATTAAGAACCTTACTGTTACATACGCCCCTGCTTTGTATTGACAAAAGTAACAAGTTTGGGCATAAAAAAAAATTGAGTTGTTTTTTTTTTTTTCTTTGAAATTGAGTTGATCTAAATTATTCTTTCAAAACTAGAAAGAAAAGACATGTGTGATATATGCATGTGAATATGTGATTCCCCAAGATATAGGCGATCAAATGATTAACAAGCTATTATCAGGGTCCAAACTATATTATTAAAGACTCGGATTTAATTATACCACTAATCCCCGATCCCATCGAGAGCTTTGATCCGACGATAATAAAAATACATATATAATTGTATCAGTTGTTATGTGTGTTCACATGCACATACGTGCTCCCCGAATACAAGTATGATGTATGGTGTAACTTGTGAGCTGCTACCTAGCTGTATCGATTTGATTTAATTATTTGTTAGCCAAACAATCAATGATGGGAATTAGAAGCAAGAGATAGCATATATATATATATATATATATATATCTAGACTCTAGAGCTAGCAGAGAGAGTTTTAGGAAGTGATCCGGTAATTAATAAGATGAACCAAGGAGAGAACGAGGTGGGATGGATAGATGAAGTCTCGGATGGTGATTCTTTTATTGAAATACAAATCAACAAACCAGCAACCGGATTGAGCATCTCATCTTCTTCTTCTTCAACATCTCCCGGTAATGAAATGCAGGCGGCAGCGATCTTCTCCTCGGCCTCTAGCTGCTTCTCTGCATACAGCAGCGTGACAAGGTTGATGATGAGACTGGGGTGTTTGAGTATAGTAGGAGTCATAAAGGAGAAAGTCAACGTGGGAGAGAAGTGGGTTCTTAAAGTTGTACACGGACGACGAAACAAGAGCCCCCTTCATTACTACTGCGAAGACAGCACCAGTTACAACGATGAAACATTAACGGATGACTCCCTCAAGGCAGCCATCGCTTATTGCAATGCTTCCTCTCTCTCCCGTCCACAAACTTAATCTATTTTCTTTAAAGAAAATCTTACTACAATGTCCATAATCACAATAAGAAACTAATATGTATTTGGGTTTGGGTCCAATTTTTGATGGTGCCATATGTAATTTCATATTGGCATGTACTGTTTTAGTAATTAATACTTTAGGTAAAATATTATTTGATATATATATATATATATTTAGTATGTTTTTTTTTTTTTGTAAATAATGAATGTAACGTAATATTCAAAATATTTAGAGAGGTACTTTTATTTTAACTTGTGTTGTTGTAACTTTTAACAATTGAGTGAGTAGCCAAAAGGGAAAAAAGGTCACTGAATCGGCGGCCTTTTGGGCTTAGAAAGGGAAAGGAGTAAGGCAAGAGGCACGTGGCAAGCACAACAGAGAGAGAGAGAGAGAGAGAGAGAATCTGTAGTCGCAGAAATATCGCGAGAAGTTTTGATTCCTCTCAATCATCATCTCAGACTCAGTTCTCTGTTTTTCTTCCCTCTCCAGATTTCCAACCCAAGTCAACCGTCAAAATCGCTGCTTTTGGCTTGCGCTGGGGTTAGGGATTGTCACTTGTCAGAATGATAGCGCGGATTCTCGCCGCCTTGGCCGATTCCATGGAGATTCCGACGGCTGCCGGTGAATCGGTGCTGGGTACCATCAAAATCGCCGTGATGCCAATTGCCAAAGTTTTCACCATGTGCTTCCTGGGCCTTCTCATGGCCTCCAAGTACGTCAACATCTTGCCTCCCTCTGGCCGCAAACTCTTGAACGGGGTAATAATTGATTCCTTCTGACTTTTACGCCTTTGCACAGACGTGAGTTTTCTCAGCTTTGTCCTCTTCGTACAGTTGGTCTTCTCGCTTTTGCTTCCCTGCTTGATCTTTTCCCAGCTCGGACAAGCCGTCACTCTCCACAAAATGCTTCAGTGGTTTGTTTCCCTCCCTACTCTCTCTAGTCTTTACTCCTTAGACCACATTAGGTAGGTCCATAACGCATCTTCTTAATCAGGTGGTTCATTCCGGTGAACGTCGTTCTTGGTACAATCTCAGGGTCGTTAATCGGCTTCGTTGTCGCTTCCATCATTCGTCCGCCTTACCCTTATTTCAAGTTTACAATCATACAGATCGGAGTTGGTTGGACTCTTTTTCCTAAGACACATACCGTACCCTTGCTTGTCTCCTCTGTGGCTAGTCTCAGTTTATGTGCCTTGTTTGTTTCAGGTAACATCGGCAATGTGCCTCTTGTTTTACTAGCGGCTCTCTGTAGGGACACCTCCAACCCTTTTGGTGACTCCGAAAAGTGTAGCATTGATGGCACTGCTTATATCTCTTTTGGTCAATGGGTACGCTTTTCTCTTTAAAAACGGCTATTACACTTGCTAGAATCAGAGCATTAGCTGCTCAAGTTTGTGCCTTTGCTGTCTCCTCCTTTACAGTGACACAGTTTCTTGGCTTGTGTCTTCCCTGTTTAAGAATGGAGGAGCTACTTGTGTAACCGCATTGAAACTATCTTATATAGGAGCTATTCGTCATTAGTGTTTATGGAGTTAGATAGTATTTTGGGTCACTTCTCTAGTTTACATGTGGTTCTCTCTCAGGGGCTTTAATTAACCACGAGGTTTAACGTTTATGTCAGGTTGGTGCCATCATCCTCTATACATACGTGTACCAGATGTTTGCTCCTCCTCCAGAAGGATTTGATGCTGAAGAAGAAAATCTTCCTTTGAAAAACCTTCCAGTAGATGCTGCTCCAGAGCAAGTCCCCTTGCTTACTCAAAATTACCCCAAGGACATTTCATCTCCTCAAGTTCGCCTGCCTGTACGGAGCATCGAACCCAGTGGAAGAGGGGATTCAAGGAAAGGCAAGGTGAAAACGCAATTATGGATTTTAGCTTTATTATGGCTCAGGAGTATTTTGCCTGATACAAAGCCGGTCCTTATGAAATTGTATATTTTGCTCCGTGATGTAGGTGACACAGATCTTTGTTTTCCTCTATGAGAAGTTGAAACTGAAGCAAATTGTCCAACCTGCAATAGTTGCTTCAGTAAGTATCTCGTCTGTTCTGTTCTCCTGTACTATCTGATAACCCGATGAAGAAGAGTCCTTGCCATTGCCTTTACCATGTATCTAAACTAGACGTGTATTTTTGTTCACTTCAGATTCTTGCCATGATACTTGGTGCAATACCTTTCACGAAGAAGTTGATATTCACAAATGGTGCACCTCTTTTCTTCTTCACAGATAGCTGCATGATTCTTGGGTAAGCGTACTCTTTATATGTCTTCTGGAAACAGCTGCTAATCAATGATTTAGTAACTATAACCTTGGCTAACAGGGACGCAATGATACCGTGTATCTTACTGGCACTTGGGGGGAATCTCATTAACGGTAGGATGGTTGCTCTCTTTTCATACTGACTTGAATATGTTTTAAGCCCATATGGCACTTATTGGTTCCTTGCACAAAATTTAGGACCAGGAAGTTCAAAACTTGGTTTCAAGACAACAGCGGCAATTATATTTGGACGGCTGGTGTTGGTGCCACCAGTAGGACTAGGAATAGTGACATTAGCAGACAAACTTGGGTTCCTTCCTGCTGATGACAAGATGTTCAGATTTGTGTTACTCCTTCAGCACACAATGCCTACCTCTGTGCTCTCAGGAGCTGTTGCCAACCTTAGAGGCTGCGGAAGGGAATCGGCTGCTGTGCTTTTCTGGGTTCACATTTTCGCCATCTTCTCAATGGCTGGATGGATGGTACTGTATATCAACATTCTCTTCTGAATTCTTCTTCTTCTCCCACTTCTTGACACATTCATCTGCCACTGTACAAGTCTCTTAATTATACTTCGGTGAAAATACATGACCATCTCATATGTGCCTGCACCAACCAAAAGTCGTTGTCTTTCTTTCTTGTGTAAATGTGAGTTTATAATTCTTCTCAACTAATGCCAAATGAGAGCACTTCCTTTTTTTCTCTGAATAAATCAAGATTATATGCAACACACATCACAAGTTTGGTTAAGCTTCAATTAAACTAACATGTGCAAACACTGCAAGTCAATCAATATTCAGGAGATGAAACAGAAACTTAAAGTGAACCTTTTAGGGTCTGTAAACAAAGACAAATTCTGGACGAACACTGGTCATCAGCTGTCAGAAAAACGGCAGCCATCTTCTGGTCCTGTTCCCCCTTTGGCTGTGAGAGATTACTATATCCCTCCTCTGTGGATTGCTTAGCCACATAGCCAACACAACCCCCACCAGACTCACAACTGGTGCAGCAGCCAGAAACAGCCATCTTCCTCTGCTGACTCTGCTCACACCAGCTTCACTCTCCCCTCTCTCTACATGTTCCTCTTCCCCCGCTTCTGTGTCATCATCAGAGGAGGAGCTACTCTCGCTCACATCCAGCACATTCTGCTTTCGCTCCTCGTAATCTTTATCATCTGTTGGGAGCTCGTACCGGCAGAGTGGGCAGGAGTTACGGGCACTCAGCCAGGGTATGATACAATGAGCATGGTATAGGTGGAGGCACGGAAGCTGCGTGGTTTCATTGCGGAGGGTGAAAAGCTCCTTGCAGACCGCACAGACTTGGCCCTTCTTTACATGCTCCTCTCCAATGATAACCCTTGGAAGACTCCTGACGCACGACACAGATGCAGGTGGTGCACCTCTTCTTGAATTGTCAGACTCAGCAAGTTGTTCAAGCAGCTCTTCAAAGCCTCTCTCATCAAGATAATCCGCAACATTTGTAGGATAGGGAGAGAACTCCATATCCTCCAAACCAGTGAAGATGTTGCGAGATAACGCCTGCCTACTCTCTATAATTCTTTGACGAAACCCTCTCTCAAGCTCAGGGGAATCAAACCGGGTCATGGAGCTGTAGCTCTCACTTGGACTTGCCAAATAATTTCTAGACCGTGGACCTGCAACATCAGATGGACCCGCTCCTTCCTCCTCCCATTCCCTGTCTTCTTCGTCTGAGTTCCACTGGTTCAGACCAGCATGCATGGGGTCTATATCAGTGTCAAAGTCAATGTCGCTCCTGTCGTCTGTTTGAACAAAGATTTCCGCATCCAGTAAACCATGCCTGTCCGTGGAAGCATCAGACTCTCCACCGTAAGCGCTAAGAGAAATGGCATCATAATCACCATGGGAAAATCTGTAGAGGCTAAAACTAGCGTTTGATTCAGTTTCGCCATAGGAGTTGTCAAAATCTTCACTTTCAGATTCTGAAAAAAATCTCCATCTTGTAGAACCACTTGGAGTGGTATGAGAGCTAGTTTCATGAGCAGTTGTCAGGCTTTGCCTTGCCATGCTTATCAAATGTGTGAATTGTTGGGTGGAAAGATCACCGACGGATTCAGAGCTGCCGTGCCTACTTCTCCGCCTCCGTCGCATCCTCCTAAATCTCCTCCTAGCTGTCTGCCGCCGGGTCAAGGGAGGCGCGGGGGTGCCGAAATCTTCAAGCAACAAAAACTTACAGTCTCCACATAAGCTGAAGGGTTCAAGATCATCGGAAGCGGATTGAACGACTCTTCCACACAGATTACACGCTGAAGATGGGATTGAATGGGTATCCACGGGGCCCTGCGGTTGCAATTCCATCAGATCCAAGGCTGCGACTTTGAGGTCTGAAAAGGAGGAGGGCAAATACATATTAGTTTGAGCAAGCAGCAAGGGCTAGATCACACAGAGATGGGATACACCATCTGTCCAATTGCTCGAATTTCTCATTTCTCAGAAAAAAACGACAAGAAGGCGAGGTAACAAAATCCGGATATGAGGAGAAAAGCTTACCCAAGGAAAACACCGGATCTTCAAAGGACCTAGGAAGGAGTCATCTCTCCAAGCAAAGAAGAATGGTCTCGGTGAGGGAGATGCAAGCAAATAGCAGAAGCCAAAGTTTGGGATTCAGAGAATGAATTTATGGCCGAGAGGGGTCAACTACGACGACCAGGAATGAGAGTTGTTGGGTAAATTTCTCATCCCTCTGTCTTTATTTTCTTTTTTACGTTTTGGATCAAAGTCTCTGACTCGTCAAGAGGGTCTCCTCCTGCGAATTTTCTGATTCATGAACCAGAGTGCCTGAATGCCCAAATTGGGATGGATACTCACTCAAGGGTCACAGAAGGAGTCGGAAACGGAGGCGTACAAGTCGCGCAGCGAAATCTCAACCATGTCGCTAAACCCTTCAAGGTAGAGTAGACTGTGACTTGTGAGTTCAAAAATAGGGGCCATTGCTTGAGAGATTTACATCTTCCATGATAGATAGATACTTTTGAGTTCAAAGGGTCATAATTGCACACCAATTCTTTCTACTGTAACGAACGAAGATGTTCTCCAGAGACGAGCTGGTTTGTTTAAATGACATATCTCGTTGCCAATTCAGATTCTGTCGACTTGTCCATTAACAAAGGCTAGATAATTGGCTTCTTTCTTGCGACCCTCGTGGGTCCGCATCCATCGATTTGTCCTTATAATTTTGTTTTTGTATATCAATCGTCCCGTCTCTCCTCTTTGCTAAGCTGTAACTTGTTTTCCAGGAGAAGAAACCGAAAAAGCAAACAAATAAAGTAAATTATGGCGTATAGGAGAAGGCAGGGGATCGCAAAGTTTGCGACTTTCCAGGACGAGATTGACCACCTTCCGCCGGAAAGCATCACCGACACCGCCGTCAAGGATATATCTCCGCCGACTCGATCCTTCACAACCCCTGCTTTTGACCAACCCAGATCTAAGGTTTCTCCTTTTGATCCTCAACTGATTGCTTTATGTTTCCGCAGTTTCTTCTTAGAGTATCATCAATGCTGAAACCAATTTTGACCAATCTTAAAAAACTTGAAGCTCCACGACGCAGACAATTGACTTCTGACTCTGTTAAAACTAAACTCTCTCACCTGATCAGATTCAGCTGAGGTCAAATCTAGTGATCTTCATTACAACTTGGGTTCATCTATGGTCTATAAAGGATCTGTGATTGTAAACTGCGGTTCATGATCTTTCTTCGCCCACTGATCCCATGTTCTTTTCTGTGGGTGTACGCTGCAGGGTTTTACGGCATACGAGACCGAGCCAAGGGGCTTGTGGGGGGTCATAGCCCAGAAAGCAAAATCTGTCATTGAAGATGACAAATCAACTGATAGCTCAACAGCTTCTCAGGTTTTGTTTTGGCGGTTTCAAGTACATAAATGATCCATCCTCTTGATTTGAGGTCATCATGGTTTGGTCTGTGTGTTGCAGTCCCGGTTTTCATACCTGTCAGATGAAGGGTTCACGAAAATGGATAATCCGAAGCTTCGGAGAGGGTTGGATAAGCTTACGTCTTCCCTAAACCAGATTGGTGACTCTTTTGAGAAAGCCTTTGAGGTGTTTCTTCTTCTCTGTCATTCTGGTTTCTTTCTCTTGTTTTGGTTGAATTGCCTTACATCCGTTCCTTGTTCCTCCAGGAAGGCCGGACGCTCGTGGAGAATAAAACAGCTGATATCATCCACGAAACACGAAAACTTCATGCTAGACGAAGAGGCACTGGTGGTAAAGAAGAGAATCAGAATCAATCTTATGGAGTAAGTAGCTCATGGAAAAAGTCCCCAGAGCAGCCACTGCAGCTAAATCATATGGAACATGAGACTCAACTCAAGGCATCTCGCGATGTAAGGTCCAGTCTTGATGGTTGGTTGGGCATTTGTGATGGCTCTGTCGGTTGATAGTTTCTTGCGTGAGCTGCAGGTAGCGATGGCCACGGCTGCCAAAGCAAAACTACTCCTCCGTGAGCTGAAAACTGTGAAAGCAGATCTTGCGTTTGCGAAAGAGCGCTGTGCTCAGCTTGAAGAGGAGAATAAACATCTGAGGGAGAACCACCGTGAGAAAGGAAGCAACCCTGCAGACGAAGATCTGGTAAAGAACTGAGTGATGTTGTATCCTAACATTGTTTGCTGCATTTCCATCTGACAAACTCGGTGTGGATGCTATTTTCTCAGATTCGTCTCCAGCTAGAGAGCTTACTAGCAGAGAAAGCACGGTTGGCTCATGAGAACTCAGTGTACGCAAGGGAGAACCGGTTCTTGAGGGAGATTGTAGAATACCACCAGCTCACTATGCAGGACGTTGTGTACATAGACGAAGGAAGTGAAGAGGTGACACAAGTTTACCCTTTTGTACCCACTTTGATGACTTCTTCATCACCTACGCAGTCTCCGAGCGAAGAGATAATAAAAGAGATTCTTCAATAGAGCTCTGTGTGTGGAAATGTGATTTCGGATTCGTTGTGCTCGATGCATTTTCATTCATTCATTATTATACACGATGAAATCAGATTGTGTCTATTTTCTTCTTTTTTTGGCTACGGAATATTATAAAAGGGGATTTCATATTAACAAATGAGATTGTATGAACATCTTTCAAGGCATCAGTGGTGTTTTTGGTTCACAGCTCAAATGGGCATTGTATATTAATACTCTCTAAGAAGACTAGCGAGTGAGCAGGTGAGTCTTGGGGCGACTTTTGTACTTTGGAGTCTTGTATGTGCTTTAATCAGAATATCTGGAAGAAAAGGCTGGTGGATCCATCACCGAATGATTTTAGATCTGCTGGTTTGACCAAGGCCCTGCACAGAGGACACGTCCTCTCTCTCTCAAACCTGCCCAGACAAAAATTACATTCCTTCAACATCCTGATTCACACAAGACAGACACAAAGAATAACTGCTATATGCACAAACACCTCACCACTCTGAAACGCAGTCTTCGCAGAACATGTGTTTGCAGCGCAGAAGAACTGGGGTGTGCATCTTCTCCTGGCAGATGGCACACAGGTCGCCCGCCGCATTCACCTGCACACATTAGAAAGCCACTTCTTTGCTCGTTTGGGCTTGAGTTCTAAAAGGCACTACTTAATTTTAAATCTTTAATATTATACTGTACCTGCTCTGTAGTGGCATACGATCCATAGTGCACCTCTTTGCGTGACAAAGCCTTCAATGCCGTAAAGAATGATTGAACCTGATTTGCATTTGCCCAAATTCCCTCAGCTCCCAGAATATAAAGGGAGGCTATAATTCTAGAGAAACACCTACCTTCTCAACAACTGAAGTGAGCTTGAAAGTCAGATACAATCCCGTCATCAGAGACGAGAAGAGGCTTCCATAATCCTTGTTCAAGAAGAAACGGTACCATACAGGGGTAGGCAGCAAAGAGCGATACAGAAGCATCAAATACTCAACCAAAGTTAGCAATTGACCCTGCATAAAAAAAAAGGTAAATAACCAATTTTATGATCGCTTGCCAAAGGTGTATCACACACATGCACAGTGAGCCAGGCCAGGTTGAACTGCTGAATACAGCTACAGGGGGCAGAGAATAACATTTTTTCTACATCACCTGTTTACGATAATTTCGACCCCTACTGTTCTTGTAGTACATCAGCAGAAAACACTTGAATATCATTGAGGCCTGCCGTACAAGTGTATCTGAGGAAAACAGGCACATGTACAAGTTGAGTAAGCACTAAATGATCCAACAAAATAGGGAATAAATGTACGAACAGAGGCATGCTAATATTTTGTGGATAAAGAAGAGATTAGTGGTTATTAGCTGAAGAAATGAGACTCATTAAGACAAGGGAACCAATATGGCAGAGAAGGTACACACCATTCACCACTATGATAAAAATGGCATGCCAGAAAGGTGGTATGGCCTTGGGAGGGAGCATGATTAAGGGATACAAGAGGTCATCCTTCCGAAACCACCAATAAACACCAACAACATGGGCCGTAAACGCTACAGAGATTCCGATTAACGCCGAGATATGCCTCTCACCCTGTAATCAATATTAGAGACATGCTTGAGGCTTGACTAAGCAATATGAACTTTGAATTAAGAAAGGAATAAGTGAAAGCAATGCCAAACCTTCAAAGCTGTTTGCTTTTTCAAAATATCATTGGACTTGAACATGACAGCAGCAATCCAAATTGCGACAAAGAACCCTGAACGATAGGCAGCAACAAAAGTCAATTACGTAAGCAGCCGTGAGACAGTATAACCAAGTAGTGGAAGAGCTAACGAAAAGGAGAGACATACCCTGCAAATGCTGGCGGATAAAAACCACCAGGAGCAGCAAAGAAAAGGGAAGAATTTGCTCGATCCACCGAGCAGCCTGCTGAATATCGTATCTTTGGTAAGGTGAATCCCGGCTTGCGGCTTCCCCAGGTACAGATTCACCTGGAGCAGCCTGAGAGGCCCCTTCTCCAGCACCCATGGGATCAACTTGACTACCAGAACCCAAAACTTCAGTATGGTCATGGGCACTGGCTTCCCTGGGACCATTATTATCAGTTTCAGCATCCTGCTCCCCGTTCCCAATAATCCGAATGGCGACCTCCCCGTTGGAGATTCCTGCAGAATCATCACTAACCAGCGTTTCCGCCTCCTGGCTAGGGCTTGTCCTTGTTCGAAAGAGACCCGAATACTCTAACAAGGTTGATATGGGGGCCTGGATGATGTTAGAGGCTGAGAGGATGGAGTTTCTTCGAGGAGAACCCCTAAAGGCGTCATGATTGGTGGCGGACGTTTCCATTTAGGCCGGAGAAGAAAACCCTAAGCATATATTACAATGAATCGAACGAAGATTATCAACAGTGGTAGAAAAACGCGTTTTTCAAGATAAAGCAACGAGTAAGCAGGAACAGGGATAAAGCGATAACACTACCTGCAACGCCGAGAACCAATAGAGGGGGCTTTGGGTGAACTCAAATCGTATTAGCTCATATCGTGTAGGAAACCCTAAAGCCAATCAATGGATAGGCGATCGAGGAAATGAAGAAAAAAATAGAGTCAAAAGGTAGGCGATCGCTTTGACTAAGGTTGAGGTAAAACAAATCCCAGACGAAGAACACAACGAAGATCCGGCGAGCTGGGGAGAGAGAGAGAGAGAGAGAGAGAGAGAGAGAGAGAGAGAGTAATTGCGTATTGTTCGTGAATCAACGGCTGTGAGGATGAATTGAATTGGAATTGCATTTGCAATTGCGGATCCAATCCGGCAATCCTAAGCCAATTCCAATCCAAAGGTTGACCGACCCTAAGGAAGCGACCGGCTTCTTTGAAACAGAGCCCATCGATTATGGGCCTATCACCTAACTGGGCTTCTTTGCAAATATATAAGTCCTACTAAAATAGCATATAAACTGGTTTCTTCATTTCACTCTGCAGCTACATGGATCGACGATCTACTACTACAACATCCTCCGAGAAGAAACGAAAGCAAGAAACATGATCCTTGATCCGATTTGTGCCTTTGATAAAGTCGTTTACTGATGGGTGGTTTTCTTTTAGTTCTTCAACCTTTTTTTTGTTTTTTGTTTTTGTCATAAACAGCTAGCTGTGCTTGGGTTTCTAAATGAGCCTACTTCGTCACAATCAATCGGCCCATAATATGGGGCCTCTCTGGTGGTACCAAGTCGGGCTTTGCTTCAAGTCCATTCCACTTTTGGTTGCAGCGACTACTCTGTCTCTGAATGCAAGCAGGATCAAGTAGCTTCAAGCACAGGACGACGTTGAAAGACTCTGCGGCTAAGGACCATAAGCTCTCTCTTTCCTCTAAAATATTATTATTGAGAAATCGCAATCCAATACTTGCAAGAATCGTCACGAGATATACACTCAAGAACCATCCGGTTTTGTTGAGAAAACATGGTGGAATTTACGTGCTACCTAAAACATAGACTCTGTTCCGCTCCTACCGGTTTTGCTCTCCAACCTGGACCTGGATTTGCGGCTAGCCTTCCGCCGCTTCTCTTCTCCACCAAATATCGAAATCCTCCCAATACCTTTGGAAAGCGAGGTCAGCAATGTTCCACTATGACCCGACTTGTCCATCATCCCCTGTTTCATCAAAACCTGCTCCTTCTCTAACTCGCTCAGCCTCACTCTCACCCTCGAGATCTCCAGCTTCAACTCTCTGTTCTCCCTCCTTAGCGATGCATAAGTGTCACGCGGAGACACTGCTCCGTTACTGAGTTTCTGTGACGACAACAATATCCCTTCCCCGGACTCTCCGGACATAACCTTCTTGAGACGCAGCTGTTCTGAGTAGAGGACTCGAACCACCATCTGCACCGGTAGCCGATCGTTCTGAGCCGCGTGGCTGCATGCTTCTTGTGAAAGTTTCTCAGTGTCTATGAATTTGCAGAGACTCTTGCATTCTTGTTCCGTCAGCGACGGATGCCCCTAACCATCATTACAAAAGCATTCCAACTCAGATCAATACGAGACACACAGTCTCCTTATTCGGGCCTAGAAACAGACTTTACCTTTAGAAACATATCAATGGCTCTGTAGAGCCCATCATCCATGACACGCGCATAATCGGGCAATATCTCCATCAAGGCAGTGAACCTGTGCAGACTCAGGCACGGGTCTGGTGCGATCTCCGCCAAATACGCATCCATGATCCGACCCACTTTTAGTAATGAGCCGTGGCAGGTGGAACCAATCAGACTCTCGGTCTCGTTCTCGCAACAGCACTCATCTTCGTCATACTCTTCCTCCTCCTCGATCCTCTTCAAGAAGCAGACGAGTATCCTATGGACAGTGTCCACATCGTACATGGAATCATCCCCGCTTTGGACGACAGGTATTAGAAGATCATCAAGCGAGACTGTTTCCAGATGCTGAGCGATTCTCCGCTCGAGCTCGAGCCTGCAAGAGATGGCTACGTCTATGGTAATCCCAACCCTCAACATTCCAAAGAGGAAACTCAAAGGGACTTTGTCATTAGGGAAAAGGCTAACGATGGCTTCAACGACGTTCCTCTGCTCGTTCTGGATTGTACCCGAGTCGAGCTTGGTCCGCTCCTGGCAGTTTCGCATACCCTTGAGCGATTCTTGGGCGTAATGCATCAGAGACGTGATGATGCTCTCTGAGCGCAGCCCTGTTCTGGCCATGGCGGAGACAACTCGGGCGTAATAGTCAATCCTCAGAGCAGAGAGGTCTTGGATCCACCACTCAGGACAGTCTCCTCTCTTGAGCTCCGCTGATTCACTGCCTCGGTTCAGCCGTGATAGCCCCAACACTAATTGTTCTCTGCAAGCATTTACAGCGATGGCCTCCACGCACCTTTCAGCAATGTCCTGAGGGTGAAGCGTCTCGCAGGAGCAGAGGACTTCCACGGACTTGTCCAGGCTGCGAAATGCGACCTGCTCGAGGTAAGTCTCGGCCCGTGCGATCAGGTTCTCTTCCTTGTAGTCCTCTGTCATCTCCAGGTAACCGGCTGCGCAGCGGAGAGCAACCACGTTGGAGACGGTGATCTCGAAGTTGATGCCGTAGCAGAACTTCATGGCGAGTTCGAACGTCTTAGGCCCGCCTGGGAAGTCTCGGAGCTCTGTATGCGACAGCTTTGAGGAGTCCTTCATCTCTGCCGCCATTTTCCTGATCTTTCCACAACGAGCCACCAGAGGAAACTGCAATATTCTTTAAAAACCCGTAAGTTGAATTTCGTCGAACATCTTGGGCGTGTATGTACAAAATAACAGGCCACTAACCTTGTGGAGTAGAAAAGGCTCTCCATCCACAACAATTGTGATATCTCCCGCAACATCGGAGAATATGCTGCAATTTCATATGATAAAACCGAATCCTTCATTCGTCGAGCAAGTAAAGACAAGAACAAAACAAAAAGGAACAAACTTTGAAATGGAGAGAGAACATACCGGGTGGTAAAGGGGTTGGAGAAGCTGGTGGGAGGAGCAGGAGTAGATTGAGGGCTGTCGTCGGAGATGCCCATTACAGAAATACACTTGTCAGCGTCTGCACTGATCTGGTAATGGTGGTATTTGCGGAGGAGCTTTCCAAAGACATAGGCTTTGGGGGCGTCGTTACCTTCCTCTCTCAAAAGTTGAACACTTTCTTGGAAACCAGAGCCCTAAACTCTTCCGAGACTCCTTTATATTAGCACTTTCAATTTCGTAACCCAAAGTGATGATAGTATGATTCACACAGCACGTGAGAAAAGCCGAGAGTGTTGTGTGGCACGGAGCTCCATAAAGACTCAATTATAGTTTCTTGGGGACACACACACACTTCCACTTTACTCTTTAGGATCTCTATTACAATCCCCACCCCACTCTAAATTTCTATCTAATATTTAACGCTAACCACTTTCAAACCCTACTTCTTACTAGAAAAAACAATCAATCTCAATTGTCTTGGTCCACTTTGTCACCACTTCTTTTGTTAAAGCAAACATATGAAATGGTGATTTGAGAAAACAGGTCCTTGTCGGAGCAAATTCCACCCACTAGCACCAAACAAATGGCAAAAGGACAGAGTCAGTTGTGTTGTTGAATATCTTAGAGTCTTTCTTACATTACCCTGTTTTTTTTTAAAAAGCTTATAAAAACACCTTTTGTCAACTCAAATTTCCGTTTGGTGTGTTCTTATTGGATCTTCTCTTGCTTCATTTGATTTATATTATATGATGTGAAACCTTTCTGTTCCACAAAATAATTATATGATACAGTTAGCTGTGTCACTACATGCTATTTTCTGAACAAGTCAAGTTAGTTCTGAGCTTTGTCCTATATTTTTCTGAATAAGTCAAGATGGTTCTGTTCTTGCGGGGATGTTCAAGCAAGTGCCCATATTATTAATAAAAGTATCCGTCGTTTATGCGAGACGAAGAAAATGTACACACATAGATAGTTCTGACATGGATGTGTTTTGACATTATTTACTCGCCAAAAGAAGAAGAAGAAATAGGCCACTAGCAATAAACAAATGTTAACGGTTGGAGGTGGATATGGTTCAAGTTATGTATTAAATAAAAGAAAAGTTTGAAATTTTCATAGAAAGAGAGAAAGTAGGCAGTAACTTGCAGGAATACAGAAGAATTCATCCGGTCCAATGGGGGAGAAGACAGAAGAGAGTTGAACAAACCGTTAATTGCCTTTAAAACTCTCCCAACACATTTAAATATGGCAGCAAAACCACCAACTGGGGGTTATTGACAGTTCCATTTAGAGTATTTTCAAACTCATCTCCACTTGTGTCTCTGTATTGAACTTGTATATATACTTGTTATTTTTCAAGGTGTACTCTCATTCTCCAAGTTTACAAGGACTTCTTCTCAGCATTTCAAGGTGTCAACTCTGGGCAAAACTAAAGAGTTAATGATCTGTTTTTGGAATAAATCAGATAAGAAGATAGACGAGATGATGGGTGCAGTTGGAGTCATTCTGGTGTTGTCTTCCTGTTGCTTGTCTTTGCTGGATGCACAACAGATCACTCATCCGCTTGATGGTACGGTCCTCTATATTTCTCAGTGATGAGTGTGAATGCTAAATTGCTAATGAGGTCTTTTTTTTTGCAGTTAGTGCTCTGCAGGCTGTTCGTCGCAAACTCAAGGACCCTATGTATCATCTTCAGGACTGGAAAAAGACGGATCCATGCGCCTCTAACTGGACCGGTGTCTTATGCGTCGCTGATCCTTCCGATGGCTTTCTTCATGTTAAAGAGTTGTACGGTCTCACTTTTACACTTTCTTCAATAGTTTTGGCCCTCCAGAACCAAATCTTTAGTTGTTTCTTGGTTTGATCAAATGATGCAGGCGATTGCTCAATATGAACCTCACCGGAACACTGGCTCCTGAACTCAGCCGTCTAGCAAATCTCACCATATTGTATGTCCTCTGATATTCAGAGCTCTGGTTTTGAAACCAACGTCTTCTTTAAATCTATATATATTACCTGACCACAGGAACTTTATGTGGAACGATCTCACCGGTCAGGTTCCGCCAGAAGTAGGCAACTTGACTCAACTTATCTTCTTGTAAGTAGCCTTTGATCATTGTTTCAGCAAGGCTTCAAGACCGCATCACTAAACAGCTGTCTGTATGTTGTTGTTTTTCTTTTCTTTTGCAGGCTACTAAGTGGAAATCAACTGACGGGGCCTTTGCCTCAAGAACTCGGCTCTCTTTCCAATCTATTAATCCTTCAGATAGATTACAATGACCTTAGCGGAGAACTCCCCACGTCCTTAGCAAATCTGAAAAAACTGAAGCACTTGTGAGATGATCTCCCTTCTCTCTTCCTTCTTCAAACAAACCCTTTTGACATCACTTGTACTTTCTTTGCCAGTCACATGAACAACAACTCAATCACGGGTCAGATTCCGCCTGAGTACTCTTCCTTATCCGACGTTCTGCACTTGTAAGTTTCTTGATTCCATATAAATTTGTTCATCTTATTAAAAATCTGATCGTCATGGCCTTGTTGTGTGGCTCAAATTTTGCAGCTTGATGGACAATAACAAGCTAACTGGATATCTTCCACCTGAGTTCTCTCAGATGGCAAGCTTGAAAATTATGCAAGTGCCTTTTTGTGTCTCCAACTTCTTATTAGAGAAGACTCACTTTCTTCCATATTCAACTTAATCTGCCTCTTCATTAATTTACAGACAACTGGACAATAACAACTTCGTTGGGACAGAGATCCCATCTTCCTACGGAAAGATACCCAATCTCGTCAAACTGTAAGAAGCACAAGATAGTAGAATAGTTTTTTGGCCTTTTCCTGTGGCGCACTGATTTTATTTGGTTACATCATAAATAGGAGTCTCAGAAACTGCAATTTACAAGGAGCAGTTCCTGATTTGAGCAGATCACCGGTTCTCTATTACTTGTGAGTCGTCACGTAAACAGGAAGAAACCATTAGCATTCCATGTTATGTTAGTCGCTAAGGCTTTTTCTCTGTTTTATTCTTCAGAGATCTTTCCTCCAACAAACTCACAGGAGAGATTCCCAAGAACAGGTTTTCTGGGAACATCACAACTATGTAAGCTACGTGCCAAACCAAGAAAATAAGAGATAGAATATGTCGTTACATTGTTATTGAAAATATGAACTGCACTTGTCTGCTGGATGCAGTAACCTGCACAACAATATGCTCAACGGATCTATTCCTTCAAATTTTTCAGGCCTTCCACGTTTGCAGAGACTGTAAGATCCAGTTTTTCTCTTCTTAATAATCTAAGAAGAAATGTTGTTTTAAGGAAGATAACAAAAGACAAGAGTGTTGTTTAAAAAAATATAATCAGGTCTCTGCAGAACAACAACTTAAGCGGAGAGATTCCTGTGATATGGGAGAAGAGAAGCTTTGCTGCAGAGGCGAAACTTACCCTGTAAGACACGGCATATTTACAAAAACACACGATGACGTTAATGGCTTTTTAACAGCAAGACTACTGATTATCTACTTTACCAAACACAAAAAAAAAAAAAAACTTGCAGGGACTTGAGGCACAACTTGTTTACAAATGTGTCAGGCCTTCTAAACCCTCCTTCCAATGTCACGGTCAAGTAAGATTATGTAAATGTGACGCACTAAAGAGGAGATGGGTTAATAATGTGGACAGAGAGAGAAATCAGAGTACTCTGTTTTTTTTTTTGTGATTTTTGATGAGCAGGCTTTACGGAAACCCAGTATGTGCAAGAGTTAATGAACCAAACATAGCTCAACTCTGTGGCGTCTCAACAGTAGAGGTGGAATCTCCAGGAAGTTCGTCGGAAAACTCGAGCAGGGGAGAATGCAAACGCCAGTCCTGCCCCTTGAGCGAAAACTACGACTACGTGATTGGCTCTCCAGTTCCATGTTTCTGCGCTGCGCCCCTTGGCGTTGGACTTCGTCTCAGGAGTCCAAGTTTCTCTGACTTCCGACCTTACACCGTCTCCTACTTGCTCGATGTGGCCTCCAAACTCGGGATAAGTCTCTATCAGCTGTCTATTGAATCATTCTCATGGCATTCCGGTCCAAGGCTAGCCATCAACATGAAGGTTTTCCCCGAGTACAGTGACTTGAACAGTAAATTCAACACCACGGAGCTTGAACGCATTGTTGACTTTTTTGCAACTTTCTCTCTGGATACCGATGATTCTCTTGGCCCCTACGAGATTATGTATATCAACCTCCTGGGTCCTTACAAAGACGGTATATATATATATATATATATATATATATATATATAGTCTGCTCGTAACTAAATTCTTGGTGTACCACAAGTAGGAGTAACTGTTTATATGGTGTTGACTGCTCCATGCAGTTACTCTCGAACAGCCGTATAACACCACGAGAATGAGCCAAGGCGTCAAAGTTGGTATCATTGTAGGAGCCATTGCTTTCTTCCTTGCATTATGCTCTCTAGCGCTGGTTCTCTTCATCAAGAGAAGAAAACAGAAGAGAAAAGCTAAGCAAGTGGACATGGAACAACAAAGGCCCAGTAAGTGAGAGTTAAGTAGCTACACTTGTTAGAAGCCGGTTTCTGTGAAAACGGCTAATGTATTATCTATCTTCTCCATGTTGTAAGTACCTAAATCTCCAATGAACATGGAGAGCGTGAAGGGTTACAATTTCATGGAACTTGATTCGGCAACAAGCAGGTTCAGTGATCTCTCCCAGATTGGCAGAGGAGGGTACGGGAAGGTGTACAGAGGGCATTTACCAGGTGGCCTGGTAGTGGCGGTGAAACGTGCAGAGAAAGGATCTCTGCAGGGCCAAAAGGAGTTCTACACGGAGATCGAGTTGCTCTCACGGCTACACCACCGAAACCTTGTTTCTTTGCTTGGCTACTGCGATGAGAAAGGAGAGCAGGTGATCAGTTTATTTTTTTGTGTGTTTATTTTGAAGGGTCTCTTGTGTAAGTGTAACGTCTCACTCAATGCTTAATTAATTACTATTTCAGATGGTGGTATATGAGTTCATGCCCAACGGGTCTCTTCAAGACGCACTCTCTGGTAAACCCTGGGTCTTGTTGTACGTTGTGAAATATCAGACTACATAATTGAATGTGAATAATGGATGTGCAGCGAGGTTCAGGCAGGCGCTGAGTTATGCGGTGAGGCTGAGAATAGCACTGGGGTCAGCGAGGGGGATTCTGTATCTGCATACAGAAGCGGACCCACCAATCATCCACCGAGACATCAAACCCAGCAACATTCTGCTAGACAAGAGGCTGAACCCTAAAGTGGCAGACTTTGGGATCTCAAAGCTCATAGCACTAGACGGGGGTGGGGTGCAAAGGGATCACGTAACTACCATCGTCAAAGGCACCCCTGTAAGTTGTTCGCTTACATGATCATGATCCCGTTGTTAAATTAGATGAAAGATATGCTTGTCTCAAGTTGTTATTACAAGACAGGGATACGTGGATCCAGAATACTACTTGAGCCACAGGCTGACAGAGAAGAGTGACGTGTACAGCCTGGGCATCGTGTTTCTGGAGATTCTCACAGGAATGCGCCCCATCTCACACGGGAGGAACATCGTCCGAGAGGTGAAGGAAGCGTGCGAGGCCGGGATGATGCTGTCGGTGATAGACCGGAGCATGGGGGAGTACTCGGAGGGGTGCGTCAAGAGATTCATGGAACTGGCCATCAGGTGCTGCCTGGATGACCCAGAAGCGCGTCCGAGGATGCTGGAGATCGTGAGGGAGCTGGAGAACCTGTACGGGATGCTTCCGCAACAAGAGAAGCCATATGCAAGCCCTTCCGTGCAATCCTCTGCTTCTGGGATCTCGGGGCTTGCCTCTTATACTAATACCTTCTCACAGTTCACAGCTAACGAGCTCGTCAGTGGTGTCATTCCCTCCATCGCACCCCGCTAAATCTTTTCATTATTATTGCACTTTGTTCTGGAACGAGTTTGTGCCTTTTTTTTTCCTTTCTTTATCATCTTTGATGCCTCTCTGTTATAATCATTGCCTTCAACACGTTATTCAAAAAAAGGAGTTGACTTGTTAATATATGAGCCGAGAAATGGACCCACAACCACAAGACCGCGACTTTGGGTTTTCACTCCCTCGAGAATCGATCGGATAAAATGGGGTTCTTAATTTGTCAAACACGAGGCACGATTGTGCTTCTGGAGCAGGTAGAGTCAACCCAGTTACGAAATTTTACCACTCGGGTGAAAAAAGGTTTAAGCTTTTCGGATATTCTAATGGGCGACAAGTCGGCGTCTTTCTTCCACCATCGCTGTGCAGAAAAATCAAACCAAGAACCCACACGATGGTCTTCTAATCTTCCCTCTCTCTCGACTTTGATTTGATCTGCATTTGTTGCCTCCATTTTTTGACTTCTCCCCGCTTTCCAGGGCTTCTTCTGTTTCTCTCGGATTCTTATCCACTTGCCCTCTAGGAAAATTCTCATGGCTGATCTAAGAAGCTCCTGATCTAACTCTAGAGTGAGGTAATGATCTTGGCTTAGAGCTAATGAATGCGTCGCGTTGAATTTTAGCTGCTGTGTCTTTTTCTGTCATAACTACGAGCACCTTGTGCTGTTGGATTGATTATCAGGTCTTAAATTGGACCCATATGCTGAATTATTGATATAATCGCTCATGGGATTTCTGTCTGACTTTGTTGTACATAATTTTCATTTATATCTCTAATTATCTGTTTCTTACGCAGTTACCTTCTCAAACGCATCATGGTGTTTCCTCACAGAGTATATCTCCATGCGCTCCTTGGTGCGTGTTGTTGCGTGGTTCTTCTAGCCGATTCACAGCGAACAGACCCTTCAGAAGGTGACTGCAGCTTACAAAATCTGCTCTTGTTTTGTGAGAACATTACTGCTTCCAACCAATTTTATGTCTAGTTGTCTTGTTCTCTTACGTGATTGTCAACTCTGTTTCCCATTTGCAGTCACTGCTTTACGATCGGTTAAGAGAAGTTTAATTGATCCTAAAGATAATTTGAGAAACTGGAACAGAGGAGACCCTTGCAGAGCAAATTGGACCGGAGTTATCTGTTATGAGATTGGGACTGACGAATACCTGCATGTCCGAGAACTGTATGTTTTCCTTTTTGGTTCTTTTAACTTTATTTTTCTTCCTATGTTCGTCTTCTTGCTTCTGGAGTAAGCAGGCTTAGCTTGGGAGAAGCTGGTTCAGTTGTCTCTGTCTTCTTATAATTCCCTGATCCTTTCTTTTGTTGCCAAGCAGCCTGCTGATGAATATGAATCTCTCCGGAAGTTTGTCACCAGAACTCCGTAAATTTGTTCATCTCGAAATATTGTAAGTTTCAATATGTAAAGCTTTGCAAAGTGTGAACGCCCAATTTCTTCTGAATGTGAAATCTTTCTATCATGCTGCCTCTATGAAGAGATTTCATGTGGAACAATTTAAGTGGTTCAATTCCCAAGGAGATAGGACAGATATCATCCCTGGTACTATTGTAAGTTGGACCTACCTGATAATTACTCATTTCTCTGGCTGGAACCTTTTTGATAAGCATGTGTGTTCTCCTTGTTTATCTTCTGATCCTGTAACCTGTGGTCAGGCTGCTGAATGGAAACAAACTTTCAGGGCCTTTACCAAGCGAACTCGGCTATCTTTCCAACTTGAACAGGTTCCAGATAGATGAGAATAACATCACAGGACCAATACCAAAGTCATTTTCCTACTTGCAAAAAGTGAAACATCTGTGAGTCTCAACATCAAGGCAGACAGTGATATCAACCTCAGACGCGGGTTTTTCAGTATCAACTCACAGATTTTGCTTTGGGCTTTTGTACAGTCACTTTAACAATAATTCGTTGAGCGGCCAGATCCCAATGGAGCTTTCCAATCTTACAAACATCTTTCACGTGTGAGTCTTTGCCTTAATGCTGTCACTCTTTCATGATTTGGGACATCATGATGGTTTAATGTGGTCAAACTAAATTTACAGGCTGCTAGACAACAACAACTTATCCGGAAACCTCCCACCACAACTGTCTGCATTGCCAAACCTGCAAATCCTGTATGTTTCTCTATTGTGTGTTTTGCCTCATTCTACAAGTATTTGTTAGATTCATGGTTACTGTCCTCTCACTGCAGGCAACTGGATAATAACAACTTCAGTGGATCAGATATCCCAGCTTCCTATGGAAACTTTTCGAGTATACTGAAGCTGTTAGTTTCGGGCCACGCTGTTATCTCAAGTCCTTTTTTTTTTTCATTTCAGAGATATCATAAAGAGTTCATTATGTTGTTTTGTCTTCTTTCCACTTGCAGGAGTCTTAGAAACTGTAGTTTGAAAGGAGCTCTTCCGGATTTTAGCAGGATACGTCGTCTCAAATACTTGTGAGTTCTGATCAATCTCAATGCATGGATTCTCTTTCCCATGTTGTGAATGTGGTTTGTGCTTCTTGTTCGCTACAGGGATCTTAGCTGGAATGAGCTCACAGGGCCTATACCTTCTACTAATCTTTCTAAGGATGTGACAACCATGTATGCTTTATACAATTGTTAATTCTGTTTTCTTTCTTTTCTTACTTGTGTTTACACGTATACCTTGTTGCTTTGAGTTTCACACTGGTTTAATTGCAGTAATTTATCGAACAACAAACTTAATGGATCCATTCCGCAGAGCTTCTCTGATCTCCCTATGCTTCAGATGCTGTGAGAAATTATGTTTCTTTATATCCAAAGTGAAGCAATGTGGACTTGGCATATAAAATAAAGAGTCATATTCTGCAGATTGCTGAGGAACAATGTGCTATCTGGATCTGTCCCTGATTCCCTCTGGCGGAATATCTCACTACTGAAGAAAGCTAGAGTTCTACTGTAAAATCCTTGTTTCTCTCCTTCACTTAGAGTCAGTTGCAGTTAATGAACTTGTCTAATATTCCCTGTTTTCTCCCAATTCCTACAGTGATCTCAGGAATAATACTCTGTCACATGCTCAAGGAGATCTAACTCCTCCAGAAAATGTCACTTTAAGGTGCCCCATAGTCGTATCTGTATCTTGGTGTTGATGTTGTGTCTTGAATGCTTATTACGGGAAGGTGAATGAATCTCCAGGCTTGATGGTAATCCGATATGCAAGAACGCAAGTATATCAAACGCAGGGCTCTTGTGTGAATCCATAGGAAAGGAGTGGACATCACTACCAACCAACTCAACGAATTCTGCGCTGGACTGCCCTCCTCTAGCCTGTCCCACTCCCGACGCGTACGAATACAGCCCTGCATCCCCGTTACGATGCTTCTGTGCAGCGCCTCTCAGGATTGGATACCGTCTGAAAAGTCCAAGTTTCTCATACTTCCCTCCATATGTTGATCAATTCGGCGAGTATGTTACCGATTTTCTACAAATGGAACCATATCAACTCTGGATCGACTCGTATCAATGGGAGAAAGGGCCTCGTCTGAGGATGTATCTGAAGCTTTTTCCCAAAGTTAATGAAACCCATACGAGAACATTTAACACGAGTGAAGTTGTCAGAATCCGAGGCATATTCGCATCATGGAGATTTCCCGGTAGTCACCTGTTCGGCCCATATGAGCTGCTCAACTTCACCCTGCAGGGCCCTTATTCATATGGTGCGCCTCTTTTCCCTAATAAGGCGTTTTCTACACAAGCAGGTCTAGATTGACCTCTCTGTCTTCTTTTATCTCCTCAGTTAACTTCAACAGTGAAAGGAAAGGCGTCGGCTGGGGACGTTTGGCAGCAATAACTGCCGGGGCTGTGGTGACTGCTGTTGCCATCTCCGCCATCGTTGCGGCCTTGTTGCTTAGAAGATACAGCAAGCACGAGCGTGAGATATCTAGAAGACGGTCGTGTACGTGTGACCGATTCCCAATCTATCCCACTGAGATATAGAACCATGTTTAACTGAATCTCTTGTGTTTGTCAGCCTCCAAGGCTTCCTTGGTGAATTCCGGGATACGAGGCTTCAGTTTTAAAGAAGTAGCAGAGGCCACGGACGATTTTAGCAGCTCGGCTTTGGTTGGACGCGGAGGCTATGGAAAGGTTTACAGAGGTGTGTTATCTGACAAAACGGTTGCGGCGATAAAGCGAGCCGACGAAGGGTCTTTGCAAGGTGAGAAGGAGTTCTTGAATGAAATAGAGTTGCTCTCGAGGTTGCATCATCGGAATCTGGTGTCACTAATCGGTTATTGTGACGAAGAAGGGGAGCAGGTACTGTGCTGCTGCCAAGTAAACCCTCAGTGAGTTATGTTTAATTGCTTATGAAGTTGCTGAATGCGCAGATGCTGGTGTACGAATTCATGCCCAATGGCACCCTGCGCGACTGGTTGTCTGGTGAGATTCCACGTGGGTGTTTTTGGGATGTGTGCCATTTAGTTTTCTCATGACATATGTGGTGGTGGTGCAGCTAAAGGGAAGGAGACATTGAGCTTTGGCATGAGGGTTCGTGTTGCGTTGGGAGCAGCCAGGGGTATTCTCTACCTTCACACAGAAGCCAACCCGCCAGTGTTCCACCGAGACATCAAAGCCAGTAACATCCTCCTCGACCCCAACTTCAATGCCAAAGTTGCAGACTTTGGACTGTCCCGTCTTGCTCCTGCTTTGGAGGACGAAGAGGATGTGCCCAAACACGTATCCACGGTTGTTCGTGGGACTCCGGTGAGTGATCAAAAATGAATGATGGTTGGCACAAGAGATGCGTTTTGCTTAGTTTTCGAATGTTGCAGGGGTACCTGGATCCAGAGTACTTCCTGACACACAAGCTGACGGACAAGAGCGACGTGTACAGCATCGGAGTTGTGTTCTTGGAGCTGCTGACTGGTATGCACGCCATTTCCCATGGCAAAAACATCGTGCGAGAGGTGAAGACGGCGGATGAGAGGGATATGATGGTGTCCCTGATAGACAAGAGAATGGAGCCTTGGTCCATGGAAAGCGCCCGAAAGTTTGCTTCTTTGGCACTGAGGTGTAGCCACGACTCACCGGATATGAGGCCGGCCATGGCTGAGGTGGTGAAAGAGCTGGAGGCACTTCTCCATGCCATCCCCGGCATGGAAGGAAGCGAAACCACGTCTGCCTCGTCGGTGCTCTCTACATCATCCTCCAATGTGACGAGAGACCTTTACGAGTCGGCCAGCCTTTTAGGAAGCGATCTCAGCAGCGGCGTTGTTCCCAGCATCGCTCCTCGCTAACTCCAACCAAAACCATCCTTCTTCCTCTGTACAAACTCCAACCAAAACCATCCTTCTTCCTCTGTACAAACTCCACTCACTTACTTGTTAACCAATTTCTTGCTTTCTTCCCACTGTAATATATTGGGCCCTCTTAAAATCATATTGTCTGTAGTAATGTTTTGATTCTATATAACAACAACAAAAAAATAGCTTGTCTAAAGGCCCAATACGGGCCCAATTTCAAACCTCGCGTCGTTTCAGTTGTCCTCCCATGGATCGATCATCGCTGGAATGAATCGGCGACGATGGAGTTACAGCAAGAGCAAGCTTGTTGGAAACTTGAACTCGGCGAGGTTTTAGATAATGATTCCTCATGGGTATGCTGAAACTAGTTCACCCCTTATATGATTTGTCTCCGGCCCCGGGATCTGCTTTGCTGAAGCTTATGCTGATGTAGGTCACCAAATTTGATGCCTCCAAAACGAAGAAGAAGAAGAAGAAGAAGAAGAAGCCTTTAATACGCGAAGACGGTGCCATAACAGAGGATACCGCACCACACTGTCAATCTGGGAGTCGGTTCCTTCCCGGCCACAACTTTGAGCCAGGTTATGGCTATCAAGAGGTACCCTTTGCTGAGATTAATAATGCTATTTGGTACTGAACCATTGCCTAGTTTAATCATGACCCGAGCTTCTCTATGCTCTGCAGCTCTTGAGTCGGGTGTTTGATATGCTTCGTGAGGACGATCTCGAGGTTTCTGCAGAGAGGCCAAGAACAGATATGATGCCTCCCCGGCTCCTTGAACAGGGGACACAGATCACAGTTTGTCTAAACTTCGCTCATCTCTGCAGAACGTACAACTTGTTTTGTTTCCTAGTTGATCTATCTCCAGTTGTGAGCTTACTAGCTGTTGTGCTGCGTATCACTTTTAAAGATAAGTTTTTTTCCAGGATGCATAGGAATCCAGGTCAGGTTATGAAATTCTTACTTGGCCAAATGGAGACAAAGGCATCGCTCAACAAACAGCAGCAGCTAGAGATGAAGGGTTTAGTCTCTTCTCAGGATTTCCAAGCTGCGTTCCGGAGATATATTGGTCAGCTCCATAGCTAGTTTCCGTTGTTCCATCTTCTTTTTTTGTCAGTGCGAGTGTCTTTTCTGATCAGATATCTATATACATCGTGTCTTAGATGCGTTCGTAATCTGCAGCTGCTGCAAAAGTCCTGACACAGCTCTCGCGGAGGACAATGGTCTTTTCACTCTCAGATGTGAGATGGTAAGTAGAATATTAAACTCGGCGAGTATGTAATTGCTGCGTCCAGATCAGGGGAAAGACGAGGAGATAAATATACTCATCTCATTTGGTTCTGTTCTCTTGCAGTGTGGTTTAGTAGCATCGATCAAAGACCCAAATCCCCTGGTTCTTTGAGCTGGGAAAGGCTCCATTGTAAGATTTATTATAGTTGTTTCTCCTGGTTTTGATAGTCCCTTGTACAATCTTGAACCACAAGATGTTTTCTTTACAATTCTGATTAAACTTTGTGAGTGTATTCCTAATACAACTTGTTTCAAAGCTTAAAGTTGCTGAGAAAGCGCTAACCGATGCAAATTGGCAACAATAAGAAAAGTAACGTTTCTTTTATATGCACGTAATGTAAGTAATGCAAACGCATGAATAAGCCCTATCTCGACTGAGATGTCAGTCACGCCAAACAGCATTTGCTTTATGATCACATTGTGAAATTTCGTGCGCAACCAGAAATGGAGGACAAGTGTATTTGCCCCCTTTTATCCTCGGCAGAAGCTTCGTGGACATGATCATCTTGTTTGTGAAGAGACCTTAAAAGATGAGTTTGACATGACAACTAACTCAACTGTGGAGAAGTGGTTGCTCTTCGAATCTTAGCTTGGCAGTGACACGTTACTTTGGAGTTGTCTCACATGATTGATTCCTAGGAGCGATGTGCTTCAAGTTTCATCTCTCTGGTTTTGGATTTGGAACAAGGGACGTGTCTCTTGCCTTGTAAGTTAAAGTTTTGGATTTTAATAATCGAGTCCATGTTTTATTGGTGGTATGAATCAGAATATATACATAAACATGTAATCAGGAGAAGATGAAACTCTTCTCATCCATAAACCCGCGAAAATGAAGGACCGTCTTGGATTCAGATTCGTGCTCTGCTCTGCGGTTTTCATGATGCTAACACAACAGAGAGCCCTTGCAGATGGGTACACTAATACTAATGATTCATCTGGGAATTGTATATACAGGAAAGAATGACAGATTGAGACTGTGGTTTGCAGGGTTAACTCAGAATCAGTAGACGAAGGAGAATGGGAGATGGTGCAGAGGAAAGGGATGCAATTCACCCTAAATGGGCAACCATTCTACGTGAATGGCTTCAACACATACTGGATGATGACTCTTGCAGCTGATAATTCCACGAGAGGCAAAGTGACGGACGTGTTCCAACAAGCCTCTGCAGTTGGATTGACGGTAGGCAGGACATGGGCTTTCAACGACGGCCAGTGGAGAGCTCTCCAGAAATCTCCTTCTGTTTACGATGAAGATGTCTTCGAGGTATGAATCAATCAGCTTCTTCCTTTTTTAGGACTCTCTTGTGTTTAAAAGGTTCTGAGCAACCCGGCAGGCCCTGGACTTCGTGGTGAGCGAGGCCAGAAAGTACAAGATCAGACTTATACTGTCGTTGGTCAACAACTGGAACGACTACGGCGGCAAAGCTCAGTACGTTAAATGGGGAAACGCGGCCGGCCTTAATCTCACCTCTGATGACGACTTCTTCACCAACCCCACCCTAAGAGACTTTTACAAATCCCATGTCCGGGTGATTACTCCATCCATCTCTTGCGAAATTTTATTGCTTATTTATGTAAGAGGAAAAAAATTGCAACTTGAATGTGGTGCCTCTGCAGACGGTGCTGAATAGAGTGAACACCTTCACAAACATCACTTACAAGAAGGACCCCACAATCTTCGCCTGGGAGCTCATGAATGAGCCACGGTGCCCCTCTGATCCCTCAGGCGACAAACTCCAGTCTTGGATACAAGAAATGGCGGTGTTCGTGAAGAGCTTAGACGCTAAACATTTGGTGGAGGTCGGACTTGAAGGCTTCTACGGTGCCTCTGCCCCAGCGCGAACCAAATTCAATCCCAACCCCTACGCTGCACAAGTCGGAACCGACTTCATCAGAAACAATCAGGTTCTTGGCGTGGATTTTGCAACGGTTCACGTGTATCCAGATTCCTGGTAAGTGCTTTTTTGATGCAAAAGAGCAGGAAACAAAACGGAGACTGCCGCTTGCCCTGAATAATGAAATGCAAACAAAAAATGTAGGATATCTCGGGAGGTATCAGAATCATTCCTGGAATTCACGAGCTCGTGGATGCAGGCTCATGTGGAGGACGCAGAGATGTCCTTGGGAATGCCGGTTCTGTTCACAGAGTTTGGTGTGTCGGCGCGTGACCCTGGTTTCAACACGTCTTTCCGTGACATGATGTTGGAGACGGTGTACAAGATGACACTAAACTCAACAAGGAAAGGAGGGGCTGGTGCGGGGAGTCTGGTGTGGCAGGTCTCCCCTCAGGGAGCAGAGTTCATGGACGACGGCTACGCGGTTTACCTCACAAGAGCTCACACCGCTTCAAAAATCATCTCTCTGCAGTCCAAGCGACTCGCCATGTTCAACTCTTTGTGTGGCTGGAGATGCAAGTGGGGGTGCAAGAAAAAGAATCCCACTGCTCTCGATGCCCTCCTCGAGCTTTGAGTAACAATTGAATCACACAAATGTTATCGGTTGTTTGTTTAATTTTTATATATATATATGTATGTGTGTAAATTGAGATGAGTGAACTCTTGTTACCCGCAAAAAACACTTGGGCTGCTTTGATATACATGCAATAGGATGAAACTGAGCAAGCTAATTTCTTGATGAAACTCGCATGAAATTTGGACCGTTTAAAGAAATAGAGAGTTAGCCGGAGAGGGAGACGCGTCACCAGTGGCCCCTTTTCCCTTATAAGACGTTAGAGCACGTGTCCGTGTTTGATTGGTCCACGATATTCCCTCGAAAATTCAGTAAATAAACCAATGGCCCATGCAGCAGGTGGTTCGTTAATGGGCCACTTGATAAAATTACCTCAAAACTCAAGAAGCCAAGTCCAAAAAAAAATATTGAAAATAAAATAAGTTACCCAGGTTAAACGGTGAAGATTCACACAGGGCAAAAACAATGATTATTTTGACTAACATTTTTATGACCCACACACATCGTGTGAATACAGTATACACAAGAGTGTTTATACGGTGATAATAGAATCACGTTATTTTCTGGCGCAATACAATAATATTGCTTCAATTAATTTAAGAGAGGCTATCTCCATTTCATCAAGCTCTTGAATACATATGGTAGATTAACTAATTTCCAATTATAAAATATGAGAAGAGCAAATAATAAGGCGACAATTGCACACGGAAAGAGACGGGAGAAGCAATACGACAAAAAGAGAAAAGAGAAAAGTAGCCGTTAAGCGCGGAAGCCGATTCAAATTCAAAAAGAAAAGCATAAATCTAATCTGCTCGCAATGATGTGGCAGCAAACAAAGAAAATGAAATCGTCGGGTCGAAAGGCTCTCCAGCCCAGAAACATCTTCCTTGCTCCGGCAGCAGATCGGCAGAAGAAGCCCAAAGCTCCTCCTCGTGATGACGATGATGATGAGCTGCTTTCTTCCAAGGAGAACCTTCTTCTTCCCGTTCCCGTTCCCGTTCCCGTCCCGGTTGTTGAATCGATGGACGCTTCGCTTGCGGAGGAGCTGAGCGCCTTCAAGAAGAAGCTGGAGAGGTTGAGGGAGGATCGGGAGAGGACTGAGAAACTGCTCGAGGAGAGAGACAGGGCCGTGGATCTGCAGATGAAGCATCTCCTCGAGAGAGCAGAGATGCAGAAAATACTTGAAATCCAGGTCGACCGCCTCTTCAGACTGAAGGAGCTCAACGCCGTAAGCATCCCATTCAATCTCCTTTGTTTCCATTTTTTCAATCAAACATTTATTTACTCTGTGTTTTTTTTTTAATTGCCGATTCAGAAAATTTCGCCGATCCGATCTCTGAGAGCGAAAGAGCAGGAGAAGAGGAAACGCTTCAGCTTCAGCTTCAGCTCCGTAATGCCTTGCCCACACTACCTCTCAGATTCTCCTCCCGTCTTTTCCATCTAAAATCCCTTTTTTCGTTTCAGGAACCAGTGGCAGCTGCTGATGCTGAGCAACCGGAACAAGAATCCTCCGTCCAGACCGAGACTGAGTAAATGATGAGGCAAACGCCTTTTGATTCTTGTAATGCCTCGTTACTCAATGGGCTTTTCTGTTGGGCCCTCTCTTCCCAGGCCCATCTTTTGCTCTACAAAAAAAAAAAAAAACATTTCTTCTAGTCTTCCACAAATCACAATGCATTTAATTGATTCACTACTACTAGTCTACTACTACCGTAGAGAGAGATCGCATATTTATATTTCCAGTTGGTTTTACTTTTATATTGTTATTCTAAATTAGGGAGTCTAGTTTGTTTGAGCCTTACTTACGTTACCCCAAACATTCAAGGCCATCTTATCTATCAGCTACCAGCATTTTTAAGTTTTTCATTTTTCCAGCAAATTTATTTAGTACCCCCCACCCAACAAATTATTTAAACTGCAACAATATATGAAATCAAAATATGCCCAAACAGTGAAAAGCATGGGGTCCCGCGTTCATATGTGTTTTAATAGTAACATAAAACAATCAATCAATGTTGACATCGCCTCTATTAAGTATTAATTAGGTGGCTGATCATTCACTTTAAATAAAAATCAATTTAAATTGCTAAAAGTAAGAAGATCTAACCCCCAAATTGGATACAATAGACGACAGAAACACACCTCACCCACACCATCCTTTATTAATCTAATCCAAAAGAACGTGATTAAATCCAACTTCTGTAGTCCCATTCTAATCCCATGTCAGGCAAATTTAATGAGGCATTAAGTACCCAACTTGTTATTTACAGTAAAACCTCTATAAATTAATACTCGATAAATTAATAATCACTATAAATTAATAATTTTTATCGGTTTCACGTTGGGTCAGTGTAAAAATTGACAAAATTCGATAAGATAATAAGATATTATTTTTTTTGAAAGTTTTATGTAAAAATATGGTCTCAATAATAATATAAATTAATAATTATACATTTAGATATATATTAATAATAGAATATAATAAACTATAAATAATATTATTTTTTCAAGTTTATAAAATTTGTTTGATTTGTCTTCTAAATTCATTATTATTACATTTCTGAATAAATTTTACATTATTAAAAATATTAATTTTATTTTTTATGATGAATATTAAAAATTTAAACTAAAAATATCTCTATAAATTAATATTTTATTAATTTGTTAATAAATTAATAATTATTAATTTATCGATTAATTAATAACTCTATAAATTAATAAAATTTGAGAGTCCCAACATTATTAATTTATAGAGATTTTACTGTAACTAATGATTTTAATTAACGTTGTGACTATTTAACTTACTAATTATTAATAAGTGACATTTTGTATTTTAATTTAAAACGTTAACTAACATTTACAATTTTTTATTTTTTGAAAAAAAAACATTTACAATTTACTGTTGAGTGTTGACTAACAACCAAAAAACTCTCTTACGTACTCTTCTTTCTTTCTTTTTTTTTGTTCAGCCAACTCTTCTTTCTATTGGACTTCAAAAATGATATATATACTCTATTCTCTGCGAATCAAGGTCCAAGCATAATCCCAACACAATGAACATCAGGATTTGAGGGAGCATGTTAACCCAGCAATTATCTACTAAGAAATGTCCATCATTAAAATGGGGGAACGACCAAGTTTAGGAGGTCCTAAATGTTTATTGAAAAACAATCAGGTTCTCGTAATAAAACAGAATGATTAATTTATTTAACTTTTAAAAAAAAGTTAATAAGAATTTGTGATAGATGATGATAAGTCATAGGAAAGTCGCAACCTATAATATGGCCAGCCGCCGATATTGAATCAAAAGAAAAGGTAGTTATGATTTATGTAGTTAAATCAAGAGTAGTTTTTAATTTTCTAATTTAAGTGTTGTTTATAAAGGAAGAAAATGAAAAAAAAAAAAAAAAAAAAAGTTGAAGCTAAAGTATTACGTAATGGATCCAGACATTTATAAGAAAGGAAGATAAAGTTGAAATCCAAAGAAAGCACATGCGGACTTTGGCTTATTTTATAGACAAAAATAGCTTTTGGCAGCAGTTGATCTGATCTCCATTGTTGGGTGATGAGATTAGGTTAGGGTTAATGCATTATAATGATCTGTCATGCATATAATTAAACCTTCCATGTCCATGACGTACGTTAGGATGATGTCACGAAGCCTACGTCACTTTTCATTGGCTCCTCCGTTTTCTACGCCCGTTTATTCGGCCTTCCATCTTCTCAGGTGCCGTGCCACGTGACTTTTGTTTGGAGAGATTTCTTAACAACTAAAACTCTCGCCCATGTTGTGATAATGAACTCAAATACTGTATTATCAACAAAAATACTTCTTGTTAATTATCGTGAAAAAAAAATAATCAAATTATATTATAGAATAATACAAGCACTTTTGCTGTTAAAACAGAACAATAAACTCCAAATATTTGTAAGGGATAACTCCTGATCTCATCGTATGGTCCCTTAAAAGAGAAGAAGATAAAGAAATGTTCAAAAAAAAAAAAAGAGAAGAAGATGCAGTGAAATAAGTTCTAGGGGTCAAAACCAATAAAAAAAAAATGATTCTTAGAGCATGTCCATCGGTAGAGAGATGTTTTTGAGTATCTAAGATATATAAAAATAATATAATTTATTTATATAATTAAATTTTAACTAAGAAAAAAAGTAAACCAATAATTAGTTTACATATGTTAAAATTGTGTTAAGATACGTATGTAAAAATGTCTATATAAGGGACGTATCTCTTCTCTTTTCACTTTCTTTTCTTTTTTTATAATTTTTTTTTGGTAGATACGGTCTTAAAGATGCCGATGGAGATAGTCTTAAATATTCTGTTAACACTAACATAGTTGCTCTTCTAGTTTAGTTTATCATTAATAGAGCTGTTGGTTAGTTAAGTCAACTAGTAATACACATACTCGTTGTTTTTGTCTTAATATCGTGGGGTTATCTTAATTAAGGGGGCCACTCAATTATATAATCCGCACATTCCCGAATTCGAAATGCGTAAGATGATAGTATATTATATCCATAAGTTAATGAAACGAAGGAGTGTATGGTAAATGAACACATATATAGGAAACTTCCTAACAAGAACCTCATCAATATACTATAAGAGGCCTTGATCCCATCAAACACAGAGAGAAAACTTGTCAAAGCTAGTTGTAGTCACAAATCATCAAAAAAGAAGAAGGATGAAGTCTTGCCAACAAAAGGCGATGGAGACGCTGCTTCAGGGCCATGGGTGTGCCAACCAGCTAAAGCTCATCATGGACCACGCCGAGTCAGACTCGTCCATGGAAAGGGAGGATCTGGCCAAGTCCGTCCTCCATTGTTTCTCGGATGCGCTCTCCATTTTGATCGATACTAGTGATCACAATCACCGCCAAGACGAACAATCCAATAACTCATCTCCGCAAGACTCTTCTCTTGTTCGTGACGAGAGCGGCAGGAAGTCGTCGCTTCACAAGAGGGGAAGGTACACATAAATCTCACTTTAATTAACTGAAATGATAATGAATGATGCTCATCGTGATCATAAGCCTTTGGTGGTTGCAGAAAGACAGCAATGGCAGAGAGCTCAGACTACCGCAGACACGAAGCCCCAAACCCGATCTACCACGACGGCTTTCTCTGGAGGAAATACGGACAAAAGCAGATCAAAGAATCGGACCACCAAAGGTATAGCATCCACACTCTCGCATACATATGTATATATACTTGGGTGGTTTTCATAAATGTTACTTAAAAAAAGGAGAGAATGATGAAAATGACAGGAGTTACTACAAATGTGCGTACACCAAGGACCAGAACTGTGAAGCAAAGAAGCAGGTTCAAATGATCCAACACAACCCTCCATTGTACTCAACCACTTACTTCGGCCACCACACATGCCAGCTTCATCAAGCCTATGCAACTTTCCCCCTTGACACCTCGGATCCCCAAGATTCCTCCCACATGATCCGATTTGACCACCCAAACTCCTCAAACCATCAACATCAGGATCCAAATCAGATTCATCCCAAAGATGAAGAATACACCATGTCACCTGAGAAAGCGGAAGACTGGTCTCCATCTCAGTGGATGTCCTCCGAGGTTGCCCACGCCGTGGAGGCCTTCGGCTTTAACCCTTTTAGTGACTTATCATGACTATACATCCTTCCCCTCACTACCATATATATGTGTAGCTTCTTTAATTATCATATAGTATCCTCGTATTACTTTTTTTGCGTTATACATCTTTATCTACTTGAGCTTTTGTTTTGAGTTAATATTAACCAGCCTTTAATCATTTATACATGAATGAGTGTTGGATTGTTGCCAAGTTTTCTTTTCGTTTTTTGTTATAATACCCTTTAACCATCACGGGGCAATTAAAGGCGACTTGGTGGATATATTCTATATTGAAGAGTTAGTACGTACCCTATTGTTGGGTTCCACAGAAACATTCAATTTAAATTTGTTCGAGCCATGATTTATTCGGACCACTACTGTTTTCAGTCGCCGGAGTTCTGCCACACCACCGTTGCTACAAATTTAAGAAATCCCACCATATATAAAACTTGCTAAAGTTTGTGTTGGATCGGAGCACTTTTTTTTTTTTTGAGCTATTTTCCATTCGCTTAACAAAATGTTTTTCGTCACGTCAGGGATATTGATTTACTGACGGTTTTATAAAATGAAAAATAAAGTTTTATATATCTATCTTATTATTACTCTGCATAGATAAATAAATAAATAAATCCTTTCTGAGACCGGTCTATGCGAAACCGATCAATCGTACAAATTCTAACACGAGGGTCAAAAAGTGGTGAGACAGTAAATTGTTGGTCAGGTCAATAAACTTGCCACTGAAGCAGATCGGAAAGACAAAGAGACCTTTCTTGACCCTTGTGCCCTAAGTACCCACTAACTAGATTATTCACATTAATCGTATATCTAATCAGAAGAAAAGCAAACTATCTAGCTCATTCAATTTTGATAACTAGTTATCTCTCTTGTTGGGTTAGGGGACTTTTCTATCGACTAATTAAGTAATTACGAAGGTTCTTTAGTTAGAACCTATTACCTATCATTTCATGAGCCAAGAATATAGTTATCCTTTAATGTGTATGCTTTCAGAAAGAAAAAAAATCAAAGATCGATAATGCATCTTATTTGTTTTATTCATATATAACGATTAACGTAACATTTCATGGTCCCCCTTTGTTTTCATTAACTGTGAGCCTGTGAGCTTACATCATATGATGCACTAGAAAAACGCATAATTAAGATTATCCTAATCAACAAATACCCAACCCGTAGATAGATGCTGTTAGAAAACAATGATAAGATGACGAATACTGTTTGGTACATTAATCATTGAAGCTGTATGCATGATTCATGGCACAATTAATTTTGAAGTATATACTTGTCATGGATTTTATAATAGAACTAGGTAGGAGGGATTAGTCAGATAAACGGACACGAACCTAAATGATTCTTAATTAAAAATATCCATCGGAGATTCTTTTTCCGTGCATCGGTATGCCCAACATCATGTGTATGCAGGCATGTCAATATGTGGACATGTTTGTATAAAAGGACATGTACCTATAAACTTATCATATATATAGTACTTAAGAAAACATGAAACTCATCATGAGCTCTGATACTACAGATAGTCTAGGGTTGAATTTCTTGTTATAAACGTGTAAGGCATTTTCTACACTTTCATATTAACTGGGTAATTAAGTGTATGTTTAATGTAAACTTCCTAAACAATATTTAAATTTAGATGTATAAATATATTACTCAAAAGATGAGTCCAAAAGCTTAGGTTAACAAGATGCGAGAGGGAAAGCAACGTCCGTGTGGAAAAATCAAAGTCGCTGTCTTGATTGAATTGATGGGTTGGTTAAGTATAAACACACTGCAAAATGCACACTTTTCTAGTCAAAATCGTCACCACTTTCTTCCGTACTTCTTCGGTCAGCGGAGCCTATGATCTCTTAGATTGACCTCCTAATTTACCATTCTACTTATACTTTGAATTCAAACGCAATATTATTTCATATTACCAAAATGCAACATGATAAAATTCAAACTAGATAATATGATCCATCCCCATCGTTCTTTTAGTGAAACAACGATATTCAAACTATTATAATTTCCAGGAAACATGGGGAACAACAAAGGTATTAAGTAGGACTTGGCAAATTATCCGTTATATTTAATTCGATCTGCTATTTGCTTCGATTCGATTTGAAAAATCTGGATATCCGTAGCTTTACGAAGTAAAGCAAATACTAAATTTTGATATCCGTTAAAAACAGAGCAAATCACAAATATTAAAATTCTAAGAGCCAGATATCTGATCCGCTCCGATATACATATATATATGTATATATATAAATAATTACATATATAATATATAGTTAATATAATTATATGTAAAATTTTGTGAATTTATATTTATTTTATCAGTTATTTTAATACGAAATTTTAATAAATTTTAATAAGAACAATTTAAAATTTAATATATGAGTTAATTTTTGATTTTTTAATTATTTTTATAAATAATTTTATTTATTTTATAAATATTTTAATTATTTTATAATTAATCTAATATTTTTGAAACGGATCGGATATCTGGTCAAAAATCTGGATTTTAACGGATATCCGAATATCGGATATCTAATTAGTAACGGAGCAAATACGGATCAAAAAATTGTTGATCCGTACGGGGCGGAGCGGATCACAGATATCACTAAAATTCTAGATATCCACTCCGTGCCGAGGCCTAGTATTAAGGTACCAACATCCAAATATAAATGTTAAAAAAAAAACATTCAAATCTATATTTTTTAAAAAAGATATTTCCAGTATCACATATAAGATTTAAGATGCCGGATTGCGATTTGGTTTTAATCTGGATTGTTTGAAACTTTTTTTTTTTTTTTTTTTTTTTTTTTTTGAACATAAAAGTAAGATGCATGCGTAGAATATGTCAAATGTATGACCAAATAATACTTAAAAAGAGTGAAGTAATTGGGTCCGATTTTCTGATATTATATTAACCGGAAATAAACAGCACCATATAATCGAAATATGGGTCGAAAAGGATTGCATGGATAAGGCCTATTATTATAACTTGACAAATTCAAATATGGGCCTAATATATTGAGAATAAAATAACCCATCTAGAAGGTGATTTGGCCCAAACCCTTTCACGGTGTATCTTGCCAGTCAACCAGAAGAAGCGGAAGATATATATAGTAGAGTGGCTCAGTGGTTGTGAAGTCCGTTTGACAGTTTCAATTCACAGAAACAGAAAGCGAAAAATAAAAAAAGGTAAAAACTTGGAACATTTTTTTTTGTGGCTGAACAAATTTGGAAACCAAACCTGAAAAACTTAAAAGAATATCAACGCCTCCTGTGGAGATGATGAGGAGGCTGGAGAATGTAGGGTTAGTGTTAATGGGATGGGTGATGGTGTGGTTGGGTTCGTGCACGGGAAGGTTCGTGGTGGAGAAGAACAACCTGCGAGTGACTTCGCCGGAGTCCATCAGAGGTGTTTACGAGTGCGCCCTCGGTAACTTTGGGATCCCTCAATACGGCGGAAGCATGGCCGGCACCGTCGTTTATCCCAAAGCTAACCAGAAGGCTTGCAAAAATTTCGACGATTTTGAAATCTCTTTCAAGTCCAGAATCTCTGGATTGCCCATATTCGTTCTCGTCGATCGAGGAGGTCCCGCACTTTTCTGCTTTAATTAATAAATTCCAATTTTTTTTTTGTGAACTCTGTCTGAAAACGGACATGACCTGCTGCTGCACAAAATAGACAATGACTTGTGAGGCAAGGCACATAAAGGTGATGTTGTTGTTGTTGGTGATTTTTCCCAGATTGCTATTTCACCTTGAAGGCTTGGAACGCGCAACGAGCTGGTGCAGCGACCATCCTGGTGGCAGATAACCGGCCTGAACCACTCATCACGATGGACGCTCCAGAGGACGAAACGGCAGATGCAGATTACCTGCAGAACATCACGATTCCTTCAGCCCTGGTGAGCAGATCTCTCGGGAGCGCCATCAAAGAGGCCATAGCTCACGGAGAACCCGTCCATATAAGTCTCGACTGGCGTGAGGCTCTTCCACACCCAAACGACCGAGTAGCCTACGAGCTATGGACCAACAGCAATGATGAATGCGGACCCAAATGCGATGCACAAATCCGGTTTCTTAAGAGGTTTAAAGGAGCTGCTCAGATTCTCGAGAAGGGAGGCTACACTCGCTTCACTCCCCACTACATCACCTGGTATTGCCCTGAAGCCTTTCTGGCAAGCAGACAGTGCAAAACGCAGTGCATCAATGGAGGAAGGTATTGTGCTCCCGACCCTGAGCAAGATTTCTCCAGAGGGTACAATGGCAAAGACGTGATCGTTCAGAATCTGCGCCAAGCTTGCTTCTTTCGAGTGATGAATGAGAGCGGGAAGCCATGGCTTTGGTGGGATTATGTCACCGACTTCGCCATTCGTTGTCCCATGAAAGAGGACAAGTACAACAAGCAATGTGCTGATCAAGTCATTCGTTCTCTTGGTAACCCAACATCCATCATCTTGGCATGCGCTTCTCTTTCCATGCAATGTCTTATATGTATTCTCTGTCTTTCGAGTAGGAGTCGATGTGAAGAAAATAGACAAATGCATTGGAGACATCGAAGCAAATGCTGAGAATCCCGTTCTTAAAGATGAACAAGAAGCACAAGTGAGCCTCCTCTTCTTCCTCCTTCTTTTCATGCATGTTTCAGAAATGCAAACTAGTCTTCATTGCTAATTTTGTTAGGTTGGGAAAGGCGCGCGGGGAGATGTGACAATACTACCAACTATTGTGATAAACAACAGACAGTACAGAGGTGAGAAGCATGCAAATTCTGCAATACTCGTACATTATTTAGACATTTTAATATGTCTCACATGAGATCACAGGGAAGTTGGAGAGATCGGCGGTGCTTAAGGCCCTTTGCTCAGGGTTTCGTGAGACGACTGAGCCGCCCATCTGCTTAACCGAAGGTCCTCTCTACTTAATATACATTTCTCCATTGCTTGGTATTCACCACTTCTAACGTGTGTTTGGGGGCAGACATAGAAACCAATGAGTGTTTACAAAACAATGGAGGGTGTTGGGAGGATAAGACAACCAACATTACAGCTTGCAGGGTGCGTAAGATCCCAAAGATTCACTCTTGTTTTGTTATAGTACTTGTGTTAAATATCTACATCAAAAGTGTTGCAGGACACTTTCAGAGGAAGAGTATGTCAATGCCCCATTGTTCAAGGTGTCAAGTTTTTGGGTGACGGTTACACCCATTGTGAAGGTGAAAATAGGGTCAGTTAGATGTTATGATCTCTAAATGATAATCACATGCTTAATTTTGAGAAAAAATTGCAGCGTCGGGGGCATTGCGTTGTGGAATAAACAATGGAGGATGCTGGAAACACACTCAAATGGGCAAAACATATTCCGCTTGCCGGGTGAATCTGACATACTTTAACTCACATGCTCTGTTTTGACATTTCCTCTCTATGTTTATTTAAATCATAAAGATATTGATTCGTTTTGTTCTTGTCAGGATGATCATTCGAAAGGCTGCAAATGTCCACCTGGATTCAAGGGAGATGGGCTCAAAAACTGCCAAGGTATTAGAATAAGCCATATGATCTATGAGACATAGGAGCTTGAAAATGTTGCTCATGTGTGTGTGTAAATGCAGATGTGAATGAGTGTGAGGAGAAAACAGCGTGCCAGTGTCGCGGTTGCAAATGCAAGAACACATGGGGAAGCTATGAATGTAGCTGCAGCGGAAGCCTGCTTTACATCAGAGAGCACGACATTTGCATAAGTACATCATTCATCAAATCATTTGTATAGAAAGAAAGTATAAATCGATCATAACTGAATCTATCTTTGTGCACAGATAAGGATGCAAGAGGAGATGTAAGCTTGGGTGTTATACTGATAATAGTAATGGGATTAGGAGCAGCTGCTTTGGGAGCTTACACTGTTTACAAATACAGAATTCGGGTATGCTTCTCAAAGCGTTAACATCTCTTGTATCAAGAATATTGGTTAGATATATACAGTATTAATTCGATTGTGAGTATGTGCAGACATATATGGACTCAGAGATTAGAGCGATCATGGCGCAATACATGCCTCTCGATAATCACCCCAACACTCAACTTTCTTCTCAGCTTGAGTTGTAAGGACATTTTGCCTTCACTCAATTCAAGCTTTGATCATATATCGGGAGGGGGTCCTACACTTTAATTAGCCATTTTGGGTTTTTAAAAACCTTCTTATGCTGCTTAACTATTTTGTTTTTTTTTCTTCTTCTTAGATTCAAACGCTTTAAAACCATCCTGGTCGTCAGGTCCATCCGTTACTTTGAACCTTATATATTTGTCACTCTTTTTTTTTGGATGTCAATTATTCATTTACTACTACAGTAAACATCACACAAAATCACATTGAATTGTTCTCTCACGAGAAAGGGCCAAGCTCTGTACCAAACAATTTATCTTTGAAAAGAAAATGACAGTGTCTTGATTCACTGTACAACTAACTTTATAACAAAGCTGGAGATTGATATTTAATCCTTGTAAATATCTAGACTGAACAATTTTTTTTTTTTTTTTGAAATAAACAGTAGTTTGTGCTAATTAAACTGCATAATTTTGTATCTAAGAGTAGGAATGAACGTGGCGCATGTTAACGTGATAATGTGAAATGTTGCTTGGGAATGAAACAAAGGTAAAGAAGAGTCTTGAGATGGTTTGGTAGGCATGTTTTTTAATCCCTACTCATCATTATCCCTGTTTTTTTGTGTGAATAATATATTTTTGATTTCCATTCAACATGTATGAGATCCACACACAAGAAGCAAATTAATACTACTAGTATATTAACAGATCAAAGAGAGGAGTAAGTCAACGGGAAGATCCCCTGAGATGGAGTGAGCACCGTTTACGCCACTTCTCCACTGAAGTGATTTTAATCAGAAATATTATCAAATTATTTTTAAAAAGCAATTAGATCCATTTTTTTGTGAACTTAAATAGATAAGTAAACACATGCGTGAGTGGTACGAGTAGTAGTGCTTGAGGTGTGGAAGCTCTTCATCATAGATCATGTTGGTACATAATTTGAGTTAATTTTATAATATCAGAAACTGGTTTTAACGAAAGGGAGAAAAAAGAGAGAGGAAATGATGGCGTAGTATTGCATGCTAAGGGACAAGATAGGATCCCTTCTCTTCTACTCCATCCCCTTTGCTGCTTCCTCTCTTTTTTTTTTTTCATTTGATTCTATGATCATAAGCGTGAACGGTTTACCCTTTTGATTATAATGGTTTTTTGAAGAAAACATAATAATAAAGTAAACTAGTATTAAAAGCGGGGAGGAGAAGATTGTCTCCCGGACTTTCAACTCTTTAAGCCTCCTCTCCGGAGCTTACGCCCATTACAACACATTCTCTCTCTGCCTTTTCTCTTTATCTTTTTCCAACTCTCTCTCTCTCTCTCTCTCTCTCCGCTGCTAATAAACTCATTCAAATCTCACTTTGGGGTCCTGATTTGGCCATTAATGCTCTCTACCTTCCCTTTTACTCTTGCTTCTGTTTTTTCTCTTTCTCTATTCAAACCCTGCCTCTTCTTCTTCATCGCCGCGTCTTTTCCTCAGTTCCTCGGTAATTTTACCAGCCGACTTATTAATGTGGAGTTTCTTCAGCTCATGTTAAAACTTTGAAACCACTGGTCTCTTTTCTCTTAAATTCCGGTGAAAAGGAAGCCTTTTTTGCCTGGTTTTGTTGCCTTTCCAGCTAAAACCTTTACTTGAGCTCTGCAGCATCCATGGCGGACTAGCTTTGTTCGTTTATTGTTTTAAAAATCATTTATTTATTTATTTGCTCTGGCGACAAAATGCTGAACGACGCCGTTTCACTCAGCCTCTTCCTCTTCCTCTTCCTGGCCGTTTCAGTGACCGCAGACCCGACTTTCAACGACGACGTTTTGGGTCTCATCGTTTTCAAGGCTGGGCTCGACGACCCCTATTCCAAGCTCGCCTCTTGGAACGCCGAAGACTACGATCCCTGCAACTGGGTCGGGTGCGTTTGCGACCCGGCCACCAATCGGGTCACGGAGCTCCGGCTTGACGCCTTCTCTCTCTCCGGCCACATCGGCCGTGGCCTTCTCCGTCTCCAGTTCCTCCACACCCTAGTCCTCTCCAACAACAACCTCACCGGAAAACTAAACCCCGAGTTCCCTCACCTCGGCACCCTCCAGCTCCTCGATTTCAGCGGCAACAATCTCTCGGGTCGGATCCCAGACGGGTTCTTCGAGCAATGCGGGTCGTTGAGGTCCGTCTCCTTGGCCAACAACAAACTCACGGGTTCTCTTCCTGTCTCCCTCGGCTACTGTTCTACCCTCACCCATCTTAATCTCTCAAGCAATCGGCTTTCTGGGAGACTACCCCGCGAAATCTGGTTCCTCAAGAGCCTAAGATCCCTAGATTTATCTGCGAATTTCCTCCAAGGGGAGCTCCCCGACGGGATCGGCGGTCTCTATGATCTCCATGAGCTTAACTTATCCAAAAACTGGTTTTCCGGTGATGTTCCTTCCGATATCGGAACCTGTTCTTCCTTGAAATCGCTTGATCTCAGTGAGAATTACTTGTCTGGGAGTCTTCCTGATTCTGTGAGAACCCTCGGCTCCTGCACCTCCATTCGACTGCGAGGAAACTCACTGATCGGACAAATCCCTGACTGGATCGGTGAAATCGCCACTCTCGAGACTCTGGATCTCTCCGCCAACAACTTCTCCGGCAATGCCCCCTTCTCTCTCGGCAATCTCGAGTTTTTAAAGGAACTGAATCTTTCTGCAAACATGCTCGCTGGGGAGATCCCGCACACCATCTCCAACTGCTCCAACTTGGTCTCCATCGACGTGAGCAAGAATTCACTCACCGGGGATGTGCTCCAGTGGATGTTCAACGGCAACTCACAAAGTTCCTCGCTTTCCAGATTCAGTCTCGACAAAAGATCAGGGAACGACACTCTCCTGTCCACGCTTGGCTTTCTTCAAGGTCTTCGGGTTCTAGATCTGTCCTCAAATGGGTTTTCCGGTGAGATACCGTCCAACATTTGGGTCCTCACAAGTTTGGTGCAGCTGAATATGTCCACCAACTCTCTCTCCGGTTCTATACCCAGTGGCATTGGAGGATTGAAAGTCGCAGAGATTCTTGACCTCAGTAGTAATCTTCTCAATGGAACACTTCCTTCTGAGATCGGAGGAGCCGTCTCCTTGAAAGAACTTAATCTGCAGAGAAACCGCCTCACCGGCCAGATTCCGCCTCAAATCTCAAACTGTTCGGCTTTGAACGCCATGTAAGTATGTAATTATCAAAGAAATGACAAGCTCTTGTCTTTCTGAATCTGTGTGTGCGTGTTTGTCACCTCATCTCACTGATAACGTAGCAAACTTTTGTTGTGCAGATATCTGTCGGAGAATAAGTTATCCGGTGGGATTCCGGGGAGCATTGGGAGTCTGAGCAACCTCGAGTACATAGACTTGTCGAGAAACAGTCTCTCGGGAAGCTTACCCAAAGAAATAGAGAAACTTTCGCACCTGGTGACCTTTAACATCTCTCACAACAGCATCACTGGGGAGCTTCCAGCTGGAGGTTTCTTCAACACTATCCCACTCTCTGCCGTCACCGGAAACCCATCCCTCTGCGGCTCCGTTGTGAACCGCTCATGTCTCTCTGTCCACCCCAAACCAATCGTCCTCAATCCCAACTCCTCCAATCCAGGCAACGGTCCACCTCTGAGCGGTCAGATCAGGAAGAGCGTTCTGAGCATATCCGCGCTCATTGCTATTGGCGCAGCCGCCTTCATTGCCATCGGGGTTGTGGCCGTCACTCTGCTCAACGTTCACGCCCGATCTAGCGTTTCCCGTCACGATGCGGCTGCTGCTCTCGCTATGTCGGTTGAAGAAACGTTCAGCTGTTCCCCAAGTAAAGATCAAGAATTCGGGAAGCTCGTGATGTTCTCAGGCGAAGCGGATGTGTTTGACACCACAGGCGCAAATGCATTGCTCAACAAGGACTGCGAGCTGGGTCGTGGTGGGTTCGGAGTGGTCTACAGGACGAATCTCCAGGATGGGCGTCCTGTGGCGGTCAAGAAACTGACAGTCTCGGGTCTGATAAAGTCACAAGAGGAGTTCGAGAGAGAGATGAGAAAACTCGGGAAGCTGAGGCACAGGAACGTGGTGGAGATCAAAGGGTACTACTGGACGCAATCGCTGCAGCTCCTGATCCACGAGTTTGTCTCAGGGGGAAGCTTATACAGACATCTCCACGGAGACGAGAGCGTTTGTCTAACGTGGCGCCAACGCTTCAGCATCATCCTGGGGATAGCGAGAGGTCTGGCTTATCTGCACGGCAGTAACATCACTCACTACAATCTGAAAGCAACGAATGTGCTCATAGACGCCACAGGGGAGGCTAAAGTCTCTGACTTTGGACTGGCCAGGCTCTTGGCGTCGGTGCTGGACAGGTGCGTCTTGAGCGGCAAGGTACAGAGCGCGTTAGGGTATACAGCCCCAGAGTTTGCATGCCGGACGGTCAAAATAACCGACAAGTGCGATGTGTACGGGTTTGGAATCTTGGTGCTGGAGGTGGTGACGGGGAAGAGGCCGGTGGAGTACGCGGAGGACGACGTGGTGGTGTTGTGTGAGACAGTGAGAGAGGGGTTAGAGGAAGGGCGGGTGGAGGAATGCGTTGACGGTCGGCTGAGAGGGAACTTTCCGGCGGAGGAGGCAATACCGGTGATAAAACTAGGTTTGGTATGTGGGTCCCAAGTGCCATCGAATAGGCCAGAGATGGAGGAAGTGGTGAAGATATTAGAGCTCATACAGTGTCCCTCTCAGGACATGGAGTGACAAACGGAACGACCCTTGTCTGTATTTCTTTTATTCCTTCTTCAGTTTTCATATAATCGTAATATATAGTTCATCTTTTCTTGAAAAAAAACGATTTTGTGTTTCTTGTGAGTTTACCAGCTGAGACACTTGGGTGTATCAATCAAATGTTGAAGGTTGGTTCATAAAAAATGATCCAAAGAAGTGACTAAAAAGAGTGTTGGTCAAAGGAACTCTTTATTCTACATATGACTAACTCCTTGAAAGCCTTAGTATTTTGGTTTAAGGTTTCTCTGTTAACAGACATTACCATATTGAGAAGATGAGGAAAGTAAGCATGATGCAAAGGAAAAGTGAGAAAACATGATTCCCAGACATTCGTTTGATTTTGAAGCCGGTCAGGCGCACTAAACCATTTGCTCAGAGTCTCGCACACTGCCACAAAATTTACTTGTGTTCATAAATAACTATTTTCTTGGCTTTTTTATTGTTCTTTTCCATAAAATAAAATAAAACAGAGAAGTCTCTCTCAGTCCACCACCATCCACTGTGAAGCGAAAGTCCCAAAAGGGTCCAAGCATGAGCTTTTTCGGTAATGCTTTCATTATTGTATGGTTATGGAGTGCCCCACACACTTACTCATTTCTCATTATTATTTTCACTGTACTCCTAAAAGCTTTTGCATTTAATTTAATTCTACTTTTGTCAGCTAATTTACATACACTCATGATTCACACAGGACGTGGTGGTCCGGAGAAACGTATGCATGTCAAAACAAAATCACCTTATGGAATGGAAGCACACTATAAATCTAATTATATTATAAGCGATTCAGATTTGAGACGCCCTTTAGCATTTTGTCATTTTGAGTGCGTTTTATAATTATCATTATGTAGTCGCTTTTCTCGGGTAGTGACTCTCCTTTATTCTCCTCGTTAAACACTAAAAAGCGCGTTTTATATTCAGTAGTTTGCATTCCTCACCTTACTATATACTAATACATAAATCTTTTATTTTTTACGTTACTACTACTTTTCTTGATACACTTGACCACCTTTTTTGTTGTCTTCCACTCTCAAAAGCAGGGCTTTGTTTTGATAAATTGATTCATATTTTATTACAAAAATAAACCAACAATTGGGCTGTGTTAGGCCCATATCAAACAAACAATGGTATTTGGTGAAGCAGCAACATCCATCAATGCAAAGTGATCTCGCGGGAGAATACCACAGACATGAACAACACGCCAAATGGCTGTAACCATAGATAATATAAATTTCGTCCAAGTAATCAGTCTAGGAAAAAGCACTCGATAGCAGAGGATGTATCAAACCCGGCTCATGTAGGTACCGGTTCTCGTGTCCACCATGATATCTTCACCAGCGTTGACAAAGAGCGGTACATTTACAACAGCGCCAGTCTCAAGTGTGGCCGGCTTTGTTCCACCTGCAACCACCCTCTCCCAGGTAAGAAGTAAGCCTTTGTAGCATAAGAAAAGAGTGAGAGGCAGGCATTACCTTGAGCAGTGTCACCTCGAAGACCAGGATCAACGTCAACAATTTGAAGCTGAACTGTGATGGGCAGATCAAAATCGATGACCTGGAAGACAGAGGTGGTCAGTCTCAGTGAGTGGCAAAAAGAGTGACAAATCCCCAAATCGGTGGTACCTTGTCCTTCCAGTAGAGCAGATTGCAGTCCATTCCCTCTTTCAGCCATTTGGTCTTTTCGCCCATCTCTGCCTCGTTCAAGCGTGTTTCCTCGTACGTGCTCAAGTCCATGAACACAAACTGAGACCCGTCTTTGTATGTGAACTGCTTCGTCTCCTTGGACACATTCGCCTCCTCCATCTGAAACAGGAGCCGATGCCATGAGGCATTGAGCAAGATAAGGAGGGCAAAAGAGGGTTGGTTACACTAATTCCAGCACGAAAGGTCCTCTCCACGGTGCTCCCATTCACGTAGTTCCTGATTTTGGTTCTCACGAAAGCAGCTCCTTTTCCAGGCTTCACGTGCAGAAACTCTGCCCACAATCCAACCCATCATCACTATGGTAACAACAATTGGAACATCTCTAAACAAGGAGCCTACCCAGAACACGCCACGGTGCTCCATCCACTTCGATGCTCGTCCCGACTTTGATGTCGTTGCTAGACAATGCGTAAATCCCTGCAATTTCACCCAAGATAATCAATACCCACACCAGTATCTATCATCAAAGACACACAGAGAGAGAGGTCTTAACTGGAAAATCTGGGCGCAATTTGCTTCGGGAAAGACAGTGATGACGAAGAAATGCACAAGGACGATACACAAGAAGTCGCCATTCCCGGCGATAAATTGATTGATAGCTGGAAAATGCTGAGACTCGTCTTCTTCGCCGGGCGGATAAGGGAACCCTTATTTAAACCCGGTTCAATTGCTATCTCCGGTTGTGTATGGGCCAGATTCACAGTGGGCCTTAGGGTGTTGTGGGCTTGGACATCGTTGGTTATTTGCGATGTTTTAATAGGGCTGAACGAAACAAACAAACAGACACTGTTACATGTACAAAGATACTAAATTCCGGACACTAGTGATCCATGGCAGCACAAAACTGAGTATGATGATGATGAGAGTCGCAACTAATATTGCCTTGTTTGAGAAACCCAACGAACGATTCCAGATGCGATCTACGAGCTTCTTTTCCGGCGACTTTACCTCTCTCCGCTTCCACTTGAGGAGGAGGAGAAGACTCCGTAAGAATTTAAATCTGAATCTGGACCTGGGCTTGGGTACGCCATCGGGTTTGGAATAAGAAGCGACTTTGAGATGATGCTTGCGGAATCTAAGGAGGAATCGCAATCGATGAAGCTTCCAAGATGATGATAATGGGTTCTGAAGATGGAGCTTCAAACTGAATCTTCTGACTCTCACCCCAACTTTAAGCTTCCACACTAACCTCTGCTCTTCTTCATCTCCCATCGCTCTCCCTCTCCCTCTCCCTCGCCAGTCAATTGATCATTTTAGGGTTTTTTTTTACACTCGCAACCCTTAAACCCAGCATGATAGTGGGCCCGTTGAACTTTCCCAGGCCCAAATAACTCGGCCTCGTGCTTTCTTTCATTTTTTCGGGTTTTTAATTCGTTTTAAAAAAACAAACATACAAAGCGCTCACTAAAATCTGATTAGGTGAGGTATCATAATAACAGAGACACCAGCTTATACTAGTACAACTACTAATGGTAGAAAAGTAAAAGTCTATAGGATTACTGCTTTGCGATTACAAGTTTAACCATAATTAATCCTCCAGCTAGTGGTGATTAACCACCACCCATTCAGAGAGCTAAGGCTAGCTCGATCCCGCCACGTGGAGCTCGATGAGCGAATGCCGACAATTGGGACAGGAAGAGTGAGAGGCAAGCCACGTGTCGATGCAGGACATGTGGAAGCTATGGTTACACGGCGGAAGAACTCGGACCCTCTCACCGTCCGCAAACTCGCCCAGGCAGATGGCGCACTCCGTCGCTGCTATCTCCACCCCGCTCGACCCGTACGCCGCCACCGGAATCCTCTTCAATTCTCGCTTCTTCAATCCGCTTGCGTCAGCCGCCGTAACTGTCGCCGCCGCCGCCGATGATAACCCCCAGCCGCATCGCATCGCGCATCTCAGCATCGAATTAAGCCCAAGCGCGAGTATCAAAGCGCAGAGCAGAGCAGCGAGTATGATCACCATGTTTGCGTCGAAGTTCATGTCCCTCAGGTACCCATCTCCGCCGCTCGTATCGTTCCCACCGCCGTGGGATTCCAGTAGCAGTCGGTGCATTCTCGGAGGAGAGAGAGAGAGAGAGAGAGAGAGAGAGAGAGAGAGAGAGATCCTGTTGTTGTCTTGTTTTAATTTTGTGTCCAAGAGACGTGACAGGATTTTCGAAGTTAACTGCTTCGTCTCTATGGTTTTCTTTGTCTCTGCGGTTTGTGGTTATCTGTTTATCATACACAGTGGGGACCTTTTCCTTTTCTTTTCTGCTCTCTCTCTCTCTCTCAAACATAAATTTTCTCCTTTTAATTTTGGCTTGTGGATAAACAATTTGTAGAGCACAAGTAATTACGAAAAAAGCAAAATCAAATGGAAAATCAGAGAGACTCTCTCTGTTCTTTGGCACTTTGCCAGATTTTTTTGTCTCTAGGAGAAGATATATACAGAACCACGTACATATATATATATATATATGTCTGCCGCATCAAGTATAACTGTGTTGGGTCCCCCGAATCAGGATTGTACATTTGATTTAAACAAATTAAAGAATAGTGATTAGTGATTAGTGAGTGAGTTAATTATAAAACAAAATAAAAAGGGAAGGACAAAGCACTGAGAGAAGTAATAATCTTCTAAGGATGAAACTATCAGAAGTGGCAACAAACTATTTGGTGAATCGTAACAACGCCAACTACACCATACCTGCGTCATTTCAATTATGATTTCCTCATTTCTTTTCTTTTATTTATTTTTTTTTTTTTATAAAGCTTTAGAAGTGAACTAGGTTTTGTAACTCCCACGTTTTTTGGCTACTCATTTTCGAGTTTGATTGATGACTTGGTGAGAATGCATGACTAGATAGTATGTACTTATTTCATGATAATCATTTATTTAGTGAAAGATAACATCATCATACTATGCCATTAACCTTTTGTTTTGTCTTAAAAAAAAAACAATTTTTAAAGGGAAACTATGATAAATTCGAGAAATGACATAACTAAAACGATCTTGAAGAAGAGTCTGAGTCGGTTAACTGATTTTTAAATAGATTATTCGGGAGTCGGCAGCACAAAGGTTTTTGTTTTCGGGTGGGACAAGGAGGCGTTGGTTTTGCTTTTGGAAGCCTACCCGAAGCAATCTTGATAGTACTACTTACTGAGGGCCCACAAACAGCTCCACCGATTCGTCGACACGTTTCCCTTAAGGCCCACATAATTACTTTGACGTCCAAATCTATGGCCCACAAACGACCCAGTATTCACCCATTAGGTAACAAAACATTTGATTTTTATAATAAAGCTTAGGTGAGCCATTTGGCGATGGATTGCTGCGGACTTGACGTCCATTAATTACTGTTGATTTGTCAATTTCGGGTTTAATCAGTCCATGGACTTGATGAATGTTTTTTTAACCGAAGCGATTTCACAAGTGTATTAGAGTCACTGGATATTTGAATGCAAATTCACTGTCGATTACTAGCGGGAAACGGGAAAATACACTCTACTCAGGTTACGATAATAATCAGAAGGAATTATACATATCCTCATTATTCTTCTTCGTCTTTGCAGCAGCTTCTTTCATTCATTTAATGCTGTACAGATACAGAAACCAAACGTCAATTAGAAGAAGACAGAATATATATATATATATATATATATATATATATATATATATAAATGCCTTGAATTTGTCTAGTGTGTGTTCACCTGTTGCAGTTGGTGGAAGGGTCGATCTTGAACGTAAGATTGACACCGCACTTGCCTGGCAAAGCGGCAGCATTCATAAGATTCTTGGAAGAGTAAGACACTCCTCCCAACGCCGACTTGATGCACCGACACACACCTTGCCGATCCGATGCGCTCTTAGCCTGCCCGTTTAGCATCCTTATGCCGTCGCAACACCTGCGCGGGATGCTTCCTCCCTGCGCCACGTACTCAGCACACGGGTAAAGGTCTGCCACCACCGTGTTACAAGACACAGCTGCTTCTGAACCCCTTGCAACTATGCATGCAAGAACCAGCCATGTAGCTACTACCACAACCCTCATTATTCTCTCTCTCTGTTTTCTCTGTTTTTGTGTTTGCTTTGGGCTTTGGAATAGCGAAACAGGTCTTTATATAGCTGCAAGTTAAGAGATTGTACCGTGTGGTTGAGCCGTTGAGGGATGAGTGAATGCTATTACTTGAGGGTAATTGAATGCAACCTTCACCTACCCAAACAAATCATAAATATGTTTTTTGCATTCACTATGTCTTCTCTACAAATCCCAAAACAACTACAACATATTCCGCAAGCTACTTCAACTCTAAGATTTGTCTTGGAGAGGTAGAGTCAATAATTCAATTTATTTAACACATTATGTAGCTTTTGAAAAGGGTCAGTTTTTTTTTCTGCATATTTGCTAATAAATCATCTTAAATGTTCAATTTCAAATATCAAAAGGACTACTCTCTCCCATATTTTCTAATATTTAGTAATCATTTACTCAAATAAGCTGCTCTCTACACACAAACGTCTTTGATATTTGAAATTTAGAAGTTTAACACAAAAATAAAGATTAAAGGATGCAGAATCAAGAGAGAAAAAAAAATACACACACAAAAGATAAATAACCTTTTTTTGTTTGCATCATCAAATAGAAGAGCAGGGAAATCAAAAGTCTATTTTGTATAAAAACAAAATTATGTAAACTTTAAGTAACATTACGATTTTTAAAGAAAAAACATAATATAAAAGGATGCGGAATCAAGAAAACAACTAGTAAACTGTAAAATAAAATAAAAAGAAATGCAATTTACAGCTTGAGAGACAAGTCTAGCTCAGAATCCTTGCAAGTATCAGGCTCCGGTTGATCTTGTTTCTCGCCTTGCTCATTATTCGTATGAATGATTCCCTCTAGGTTTGAAATCAAATTTTTGGACAAATCGTCCGACTTTTGGCACGAGAGGTGAGACAGGAGAGGGATATGGGAGTTCATGTTAAGGCCTCTGTATCCTAATCGACATCTGAAGATGTTGAACGGATAGGCCTTAGATTTACCAATGTTTGGATTGTAACGGACCCCAAGATCATACTGCGAGCTGCTGCTGCTGCTGCTGTAGGAAACACCACCGGGTGGGTACTGGCTGTAGAAGGAGAGTCCAGGATAGTTGATCTCGATCTCTTTACGCCTTTTGGCCAATGATCGCTCTTGCTTGTGAGCGTTCTGGTGTCCTCCTAAGGCTTGAGAAGTAGAGAACTCTTTCTTGCAGAAGGTGCAAGCAAACACCCTCGCTTTAGCCTCGTTCTTCGTCCCTTCTGCCTCATCCAACACTCCAAAACCAGAGTTTCTTATGTTGTCGTTGTTAAACAAGAAGCGAAACTCTAGCCTAGGTGTCTCCGTCGCTGGCTCAGCCGCAATCTTCTCTTTCATTTTCCCCTTGGTATCAGTTAAAAAACCGATCTCATGCGATGAAGATGAGATACTGCTCGAGGAACATGATGCGAGATTGAGTTCCATGGTCAAAGGAGCAAAAGATTTTCCTGGGGTTCGTGTGAGATCACAGAGGAGAACACGAGCTGCTTCTATTTATTGATCAATAGGGATAATCATTAATGTCTAAAAATCTTGATAATTATGGTAGAGAATCCCAGGTTTAGCAAGTATCATTCAAGCAAACGGCTTATTTAGACTATTTTTTGCCTTATGCCTTTGATTCTTTAAATATATCACTCAAAATTTATGCCCAATCACTTTTTTTCTTTCCCATTTTCATTCATCCATTTCTCTATTTCCTTTTCTCTATACTTTCAGATTATCAATTAATCTCTTTATTTGGTAATATTTTCTTAACTTCTGTCCGTTTCAATTTACACTTTCTTTATTTAAAAAAAAAATATTGAAATGATGTATATGTCATAGTATTTTATTAGGAAATATAAGTCCACTGCTTAGTTGTTTGTGAATCTGTAGTAAACCAAGATTAAGCAAGTTGCATTTACTGATCTTTCTGTTTTGAATTCAAAATTAGAAACTTCAGTTTTACTTTTGTATTCAAGGATACGTTACATTTATTTTTCTCCAACTTACTTAGCTAGTTTTTTTTTGTTGAAATGGAAAACATTTATATTTTTCTCCAAAACATGCTCAAATCATTTAAAAATTTAGACTTTGTCAATATATATGTGTGACTTGTCTGCACCTGTCTTTCATTATTAACAGTATATTTTTAAATAGTTAGAAGTTAGAACTAGAATAAAATAAAAGTTTGAAGAATTAAATTTATCAGAAGCCATTAATCTACAGAGAAAAACTCTTCTACAAGTATAGTATACATGCATTATTTATTATTCTAAATATATATGCACTAACTAGAAAAACATAGTTTCTGGAGTATAAGTTTAAATTATATAATATCAGTGTTTTGGGGATAATATTACTTCAAAAAATTTTATTTATTTATATTTTCATCATCAAAACTTCTGACGCGCTTCATTAATCCCGAAAATCCTTAGAATTAGCAAAATTTATGTGGACTCTATTGTCCGTTACGATCCCGTAATTTAGTGTTGGGCTATTTTATGGCTCAACTAAATTCTCGTTATAAAAAAATTGGAGATGGGAAGATAAGGAAATTTAAGCAAACTAAAGAAAAATATTTAACAAAAGTATATATGGTGGATAATATACATACACTAGTTGGTATATTATCATCACTTTTGTTGTTAGTATATAGAAAGATAGAGGAAGCTTTCAAAATGTGACCGAATTAGTTTGGAATGCTACCGGTTGCGGTTGTTAATGTAACTTGACAACGAAGAAGAAGAAGAAAGAGAAGTGAAATGACTAACTTACTCTATAGACTTTACGCGTAAGTCTAACTTTGCACTTTGTCAGCTAAAGAGGCAGTGGCAGATTCCTTCCTACTAGATCGTTTTCTAAGAGTTTCTGTTGTTCCTCTTGGCAGCAAAGAGTTGGCGAATGAATGCAAACTTCCCTTTTGCACGGCTCGAGAACTCAGTGATGGCTCCGCCGTTGCTTCTGCTGGCCTCAGTCTCAGGCAGAGGCTGAGGAGGAGGAGGAGGAGAGAGGGTAAGGAGGAACTCGTCGAGCAATCTGATAATCTGGCTGAAGCTTGGCCTCATGTTCGGGTCCTCCACCCAACACGATTGCACTATGAACGCGAGGCTCGGAGATATTCCCTCTGGCATTCCCGGCCTCTCCTGCTGCAATGTTGCCAAAAAAACAACAAAAGAGGTTCATTTCCCTCCAACAAAACACACGAGAGAAGAAGAAGAAGACGAAGACGCACTAGACCTTGAAAGCTGCTGCATAGGCGGCTTGCAGGTTGGACATCCCCTCGAACGGCATCCGATTTGTCAGGAGCTCCCATAGGACTATTCCAAAGCTGTAGACATCTACTTTGTTGTTGTAATGCTTCTTCTCTCCTTGGCGCAGCGTCACTGTACTGTAGAGCTACGGATGGCATGAACATATGGTGCTAAGGTTAGTGGAGTAGGCGAATGTGAAACATGTGCAAAACTGACAGAGGTATAACTAATAAATAAAAACCTCAGGAGCCATCCAACGGTATGTCCCCGTCTCCGCGGTCATCATCTCTGTCACCGTTTCTTCCCTAGCAAGCCCAAAATCAGCAAGCTTCACGGATCCGTGGTTCTCCGTCAGCAGTAAGTTGTCTGTTTCAGTCCATAGAATGAGTTAAAAAAGGTAGCTGCTCCTAGGAGTCAGTGATAGAAGAATGGAGTGAGTACCAGGTTTGAGGTCTCGGTGTATGATTCCATTGGCGTGTAAGCAGTCCAAGGCCCTGGCAATGTCGAGGGCAAAGCTCAGGGCGAGACGGAGATCAAGCAGCTCAGGGCGGATGCTCATGAGATATTTACGCAGTGACATCCCTGGGAGCAGCTCTGTTACTATGACCATTAGAGGATCTTTGCAGGCTCCAATGAACTGCAAATTAGTATGCATGAAAGGGTTTAGAAATCTCATCTCTCAGCTTTGGACAACATTAAAGGACACACCTTTACAAGATTTTGGTGTTTTACTCGGGACATCATATTGACTTCACGGATGAAACGGCTCTCGAGTGAGCATGTCTCATCTGGCTTGGTCCCGCGGTGGAGAACTTTGATTGCAACAATCCGCGTCCCGTACCTGAAGAAGGTGGTGAGCACTGAGCAGTGATCAGCTCAGAACAAACAAGAGACCAACAGTGAGCAGAAAGAGCCCTAACTGGAAGAAGAGAATAGAGACGACGGACCTTCCTTGGTAGACTTTGCCGTGAGCCCCTTCCCCGATTTTGGAGCCGATGAACAACATTTTCGGATCCACAAGCAAACTCTCGTCAATCGTCCGCCTCTCATCGCAACTCATATTCGCTACCAAATCACTCGTTTCAACCCCATCAATCCCCAATTTCCCGCATTCACTCCATCATCATTAACCCTAATTCCAACTACCCAGTATCTAACGCTGCTCCCCCAATATTCACACCGATTCCCAGAATTCTCCTTTTCCTTTCCAACCTTCTGTTCCAAAGGGAGTATCTTGGCCGCTCCAGGCCAATTTCCTCTCCACCAGCCCTAAATCCAATGAGAATAATAGGTCGAGTAGCTCAAAACAAAACTCCCAGTCCCAGAGAGAGGACGATAGAAAGCAAATACCATATATACCCCGAAGAAAGCAGGAAACACACACAAAAGCGAGGATCGCAGGGGGGAGGGAGGCACTTCTCTGAGTTTCCGGCGAAGGAGTATTTATCTAACTTCAGAAGAAAAAGAAGCAAAGTAAAGGGTAGAGACGAAGAAGCCAATGAAGAAGACGCAACACCCAAAACAATTCCTTAATATCCCATCGAAATAAAAAAAGAAAATGGAGGGAGTTGATGCTTTTACTAACCCAGTCATAAAGTGACACGTGGCGAGCAGCCGTCTTGGACATTCTTGCTCGAGGCCCCACTGACCCTGAGGATTATTGTACGGTACGAAACAAGGAACGCGCTAATACTTCAGATCGGCTCGGCTCAATCTATAAGCCGGCTAAGTATGGGCTTTGCCCTATGGCTTATTAGTCGTGCTCGCCTCCTTTGGAATATCAAATTCGAATTGATGCATTATCTTGTCGCTTTTTTCTATCCAGCACGTTTTCTTTTTAAATTATTATTATTTCTTCGAAAAACGACTTCTTTAAACCTTTTACATCTTCGACAATATGATTTGAAAATGTTTAGAAGGATGATTTTCAGTACTAATAAACATCTCGACGTTCAAATTCACTTCTTAAGGATGTCAAACAATTTTTAAAGTTGACCACAACGTACAATTATCTTCAAGCGTTTGTTTTGTTCTGTTTATATTAAATTTTTGTCATATATTGTAAATAACTGTTTATTATATAATTATATTTCGTATATAATACATAGCATTATATTTTATATTTATTAATTAAATAAAAACATGCACTCAAATTAGATAAATTAGACATATCCTATTTAGGTATACAAAAATATTCAAAAATTCAGTAAAAACTGACTTTCAAAATATAACGGAATAATTACTATTAAAAATAAATGAACTTTTCAAAATATTATTAAATATAAAGGAACATTATTCTTTAATTTCAAAAATAAAATATATTTTGCAACAATTATTAAATTGTTGTAAAAAATAACATTAGATTATTGCTATGGGCAAATTGTTAGGTAATGTAACAATTCGAAAGTAACATTTACAACAATGATTGACTTTAATCAGATACCCAGAAAAAAAAATGGCTGATTTTTAGTGTAGCTTTCATTTTGTTGTTGTTCATAAGTATAGCTTTTTAATGTGCTGAAAAATATAGTTTTCCGAATTTAATGTCCTTTAGAAAATTTGTCATTTGGTGGGCCGAGTTCTCCATTCATGATGGGTTGATAAACATCAGGTCCAAATATCAGACATTTGGGTACATTTTTTTGTCTCCGCCAACCTCTGAACTTATATCAAGGCCCATTTAATTTGGGTTTCACTTTTAGTTTCAGGTAACAGGCCATCGTCGTAAGGTTTGTAATTCATACATGTCGTGTTTTATTGGCAAACAAAAAAAACGTATCGTGAAAAAAGCTCCAAATCGTACTCTCCCTGGGATTAGACGTTTGTAGAAAATCGTACCACTTACTATTTAATTTAAAATAAATCAACCAAGGATAGAAACTATTATATCACACAAATTGTCAATAAGATCAAGTAAATTAAATTTAGCATAAAAGCTTAAAAAGAATTAATGCACATTTTTATATCATGTTTAAAATCAAAAACATGATTTTACAAATGATATTGCATTATTCTGTATACCTTTAATTAACATAATTTACATCACACAAATTATCTAGACAAAATTTTGTGGATTGCATTGTTGGGATTAATCAGCATTGTTTGAACAACAAAAAAGGTAATAAGTTTAGTTTATCTTTTAAAAAAAAAAAAAATAGTGTGCATACGTTACGGTGACACGTGTGTTAGGAGCTATTTAATATTTATCTGATATAATATATTTGATCTGCATGGAATTCACAATCTTTTTGATAAGAGTGATTTGATGTTTATTTGTTTTCATAACGATGGAAAATATGAGACTGTTGTGGCTAAACAAAGATGTATGTATCATATTGGGTCTTCGCCTCATATATTTCTATAACTCCTTAGAATGTACAATAAGTCAATAATTATAACTTGATGTTTATTTGTTTTCATAACGATGGAAAATATGAGACTGTTGTGGCTAACAAAGATGTATGTATTATATTGGGTCTTCGCGTCACATATTTCTATAACTCCTTAGAATGTACAATAACTCAATAATTATAACTATCAAGCCTGTCAGGTAATTATCATGTGATGATAGTACTCAATTCAAACTGTTATATTTTAGTTAGCTAGAGAAAATTAAATTTGAACTCCACTGTTGAAGAAGATATTAATTCTAGGGTAATTTGTAAGTTCTGGTATAGAACTAGTCTTTTTCAAAAAACTATATGGCAAGTTTAGCTTTTAGAGAGTTGTTTAATGGGGATATGGGTTGTTCAACTAACGATTGATAATTAATCACATAATAGTAGTTTTTCCAAATGGTATTGGTTGAACAAAACTAATAAATATGAGATTTTTATAGTTTGCAAAAAAATAAATAAGTATCGGTGTGTTAGTAGTTTAGAGTTTAGATTATAGGGTAATTTAGCTAATTTTTATTTGACGTTGTAAACAGAAAGAAAAATGTATTATTTACTACAAAATTGGAGGTAAAAATAACAGAAACATTGTAAAACGACATTGATTTTATATAATAACGAAAAAGCCGCAAGGATAAAATGAATGGTCCAAGTTATGTAGCGTTGGTTGTTCTTGTTCCCTCGTGTCGTTTGTCTTCATCGTCTCCCATTTCAGATTACGCATGGACGTACCGAAGACACGTGCATTTCACAATTTTTTTTTTTTTTTTTTTTTTGTAAAATGCATTTCACAATTTTGTTTTAGAAATGACTGTTGTAACTTGCAAATGTAACTATAACTTAAATCACCTGTAATTTGTGTACGTGTTAATTATATGTTTGTTTTCTATAAGGACTTAAGCTCGAAATTAGTTTTATTTGAGTGGCTAGCGACGTTTTTTTCGTATACATTGCAATGTTTCAGTAATAACTATCGGATTCAAAATTTGTATGGCTGCACAAAAAGAGAAAACAATCTTACGGCTGGTCATTATGATTTTTGGTCCGTTTTTATACAAACCCAAATTAATCTACGAGCGTAAATCTGAAACTTCAGGGTTTTAACAAAAAGGAAACGAAAAGCTAAAACTTTAGCACATCTGAATATTTATTTACTTTTCTAATTCTCTACGATCAAAGGTGTAAGAGCATCTCTAATCTATTGCTATTTTTTCCTCTACTTTTAGATGAAAAAATAGAGGTGTCATTTTTGTTCTCCAATACACTTTTATTTTAGAGGAAAAAATAGAGATGCTACTTTTTCCTCCAAATATAGAGGAAAAAATAGGTTCCTCTATATTTTCCTCTAAAATAGAGGTATTCCTCTAAAATAGAGATGGATTGGAGAAAAATCTACATATAATTTAGAATTTTTTTATTTTAGAAAAAAAAATAGTAAAATAGATTGGAAATAGTCTAAACAAACGAGGACATTGTATTATATGGAAGTTTGTGTAATTTTCTTTATTTAAAATAAATACGAAAGTAAGTAGTACTGCTAAAATGTGATAATTTCACACAAGAATCAAATCCCAAAAAGATTTGACAGGCGACGCAGCAATGATAGTGTAATAATAATAATAAATCAAATGATACAAATTGGCCCATTCTTTTTATTTTGATGGATTTTAAAAAAAAGAGATACGGTGAAATGCACACGCGCAAAGTATTAAATATATTAATGCAATAATTACGATCTGAAAAGACAACCCTAATGTTCGTTAGGTACGATTTAGTTTATAGATAAAAAATTATTCTATTGTCAAGTCATCTTCATTGCATTGCTTCGAAAGTCATATGACCACAGATTTCAAGTCCTTCCCCAATCAACTCATTTATATTGTGTTTTATTCCAATTTTGTGTTTTCGTATTATGGCGGAACAGTATATTTAACTCAGCACACCAAAGGGTATCATATCATAATAGCCAATAAAACCGTTCTTTTAAATGTATAGTTCTCTGAGTAAATAAGCTTATATGGTTTCGTGCAAAAGTCAAAACAACCATGATAGATTTTTGGTTTTTCTACTTGTTATATATACAATTAATGTAATACTAGTTTTATGGGTTTTTCGTGTACTAATCTCTTATTTAAAATAGAAAGAAAATACTCCTAATTAACTATGGAGCCGAGGAGCAGAGAGACAAGATCACAAGACGCAGAATCTCCGATGATAATGTCGGAAGGCAACAAGTGCAGTTAAATGGTCGTTGATAAAGTCTTCACTTGCGGCTCACCGACAAGTCTCCCTCATTATTACATATATATTAATTCGCACTCGAACTACTTATAAACGATAACACGACCGATCTGATAATAAATTTTACATAACTCTCTATACTTTCAATTTTTGTTGATGTCTAAAGTAAAAATAATTTCACAAATTATCTATTTTTTTCCAGCAATAAAAATTCCTTTTCCTAGCAATAATAACGGCGTTGTTAAAGTTGATACTGCTTACAGTATTCTAGAGTATTTAAATTTATTAAAAACCGACGACAAACGGGTCGGTCTTAATTAATCCTGAACTCCTCATTGATATCACAGTTTATTTTACCAAATACGTTGAGGTGTACTACTCTATTTTGTGTAATTATGAAATGGACCTGCTTTTAAAATTTTCACGAAAAAGGAAAGTCGTGCCTTGTGGATTATCTGCAACTTTCTCTTAAAAGGAACTAGTGATAAGTAACGGGAGACAATAGAATAAAAACAACTTTTGTATATTATTCCAAATAGAAAACGCGCCTATGATACGTCGCAGTTCTGACCAAATACACTACTTATGAGTATTTACCGATGTTGCTATGGAGTGATGATATAATTAAGTATACTGTTATTACCGAGACATAAGTAATTAATTGGATGTTTAAATGTTAGTGTAAAGTCAAATCATAAAATTAACACTACTATTATATTAGAATCGAAGTGCTAGGTTTGAAAATTCATATATAGTGGTAACCGGTAGGGTATATATCGCATGGAAATATCACACTGGCTACCACCAGTGACAAAAACACATTATATTAGAGTATTTTCATCGAAGTCTATAGAAAAATAATCTCAAAATTTTTAAAATTAAAGTAATAGATAAGAAGAGAAAAGAGAGAGACGTCTTCTGTTTTTGAGAATTTATTAAAAACATATCTAAATAGATATTTAATTATGATTAGCTGAATCTGTTTATATTTAAAATTTTGATTTAGTTTTTAAACATTATTATTAAAATATTAATGAGACACGTTTGTTAAAATATTCACCGGTGAAAGTGCTCTTATTATCTCAAATCCTTTTTACATTATGATTTTAATCAAGCTTAGGCAAAGTCCTAATTTAAAAATAAAACAAGAATCCCTCTTTTATCTTTGCTTTATGGTTCAAAAATAATAATAATAAAACAAGAAATATGCATGGTGTGGTGATCTATGTTTTTGATTGACGCTTTTATTTTTAAGTTTTGTTGTAATTTTACAAAAAAAAAAAAAGATGGTTGTTAATTTAAATTATATATAAAAAGGATGAATTCGTTGTAGTATATGGCCCGCGTGCCCGACAAAGCTATTGAATCTTTTTTTACGTGTTCTCAAGTCTCGACTTCTCTCATATTGAAAATAGATAGATGGATTTTGGGTTACCTTTTTGAAGTCCTTGTTTTGACCTTCACTATAATAGTCATACAAACTTTTGTGCACACACAGAACTCCGCATATATACACATATAATTATCACATGGGTGTTTCAGGTTCAGATTCAGGTTCGGATGATTTTTTCCGATTTTTATTTATTTACAGTTGATTTATTAAATAATAATATATAAAGTAAAATATAATATATGTTAGATAGCATGGTCTGGTCTGGTCATATGCTTTTTGTTGTTGCAGACGCAAAGGCAGCGTTTATGGTGACTATCCCTTCTCTGGTAGGATAAGAAGCGGATAGCGCATCGACAGAAAATTCAAAGAATTCGTGACGCTGTTAAAAATGTAAAACTCAAAAATACGGCAGTACCATCAACTATTTATACCCTTTTATATTTTTTACTTGTTCAGCAATAGCAAAAAAAACATGGCTGTTCAGTCCTGTTTTCATTTTATTTTGGACTTAAATTTGAGTTCAATTATGTAAGTTTTAGTTTTTAAAGAAATTTCGCTTTTAAATTATTTTTTTCTATTATTTGGTAAAGTTTAAAATATGGATCGGATCGAACCGATTAATTTGGATTGAACACTTGTATAAAAATATACTCTTCCTCTGTTTTATAAAGAATATCATTGTAAGATTTATTTAATTTTATAAAAACTATCACTTTGTATTTCCAATATAATTTTATCAATAAAAATTCAATTTTAGTTTTGTTATTTTAGTATATTAATTAGAAAGAAAAATGTTTTTCTCATCCTCTGTTTTTTCTGGTTTAGTAAAATATATTTTGTTCTTTCTCAAAAATTATAAAGAATATATTTATTTTATAATTTGATATTTGATAATAAAAAAAATAATGATAAAAACAATATTTATAACGAAAAATAAAAATTTTAAAAAATAAAAAAGAAATTCATTATTCTTTCTAATTCACTTAGTGAAGTCTACATATTATTACTTCTTTTTTTTCTATTTGCTTTTGTCATTTGTCACCCATCACTGAAGTATTTAAAAAAAAATTGGCCCAATTGAATGTTTGTTTTTCTTTGGCACTTACATGACTAAAAGCAAAATCGTTTTGTTTTCTTCTTCTTTGTCGTAATCTAGTGTGTATGCATGCATATAAAATTATAAACTGATAAAAGTATAGACAAAATAATACGTGGAGGAAAAAAAAAACAATTAGTTACATATACAAATAAATAAATGTAGGCATGAAATTGAAATAATGCACACGCACGCACGTATCCAAAGTTAGGTCTGAAAATACGGCAGATGCGGTTTCAATGAATTGTCGGGTACCTAGGTCTAGTGGAGTATTATTAACTAGTAGTATCAGTTTTTGTCTTAATTACACAACATGTGAGTAATTCAACTAGGATAGTTCTCTAACATACTTATATACAGTAGTATATATATTAATGACAATCAGTTTCCAATAATTTTATAAGTCCTGTCGATTTGGATTAATGCGGGACCTAACAAAAGAAAATTATGATTCATGAGGGAAACGTGGATTTTGTAACGTAATTACTAATGAGTATCCGTCCACGATAATTTTTGAAGACAGAGTAACCATGTTTGTGCATGGTTATAAGTATATGTTTGTGTCGAACCATGTTTGTCCGTGCCGTAAGATTCTTCGAAGAGGTGCCAATTTGGATAGAAATTCTTTGTACTTTGAGAGTTCAACGAATGACACATTACGCAAGTACGAAGAGGGCTCTATAGCCAGATATATATTTATAACCATGCAGATATATATCATTAAGAATTGTATATACATACAGATTATATAATAATAGAGATTAATTAAGGACTAATTAACGGGTAAAATATTATTTATTAGGAAATATGGGGTGTAAGATTAAGATCAAGCCAGATTTGCTTGAAGACATTGATGATAATGTGGTGATACTCGTCTGAATTGAGACAGAGGTAGCAAGCTAGAAGCTCCTCTAGATCCTTGGAAGCTCTTATGTTGTTCTCCACGATCATCTCCTCCATCGATTCCTTGAAATCTCTCTTCGGGTCCACCGACGCCTTCACCACCGCCCTGCTCCGTCGTGAACTCACCGCTTTCGCCGTCGCCGACCCGCTTCTCCTTACGCCGCTGCTCGTCGATACCCTAGGCGAGCGCAGTCTAAGTCTAATCCCCGCCGGAGAGCTCACCGCCGTTTTCCGCACGGTGGTAGGTTTATTCGCCGGTTTGGTGATGATCGGCCGGAGATCGAGTTCAGGAGGCGGCGTAAAGGTTGCGGGTTTGGACAATTTGGAGGTAACACAGCTGCAGGGGCTGGGGCAGGAGCTCTCTAACGACTCGTCGGGGATAAGTACTTGATCCGAACGAAACTCCGGCGAGAAAGATCCCGTTCCAGTGGCAGTGCTGTCACCGGAAGTCGTAGCAGAGGAAGTGAAGTTCTTGGGAGCAGAGGACTTTGTAAGGAAGGTGGCTCGGGGGCGAAGGCGGTTCCCGGTGGACTTTCGGGGAGTATGGGACGGCGACTTTTGGCCTAGCCTTGAATGGTGGTAAGAAGAGCGTCTAGGAGGAAGCATAGGACTGCGTGCCGTTGTAGCCGTGGGAACTGTTTGGGGTTTCTTGATGGGAGAAGGAGACACCGTGCTGTTCTGCTGCCTCTGCTGTTTCCTTGACTTGCCCATGTCTCTCAGTTTGTAAAACCATGCGTTAGGGATTAACTCCGATAGCTTAAACCGATAATTACCCATAAAAGAGAGCAAAGTTTCTGTGTGTGTGTTTGTTTGGTCGAATGAGAGGTTTTGAGATGAGAGAGAGAGAGAGAGAGAGAGAGAGAGAGAGAGAGAGAGAGAGAGAGAGAGAGAGAGAGAGAGAGAGAAGAAGAGTCGAAAATATAAAGAGAAAGAGAGAGAGAGAGATAGAAAGTGTGGGGCCCATAAACGTGGAAGAAAGAAAAGAGGTACAGGTGAGATGCTCTCCCCATTTTTATTGATTTTGTGTTAGATTATGTTCGCCTTTCATTTCCCCTAATTACATTGACATTTGACAGTGACACTTTTTTTATTTTATTTATATATAACTCCCAGAAATACTACTATTCATTAATAAAACAGAAAATATATATAGTGCCAATAGGGTTTTTACCGTATGTAGTACTACTTTACTCGTGGTAATTGTAATCTTTTGAAATGCGCATCGCGAGATGATAAAGTAGTATCGAAAATGTCAAAAAGTAGTAAGTTTTTTCCATTGTATTACAGTTTCCTAAATTAGCGTGATGTTCATGTACAAATCAAACATAACAGAAAAGCCCAGAATCTCATTCGTCCACGTGGGGGTCTCGTTTCGCAAGTTACGGGCCTGACCTTATAATTTGGGCTCTCTTGAAGAAATCAAAAAAATTTCAAAATATAATGAAATAGGCCTCATCTATTGTACGGCCCAAATAATGTCACGAAGAGGCTATATTTGGGTCATCTACCACGAAAGGGCTTATCTCTCTTCTTTTTCTACCCAAATAAAAGTCTTTGTGCTATAACGAGAACAAATACGAGAGAGAGAGTCCCTTCTTCGATCTATCAAACTGAGACAAAAAATACAAAATGATGTGTGTCGAACATATCCAATATATATTAATACAAAATGATGTTAATGAACATTTTTGATAGACTGTGTAACGGAGCCAAATGAGAAGCTCGTGGGTACGAGGAATGTGCAACTCTTGCCGAGGCTGACGAAATAATCATATGTATCTCTGTGACATAGATATTAAGGAAACTCAGATTTGTTTATTCTTTTTTTTTATATGCAATTTTTGTATATTCTATAGACGAAGTACGCCCTTGGAAGCTCTGAATTACAAATAATGTATTTTTAATGTGTGAATGCACGGCAACAAGCGAGGTGATGGATGATTATTGTGAACGTATTCAACAAAAAGAGGAGATCAATATGGGCCAAGACAAATTTACATCAAGCCCAATAACGAAACTACAACTTATTGACCCGGAGGACTCAATCGCCATCTGCAACAAAAAAAGACAAACTCTGTTATACAACAGAGAAAGTGGTTAGCATCGAGAAATAAACCCGCCGTAAAGAACCATGCTCCTATACTATCTAGCTGTCATGATCTCCTATTATCACTAGATAGTATATAAATGCTTGACACTTGGAGCATGATCCTAAATCAAAGGGATTATATCTAGAATGTCCTTAAAGTTATATAAATATCCTCTCCTGTAATTGTTCGATGTATGTGTGAAAAACAGAATGTGTCAAAAACAGAGTAACTCCTTTTTCAATAAAGTAAAAAAAACAAATCCTCTTTTGAATTATTCACATATTGGTCTAATCATTTTATATTTCCTGGAATCAACTTATAGAATAAATGGAATACTCACAAATTTCATGACTCAATTAGTGCGTAAGCCGTGTCATATGTCATCGGTTTTGTTTATTATGATGAATATAAAGTAGTTTAATATGTACATCACCTTAATTATTCCTAGGGAAGAAGACAAAAATCTCCCAAACTTATGCTGACTCACTCAAAATAATTTTATAAGTCCTAAAATGGTATTTTCAACACCAATATATAAGAAATAATTCATAAAACCCAGAATATTGAAGATATATCAACATCCGGGTATCGTCAGACCAAACATATGATATAAGTCATATAACCATTATTTAGCTATTTATTTTTAATGCTACTATTTCTTGTAATTGAATCTAGACGCAAAATCGGTTTATGTAGCACATATTAAAAGGCACAATAAATGAAAAATAACAATAAATGTTTTGGAAATAAGTAAATAGCGAAACTAAAGTCAAGGAATGGTTCCTAGAATATGAAGAAACCAACCATGTTCCCGTGTCCATGAGATACTTCGATGTGGTCCTCCAGTGTAACTCCTATTTAAATAAATAATCTTAATATCTAATTATGATTTTTTTTGTTTTTTATTAAAGATTTGATTCATTTTCTCTACTCGAAATTATGGGCAAAGGCCCGAAGATCATTTCTTCGCGTCTAATAATTTTTAAAAACATGTTTAAAGGTTGCATTTTTCATAAAATATTTTCAAAACATGTTTAACCGAATTTAGCTACTGCCTGACGTTACCCTAGTTCTCATTCTTAATTTATAAGTTTCTTAAAATGCGATATCATAATATCACTAACAAATTGTTGACAGACCATCAAAAGATACTACGTAGCAACGTAGGATATACCATGATGGAATTAAATTGGCCGTAAGAATATTCTGCAATTATAATTTGAAAACAGAAAAATCTGCAAGACAAACGGTAACTCTTTTTCTTTAGTTTGTCTCTTGTAATATTGAAACAAGCGTGGCGTGTTTCGTACGTTAAATGTTTGTATAATCGATCTCTATTAAACAAAAGGATGATAAATGTAGTAAAGGGTATAAACTAGAGGTCAGACCATCCATATACGTAAGACAATGCTTACGGGAGATATCAAATATGCATCGTACGTTTCTTTAATTTATATATCTTTCAGGAAACCCATTTGTATTTCTTCCAGTATCCATTTCTTCTGGCATATAGTGGCATGCAATGCGTAAATATATATGGAACGAGCTCGTATTCCATTTTCAAATCATGACTTCTGATCTCAGTGATCTCTAAATCCAACACCAGACTTTACCAGCTTACAGCATATCTACAACATGTTGAACATTTTAATGACACCAAAATTGACACATCTTCTCTGTACCCGAACTCCCAGTTTCAGCTAAAGAAGTTGAGTTCATATCTTATATATTTTTTTCATCATAATTAAGTATATATATATATATATATCGTTAAGTCATAAGTGTCGTCGTAAAATTTTGGTCACGGAGTTTTGATGGATAACGAGTGAAATAATATACTGGCAAAAGAGTTAGATATTTTGTTGGAGCAACCTTTCGAGCCAATGAAAGAAAAGGGGCAATTTTAGTGATCCTCCATTTCTGAGCCAACCTTCCTTGATTTCATTATTATTTTACGAGCTTCTTTTTTTTTTGTTATTGTTTCTGTTGTCGTCATTCTTCGAAAGATCGAAGCTTCTCTGAAATAGCATAAAATAAAATAAAAATCAAATGAAATATTTCGTACACACCATTTTTCTTTGTTTTTGTTGGCTTTGCCAAATTTCGTACATTATTCACGTGGTGATTGATTTTTTAAAATCCAATTCCCGTCCAAAAGAAAATGTCTGTTAGTTTATAATTTCAAAAACCTATTGATTTATGCGTGTCTTATATGTACAAAACTACAAATGGGGGCACAGCGTGACAGCGAAAATAAATAAGTACTGTTATACAGAGTTATTAAAACAACATTGATGTGTTTTTGGACAAATTACAAAAAAAAATCAAGACTGAAGTTGATGTATATTTTGTTCTACACCACGTATGCGGTGGGTAGATTTTCTATGTAACTGACTCTACAATTTTTTTTTTTTAATCATTTATTTATTTGATTTGATTTGTTAAAGAGTTGAGTTCAACCACAAACTTCCATTTGGTTACCACCAACTGTCACTGAGTTAGACTGGGCTCGTTTTATACCCATAATTACACAACGCAACTAATAGTTTGACAATATTGTTGTATTCATGAATATAGAACTCATTTTCTACTAATATTATAGTAATAGCCCAAGATTCGAATACAGTATATATGTTAATAAAGTATATCCTAGAGCCAAAACCCTCGGAGATACCAAATCAACACGTCAACAGCGACGAGACACGTGTGTGGTTGTAATTCAACTTAACGTATACATCTTATTAAAAAAAAAAACAGAAAATCTCTCACGTCTTTTACCGAAAAGAAAAGGGGGAAAGACCAGGTTATTTACATAAACACCCTCACCTCCTACCTCAAGACACTGGTATATATAATGCACGTAACAACTCGAGACAGAAGTCAGCTTTATCTCTTATCCGAAATCCAATTTGATCTCAAGTTAAACAGACCATTTCAGTTCATCATATTCTATTAATAACACTCGGGAGGTTATTTTCTCCCTTTTTCTGCAAGCGTTGAATGTCTTTGGGTTTAATCCGCAATGGTAACGCGAGATTGAGAAGCGAGATCTGATGTCGACGGCAGAATCGAATCCGGCGGAGAACCGTCGTGTGCTGGGAAATTACGAGGTGGGGAAGTTGGTGGGATGCGGCGCGTTCGCAAAAGTGTACCGAGGCAGGGACACGCGGACGGGGCAGAGCGTAGCGATCAAAGCGGTGAGCAAGCAGCGGGTGCACAAGGGAGGCCTCAACGCCAACGTCAAGCGTGAGATCGCTATCATGCACCGCCTCCGTCACCCCTCTATCGTGCGCCTCTCCGAGGTCCTCGCCACCAAGTCCAAGATCTTCTTCGTCATGGAGTTCGCCAAAGGCGGCGAGCTCTTCGCCAAGGTCTCCAAGGGCAGGTTCTGCGAGGATCTCAGCCGCCGCTACTTTCACCAGCTCATCTCCGCCGTTGGATACTGCCACTCCCGCGGCGTCTTTCACCGTGATCTCAAGCCCGAGAACCTCCTCCTCGACGACAAGCTCGATCTCAAGATCTCCGATTTCGGACTCAGCGCCCTCGCGGATCAGATCCGACCCGACGGCCTCCTTCACACCCTCTGCGGCACGCCGGCCTACGTCGCGCCGGAGGTCCTCGCGAAGAAAGGCTACGACGGTGCTAAAATCGACGTCTGGTCATGCGGGGTCATACTGTTTGTCCTCAACGCCGGCTATCTCCCCTTCAACGACCATAACCTCATGGTCATGTACCGCAAGATCTACAAGGGAGAGTTTCGAATCCCAAAGTGGACCTCGCCTGATCTCCGGCGACTCCTCACTCGCCTTCTCGACACCAACCCCCTCTCCAGGATCACAATCGAAGAGATCATCCACGATCCCTGGTTCAAACAGGGCTACGACCACCGGATGTCCCAATTCCACCTCGAGGACTCCGATTTGAAGCTCCCGGCCAACGATATGGGAACCAGGCGGATGAACGCTTTCGACATCATCTCCGGATCCCCCGGCTTCAATCTCTCCGGCCTTTTCGGCGACGCCACGAAGTACGACCCAGTTGAGCGATTCGTGTCGTCTTGGACGGCAGCGGCGGTGCTGGATAAGCTCGAGGAGATGGCGGCGGCCGAGAACCTGACGGTGGCGAAGAAGGAGGCCTGGGGGATGAAAATAGAAGGGCAGAAGGGTAATTTCGCAATGGTGGTAGAGATAAACCAGCTAACCGACGAGCTGGTGCTGGTCGACGTGAGGCAGAGACAACGAGCCGGTGCATCTGGACGGGATCTGTGGTCTGATACAGTGAGACCTTTTCTTGTGGAGATTGTGCACAAACCGGATGAGACGGTATCCGGTTTAAGGACAGACCAGAACCAGGAAGATACTTCTTCTTTGCGTGACGTAAATACGACGCCGTAATTTTAGCCTTTTAGGTATCTGTCAAAATTATCCTAAGGACAAAAAAAAAAAAAACTTTGTAATAAATTAAAAATCCCGGGTTATCTGTAATTGTTTTTTTTTAATCCCGGAAAGCTGACAGACTTATTCAGGGAGTTTCTTCTTGAATTTTTATTTATAGTTAGAGCCATAATGTTCTCATGTAATCATAATTATCATGTTTATATATATATACATATATATATATGCAAAAGTTTCTTTGATGATCAAATTCGAACCCTCTCGCTACTGATCTAACGCATCAGTTACTTATCACGGATGTGAAGTATCACTCTTAGTTAGCCTTAACCATATTCCCTAAGTATTTAGTTTTTCTTTCAATTTCGAAAACTGATTCGTTTAATATACACATATTGGTATATTTTTCTTGCAGCTCATAATAATACACATAAATTGTGTGTTGAATTCCGATGGTAATCAGCAACGGTATTAGTGAAAATCAGTTATCCTGCAACTTAATAACATGATATATATTTTGGATGTCGAGACACCACCAATATTTGGTGGGCGCAGATCGGTTATCCAGAAATTTTTAAGTATTTGTAGTTTGCTCCGTTTTTAATGGATATTTAATTTTATGATTTGATTTGCTCCGGAAATATACGGATATCCGGATTTTCGGATATCCAAAAAAATTACAAGTATTTGCGGATATTTACGGATATTTACGTATATTTATGAATATTTAGTTTGATCCGTTTAATATACGCAAAACTGAAAGTACATCAATTTTTATTATAAAAAAATAGTTTTTATCTAAACTATTAAATGAGAATAACTAAAAAAAAAAACATTTTATCTTATAAAAAATCTATAAAAAATAAACCTACAAAATTAAGAAGAAGAAAAAATGATATTTTATATTTAAAAATAATATTAAGTATTTGAAACTTTAATATTAAAATTTACTAAAAAAACCTTTGTTGATATTTATTAACTAATATCAAATAAAATATTATTGATTAACATATTATAAGTTTAAACATATTATTTATTTTTATAATTGGTTATTTAGTTATTTATTTTATATAATAAAAGAATTTAGAAAAAGTTGAAAATTTAGGAAGAAAATCGAGAGTATATTAATAAAAAATTATAATATAATTGATATATACATGATAATATATACTAATATATAATAAATTTATAAAGATACAGATCGGAGCGGATATCCGACGTTGTCTAAAAACATATTTGTAATTTGTTTCGTTTTGTACGGATACTATATTTTGCTATTTGCTTTGCTCCGAAGCTTTACGGACATCCAAATTTTTTAAATCGAATCAAAGTAAATATCGGTTCGAAGCGGATATAACGGAAATTTTGTCCATCCATAATAAATATAACATATTAGAGAAGTAAAAATTAGATAGTGGTTGAAAGTGAAATGTCAATGAGTGAACGCCAACTGTACAGATTTGAGCCATGAGCTAAGGGAAGTACATTCATTCACCTTTTTGATAAGTAAGAAGTTGTCCGTATCACATAATTGTGAAATATATTATATAGTTGGTGGACTTTATTTAATCCTATCGCATGTGGTACATATAATACACCGATAATTATCATTCAATAATTTCTTCTCATGCTATCCACATTGAATCCATTATTCAATAATTCAACTTTAATAGGTATAATTGATGAAATTAACATATCACTTTCCGTGCAATAATTTGTAGGCTCCACGATCTGAATTATCCATTCTACTCTACACAATCACATCTTACACTTTTCTATTGCTTGCTCTGTACATGTTAAATTACTTAATTGTGATTATATGTACCTAATTATATGTGGACACAAATAAAAGAAAACAGAACTAATCTCATTCATTTTTCATCAGACCTATATATATTATAACTGAAATTTTAAATTTAAATGAAAATAAAATAGAAAAACTATAACCATGCATGCACTTTTAAACGATACAGCTTACAAATTATTTAGCTTCTTTTTTACTCTTTCTGTTTCAAAATAAATGTCATTTTAACACTTTTCACACAAATTAAGAAAAGTTTTAAAAGTTATGTTTTACCCTTTGTTCATATGCAAAATAATATTCTCTTTCTAATTAATACATTAATATAACAAGGTTAAAAGATGATTTTTGTTTAAAAAATTGTATTGGAAATACAAAACGACACTCTTTGTGAAACAAAAATAAAACTCTAAAACGACACTTATTTTGAAACGGAGAGAGTAATAAATTTGGGAAAATGTGATTTTTCATTACTAATACTACAGTTAATAAATTGGGTCGTTTCAATGAATCCAATACGTTGGCCTACCGGAAGAAGCAAACAAAATCCATAGAAATCACAATCAGGTGACTAAACGAAGAAAAATTGTATGGTGTATATTCGATTATGGGCCGAGCATGGTCCACGGTAGCCCGTAAATTCAACGAGCTTGTCCCATCTAGTCGCTGTTTTGGAATCGGGCCAATAAGAATCATCCAGACATTTCCAAGCAATGAATGTGTATTACCATTGGATTCTTTTTCTCACATATATGTATGCCAGGAACAATTTATGTGACGTAAATATAAATATAACATTTTGACTTTGTGGACCAAAAAAAAAGAAAGAAAAAGAGGCCAATGGTGGCAAGGCAAAAAAAACGGTGACAAAATACATGTTTTTTTTGAACATTTGCTTGACAAAATACATGTTCTAAACCTAACATCTTTTTCTTCTTCTTGTCATTAATACCTAACCTCTAAAGGTCTAAGAGATCGAACGTAACTGTGTGCTTCCTAAACGCATTATCTACTGGCTTGTTTCATTTTAAGTTTCTGAAAGAACCTTTTAATTTCAAAATGATTTCTTTGGATTGATATAAATTTGTCCTCATAAACTATCATGAGTTCAATATTGTTACATCTCGAAAACAAGAACGCATCTCAAGAACTAATACATAACTAAACTCTTTGGTTAACAAAAAAAAAAAAAAAACAACATAAGATTACTTAATTTCAGTGCCAAGCCAATACAATGTCCAGCAAAGCAGGCCTTATACTTTCTTTCATCACTCTCTTATACTCCGCCGTATCTCCACCGCTCTTATTCAACACCACCATGTGAAAGCTTGGCGCAATCTCAAACACCTCCGCTTCCACCACCACAACCTCAGCTGCGGCAGCCGCTTTTCTGCCTTCCATCCTCACCCTCCATCCATCGTCCTTCTTCCTCACTTTCATCTTAAGCTCCCTCCCTATCTCCACCAGCTTCTCCATGATGTCAGACGCCTCTCTGTTTGATGTAAACCTCATCTCCTCCTTCTCTTCTCCTTTCTCAAACAGTCCCGACAGATCAAACCCCGTGGACAGCGATATTATCTCAAAGGCGTTGAGGTTGATACACTGCTTCTTTTTCTTCTCTTCGGTAGCATCAACGTCCGTGTGCATCTTTGCCTCTGCGTCCTCCTCTATCTCCGCATCAACTGCATCTTTCTCCTCTTCCATGCCTTTCCGGAACCAGGAGCTCTGCATTATCTTCTCAGTTGATATCCTCGTGTTCGGGTTAGGATCCAAGATCCTCCTGAGCAGCCTCCTCGCCCCAGGAGCAAACCAGTTGGGGAACTTGAAGTCGGCTTTACCAATCTTCTTATAGAGCTCCATCAGATTGGAGTCACGGAAAGGGAGGTAGCCCGCGAGCAAGACGAACAAAATGACTCCACAAGACCACACATCCGCCTTGAACCCATCGTAGCCTTTCCGGCTTATGACCTCAGGTGCGACGTACGCAGGGGTCCCACAGGTGGTGTGCAGCAAGCCATCCTGGCGTCTGGAGTCGGCGAGAGCGCTGAGTCCAAAATCAGAGACCTTGAGGTTCCCTTGCTCATCCAACAAGAGGTTCTCGGGCTTGAGGTCCCTGTGGCAGACCCCGCGGCTGTGACAGTAGTCGACGGCGCGCACAAGCTGTTGAAAGAAGTTTCTTGCGACGCCTTCCCTCAGCTTTCCAGACGAGACTCTGTTGAAAAGCTCGCCGCCCTTGACTTGCTCCATGACGAAGTAGATTTTGGATTTGGTGGCCATCACTTCGTGAAGCTCGACAATGTTCGGATGAGTCAAAAGTCTCATGACGGAGATCTCTCGCTTAATCTGCTCGGTCATACCAACTTTGAGGATCCGGTCCTTGTCGAGGACCTTAACAGCCACACTATCACCGGTTTTCAAATTCCTGGCATGGTACACCTTCGCAAAGGTACCCTGGCCAAGGAGCCTCCCAACCTCATAACGGAGCATCAGCACAGTCCCATTTTGCTCCATGGACTCAAAGATTAGCAGCTAAATAAAGAAGATAAAACAAAAACCCTGAGGAAGACAGGTTGATGAACTCAAGGAAGCAAGAAGAGGGTCAACCGTCTTCGCATAGATCATGTTTCCATGTGGCGCTCTGAGAAGAAGAAGAAGGCTGGAAGGTGGGATGACCCTGTAGAGCACTTGTGTTCAGCAACAACAAGAATGGCCCAAAGGGAGAAGGGGCTTGTAGAGCCGTAGAGCACTTGTGTTCAGCTTTCAAATACATGTTTCTGCATTCCCTTTGCTTCCAGTTTTTGACTACCCCTTTGACGACCAGATCCTGAAACATATATATATATGCCCTCACGTTTATTACAAAACAAAACAAACACATCGTGTCATGGTCTGATTGGAATCAACAACTGAGCAATAGCATGCCTTCAAGTCAGAAATCGAACATCAAACACAGATATGCGAATTTATTCATATATAAACAGGGATGAGATCTAATGAAATCTGAGAATACGTATCTCCATCACAATTTTCTAGATTAAGAGTAGAATACAAGCAACGAGATCCATCCACATCGAAATCTTCAAAAAAAAAAAAAGAAAAAATCACCTGAATGAAGAACTGCGAACTGCGATAAGAAAATGGCTGTGACAAATGAAAGGAGAAGCTGAAGAAACCGGTTTTATTATAGCAAAAAACTGTTCAACGGATTTGCAAAAATGCCATTCTCGGCAATTTTCTAATTTAATCGAAACAGCCAACCTGTTCTTCTTTGTCCATTTTACTAACCAATTTTGTCCTCTTACGGTGTATGCAAATTGCTTATTAGTTTACCGCTTTAATTACTCCTCCTGATCATCTTGCTTTAGTTTAAAAAATATTATCACTTCTTTATCTTTGATGATTATTAACATTAACCAATTATGGCTATTAAAGTTTTCGTGCACTGTTTTTAGTTCATATCGTGTATAACACAGTAGAAAAAAGAATAAAATTTACGTAGAAAAAATCAAGATTTATTTAGTAGTATATTTTATTTTCAGAGTAAGTTGAGGAAGAAGATTGCTCAAGTTGATTTTGACCAGTGAGAAGATCACACGTAAGCGAGAATATCCTCCAATATTAGCTTTAGAGATACGGTGACAGGCGTCAACTTGGTCTGCTTACGTGTCAGACATTTATTCGCAGGTCGCAAGGCTGGAAGAAAGATTAGACTACAGAAAACACCAAGTTAGCGCCTAGTTTTGGCAACTCGAACTTTTTGAAAACAATAGTATCTTATAGTACACAATACCAAAAGTACCGAATTAAAAGTTGTAAAGCCGTAAATGGGTTTAGTTGATTTTAGAACAATGATGCAAGCCCCATAAGGAGGAGAGTGGGCTACAAGCCCATAAATGGATAATGGGCCAAAACCCCAATCTGAAGAACGTTTTTCCAAAGCACACAAGAAGAAAGGGGGTATTTACATGAATATCATCAGTTAACCAAAGGATGGATGGCAATGGAATGTGAGAGTCAAGTTTAGGAATCTGCGAGCGCAGGAACGTAGGGGCGGTGGGTGGGTGGAGCTGGACAGACGCGAAGGATAGAGCAGAGGTCGTTCTTTTCGAGAAACTTGTCCAGATCCGCAAGCATCAGAGGACCGTACTCGAAAACCATCTTCTTGCACTTGTCCTGGTAGTTGTTTAGAGATTTGCATTCCTTGAGAAGCAAGCGGATTATCTTGAGCTTTGTCTCGGGATCCTTCAGTTTTGTGACAGCTTCCGAGACCGTCTCGCGGCAAGACTCGCAGTTTCCTGGCGCCGTCGTCACTGCTTGACAGAGGTTAAGCCGTTTGCAGATCTGGTCTGGCTTGACTACCGAGACTTGTGTGAAGAGAAGCTCGGTATAATGATCTACCATTGAAAGACACTGTTTCTTCAAAGGAGGAATCTGAGAGCAGCTCGCGTGAAGCGCCTCGACGAGAGCACTCTGGTTGTCGTCATCTTGAAGGTAATCAATGGCCAGCGTGACATACTTATCACACACTTCACAAGCTTGAGATGATTCTGCAGAGATAACAATTCATGAATACAGGGCAAGCTAACTAGATTCCCCAACACAACAGTATGGCAACAAGTTCAACTGAAGCTTATCTTTTTTTAATTATCATAAGAAAGAAACGAATCTTACCGAATGGTCCGAGAAGAACGGGGTTTCTAGCATCACAAGACCAGGTCAACCCCAAGAGAAGGAGGAATACGACTCCAAATGTACCGCCCATGATGCCTGAAACTCTAACCATTTCTCAATTCGATTAGCCGATTCCGGATCTTACAATCAGAGTTCTGAATTGCTCCAATTGGGCAAATCTGGAACTTAGGTTTTGGCAGATACAATAGCACACAGATCGTAATCCGTAGAATCATCCAATAGAAAGAATGAAACAAGAAAGGAGAGATCAATAGCTTACACGACGAATACGGCAGAGATCTCTGCTCTGTTGATCGATCAATCAGCACCCGATCGATGGAGATGCCTGCCGCTTTATCGATGCGACGCTCTTCTTTTGTTTTTCTTCCTCTCGATTTTTATATTTCTTTATATACTACACGGCGCCCTCTCATTTGTCGTAACAGAATTATATGATTGGTTGTTTTTTCTTTTTATGTTTCCGCAACTATTTTTTATGCTTCTGTTTTTTTCCTTTGCTGTTAAAAGTAGGATAAATAATACAACACGTTAATTTACGGAGAGATGGCCTCATTTACCCATTTTTATTTGTTTTTGGTTTATGTTTTTTAAAAAAATCAAGTACAGTATGTGTTTCTTCCTTTTACTAGCTTATATGAATATTAATCTAGACCTTTTTTGTTTGTTTGTTTCTTCCTGCGGATTTGTATATTTGATCTTTCTGTAACATTTCCTCGCAAGGGTGGTAATAATGATGCTGCAGTTATGATCTTTTGGTTATGAATGTTGGAGCAGAGTAAAAAAAAAATATACAATTAGAGTGGGGACATGCATGCATGACATTGAAAGAAATGAATGCAGTGAGAATGGACCGGCCATGGGGATGAATGAGTATTAAGGAAAGCAATGACCGGTGGTGGTATGTGGAGCACATGTAAGCATGCATGGGTCGTGTGCCTCGTTTACTGCTTTCCTATTTTATTAGTATGAGTCATTGCATATTGTTTTCATCTATGGCCTCTCCTCATTAATGCTTCTCCTATAACCACAGCTTTCTTTTTTATATATCCAACGCTTGTTTGTGTATCAGTAATGTTCATTTATCCCCGATTTAGGTTATTGTAAATGCATCTTCTCATGGGCCAATCGTGATTCTCATTTATACAAATATCTTGCGTTATGCGCAACCATAAATATTCAAGTTCATGAATTCTCACATTCTAAGACCACAACAACATGTGAAAACTACTACTTTTCAATATATCATCTTTTTGATCATGAGTAAACGAAAAAAGTATTATAGTATTTTACCTAGTAAATTTATTAGCTGAATCTATAATATCTTGAAATTCTTAACGAAAACGCAAATTTGTTTTTCACATGTTTGTATGTGCCTAACACACAATAAAATTACTAGGCTTGTAGAAATTTGAAAAGAATACAAAATGTTGTTTATTTTTGTCGTTGAATGGCCAAAATTCTATTTTCGACCAAAAAAACTAAAAGAGTAGCAAAATTCTATATTTGATGCCATATTTTGTTTGTCACGGAACTCATAAACTACCATTTGTAAATTATATTATTTCCTTCTTTAGGTAAGAAACACGCAAACCATTGTTTGTATTCCCCCAATGATATTAAAGATGTAATGAAATCGTAACTCAACCTAATCTTCAACTTATGGAGCAAAACTCTTCAACCACTAGAGCACGGGTTAGTTTCGTGAGCGAGCATTTGCTTCGTGTCATTAAAGATGTATCTTTCTAACTATTAACCTCTCACATTTAAACTAGCATTTGATTTTCAGAGTTACGTTTTGTCTTTCATAATTCTTTACAAACAAGCGCAAAAGTAAGAAAAAACGTACCAAGGACACCCGGCACCATATATACTTCATAGATACCATATACTTATGTCTCATATGCACAAATCCACCCCTCTCTCTCTCTCTCTCTCTCACTCACATACACTCTCGCTAATCTCTCAGTACTCTCTCCAAGACAATAATGCCAAACGACGGATCCGAGCGTCCGGCATCACTGAGAAAGCAAGACACCGCCGCCTTCTCCGCCAAGCTACTGTCGACCAAACAGCGCTTCTCCTCGCCGGCGTCAGCTTGTCCTTCCTTTCGGATATACTACTACGACGGAGCCGCCGGTTCCATCCCTTTCGAATGGGAAACTCATCCAGGCACTCCCAAGCACCCCTCCTCCGAGCTCCCGCCACCACCGCCTCTCACTCCTCCGCCATCTCATTTCTCCTTTTCGGGCGAACAAATCCGCCGTGGTTCCAAAAAACCCATCAGGAAAATCCTCTCACTTATCCCCATCAGGCTCTTCTGGCTATCATCAGCTGGTCATAATAACAGTAACAAGGTCAAGAAACTGTCGGCTTCATCACCGTCTCTGTCGGAGAGGGTGCTGATCGATGATAATGAGTACCATATGTTCAAGTTTCAGACAGAAAGGAAGGTCATGCGAAGATTTTCATCCTTTGACTCTTCTGCTACTTCTATTGATCACTATCCCATTCGTAGATCACAATCCACCTCTTGCTTCGGAATTCGCAGATGTTTCATCTGGTAAATGTCAGTAGATAATTTGGAAAATAAAAAAACCTGGAATAATTTTATAAATGTTATTTCCCATGTATTTTGTATCCCATCGTATTGTTATTATATTTAATGAACCATGTCGGTAATAAGATGACTAGATAAAGCTATCATGCTTTTTTTCATTTTGTTTTCAAGTGTAATTGTGAGTTTGAACAACCCTTCTTTATGTTAATTTAGCTCTCTTCCAAGCAAAGACAACACATGCAATGGGGTTTGGTGGTTCTTTCTTCTACATTGATTTGTTTTTCTTTCGAATGTGATTGGTTTTCTACAATCTTATAGTCAAAATCGCAAAATCATTCGGTCATTTTAAAAGAAACAAATACTACTAGTATCACATCTTTTTGGAGTATTGTTGCACATATACTTAAAAACTTTATAATGTTCTGTTAGTTTCCGATGTTACTAATCAGATTATATCATAAATGATCGATATTTTTTTTTTTTTTTTTTGCGAAAAAAACGAAATTAAACACTGAAATTAAATGAGTAAAGGAAGTTATCTGGCTGACAAAAAAAAAAAAAAAAAGTCAATTGGAAATGTCGGCCGTTGCAATTGGAGCGTGTACTTCACTCGCTTGTCATGCGCGTAGAAGTTAAATTCCCCTCCAACAAATTAATATGAAGGCCGCCCTCGCTATCTAAGCTGCGAGGCCCATGGGTCCACGCGTAATTAAAAACTGCGTAGTTTGAAATTACTGATTAGTATTTTTTGGGGAATCAATATTTAATGTAAAAAGGGCTCTTTGGTCTCCAGTGAATCAAACCGACGGCGGAGAAAACGATGCGAGCCAGGTCATCGTCGCTTCGTAGATCATGCCACCATTCAATTAGCATGAGTTTTCTTAATCGCTTGTTTACAATCCGCAAGGATGATTTATCTTTGAAGAGGGATCACATATGGATTCAAGATGTGAGAATAGGGATCAAAGTCCTAAGAGGAGAGGATTTCCCTTTTGACATTCGTTCCAGAGAAAGTGAGAGATGGCAACAGTTTAGAGAAGAAGAAGACGAAGCAAACTGTGGAGGTTGGTAACAAACAGAGAGTAGTACTAGGTACTACTATTAGTACTAGGGGCCTGGAATAATCCTGACAACAACTTAAATACTATAATAGCTTTGACTATTGAGAAACAAACAAGTTTTAACCAAAGAGATATAGTAAAACGTATTTATCATGATAATATTCTTTGAAAGCACACAAGTATTTCAAACAGAAAGACAACACTATGTAGCTTGTTCGGTCTGCAAAGGCACTTCAGTGCAATGCATGAAATGATATACTCCATGTTGGATGATGGAGCAAGCTTTTTTTTGTTGGAACTTTTAATTGCATTAATTTACAATGAAGAAAGAAATGTGAGGATGCGTTTTTAGTACAAATGGAAGGAAATGATTGAGTAATTATGTAAATGGATTGAACCTCTTATCACATTTGCTTTATATTTAGGTAAAATAAAGAAAACAGAGAAATGTGAGGATACGTTTTCCTTAAATAAATTTAGTTAGCAGTAGTGTTGGTGGAAAAAAATAAGCAAAATCGTTAAAATCCAGGTGGGGAATAGAGAGAGAGGAAGAGAAGAAGGACAAAGCGCAAAAACAAAAAAAAAAACATTTTGCTTGATGGTCTCTCAATCTTCCGTTACCACCGTGGTTACCAATCACCGCTCCGACGGCGACTTCACCTCCACTGCCACTTCCACTGGAGGAGATGATGGCCGTAAGTCCAGGATTGACGAGGCCGCTAGCTATGGATGTGTCACGACGATTACTGCCACGAGCATGGCATACTTGCCCCACACTGTGGTGCTCTGCGAGCTTAGACATGGCGTTTCCGATGCGGCTGCGTCCTTCGATATCCTCCAATCCCCCAGATGGCGCCTTAGAGAGCGAGTGAGTTAGTCTTCATACTGCTGCTTTTTACTCTTTTGTTATTTGTTTGCAGATGAAAACAAGATGTGTTGCTCTGGTTTTGTGTTTGAACATTGGTGTTGATCCCCCGGATGTTATCAAGATTTCTCCATGCACAGGACTTGAATGCTGGATAGGTTCGCCCTTCTTATCCCACACCTTGGCTTTTGTTTTTGTATCTTTGTTTCCCGTAGGCCATTCATGTTTCCTCTGATCGCAGATCCCTTTTCTATGTTTCCCACAAGAGCTCTTGAGGCAATTGGCCAAAACTTGGGCATTCAGTACGAGACATGGCTGCCAAGGGTAAATCCCTAATCCCAGCACCTTTCCTTGTTGCTTTCTTCACTTTGCTCCCTCTTCATTTGTATCTTTTTTTTATTATTATTATATCAGGCTCTGTATAAGGTGGAATTGGATCCTACCAAGGACCATCTCCGGAAGCTGTGCTTGTCTTGTCGGAAAAACGCAAAGTCTGAGAGAGTTTTGTTTCACTATAATGGGCATGGTGTACCCAAACCTACACCCAACGGTGAACTCTGGGTATTCAATAAGGTGATTGCTTTCTTTCCACAGCCTCTTTGTCTCTTATTAGGGCACCTATTCATCATCTTGCGTGATCGCTTGCGCAGAATTTCACGCAGTACATTCCCTTGCCAGTCAGCGAGCTTGATTCTTGGCTGCAGACACCCTCCATTTATGTTTTTGACTGCTCTGCTGCTAGGGTCATTGTTAATGCCTTGGCAGAGGTACTCATATTATATAAAAAACCTCTTGGGTTTAGGCCTTGCTTCCACCATTATGATGATAAAGTTGTTTCACTCCTGACTGCAGCTTCATGATTGGGGCTCTTCTGGACCCTTGAAGGACCGCATCATTCTGGCCGCTTGCGATGCACACGAGACTCTTCCTCAGAGTGTTGAATTTCCAGCTGACGTTTTTACTTCTTGCCTCACCACACCTATTAAAATGGCATTGAAATGGTAACAATTCTCTTCTTAGACTCTTAACTTGTTGTACTACTTGGGTGGTTAGCATGTGCCTGTTGTAATAACCAGGATATATGGTTATTATCAGCTGCCGTGCTACTTTGCATAGGGGAAATTTGGATCTGCCTTTGTTCTATGTCCGTCTGGATCTGCGCAGTTTAGTTTAGTTTGGCTTTCAGCTTTCATAGTCTCTGTTCTTTGTAGGTTCTGCAGACGTTCTCTTCTCAAGGAAACTATAGATGAATCACTTATCGATAGAATCCCGGGCCGCCAAAATGACCGTAGAACATTGTTAGGAGAGCTAAACTGGATCTTCACTGCAGTCACAGACACCATTGCCTGGAATGTGCTTCCTCGCGGTACTTGCCAAACTTTACGCTCAAGGCGAAACTGTTGACAAAAAGCTCTTTCAAGGCCAAGTTTGACTTCTTGTTTGTTTTTCTCCATTCCTCATGAAGTTAGTTTTACCCCACAGAACTTTTCCAGAGATAATCCAGACAGGACTTGTTGGTCGCTAGCCTTTTCCGAAATTTCTTACATGCTGAGAGGATAATGCGGTCCGGGAATAGGATAATGCCACCCTATGCTACCTCCTACACACCAGCACCATATGTGGTATTAGACATTGTCCCTAATTTGCATTTTGATGTATTGTATGTGTGACCTCTGTATCTCAGCTAACCGCTACTGTTTCTCAGGGATGCATGGGATATGGCTGCTGAAATCTGCCTCTCCCAGCTTCCTCAGCTCTTTCTGGACCCCAACGCGGAGTTTCAGGTTTGTCTTGTCTATTAATTCCTTGTAATTGTATAATACGATATGATGTCGGTCTTACTGAGTATGTTTGTTACCCTCCTTTTTCTAGCCAAGTCCATTTTTTACTGAGCAAATGACAGCTTTTGAGGTCTGGCTTGATCATGGATCTGAGCATAAGAAGCCACCGGAGCAGTTGCCTATTGTTCTTCAGGTGCCACCTGAGCCCTAAATTTACTCCTCCTGTTTTGAGAGAGGGCCCCTCTTTTATGGTCCTACGAGAAAAGATCCATATCTACTTTTTTATATTACCTACACTGTTGCTTCCATAATTGACAGTATAAGGAGTAAACATTGGTATCTATATATCCCATCCATCTTATATTTATTTATATCTTACCATCTTAGCTTACTTGGAATCTGATTCATTTCAGGTTCTATGTAGCCAGTGCCATCGGTTTCGTGCTCTTGTTCTTCTTGAGATATTTCTTGATATGGGTCCTTGGGCTGTGGATCTGGTACCTCTAATGCCTTGATGTCCTGTTTTTCCCTTGTTATAGACGCCGTTTCTCTGTGTTATCCTCTGGGTATGTCCTTACGTTAAGTGAATATTTTTCTAGGCCTTATCCGTTGGAATATTTCCTAACGTAGTGAAGCAGCTGCAAACAACAACTATTGAGCTACGGCAGATTCTTGTTTTCATATGGACAAAGATTCTAGCACTTGATAAGGTACACCTTTGGTGTTAATTGAATAGTTTATTATGTATTTGCTTGTTAGTTTCGAGTTTCCTCAGCTAGTTCCATTTGTCGCTGTATAATTAAGGTGCCTCTGTTTTCTTGATATTGAGCGTGACCAAAATAAATAATTGTTGGTATTATAATTCGTAAGATAATTGCCAAACGCCATAAAATAGGTACTAACATTTCTATGTGCATCTTGCTTTCTATTCGTGGACGTTGGGACATGTTCCTTATCTTGGTCGTCGTACAGTCGTACTATTGTGTCACTTCACTTTCCTATTCATTCTTTGAATCTCCTAACGTTTTGAGGGATGTCTCTTTGTTTTTTAGTCATGTCAAGTTGATCTTGTGAAGGACAAGGGCCACATACATTTCATCAGATTTTTAGATAGTCCTGATGCATTCCCAGAACAACGTGCTATGGCTGCGTTTGTTTTGGCTGTTATTGTTGATGGCTACAAACGAGGCCAAGAATCATGTCTTGAAGCTAATTTAATTGGTGTTTGTCTGGGGCACCTCGAAGCACCCCAACTATGTGATCAATCACCAGAACCATTGTTTCTACAATGGCTTTGCCTTTGTCTTGGAAAGCTATGGGAGAATTTTATAGAGGCCCAGATTATGGGTAGAGAGGCTAATGCTTCTGAAAAGTTGATACCTCTGCTTTCCGAGGCCCAACCAGAGGTAGTGCTTCACCTGAAGCTTAGCTACCTTCTCAGAGTTTGCTTCCACAGTCAACTATTTACAATCGGAGCTGTGGTCACTTTTCTAAACCTCTTCTCGGGGGAGCAGATGGTAATGAAGAGATAACAGCCCAAAGAGAAGAGAAAGAAAGGTTTGCGTTTGAGCATATTGCAAAATGCCAGCATTCATGTAAGTAATTCGTCTGTGCTTATCTTGTGTCTTGTTCTATAGTTGCACTTGTTAATTGAACTGATATCACAACTTTTTTTGGTCCTCGGCCAGCAATAAGCGGGCTCAACAATATTCCCATTGCTAATTGGGATACAAAGTCTGAAGTGGGAACAAAGGCAGCACTGCTTCACCCTTTTTCTCCTATTGTAGTTGTTGCCGATGCAAATGAGCGGATCAGGTATGCAATTTTTTCACGGCTTAGCTAAAATTTGGACTTGTATTCGGGTTGGCCTCCGTAAGGCTCAATGCAAGTTAATGACTTACACAAAGTTACCATTTCTAAATGAATATGTCGGACCAGATTTGTGTATTTAGTTAGTGCCTTTTATTTTAAAGTGCTTCACCGTGAGATCGTTATTTTTACTCAAATGTTCCCATCTAGAAACTGCTCTTTGACACAATTGCCTCTGCTGGACTCTTAAGTTATGCTGTCTTCCCTGTCAGGGTGTGGAATTACGAGGAAGCAACTCTTGTTAATGGCTTTGACAATCACGATTTTCTGGACCAAGTAATTTCAAAGCTCTGCCTTGTCAATGAACTTGATGACTCTCTGCTACTTGTTGCTTCATGTAATGTTGACAATTCTTGTCAGAGTGTCTTTCGCATTTTAGTTATTGATCGATTAAGGCTGTTTAAAAGTCCTTACTGGTGGCTCTGAAATGTTGTGTAGGCGATGGGTCAGTCCGCATATGGAAAGACTACGCAACAAAGGGTAGACAAAGGCTTGTCACAGGGTTTTCTTCAATCCAGGGTCACAATCGCGGTGCTCCTGGCTTGAATGCTGTCGTGGACTGGCAACAGCAGTCAGGTTACCTGGTATATGGCGACTCCATTCACAACATGCAATATTTGATATTTTTGGAATTAGAAACCTGGTTTACTCTGTATTTGACGCAATATTTTGTGTTTACAGTATGCTTGTGGGGAATCGTCATCAATCATGGTTTGGGACCTGGAGAAAGAACAAGTCGTCAAATCTGCGTCCTCTGAAACAGAATGCAGCGTCACAGCCCTCGTACGTTAGCATTTTTCAAGCTTGTATATATGTTTCGAAATCCGGGTCATCTTTTGGCTATATGAAGACAGGATCTCCAGACTGATGAAATATAATTTAGTTGATGAGTCTCGTTTTGTGTGTGTGTGCGTGTATTTGCAGTCGGCTTCTCAAGTGCACGGGGGCAAAGTTGCAGCTGGTTTCGCAGATGGATCTGTAAGACTCTATGATGTCCGGACACCTGAATGGTAAGTTAATCTACAGAGCTTTGTTTAGTTGTTGTCATCTTTGGATATAAACTCTGTCGCTCTGCTTTCAAATTGTGATAAAGATTAGTTTCGATATGTCACTCGTAAAATGTGTAGGCTTGTGTGCGCCACTCGACCTCATCAGAGAGCAGAAAAAGTAGTTGGACTCAGCTTTCAGCCTGGACTGGACCCGGCAAAGGTTTGCAGATAACCCAGTCCCTGGTTCTCGTAGTCAATGAGTAGATAAGGGAGCATAATTACACTAACTTGATTGCTGTGTCTATCGTCAGATTGTGAGTGCGTCGCAAGCAGGTGACATAAAGTTTCTGGATGTGAGACGAACGAAGGAGACATACCTGACGATAAACGCGCACAGAGGATCTCTGACAGCAATGGGTGTTCATAGGCACGCTCCAATAATAGCGAGCGGGTCAGGGAGACAGCTGATAAAAGTGTTCAACCTTGAGGGAGAACAGCTTGGGATCATAAAGTACCAAACATCCTTCATGGCCCAAAAGATTGGCCCAGTCAGTTCCCTAACCTTTCACCCTTACCAGGTCTTGCTAGCCGCAGGGGCTGCTGGCTCCCTTGTCTCCTTATACAGCCACCACAAAGATGAGGACAAGTAGAGTAACTTGGAAAAAGGAAACTGGGTGTTTTATTTATATAGATTTCATTAGTTAGCCTCCGATGAAAAGATGCAAAGCAAACACTAGTAATTGAGGAGGCTCTGCCAAAATATATACTGTATGTGGGTCTCTCTATTTGACGCATTGTAAATAACTGCTTTGTAAATAGCTCTCTTTACTGCGTGTGTGTGTGTTCTTTTACATGGTTCTGTGATCTTATGATTTGTCTCTTGATTCATATTGTCTTGTAAAGAAAACAACTAAGGATTACTAAGAAGCAAATGGAGGATTACTCTGCCCTTGTTGATCTCTGTTTACAAGAAATCATTTAGTCTAATATTCATTGGCCAAAACAAACCGTTCGTGTACCTAAAGAATGATTGTTACCGCCTTCAGTTTCATTAATCTAACAAGGCAACAAATGTCGTCATTTGCTACTCCGAACGCCTCCATCTCCGTCGCTCCAGAAGACATTCAGATCTTCAAACAATTTGTAGGGAGGAACATAGGGCGGCCTCTGCGGCTGCCCGTCCACGGCAGGCCTGGATGGTCCCGCCGCTCTAGCTGGGAAGGAGTTTGAGTAGTGCAAGTTTCTCTCAACACTGCCTCCTTGGCTCCAAAACGTACTGTTTGCTTGACCACCGTTACATTGTGGCTGAGGATAACCGTATGAAAACTGCTGCTGCGCCTGAAACTGAGGTCCCGGTGGAGGAGCCACTTGCGGTTCTTCCTGAGATTGTTGGGCCCAGGGCACTACGTAGCTGTTCACAAGAATATGATCATCTGCGAAAAGCGTTTTGCTTGATGGAGACTGCGTTTGTGGAGAGGGCAAAGCTGTTGTTGACAGAGTGAGGCTGAGAAGTTCAATAATGTCCTGCTCTGACTTTGTTGTTGTTGTTGTTGTTGTTGCGGTGGTCTCGAATAAAGAAGCTACGACATCTTTGCACTCTGTCTTGGCCTCTGTTTCTGCTGTCTTTTCGTTGCTGTGGCCTAGAAGCAATGTTTCCTCTTCTTCATCGCTGTGTTGGGCGTTCAATAGAGCGTGCCTGCAAGTTCCTTGACCATGTCTATAAAACTATCTTGTCACCCGCAAATACACACTAGTAGGTGTTTTGACTAACCTTTTGGCTAAATGCATAAAGTCATTTTCAACTTGCTCCCCCTCATCTGTATCACTTTCACTGCTCGACGATGAAGAAAAAGGCTCAGAGACAAGAGCAGCAGCATCACCAGTTTCTTTTGCTTTCGGGGGCTGCTGCAACATGGGAAGAGAGACACCAGAGGCAATAGCGTCGTGCCTGGCGAGCACTACCTGCAAAGAGTCATTGAGCTCGAGGCCACGTGCCATGACATCCTCGTCCCTGACAAGAAGAAGAAGAAGAAGAAGAAGAGATGTGTTAGTTGTTGCCCTGAGATGAATGGTCAAGGAAGGAGGAGTGGGGACAGACGCAGTTGTTGTGAGCATCTGGATGAGTTTCTTCTGGTTAGATCTGCACTGCTCTACTAGATCAACTATGAGCTCGTCTTTTAGGGCCTGTGAAGGAAACCAGAGATGACTAGTTAGGCCCTTTTTTTTTTTAATTATTTGTTCTTCAGACAGAGAGACATGGTGAAAAAGATGTGATTCCGCAATTACTGATTTGTCAGACGGATCCACGGCTTGAACCATGTCATTCACGAGATCCATCACATTTCTCATGGATTCAAGACTTGATAAGCTGATGAGAAAGAAGAAGACAAATGTCAAAAAAAAAAAAAAAAAAAAAGGAAAAGATAAGGAGAGTGTTGAGGAAAAGAGATGACCTTAGAGACTCAATTTCAGCTGCCATAGTTTCGTCGAGCCTTCGAGAAGAACCGATGGAGATTGAAGGAGGAGGAGGAAGCATGAGTGGGGCTTCTTTTGAACGTTGTGGGAATTTCACCCCACACCGCTGCAAAACAAAACCAATGAATCAATAATAATAAAGATAGAATGAAACTGTGAAAGCTGAGATCAAATTTGATGATAGGTTACTTGAAGCTCTTGGCATGCCCACTTGTAATGAGGGTATTTGCGAGCAACCCCACTGAAGGCTTCATTCCAAGTATCCAACAATATCAAGATTCTGTTCCTTACTTCGAAATCACCCTTTTTGACACCACACAATGATTATATTATTATTCTCTTATATATATAGAATCCAAAAAAAGAGCAAAAAGTAGAATGCAATCATCACCTTCTTCCTGACAATTTTAACCAGATCTTCAAGGACGTGTTTCTCAGCGATATGCGAATGCAAAAACTCCCCACAGTTTTTCAGCATTGCCTCCAACAACTAAAGATGAAATGCAAATATTATTCTTATTATTTTATCATAGTTACAGTTTTACAAAGCCTTACAATAATAAATCATATTTACCGTTAGAGTGAGTAACTGAACTCTAGAGCTCTTGTGCTGTAATCTTCTCTTTACAGCTTTCATCGCGTCTTTGCATTGCCTGTCATATACGTATTATTATAAGTACTTAAGAAATTTCACATTCAAAAAACGCGGTCGTTTCAATAAATATTACCAGCGATTCGAATTGACGGAATCGCAGATTGCGATGATAATCGTCCAATCAGGAGTGAGGAGAAGCTCGCTCGTGGCCTTGTCCACCGCCACTCCCAGCGACGACACCGTCAACGAAGAGGATGACGAGGAAGAAGAAGAAGAAGGCCTCATTTCTCGATCCACACCAATACCGTTTTCCAGGGAATATACATTAAGTTCATTTCCCGCCATATATATAAAAGCAAACTCATCAGAGAGAGAGAGAGAGAGAGAGAGAGAGAGAGAGCTTTCTCCGACCAATTCGTGTTTCCGTTCACTTTCTCACTTCTTCGCCACGTTTCCCTCGTCTTCTCAGTATTACCCGGTCCCACTACAGCCACGTGGACTTGTCTTCTTTTTGTCTTTTGGAATTAATTTTCTTCAATCTAGATGGGCCGTCCAAGTCATCTACATGGGCTTCATAAACGCGTTTTTCTTTATTTCTTTTCAGCGTTTAAGTTGACGTTACGAATTTTTAAAATATATATTAAAAATTAACATTACCCAAGTTCATATCCACTAGTTATTAAAATAATTAAAACATAAACAAGATGAGAGTCACGCATATTAAATTATTGTTACAACTGAAAAAAAAAAAAAAATGACACAACAAGGATACATTCCAACAGTAGTGCAACATATCAACAACAGTTAATAAAATAGTTACAAAACCCAAAAGCATAGCTAATAATAATACAGTGGTAAATTGGAAACGCAAAGGAGAGACATTGCACGGACGTGAGCATCAGATGATCAGCTGGCGTTGCGGTCTTCTCGGTTGACATCATCGAGAATGACGACGAGAGAGGCAATGAAAGCATAATCCACATTTGGATAAACCGTCACCGAGAAATTGTCCTTTCCCAAGAACACGCTCTGTACCGTGTGCCTCCTGTGCATCTGTAATTACAACAAAACCATACATTTATACTCCATTCTAATCACCCTCCTTAATTTCTACTAATTTCTGATTAAATGAGTGGTAGACATGTGGCCGGGCCCACCTCGAACACGAATCAATGTGGAAAAGGGAAAGAGGCTACTTACTTGGGCAACAATGGCGTCAGACTCGCCGGCGTAGACGACACAGGAACGCTCCAACCAGCTCCCTTTGACTCGGAAATCGCATCTCTTCTCATCCTTATTGTGGCTCAAAAACACATCAAGTTTCGTCTTAAACTGAAGCATCGACGATCGCTTCACCGTGTACAGCAGATCACGCTGCTCCGTACTCCCGCCTCTGAATACTTGCCACCTGTCATGCAAGCTCACCATCTGCAAATATATAGTATATAAAAGTTAAAAAAAGTTTAACAATAAACTAAATAACCAAGCCGACTATGCTTTACGAACTAAGCCGTGTGTGCGACCTTCTCTCTCAAAGTCAAGACCGGAGATCCAGAACCATCCAATAAGATCCTCTTGTCGTGAAGACCAAACACCGGTTCCTTCACCTTGAACAACAGGTTTCCGTTCACGTCCGTTATAACGAAGTTACCGTCCGTTAACTTCATCATCTTCCGCACTATCGCCAGATCCACGGGGTACGGAGCGCAGAACCGTGGATCCACGATCACTCCGGCGACCCCACCGCCTTGTGGAGGCGGAGGAGCCGAAGGTCCCGTGCCTGGTGGGTAGGCGTACACATAAGGTTGCTCCATTTTCTTCTTTCTCCTTAAAAATGGTATTTTTGTATATGCTCTCTCTATTTTGTTTATTTTCTTTCTTTTTCCTCTCTCTCTCTCTCTCTTTCTTTTTCTTGGGTGAATTTGTTTTCGTCTGATTATGCCGAGGAGATAAGTTCAGTCAGCTCCTGGTTTTATAGATAATATAAATATCTGGATCGAATATGTTGACTTTGAACCTTTTTTTTTAGTTGAAAAGTCTACTACGCGCATACTTTTTTTTAGAAAACAAGATTCGAAGATAAAGTTTTTTAAAAAAATAATTAAATGTTGAAGTAAATGAATGTGTCAGATTTTTTAATTGTTCACTCACGTCTTGTCGACAATCTTTATAAAGAAAAAAAAAAAAAAACCAAAGACGACAAAAAAAAAGAAGAAGAAGCAGATATATAAAAATTTGTTCCTTGAAATTCAACACGGTTGAAAAATGACGAGGCGTGATGTGTAAGACCTTAACACGGAAACAGATTACTCAATGAACACGTTTGGGAACATTCGTAATCGTACCACAACCCTCGGTATGCCGCCAATGGTCGCCTGATACAGTTTTGCCATTACCCAAATAACGAAGATGAGCCTCAAATAACGAAGATGAGCCTCAGACCTAATCTTCTTATTAATGATTTGGAATCCTAATCTACGAGTGAATTCGCGTTTACAAAATCCAATATCAATTTTTTTACGTATCAAGTCCAAATATATATTCATAGCCCCTTTGTCGAATTGAAATACCACTTGTGTAGTGATTACTAAATCAAAATCTACAATGTTCACTGTTCACATGAATTAAGGCCCAACAACTATTCAAATTAGGTCTACTAACTATTTAATACTGTCGTCATTATTAGTGAAGCCCTTCGAAGATATATTATATTGGCCCAATAACGAAGATGTTTATAAACATGTGTTTCTTTTTATTCGGCGACATACAATTTTAAAAAAAAACAATATTTGGTAAGATTTAGAGGATTAAGCTCCCCCAATTTTATTAAAAATAAAACAATCTAAAATGTAAATATTATATATATATATAATCTGAATTATTTAATTGTCAGATTGCATTTGGTTATGAAAAGGAGAGTGAGTTACATATACTGAAACGAATGTTCGATGAATATATACGCAGTGTAGTGAAATAACTTTTTAAAAATATTCATTCTTTTTCAACAACACAACTTACTAAATCGTAATGTTAAAAAAAAAAAAAAAAAAAAACTTACTAAAGCGAATGAACTTTCGTTATTTAGAAAGTACCAAAAAAGTAGTATTTGGCAGAAGAAATTTGTAGTTTTTTTAGCTGAAATACCTCTGGACCGGAGTTTATAGCATAGTATAATCTAGATTCAAACTGTTATTGTTAATGTTAATGCATACAGTATTAAATTATAATTTTTTTTATACCATCCGGTCATTATATAAATGTTATTGTTAATGTATACAAACGCGCGCGTGACGAAACCATAAACGAGCAAACAAGGTGGGCAGCGGGTTTATTCTTAAAAAAATCAACGCATGCGCCACTAATTATTTTAATTAATCATCTTTGCTCTATGATGATAGCATACATTCATTGTTTATATTAACTTCCTCGCCGACACATTAGTTTATTAGGCCAGAAATATCGCCCATATTATAAATATTTATAATATACACAAACGAAAAATTAGAACGAAAGTAAAAAAATATAGATATATATCTTAATTTTTTCGTATTGTAAATAAAGTTAAAATGATTATATCATTTGTAATATTGTTTGATTTATGGGTAATATATTTTGAATCTCATGATTCATACATAGTCTCACATAGGCTCAGAAGAATATATATATATATATATATATATATACTAATCAGTCTTTGAATCAGATCGCATATACAATACTCGTTAATGACATGAAAATACTTGCGATTGTGATGGCATTAGTGTCTAACGAACATCTATATATGTGGTTAAAGACTATATATATTAGCGACTGTAGTTAATCAAGAATTCAAGATGCGTGATGATTCAATATAACTTTGTTAGACATACCTGATAATATTTCCAATAGACTAAGCTTCCCTTGCGTGGGTATGCAATAGGTTTCTTTTACGGGGAATTTACTTCCTCTAACTACGCTTCTCGTACACACAAATAGTTATAGACACACACACACACGTATATATGTGTTTGTGGATATAAATATATTTCTACGTGCGTCAATATATATATATATATATGACTAACACTGGGATCATCATCATCAAGGTGAAGTGGTCATGATGGGGAAGATGGGCACATGAAGAACTAACTCAATTATCATCACTCTCTGATCCGCTCACATCTATATATCCCATATATACATGCATTTAGGGAGAGTGGATGTATATGTAGATGCAAAGAGATGAGCTAGTAATGCACGTGCCCTGCTTCTCCATCTTGCTCAGCACACACCTTCGTCATTCACTCCTATCATGACCAAGGAGAGAGAGAGAGAGAGAGAGAGAGAGAGAGAGAGAGAGAGAGAGAGAGAGAGAGAGAGAGAGAGAGAGAGAGAGAGAGAGAGAGAGAGAGAGAAGGGAGAGAGAGAGAGAGAGAGAGAGAGAGAGGGAGAGCGAAAGGGAGAGATAGAGAGAGAGAGAGGAGGTTCGAGAGACAGGTTGAGTCAACTTAATGTACTAATTCTCATTTATAGCAAATGGAAATATTATTTTATTTTTAATTACCCATCAGTATTCTATTTAACTCAATTAGGATATGATTTTATTTATGTTATGTGTGTGAAAAATATACTTTTTTTGTTTTCATGTAAGCTATATACATGCATGACACTAGGTTTTCGTTTATATACGACCTACATGTCACTAGATCTCTCTTTAATTTATTTTTGCTGGTTATAAAGATTTCTCTTTACCTATAGTGCAAATCTTGTAGGTTCTTTTAAAACGTGATTCCAACATTGATAATTCACCATTTACTTTTTTCGTGATTCTAATTAGCAGATAACACCATTTATTTGAATTGCTTACAAGAAAACCTAAAACCACATCAAAAAGATAATGGAGACAGCATGCTGACCCATGAACATGCGACCCAAAACCCCTAAGTGTATGTGTACACACACACACATTTTTGTAATAATGTGTTCTGAGGACCACAAGACCGCACCTGTATATCCGTCGGTATTTTATTTTTTTAAGTAAGCACATCAATTACTATACGAGGTTTCTTTTCACAAATACATGTTTAGTAGCTCATTGTTTGATAAAAGATGAGGTGAAAATTGGAATTAGGTAGGAGATTTTAATTTTTCCATATATACAGAGAAATGTTTCTGGTGAAATCATTAAAGAGTACCATCCGACAGCTCAATGACTTTTCTTTTTCGACATTAAGGTAGGACTTGAGAGAAATCATGCTGTCGTAATTATTACTTATATCAAATCCATTATCTTTTGCTTTATCTAATTTACCTAGCCAATCACATTTTTCTTTTGCAAATTCAACGCTAATATTCTAATTTGATTGGTATAGTATCTTTCAAAATAAAACATTATTTTTTACCATCTTTAATCGATTTCATTGCCTCTGTTTATATTTGATCCAAAACAGTTTTTTTTTTTTTTGTATCGACATGATGAAAGCAAGTTTTCGGGAATAAACACAGGAGTGAATTGTAAACAAACGAGGAACATATTTTGAACCGACTTTGCTGTTTTTTCTTTCTTGCATATATCAAAGCGAAATTTTTTTTTTTGTATATCATACACAGCAGTTATTTTTCAGAGTATTTGTTTACGTCAAAACTGTTTTCTTGCGTTATATTTGTTTACCCTCAGCTACCGTTGTTTGTTGAATACATTTAATTCGATTCTAAGTTCTAACTGTATAACATTACGTACGTTGGGACCATATTAAATATCTGTTGGTGGCTTGTACCACATATACTGAAAGATATATGTTTGTGTAGGTTTCTGTAATGTTCAAAAAAAAAAAAAAAAAATCACTCCGTCATCTACGGATGATCGTGTATGAGAATCGATCGATATATGCAACATAAACCAATTTGGTAAATATGAAACATTAGTGCTGTGTATTATGAGGACATTCCATTACAACGTTCACATCAGATTCTTCTTATAAAAACCGTAAGCTATTTAAACAAATGCATGTCGTCAATATATATAATTTTAATAATTATTTCAGTTTTTTTTGCAATAACTGTTGTGAATATTATTGTCAAGTACATTTCGGTTAGTCTTATTTTATATAAAGATGGATTCTAATTTCTACTCTTTTTTTTTTGTTGACAACCAGAAATTTCTACCATGATAACGTAGGGGGAAAATGGTGAATGTTGGTGAGGAGTGATAAACGACAATGTGGGACTCAAAATTGCCCACCCCTAATAAAAAGTCGTAATCAAAGTCCACTTCTAAGTTCTTAGGTCCTATCTCTTGGAATCATTGAGATGCTTCTCTTGTCTTCAAACAGTTTTTTTGGGTACTTTCCCCCTCCCTCTTTTCTTAAGTGTTTACCCTTAATTTCAATGTTTTCTCTTGAATATACGACTTTCAAATTGAAGGTCATTCACCATTCATAACTTGTACAAGTCATGTCAACTTTCTACCATTTTCCCTCAAAATGTTAAAGTATACATGTTTTAAATACTTGCCCCGCAAAAAAAAAAAAAGTTTACTCTAACTGCTGCAACCAAAAAAGAATGTTAACATAAATCTTTCTATTATTCATATTAGATAAAATTTGTTACTGTGCAGTACTCCCAATTTATTTCAGTAGTCGTAATTACTTGGAGCTGTACACACGTAGGCTCTACTATTCTTATTTATGTTCGACGGATCTAAGCCAATTATTTAATGTTTCGACCAAACCATAATCAAAACAACAAAAATATATGGTAGAAGTACAAGCTTAACAAAAATATGTATTACTCTACTTTGAGAATAGCCGTTAACATCTCGATCATGTCTATTCTCAAAATCTTTAAACCACTTTTTTTTTTCTTTTTTACAATATCTAATTTTTTAAGCCCGTCCATATGATTTATCGTCTAATCAAACAAGATTCTATGTGCATGTGTTTTTCTTCATTTGTATATAATGAACTATAGGCAATTATCAGTGATCAAAACAGATCCACAATCCTTTGTTCGGATAGTTATCAATATTTTACCATAACTGATTGCATGTTAATTAATTCGTCAAACCTGGTAGGCGAAGATTAATTTTATTTAATTATGGACTTGATAGAATTAAGGAAAATTCATTGTTTCTCATCCTAATGTCCAAATCAACTAATTATATATGAGCCTAATGACCATAGGGATTGGTTCACACTTTAAATTTTCTTATATACACTTTAAATTTTCGTTTTCTCAAGAAGAAAGGAAGGAAAATGTAAAAAGAAAAGGACAACACAGATGGGATGTTGTGACTGAAATACAAGTCCCCTTCAAGAGATCATGAGAATCTTTTTACAGCCTATGAGCATACAATTCAACAATGACTCCATTTTCAAAAGTTTTCTTGCGTTGCATGGACCTGATATCATAGATATATTAGTATATACATTGTTGCATACTTCAAGTTTCGTGCCTCAGAAATCCCTCACTAACACATCTAGATCGATTCATGTTTATCCCTTTCAGTTTCAGCCTATCACATGTGTTGGTCTTTTACGGATAATTTTGTTTTCGTACAGAAATGGCCACTCATTTCTTCAAATTATCCACCATACTATTTATCAAAGTTACTATATCTAATAATAGCATACGTGAACCATCTTTTTCTTTTATTTATTATACATGGAATAAAAAGAAAAATGAGGTAAAAATGTAAATTACCATGCTGGTTAGATTAATGATTAGCAGGCTAGTTTTGAGACAAAAAGAAATTAATTTTTTTTTTTTTTTATGATTTATGAAGAAAATATATAGCTTTATAAAAAAAATGTATAATCAATTTCAACATGATGTAGTCTTTCATTTTATTTTGAAGTATATGTGGTTCGGAAAAAAATTGAAAACGTTATTTTGTGTCAGAATCTTATTTGATCGTAACTTTGTTTCTGTATAATCAATTCGTAATTCTATTTCTAAAAATATATGTGCTAGTACTGCTAATTGTAAGGGAATATTCGGTTTGAATTATGGGGACGACACGTGGCATTCCACTGTAAAAGAGAAGAGTGATGGAGATGTGAGTGGGAAGAATACAGTATGTGATAGAAATTAGAATAATTCCATAACCGAAGTCGCGCCAAAACGTTTGTAATGCAAAAGACAACAAACACTTTCACATTTACATACATCCATTTGGTTATTTATATAGGTAAAGTAAAACTGATTCCCCCCATTCTAAAAAAATTAAACTAGATTATTATTTCGAAACATTTAATCAACCAATTAACATTTATGAAAACTAGAAAACTGATTAGTCAATTATGCATAAAGAAGTTTGGGGGCAAAAAAATACATATACTTTTTTTTTTCATTATTTTTTGTTGAACATATTATCATATACCAAACACCATTACAAAACACACGTCATGAGGCCTCTTAACTAACTTTAGCATGGTTGCTTGATAACAAAATTTCTAAGGAAATTATGCAAGTGGTAGACTTTTATGTGTAATATTTTCCTTGTTATAACCATTCTAAACATTTGTAGATTTGACACTTTTTAGTAGCAGAGTACCACCAATCAATTACTTTTGTATTATAGTTTTGGTTTAACAGTCGATTATATTTTTAGAATGGACTAATTAGATGATGCTAGTTTAAAATATATATGAATGTAAATGGCAGACACGTATCACACAAAATCGGCCACTTACACAGATATGCGACCGGCTGTTGTGACGCAAATCGGACATTTTGTAATTAATATACAGTCTGAAGCACTTGATTAATATATTGTCACGCTTAATTAGTCTCCAAATGCACCCATTAGTTCATGTAAAGTGCCAATTATATATCTGTTATTTTGTAGTTAATCTGAGCTGTTCTCTTTTACCCATACTAATCCATCTAATATCTATACATAGTATATCAAATACAGGTATCTTTTATCCTTAAAAGCTTAGTTTTTAATTATTTTTCTAAAAGATAAGAATGAAAAATATACAATGATTTAGTAGATAATTGTTTCTCCTACATTAAATCAAATATTTCGAATAATTGTATGTATTAAGTGGAACACATCCCATTAGTCCCATTAGTTTATTAAATCAAACATTTAGAATAATTTTAGTTTTGGTGAGCTTTTAGATGATCATGATAGTGGATGAATTTATAGAAATTGAACATTATGATATAGTCCGATTCTACATGTCACATTATTTTGTTTGAAATATTAGTAGCGGTGTGGAAAATGTGAATTGGGGGAAGGGCCCGTGAGAGGGTGAAGCCCAACAAATAAATCCTTGACAAAAGAGCGATGACTTAAGCCTTTTATTATTGGGCTAAAACGAAGGCCCATAAAGAAGGCCTTTATTTGGATAATTTTAACAAGCCCGTAATTATTAGAGGAGAAAACGCGAGGGTTTCTGAGAATCGTTGGATTTTGCACTCAACTAATTAAGCTGGGTCGGTTTTGGATGTTGTATATATATATAGCACACTGCTTACAACATTTGGGTTCTCATCACCGGACACAACAGTGGAGTTACGGATTTACTAGTAATTTAGTGTATAGTTAAATAGCTAAGAGCAAGCTAGGCAATGACAGGTCCCTGGGCACGCTCTCCCACACCGTACAACGCCCCATGTCCCATCCTACAGCCCCAAGACTGTAATCCGTAACAGTGAGCCACGTGTTGAAATATTCCCTTAACTCAGTGACCACTCCGTCTTTCAACTTCCACACGTGAACCCAGTACACCTTTGCACCCTCCCATCCTTCTGCAATCACGCAGCCGTGTACTACTTTTACGCTGCTTGGCTCAAACCTGAACGAAACCTGCCTCGGTGGCTCCCCTGTCAGAAGCCTCATCATGTGTTGGCATTGGTGCGGCCCATGGAACCACCATTCCACATCACTCGCTACCAGTTTCGCCACCGTCGATGCCTCTCCTTGCTGCAACGCTCTGTAGAGTAACTCTATGGTTCCACGGTTTTTCGATTCCGGGGTCAAAACCTCTGCATTGTGGCCTTTCATCTTTCTTTCTTTTTATTTTATTTTTATGTTTGTGTGTAGCTTTCTGTCTAGTTTTCAGTCCCTTTTATAGTCAACGTAAGTCCTCGGTACAAGGGAGGGGTCATTTGATGTGCTTCTTTTTCCCAATCGTCGCCTTGTTTAAGTTCTTATTTATTTATTTATTTATTTGTTTTTTTTTTCTCTTGTCGGTGATGATCGCAATAACATAGCTCCTTTCTCTTACTTTGTCCCTTCAAATTATAGTATCAGACATTGTTTCTAGGTTTAGTTTTGACCCAAGTATAACCTTATGACCCAGCTAGCTCCTAAAGATTCCTTGCATTTCTTTCAAATAAAATTCGATCTTACATTATATGGTTTGGTTACCATGCTAATTTCGACTCACTCCATCAAATCTCCATGCCCAAGATGTAGTTTTTTCAGGTATTTTATATATTTTATTTATCTTTCTATATATATATATTTTTTTTTTTGCTAGACATACACTTGTATGAATTCTGAATACTTAGTACTCGTTTGGAAAGCTCTTATATCGATCCACTGATCATGATGGGATATCCGGGTAAGTTAGTAGTAGCTAAGTATGCATTAACGTAGTTATAGTTAGAAGTTAGAGCCTGAACCAGATGCATACACTTGTACCATTTATTTGTTGTCGCTAGTGTAGTGAATAATAGTCGGAATATGTCTCAATCTTCCTACTTAATTCGTCCAATCGTTGTTGTGAGTGAGCACAGCCAGCCAATAGAAAATTGAATTAGCAACGTTTAGTCGGTATAGTGATATACCCTTTTGGTGTTAGAAAAATAAATATATATATATATATATATATATATTTTCTTCTTTTCATAATGTATAAAAATGTATTTTTAGTAGTTTCTGTTTCTGCGTGTTTTGATTGTAGAAACTGAAGAGTCACATATAAAGGGTTAAATTAACTTTGCCAGAATAATAAAGTAAAGAAATTTGCAAGAGGACTCATCATAGTTAAGCTTATATGAGAATATTGGTTTGAATGGAGGAAATGTGTAGTCCACGTATCATTAAATGAGCAATAAAGAGGCCAAGTTGGATCCAACCAAACCCCTCGTGCACACTGTCGGGATATGGACATTCTCTTTTGGAACCTAAAATAATTAATTTGTACTACTATTCTGATTCTGACCCCACCAGGTTCAGATACCTATTGACTTTTCCCGTATTAACCCCTCGTGCACACTGTCGGGTTCCACTCTTTCCGAAATGGTTAAAGTTTTTTGGAATTGAGTTTTCAAGTTACACAACCAATTAAGACAAGTTTCTGATCTTGTTTATTTGATATATGAGTGAGATTCAGTTTACGTGTTTGCACTTTGAACCAGTGAAGAAGGAGAAGAAGGGAAAAGAGTAATGTGTGTTGGACCACAGGAACATTGCATGTAGCAAAGTTATGAAGGGCCAAATAATAATATCCACGTATATATAATTGCATATCTCTGGTTAACTGTACCTTGTCGAATTTGTCAGTTTTTGATTGGTCCTGGACTGCCTTTGGGGTCGACTTCCTCACTCTTCTTTCTCTATCTTTCTACCAATGGCAATAATCTCATGTTGCTGATTGATATAGTAATACAGAGATAGCAAGGTATAGAAAACGGGTGGTATCAAAACAACCATATACAAAATAACTACTAGTATTAGACAATTTTGTTCATATGAGTTGCCCTCCACATTAAATAAATCACGATAGGTGATAGAACACATTATAATACATAAAAAGGCTATAATCGGCACATTTTAATACGCTGCGTATTTGCTAGTTCATCTATTCATTATAGTGGAATTTTGGGTCAAGTAATGGGCTACAACAGTTTGGGTCTATTTTATTGGACTTATATATACGTCAATCAGGCCCACCATTTTAAAACTTGCCAGGTTTACCGTTGTTGGTTGTCATATGAAAGTTTTGACTTTCTAACGACACATGCACGAACTATTCTAATTAGGATAACTTTGACATTCTACCTAAACCCTACTTTATTCTATACAGTATGTGTGTTTGTAGAGACTAAGTTAAATGTAGCAATCATATCATCTTCCCTTGCAAGCCTACGTGATACTCCTATTTTCGTAAAGCTTTTCAACCACAACACCAAAAAAATTTAAATAATATTAATAATCGAACTTTTTTAGGATTAAAAAGCTATTAGAATGAAAATATAACTTTGCATAGGTCGCAAGCCTTCCTTTTCTTCTTTCTTTGTATCTGTTGACAAAATTTGATATTTTTCTCAAAAAAATAATTATTATTATATACTATTTTATTTAGGCATTTGAATTTTTACTATTTTTGTTCCTTACCAAAATCTGATAATCATTTACCGAAACATCCTGTAGTTGACCGTTAAAATACTTTGTTCTGGGTGTTGGGAAGTTTGGCCATTCGATCTAGTCTTAATTAAAATAATTCCGACTATTGATAACTGTTCGTTATAAAAACAAAATGTGTCTAATAAAATAACTTAGGTGAAGGTTGCTGTAACCATCAAAAGCAGGTTCAATACACTAACTGATCTCAACCACAGCCACTAGAAGACAATATTCCTACAATATCATTGCATTACAATAATTATAGCTGATGCGTTTTTTTGTGACTTTAACTGGTGACTACGAGAATGAGAGGGGAATAATGAATTCCTCTTCATTCTTTAAAAATTTTACCATTTGCTAGGTAATAATATTTCACTATTATTTCTTATTATATAAGAAATTATAGAACAAATGTATTCCTTATTAAAATTGATTGGGGAGGAACAAAATATATTTATTTATTTCTTTATATATTTTTCATTTTTATTCATTTTTTTCCTTTTGTTCTTTTCATTCTTTTCCTTTTCATTTTTATTCTTTTTTTATTGGTTACCAGTTAAAGCTTATATTTTATGATTCTAAGCAAAGTTTGTTGCTCTTCAAGCTAGAGATATTAGTTGTACTTCCAAGTATTACCACCAATTTTACCTCAAAAGTCTGAACCCAACGTCAAAATTTGTTAATTTACTGAAAATCACAAAGTTATATTTTTCCTACATTTGTTCCGTTTGAGTCAAAACACTAGAAACGAAAAAGGTTTTATCAGTATAGAAGGGTGAATGAGCTAGTTATAGGAACATGTAGGCGTCTTACGAAATCCAAAAACATAATTTTTACAAAGAAAAAAGTCACAATATATCGATGGATTTAAGAAGAAAAACAAAGTTAGATTAAACTCACTTCCTCGCAAATTCTTGTTCATAGCGTAAATATCACTTTAATGATTTTACATATATTTTATTTTATTTTGGTTGCCAACAGATATTTCGATACAAGATAAAATGAGTAGGAATTTTTGTAAGTTGATAGCTAAACATGGAATTAGAGTAGATGGGTTGGTTCAATTACTAGGGATTGGTCGCTTGAACCGGTAATTAGGCTCGTGTAATCTTATAATCAACGGTTTTAACTACCGGTTGATTAAAATACTTTTGTTTTTTCTAACCCGTGGTTATATGATCACATGCGGCGTCCACACAGTAAAACGATGATCATAATTCATAACCGTTGGATGGAAAATCACGGACCGTTATATATATACATTTCATCATCTCTCTCTGGTTAACGACAACATTAGTAAAAATTGTTTCTTCTCTGGGGAGAGGACGCGTCTGGCGGTTCGTCCCGGAGTTTCTGATGCTACTTTAATGGCGGAGAGAAACCAAGTCAAAGGATAGAGGCACATAAGAACTGCTAGGGTTTTGTAATCGATTGGAAGCATAATGACGCTGACGAGATACCAGATACGGAACGAGTACGGCTTGGCGGATAAGGAGCTGTACCTAGCCGCCGATAAGGAGGATCCTGAAGCTTTGCTCGAAGCTGCATCAATGGCTGGTCTCGTCGGCGTTTTGCGCCAGCTTGGCGACCTCGCCGAGTAAGTCTCTCTTGCTTGAATTGTGCCCCAATTCCGTATCAGTAGGTTGTTGAAGGTTTCGTTGAATTGAATTCCGATGCTGTAGACTCTCTAAATGTTGACAAAACTTGGATCGGGTTGAATTTTAGTATTTATGTTCGTTGATGATTGACGACGGAGTATGTATTGTGTGGAATTGCTTAAAATCCAGATTTTTTTTTTTTTTTTTCCTGGTATAATTGTATTCCTGAACGCAATGGTTTGGGAATTAGCATAAAAGACAATCTTCTTTGATAATATATAATAAGGTTTGCTGCGGAGGTATTCCATTGCCTGCATCAAGAACTAGTGAGCAGTGCAGCGAGAGGGCATGGTTTGGCCATGCGTATCCAGCAGCTCGAATCAGAGTTTCCTTCAGTTGTGTCTCAAACCAATCATTCAACACTCTTCTATGATCCAGGCGAGTCATCTTGCTCGTGTAGTTAAAGCTTCATATGAGCACGGCCTTCCTCATATGGATCTTATTCTGATTTCAGGCTCGGAATGGCATTCTAATCTGCAAACACAAGAAAACCTGATTTCCCCTCGCAACTTGCCTCATTGTCTTATGGATTCATATGAGCAGTGCCGTGCTCCGCCGCAGCTCTTCCTTCTCGACAGGTACCATTTCACGCTAAATAACGAAACTTGGGCTTACTTTTATAATTTATCTTTTTTCTGCTCTCTTTAAGGTTTGATGTTGTTGGGTCTGGATCATGCTTGAAGCGTTACTCTGACCCATCTTTGTTCAAGACGCTTACTGCATCAGCAGTGGAAGCAACATCAACACTCATCAGATATGAGAGACCAAAGGTTTTCATCTACTACGTTCCGCCTTTACTTTACACTCTGCCACCGTCATTTTGGTATTAAGTACGATCAATTATTTTTCATCCACAGAAGAAAGGATCACACACAACTAGTAGAGAGAGACCTGGGGATTCACAAACATCACATGCCAAGTAACCACTCCTGCTCTATATTCACTTCTGTCTCTGTCATTACTATTTCTAAGTTCATATGATCAACATTTTGATTTGGTGATCCACTTTTTGGATATATATATATATATATATTACAGGTTGCATCAGCTCTTCTTATTGGAGCACGTTGAGAACGCACACAGAAATCCTGAATTCCATGTGAAACTGAAGAGAAGACAGCTAAATGGACATCCAATTAACTCAAGCTCTAGGACAGGTTACATGGAGAAGTTCCTCAACAATTCTTCGCCATACTGTGAAAGAGTTCATGGGACTCTGTCTCCGGCTATGGAAACCGAAGTTACAGCATGCAGCGCACGACAAGACTTATCAATACCTTCCCTGGTATATCCAAACAGCGGAGACACTAGAAAATACAATGAGAGGGAGATGGAATCCATTGCCGATGATGAAACACTCGAAAATCCTCGGGAGGTTACGGTTAATGACAAGTCTTTACCCAATATAGAAGGAAGACCATCGATTTGTTTAAGCTCCTCTGTGAATTTTTGTTGCAAGACGAACACAAATGCGCCTGTTTCCACGGAGTCAGAAGCAAAGGAAGCAGACAGTGAGGACAAGTCTGGCAGCAACCTTGGATTTCTGGGATTTGTACAGACACAGAACTGTAGTAATACAGATGTGACTCAGACAGAGATTCCGGCTCAGTATTCTAATGTTTTGCACCACTCATCGGAGGAAGGAGAAACTAGTCATTTGTGCACTGATATCCAGAGATCTTCTCCTGAAGCTGAAGGGTCTGCTGTAAAAGTAGACGTATCATTTTCCCAGATGACACCGGAAATAGATTCTGCAGGTCTGGGAAATCTGGAGCTCGAACAACCACCTTTCAGTTTTTCTTGTTATGAGAATCCTCCGGAAGATCACTTGGAGCTTCAGTCCAATAAAGCAAATGCTGATGAAATTGGGTTGAAAGCATCTGAGGCTTGTAAAGCCTTTGAAGTCGGAAGAGATGCCATGCTTGATAATTCCCTTGAAACTCATCCAGAGTGTCTGTTGAAGCTTACACAATTGCCACTGGATGCATCTGAGGGCGGGACCAGAGTACCTGTAACAAATGACGTTGAAGATGATCATCCTCAGCATGTTTTCAGTGTGGAGACTGAATCTGAGATATCTTTAAGTGCTTCAGTGGAAGACCAGGTCTCTTCCATAACCAATCAAGAGATAAAGGCTCTGGAAGCCGACGACATTTCGTCTGAAGCTGGTAATTCAATTCCAGATATCAATTCCAGTTTTAAAGAAACACCAGCGGCATTGGAGTCCGATAGTCTTCATCCAAACCAGCATATTAACACATTTGAAGATTTGTCTCTTGGTGCTGATGCACAGGACAATGCTGTCCCAAAAGAAGATGAAACCAACTCACAAAACGGACCTTCCATGAATACTGAACAGTCTGGACACATTTCAACTTTTGAAATTAGTTCAGAAAATGGAACTCTGATGTCAGATACTCCAAGAGATCTCCACCCAGGAAACAGGAACCTCTCAGCCTCGCCTTGGCACTGGCAGGAAGACGCATTGGCCAACCCTGATCTGGCTGAGATTTCATCAGATTTTGGACAGGAGGATCCACAAACCCTTTCTATTACTGCAGATGATAGTAGAGAGCCTGAGGTACCAATTCCCGATACTCAAAGACATGCTACTTGTTTTGCAGATGATGTCGATCACCAGATTGGGCTGAATGATAAGGCCAGTGAGACCGTGCCCGAAATAGACTTGGAAAGTATTAGTGATCCACAGGAGAGTCTTTTAGGTACTCAGGGATATTTTTCACCTGAGTATAGCATACAGAGACGGGACCAAGGGCAAGAGAATCCGTCCGAAACCGGGTCAGAAAATCCAATAAGAGCATCAGCCAATTCTGTTCCTCCACAAGGTGTACCTCTTGGTGTTCAGGGTTCACCTCCAGAGGAAGCATTAACATTCAACAAAAAGCTTTTCCCTTCAAGCGTAACTGAAATAGATACTCTTCATGCACTACAGCAAGAAACTTTCACATCATTAAGTGATCATATCTCTGAGTCTGTTCTTTCCATGGATCTAACTGATCAAGAAAACTGCTCGGACGTGTCCATGGTTCCCTTCACCACGCCATTCCATGAAACACCTCAGGCAGATCCGGAGATAATGCCTCCGCTTCCGCCTCTTCCTCCGACACAGTGGTGGATGGGGAAGCTGGTTGAGTCTGTTAAAACAACCGAATCCCAGTTCTCTCCAGAGCCATCGCTTGCAGGCAGAGGAAGCAACAGTTTCCACATTTATAGGGATGAAAGCACACATAATGGATTGGTTGAAGCAACCGAGGCACAAGATCCGCCAACAGCGTCAGTTAAAGCAGGGGGAAACCACAATATTCATACAGAAGATTCAACTTGTGCTCAAAATATTCTGAATGAAGCATTAAAAGCAAGCGAGGAACAGTACTCTCCTTCAGAAATGGATGTAACAAGCGACACCTATATGTGTAACGATGAAGGTACACCACGAAAGTGTGCACGAGAGGCAGAATCAGCGGAAGGCCTAGAAGCTGACTGGAGGAGTGAAGCAATGGCACTTGAATGGTTTAGTCAGAACTTAAGAGAGCATACCGATTCCAGTTGTGCAAAGATAGAAGACGAACCTCAGCTTGGTCATCAAGTAGAAGAAGCCAGACTTGCACGCAGTTTACGAGACATTGATAACTCATATGATCAGAGTGAGAAAGTTGGGAAGGTGCCAAGAGACAAGGAATCGCTTGTTATTGGCATTGATAGAAGCATGGTGATTATACCTTTAAATATCAATCAAATACCAGTCTAGATCGAATGGCCTCTTTCTCTGTATCTAGTGACTCGAATTTGTTTGATTACAGTTGAGGAAGGTATCCGAAGGAGAAAAAACACAACGAGTGGAGGAGAATGATTCACTACTGGAGATCATACGGAGCAAGGTGAAGTCTCTCTCAACTCATCTTTGACTTTGATATCATTCCGATTCTATAGAGTGTATAAACCACTAACTAATAAAATGCATTAGCAGTCATTCAACCTGAGACCAGCAGATGCGTCGGTGAGACCAAACTTCCAAGTAGCTGTTCCCGTGACCAACTTGAAGGTCGCTGCAATTCTTGAGAAAGCCAACACTCTTCGCCAGGTCTCTCTCTCTCTCTGGCCTTTTTGGTTTTATTTGGACAATTTTAATGTAAACGATATGGGGGAAAAAGCGATTAATGTGAATTACATTTATATAGGCAATGGCGGGAAGCGACGACGACGACCACGATTCAGATAGCTGGAATGATTGAGTCTTCGGTTGAGCTATAAATGATACACATACTTGACCATACACACACGTACTCTCTCTCTCTCTCTCTCTCTGTAACCTGTATAGAAGAATTGTTAGCTTCTTCTCATACTGTATTCTTTGTATTGCTCTCTTTTTTTTATGCATATGTAATCTGTGTCTCTCTGCTTCTTCCACCTATATTCATTTTTGACTTCTCCGTTTATGTTTCATGGTCAACATTTGTTTGGTGGAAATTTTACATGTGAATGAATATAATATATAAAAAAAAAATCTGAAAAGGTGACAAAGGGCTGATCACGTGGAAATTTGCACCGTCGACACACGAAAATGTCTTATTTTTATGATAAACACAAAAGAGAAGTAGAAACAATCAATGTTTTGTATATACTGTAGGTTTGATCGTTCCTATGAACAGATACTTGAATGAATAAATCTAAATATAAGTCCAGTTCAACCTTCAATATTTTCAATTATCTGCATAAAAGTACCAAGCAAGTATGATAAATAGCGACAATAGATGACACTGAACATAAGAGAGAAACAGAGTGCGGCAGGAAAAATTTATAGACAAAAAAATGTTTAGCTAGTTTTTGTTGTAACTTCTTCTCTGATTTGTTTTCGTTTCTTATTATTAGGGACACTTCTTGTGTGAAGGAGCATCCTCCTACATGAGGCAATCTGTTCCAACTTGGCAAAAAACGTTGTTAAAAAATGAAAAAAAAAAAAAAAAAAAAAAGTCAATTTCATCAAACAGCTGACTTTTCTTTCTTTCACTTTCAGGTACAATAAATAGTGATAAAATAAAACGGTACGATCCGAGGAATATTCCGTACGAAGGTCGGCCTAACAGTTGAACCGGTCATGAGTCACGACTCCGAGACTCGTGCATTCTGTACTTTGTGGTGTCGTCACTCGTTGACACGTGTCTTACGATGACAACTTGTTTTCCTGGACGCATTCACCCTACACCAAATTACTGACCAGATTCGATGTTGTTGTAATTTGGTTATTTCATTAACAATACGTGCAGTCGTCCAAATCCCACCGCCTTTGTTTGTTTTTTTGTTATATATACTGTATAAAACTTTATTATTTGGTAAAAAGTTTAAACTGAAAATCATTGATCACTACTATTTTATACAAGGAGGGAAACGGGTTAAACATTGTTAGGAGTTTGATCTGATTGATACTCTATCGTTAAACACTAAAAGTCATTTCATTTGTTTTCAGCTAGAAAGACATTAAAATTTATTCACTGGGTCTGAACCATATGTTTTTGTTAGCAGTTTTTTTTTATATATATATACATATTTGACACTAATATGTAAACATGAAAACTGGAGTAATAAATCATCCGCATCTGATACATGACACAAGTTGATATTCAAATTTGGATCTGTCACTAGAATAAGTAAAGTATGTCTAACGGATTTAATAAAACTGGTCCGTCAACTGAAGAGCAGTTGCATGGAGATTAGTTATGTGTTTGTGCAGATTTTTGGTTTGTAGTTCCACCTGCCTCCTGCCCACTTTTCAGTCTTGTCTCTGGGTATTGCATGTGTGTTTAGTCGCAGTGATAACTCGGGTTTCCTCTTCCATGCGTCTGTTTCGATGAATTATGCATGCTGATACCTAAACAGAGATGTTATTATACAATTCACAGCTTTTCTTCCCCCAAAAAGAAAAGTAATAATTAGAAAACCAGAAATGAAAGAGCCTGACTTGGCGATAAATACTCTGTCAACGTATTTGATTATTACACGTATAAACAAATGTATGTGAGTGACGACATGAATTTATAAGTGTAATTCTGTGTGCCTCTTCCTCATAGACTGACTACAACTCGGCCATCACCTAAAATAGTCTGGTTATAAGTACGGTCACGACTCACACCTTGGTGTTTGAAAATAATATTTCCAAGTTTACATTTATTGTTTTGTCTTTGGTGCGCACTTCTTGCCCATAGACTAATCATTTTTGTTTTGACAACTTGTCCATAGAATAATTATATACTAGTATATGTATTTGACTTTTAGATCCCTTACATATTACACATAGCCAAATGTTCTTAGGTGAGGACAAAAAAATGGCACAGTAATTAAGTGAAACGTGAAAAATATCAGCTTGAGATATCGAATATTATTATTACACTGTTAATTGACAATCACTGGATTTAAAAGTTGGAGGCAAGAAACAAAAAAAAGAAAGAGAACATATACGTATCTCCTGAATATTTTATTGGTCGGCTTATGGTTTATGTAAAAATATATAAAGAGAGAATTTTATAGATGTTGCGATCAATGCTATTTTTAGATACTGTTGGAAATTTATAAATCTATTATCGCGACCGAAGTTTTAAGATCATAGAATACCTACTAATGTTGGAATATTAAAAAGAAAAAAAAGAGAGAGAGAGAGATACGTATGTAGGATGAGAAAGGGGGTTCGTACTGTCCGCACTCGAATCTGTCCTTCCTCGCATGCTTACTCCACCATATATCCGTTACCCAATGGCCTAACTTATTGATTGCGACTTTTCTTCTCTTCTTTTGACCGTTTTGCCCCTCTCTGTCCTTCACCGTACGGTTCTATATTTACTCCACCCAATCTGTGGGTTTTTTTTCAAACAGATTTTCCCGATGAGGAAGAAGGCGAAGCAGATTCACATCTCCGAGCCTTTCGAGCTTCTCTTGGATGAGCTCGTGTTCGTCATCCTGGACCTCATCGCCCAGAACCCTTCCGATCTGAAATCATTCTCTCTTACCTGTAAATGGTTCCACCAAGTCGAGGCCAGGCACCGCAAGTCCCTGAAACCTCTCAGGCCGGAGTACCTCCCTCGAATCTTGACCCGCTACCGGAACACCGCCCATCTCGACCTCACCCTCTGCCCGCGCGTCACCGACTACGCGCTCAGCGTCGTTGGCTGTCTCTGCGGGCCTACGCTCCTCTCCGTCGACCTATCGCGCTCTGCCTCCTTCTCCGCCGCGGGGCTGCTGAGACTGGCCGTCAAATGTGTGAATCTCGTGGAGATTGACCTGTCCAACGCGACGGAGATGAGGGACGCGGCTGCGGCTGTGGTCGCCGAGGCGAGGAGCCTGGAGCGCCTCAAGCTTGGGAGATGCAAGATGCTGACGGACATGGGAATCGGATGCATCGCCGTTGGGTGCCGGAAGCTCAACATCGTCAGCTTGAAATGGTGCGTAGGCGTCGGAGATTTGGGCGTTGCTTTGCTTGCCGTCAAGTGCAGGGGCATTCGCTGCTTAGACCTCTCCTACTTGCCCGTAATTTTTTCTCTCTTTCAATGGTGAATTTGGTGACTCAATTTAGTAACTTTCCAGCTGGGGATTCTGATCCTTGAGAGAATATACATGAAATGCCTTTGTTTCCACATTCTGCAGATCACAGGCAAGTGTTTACATGATGTTCTGAAACTTCAACACCTTGAAGAACTTCTTCTAGAAGGGTGCTTCGGAGTCGATGATGACAGTCTTGAATCACTCAGACATGATTGCAAGTCACTGAAGGTTACCTCTTCTCCAAGAAACATGTTTCATTCTTCTACGTGTTGCCATATATATATATATATATATATTAGTATTGGAATCCACATGAACCCGAAACTTTTACTGTTGAAATCTGTATAAACAGAGTTTGTATGTCCAACAAAGGAGCAGATTGTATCCGGTTTTTCATATTTTCTTAGACTCAGAGAGACATTTGTCATTGAAAGTCTGATAACTGCAAGGCTATAGTTAATCTCCATCTTATCCACTGACATTTGAGATTTTTTACTGACCAAAAACCTGTCTTCTCTGCAGAAGCTTGATGCATCGAGCTGCCAGAATTTAACTCAGAGAGGTTTAACCTCACTTTTAAGCGGGGCCGGATGTCTTCAGCGCCTTGATGTAGCACATTTCTCTTCTGTAAGTTGTTCGTTTGCTTATTATCACCAGAACCTGCTTTGCTCGCTATGTTCTATGGTTATGACATGTATTAGCTAAATCGCTGGGTCAGCTTAGTTGTGCACTAAAACTGATTAGTAGTAGCCGAAGCAGTAAATGCACCTACTACTGAATAGACCATTTGAGTCATGGATCGGTAGCAACTAATGCACAGCCACACCGTGAGTCTGTGATGCCTTATATGACGTTTATTTGCTTATATAGGTGATATCATTGGATTTTGCAAGTAGCTTAAAGAAGGTTTCCGCATTACAGTCAATCAGGTTAGATGGTTGTTCTGTTACTTGTGATGGGTTGAAAGCGATAGGGGCTTTGTGCAATTCACTGAGAGAGGTTAGCCTAAGCAAATGCGTGAGCGTAACTGATGAAGGTCTCTCTCATCTAGTAACGAAACTGAAGGACCTCAGAAAACTTGACATCACGTGTTGCCGGAAACTAAGTGGAGTTTCAATCATACAAATAGCCAATTCATGTCCCTTACTCGTATCTTTGAAGATGGAGTCGTGTTCTCTTGTCTCCAGAGAAGCCTTTTGGTTGATCGGACAGAAGTGTCGGCTACTCGAGGAGCTTGACTTAACTGACAATGAGATTGATGACGAAGGTTCGTTCTTTTCTTGAGATTAATCTTTTGAATCTATAAGATTACTCGAGGAGCCTTATCGTGTTTGTCTTTCCTTGTTTGTTGCAGGACTAAAATCCATATCTAGCTGTCTCAGTCTTTCCTCGTTGAAGCTGGGAATTTGTCTAAATATAACAGACAGAGGGCTCTCGTACATTGGTATGGGATGCTCAAATCTGCGTGAACTTGATCTTTACAGGTTAGTCACCTAATAAGAAAATTTCTCTGTCAAATGTTTGTTTAGCGGCTATCCAATCTCAGTCTCTTGTTATCCATATCTAATCCAGGTCAGTGGGAATAACAGACATAGGAATCTCTTGGATCGCCCAAGGCTGCTATCATCTCGAAACAATAAACATATCATACTGCAAAGACATCACAGACAAGTCCCTGGTTTCACTGTCCAAATGCTCGCTGTTACAAACATTCGAGAGCCGGGGATGTCCGAACATCACGTCCCAAGGACTTGCCGCCATCGCTGTTCGGTGCAAGCGACTCGCCAAGCTCGACTTGAAGAAGTGCCCATACATCAATGATTCCGGGTTGCTCACTCTCGCTCACTTCTCACAGAGTCTCAAACAGGTGAAGAAGACTCCGAAATCGGAGTTGTTATTAAAAAGAAAAGAAAGAAAAGGAATTGATGTTAAAATAAGGAATTGATGTTGCAGATAAGTGTGTCGGAGACGGCGGTGACTGAGGTGGGACTTGTGTCGCTGGCCAACATAAGGTGTTTGCAGAATATAGCGGTGGTGAATGGGAGCGGTTTAAGCCCGAGCGGAGTAGCAGCAGCGTTGGTGGGGTGTGGAGGATTAAGGAAAGCGAAACTGCACGCTTCCCTCAGGTCGCTACTTCCTGCGTCGCTGATCCAACACTTGGAAGCTCGTGGTTGCGCCTTCCTCTGGAAAGACAGTACCACCCTTCAGGCGGAGTTAGATCCCAAGTACTGGAAGCTGCAGCTCGATGACGTCGTGCCTTAAACATTCTGAATGAGAAAGAGGCTTCTATCGGGTTGAATTGTACCATCACGTTTGGAAAGAAATAAAGAAGGACAGGCCCATGTTGGGAGTTGGCCACGTGTAAGAAGAATAAGAGGAGGAATGTAATAGGCTAATAATAGCGATCGCTAGCTGGAATGTTGTTGTCGACGGCGCGTGTACCCTACACACCCCTTACATACATACATCGATATAGTCAGAGTCTCAGTCACATGTTGACATGTAGGTAGTGAGTACCCTTTCGTAATTATTCTTTCTTCTTTTTCTTTTGGGATGATGCCGAAATCAACGGACGTAACAGAGTCACAAGAGATGATGCCTCTGTTCCTTTTTGACTTTTTCCTCACCCTGTTTTTTTAAATGTTTTCCTCTTTCCTCTTTCCTCATAATCATAATTCATCGTTAATGCCTCTCTATCAACTCGCCTCGGTGGTAGGGCCCACCTGTTCCGCGTCTGCTAATTCGCATAAAGACCGTGACTGGGTAGGGCCCAGGCCCGGGAAGCAATAGTCCACTCCACTCCAGGCTATCTCTCCACCTGTGACCACCTGTCTTTCTAAAAAGCGAGCCAGCGACTCAGCCGTGTGAACAACAACCACCGTTCCCTTCCCTCCCCCGTTGCTAGCTATACCGCCGTTCTGTGGGCCCACCACATCTTCTTTTTTTTTTGTCTTCCTTCTTTGTAATTAAATCCAATTCTTTTTGGAATATTAACTACCTAACAAACACATGTCATTTACCGGCAAATTTTGTTCGATCATCACAAAAAGATAAACCAAATGATTACATCCCTAATCACCTGCTTCTATAAATTTGGCCTGCGTGATTATGAAACCGCCCAAAACTTAAACACTCCTATCATTTTCTTCCATTAATATTTTTTTTTTATTCTATTAAATGCATCCCAACATTATTAAATCAAATTATAATATTTCACCTCTTCTCCATTATGATTAAAACGAATATAATCACAACATACAGCTACATGTGTTTTTTTCCTCTTTTTCAATCACCCTGATTTTTTTTTTTTTTTTTAAATTACGTAATGTGCAACAGATAACACTCCGTAGAAAATTAAATTAATACTGTCATACAAACTGCAATTCAGTATTTGACCTATGTAATCATTAGTATAAACTAAATGATCCAAATAAAATTCCCTAAAACTTCAACATTACTGGTACTGAGTTCATTAGTGATGACTATTAGTACTCTTACGTCCACATTCAGCATCGTTTAATCATTAATGCTTTAGCTTTATTGGATCCACCAAACTTTAACTTTTAATTTATCCAAGAAAAAAACGGGAAGGATCAAACAATCCGAGTAAAAGCTACACGAAACTCCAATTTACGATTTCGCCCCACTAATCATTGCAATTTAGAGATTAATTACTTCGGGTCAGCAAAAAAGTCAGCATGGCAATTTCGAAAATAAAGTAGGAATATTGCCCTAAACATAAACCTGATCTCGCCGTTGCATCCGCGTCTAGAGAGAAACGCGCTCGATTCCCACTCGCTTTATCTTCTTCTGTCCCTTTCCGATTCCCCTCTCTCTCTCTCTCTCGTTTTCTTCTCTACCTTTGCTTTCTCACTCTAGATTCCATGTCTCTCTCTCTTTCCCCCACCGTATAGTCGCCGGGAACAAAAATTACAACGTCTCCCCTTTGCCATCGGAAACATTCGCGAACTATGCGCTGCTTTTCCAGATTTCCTCCTACTACGAGTCGGATCTGCAATTTTTCTTCTCTTTTCCCAACCCTAATCGGAGCTAATCACACCTCTGCTCGTTTCTCCTCTCGTTAGTCTTGTTCCGCCTCCTCATATTTAGGGTTTCCTTTTTTGGTTGACCTCCAATTAACAACCGAGAGCTATTCTTTCGTTCTTTTTCCTCTCTGTGTGTGTGATTTTTTTTTTTTTTTTTAAACATTTTTTCTGGGGATTGTAAATCAGTTTTAGAGTGAGATATGATGGAGACTTCCATGGGGAAGCCGAGCTTCTTGCGGAATATCATGGTTCGTGTGCTTCTCTTTGGCGTTCTGATCATCGTTGTTCGATTTGCTTATGTTGTGACCATCACTGGAGAATCATGCAATCGCGGCGACTTCTGCTTCTTCTCTCTCCCTGAGAATCTCAACTTCGTCATTTCCGGCGCTGGTTCCGGCGCCTCTGCTATCGACGCCATCAGATCTACCTCCGTGGGGTCCCCGAGCGATGATCTGTACACCAGCAGGGATTGGATCAAAGCCGTTCAGTTTTACTCCTCCATCTTTCAGGATCTGATCGCCGACGGTTATCTCTCGCCGGAATCGAAGACGCTGTGTGTAGAAACGGCTCTTGGGCAAGAGGTTTTCTCACTGAGAGAGATTGGGGTGAAGGACTCGGTCGGGATCTCTAAGAAAGCTTTTCGGCCGTTGGTGGTGAGAGGCGAAGGACACGCTGTGCCCTTCGAGGATAAGACATTCGATTTCGTCTTCTCCGGTGGTGGGCGCCTTGGGAAGTCGTTGAAGCAGTTGGAGTTTGCCGACGAGATTACTCGAACCCTGAAACCCGAAGGGTATGCGGTGGTTCATGTTGGTGCTACGGATACGTACAGTTTCAATTCATTCCTTGATTTGTTTAATTCTTGCAAATTGGTGAAGATGCGTGATATAGATGGCTTTGATACCTCGATGCCTCATATCAGAGAATTTGTTATTCAGAAATACTCCGAGATTGAAGCCGGTGATCATCACAGGAACGGTGATTCCGGTGGTGGCAAGTGCTGGATCCCTGGCTACAAGAGAGATTTGATTCGGGATGCAGAGCCACTGATTAAAGAGGAGCCTCTAAAGCCGTGGATTACCCTCAAGAGGAACATAAAGAACATCAAGTACCTCCCTTCCATGGTAGACATACGTTTCAAGAGTAGATACGTATACGTCGATGTTGGTGCTCGAAGTTATGGATCAAGTATTGGGAGCTGGTTCAAGAAAGAGTACCCGAAGCAGAACAGAACTTTTGATGTGTTCGCCATCGAGGCTGACAAAGCCTTCCACCAAGAGTATAAGGTGAAGAAGAAAGTGCAGCTGTTGCCATATGCAGCATGGGTGAGGAATGAGACGTTGTCATTCGAGATCAATCACGACCCGGGGAAGGAAGCCGAAGCCAAAGCAATGGGCAGGGGAATGGGCAGAATCCAGCCAGCTAAAAGATCCTCCTCGAGCTTAGCTGGAGAGGTCAATTTGATTCAAGGGTTTGATTTCGCTGCCTGGTTGAAGCAGAGTGTGAGAGAGAGGGACTTTGTTGTGATGAAGATGGATGTTGAAGGAACCGAATTCGATCTAATCCCCAGGCTCATCAAGACGGGAGCCATTTGCCTGATCGACGAGTTGTTCCTCGAATGCCATTACAACAGGTGGCAGAGATGCTGTCCTGGTCAAAGGAGCCAAAAGTACAACAAGACGTATAACCAATGCTTAGAGCTCTTCACTTCGCTCAGACAAAGTGGGGTGCTTGTCCATCAATGGTGGTAAATGGTAATGGTTAGGACGCTGCATAATCTCCATCTATCTGTCATGCTTGGGTGAATTTCGTTTCGCCAAATCTATAAATGTACTTTCTTCTTCTAGAATATAAAGCGGATATTGTAGGTTTCTATTAAAAAAAATACTCTCTCTGTGCTGAAAGTCCCTTTACTGTAAGAAGTTTAGCTTGAAATGGAAATCTGAGTTTCTCTCACTTTTACAATCGCCAGTTCTCTTAAATTTTCTGATAGTGTTCAAGCATTTGGTCAGCTAATCTATATATGATCTAGTTCTATAAGTACGTCTGCTTTCTTTGGCTATATAAATATGAAGGAAGAACACAAGTTTGCTTTCTGGAATTTTGCCTCTTGGTAGATGTAAAAATGTTATGTTCCAGGATCTTCTACAGAGCCAAGGCTGTAAATGGGGGGGCAATGCAAATGCCTTGAATCAGGTATTTTCACCTCTCCCTTTGACCTTGTCCTTTTATCTTCGAAAAGATTGAAGAGTTGTTAACCATCGTTTTCGGAATTGTAGTCCTGACCTTCAGGCTTACAAACTTATGACACAACCTAAACTTTTAATAAGAGCGACAAATCGGTATCGTGCGCTTAATATGAGAAACAACAAGAAACAGCCTCTTGTTTATTCTAGTTTTTGGTATTATCCTTTCCCCTGTTCGTTAGTGTTGGTTTTCAAAACTGAAGAAATGATTTGGTGAAGAAGAAGTTGGATTTTATTTCGCTGTGGATTATAAATAAAGGAGCCAAAGGAGGAGAATCTGTCGAGCCAGGTGATTTTGTTTTTAATCTTTCCTATCCAATTTTGGATGATGCTCATGTAGATTTCCATCTATAATTAGACAGAGAAGGAAAAGAATAAACAGATCTTTCTCTCTCCCTCTCTCCCTCTCCCTCTACCTCTCTCTCTCTGTTCATCTGAGAAAAACCTTTTTGACCTATCCATTATATTTTTCAATTCAAGCTTCAACAAGAGACAAATGACATTCTGTATTATTGTAATCTCGTGTCTGATCTAGCAATCATTCTTCTCATAAGGTTTCTTTCATGCTTGTCTGTTCTCGTTTCCCTTCTTTATCCTCCTCTCCTCTTCCTTTGACTTCTTTCCCCGGTAAGGCCTCACAAGGCGACGCCATGGAAATACTATTTTTCTGCAACTATGTGATTGTTCTACCCTGCTCTCCTCCCTTCAATTACTTCTTCCACAGGACCTAACCACACGCTGCGTTTCCAAAAGATTAAGGAATTAGATCTTGTGTGTTTGGATTTGCCCTGCTTTTTGTTTCTTGTTGCGTACCAGCCTCTTGCAGTCTAAATGGGGGTCTGTTGTAGCAAAGGCACAGGGCTGATTGTGGAGAGTGGCAAGGATGATGTCCATGAACATGGAGATGGCGAGGCTGAGGTTAGGGACTCAAATGATGGTGCCGTTATAAGGTCCCGTGGATCATCCAAAAACGTTTCCATGGCAATCAAACAAGGGAAAAAAGGAATAAATCAAGACGCCATGACAGTATGGGAGGTAACCGCGCGTTTTCTTCTTCTTTTCTTTTCTTGTTGGGTCATTTCATTTGTTCCTAGTTTCAGGCGCTAGTATTTGGGACCGTTGCTGCTTTTTTTTCCTGCTATTACATGGAATTTTACATTTAGAAGCTGTCTCCCTGAAGGCAAGGATCAAGCATTTTTGCATCTTAAACTTTGTTTCAGAACTTTGGTGGGGAGGAAGATATGATCTTTTGCGGTGTATTTGACGGCCACGGCCCCATGGGTCACAAGATTTCTCGTCACATATGTGACAATCTACCTTCAAGGGTCCATTCGAAAATCAGATCTTCAAAATCTGGCGGCAATGAAAACGTAGAGAATGATAATAGTTCACAGACTCAGGAGGGACTCTTGGAGGAAGTTCTGTTGACGTTCTTCAAGCAAATAGACAGCGAACTTGGTCTTGACTCTCCTTACGATAGTTTTTGTAGCGGCACAACTGCTGTAACCGTCCTTAAACGGGTAAATATCATCAGTCTCTTGACCTTTATATGGGTTCTTGTAGAATAAAACAGTGCTGAAAGTTGTTTCGTCAAACATTTGCAGGGTGACTGCTTGGTGATCGCCAACCTGGGAGATTCACGAGCGGTTCTTGGCACCCGTGGAAGCAAGAACAATATCAAAGCTGTCCAACTAACGGTTGATCTGAAACCTTGTGTCCAGCGTTAGCATCTTCTCCTTCTTCAGCACACCTTTTGTAAGAAGAAGTTTGGCTTGCTTTAAAATTTCCGTGTTTAATATTTTTCAACAGGTGAAGCAGAGAGAATAGTGTCATGCAACGGAAGGGTGTTTGCTATGGAAGAGGAACCTGATGTGTATAGAGTGTGGATGCCTGATGATGATTGCCCGGGACTCGCAATGTCACGGGCTTTTGGTGATTTCTGCCTCAAAGACTATGGACTTCTCTGCATTCCTGAGATCTTTTGCAGAAAAGTCAGTAGAGAAGACGAGTTTGTGGTCCTAGCCACCGATGGGGTAAACAACTTGAAGGAGTTCTTCAGTCTTGTTACAAAAGTGCATTCATTGAGTAAATAAACTCGACTTCCTATTTGTGTTTTGATGAACAGATTTGGGATGTTATGTCAAACGAAGAAGTGGTGAAGATCGTAGGTGCCTGTAAGGACCGGTCAGTGGCAGCTGAGACGTTGGTTCAGAGAGCCGCTCGGACATGGAGAACCAAGTTTCCAGCCTCTAAAGCTGATGACTGCGCCGTGGTGGTGCTTTACCTGAACCACCGGCCATACCCAAGAGAAGGAAACGTGAGCCGAGCGATCTCGACTATTTCCTGGAGATCAAGTAAGAGCAATAACGAGTGTTATGGATTGATTCTACCACAAAGGGTTTCATAGTGTTTACTTGTTACTAATTGTTTAGTAAAAATTGAAACGTTTGAACCTGTTGAGTGTGAGTCGATGCTACGCAACATCACGCTTTTGTTTGTTTGTAAATTAAATTTGTTTTCTATGTTTTGTTCCATAAAGCAATTGAGAAACTAAAATAAAAGTAGGCTGTACAAAAAGTAATGGACTTTCTAGTTTTCTTTTTCGGTCTCTCAGTTTTACAAGATGCTTGTAAATAGATTAAAAAAAAAAAAAGGAATTATATTCAAATGCACTATCCTAAATAGCTAAAACATAAAGATGGTAAATTAATGTCTTTTTAAGAAGATGATTGAATAAAATATTTTTACACGGATGGTATGAATCTCTCTAGTAACACAAAAGATGGTTTGTTAATCTCTAATAAACTTATCACTAGTGGATCATACCCGGTCATCATTCATCAATCGTGGAATGATTCCAACAAGACACTGCAAATCCATAAGTTGTTGAATAGTGCAGTAATCGGTTCATTTTTTTTTTTTTTTTGGTAATGAAGAAGACAAAAACATTCTACAAAGTTAACCTCTAAAAAACGTACAAAAGGGTGTACACATCCATAAAACCGCAGAGGAAAAGAAAAACAGTGGAGGCTCATTGCTGGACTGCGAGAACCGAAACAGAGAGCTCGAGATCTCTGGAGATCAACAAATCTCCGACCTCTCCTAATTCCTTCATATGGCTCCATTCTGACAATCCTTCAAGGATCATTAGATTGTCTTCGTGTCTTATGCCGACCATCATCAGATCGAAGTCGTCTCCCTCCTTCCTTAGCAGCTCCATTAGATCCACTGCTTCCTCCACTCTTACCTTTTAGAGTGTCACAAAACAGGGGAACAGATTATGATAAGAAAACAGAGGTGTCAATACAAGAAAGAAAGAAAGCTTCCAAAAGGGTTTTCATTATACCTCTCTGAAGACGATGTTTTTGTCGGAATTCTCTTTGCGGAACATGTTGATGACTCTCATGTCGTGCTTGCTCTCGACCATGTCTCTGAGCGGAGAGGCGCCGTTCTGGTCCAGGAGCCGGAAGACATGGAGCTGGACGCTGGGATGGTCGGCTAAGCGTGTAGCATACGCAAGCATCTCGCGGTCATCAGGGCCGCCCAAAAAGATGGCACAGATGTTGATGCTAAGCTTTTTGATGGGAACGAACCTGAAATCAGGGAGCCTTCCTCGGTCTATGAAGAGCCCGATGGAGCAAGGACAGTTTTGCAGGAGATTCCGACACAACTGCCTCTCCCAAGACTCGATCCCGGCATCAAGAGTTAGGACCACAAGATCTGTCTCCTGGTCAAAGGCAATCGTGCACACGTCCTCGTGCATCGTCTTCCGAGGGGCCACAGCCGTGAAGCATTCTATCAATACGGTCTCCTGAGGAACAATATTTTATCGAATGAGTCTCTTCTTGTTTTCCTCCTTTACATGTATATATATATATATATATATATAGGCAGGTTGTGTGAGAAGATTTACCGGATTAGTCTTCTCGTAGTTGTGGAAGGCCTTAACGATCTGGTCTCTTCGGCTAGGCACGATGAAGGGACTTATCTCTTGCGTGTGATGGATAAGAAGAGGAAGACTATGGTTATTGAGCTCCTCTAGGTTCACGGCGAACACCGAGAGAGGAGATCCGATGACTGGACGAGAGAGTTCGACCAGGTCGAGCACCGGACGGACCGCCTCCCGCTGCCGGAAACAAGCGAGGATCCTCAGCGGAGCCTCCATTCGGCAGTGTTGAACCGTTCGTCTCTTGTAAGGGTTGCGTTTGCTCATGGTGTGGTACACTTTCTTGACTATCACTATGAGAATCGTTGAGTTTGCCATTGCTGACATCACCATCACTCCAAATGATTTTCTTGATATTTTCTGCAGCCCTTGAACAAAAGTAGTAGTACGTCATCCATTATTATAACACTTTTTTTTTTTTTTATCCACTTTTTTTTTTCTGTGATTGAAACCGTTGAGTTACCGTGTAATTGAAGTTCTGTTTGTAGATCTGAACGTCGTAGATTCCTTGGATATTGACGATGAAACCGACAAGAATGGCGTGCCAGAGCGGGACATTAAAGTAAAGGGAAGGCAAGGTAATAGCCACGACTTTGGCGAAGCGGACAATGCCAAAAAGTAGCTCAAAACGGATAATGTCTCTCAAGGAAAAGAGAGAGAGGTCGATGTTGTAGCCAATCCCGATGATGTAGCAAGGCATGAGGACCGACCAGATGAAACAGCCCATTTTCTCTGAAAGCCCTGTGCCTAGAGGCGGGCGTTTTGGGGTGGCTAGGCCCAACACCACCGCACCAAAGAAGTAAGGTAAGCCCACAAACTCTGCCCACAGTGAGGACACGAAAAGCAACACGCATATAACCGACAGGTACGATGCCTTTAGAGTGTGTCCTTCTGGTGTTCTCTTCATCATCCACTGCATTATTGGTCGGAACACGTACACTATTGCCACTATCATTAGCATCTGCGCGGCGGACAAGAAATAGGCTCGATTTTTATCGGCTAAGTCAACGTTAAGTTTAACGGCGATGTTAATCATGAAAAAGCACCAGGAGAGGCAGTCATGCACCATCATGGAGGCAAGTGCTAACCTCCCTGGCTCAGTGTTCAACATCTTTAGGCTCGACAACACTCCGTAGACCACCTGAAAGAACATGGTCGACTGCACGATCGCCACGTGGTGGAACTCCGCCGGAGGGATCCCCGCGGGCCCACCTCCGAGCCTCTTGGAGATCATTATGGCCGCGAACTGGCCCCACACGAAGGGTATGAGGAAAAGCATTATCCCGTTTATGAAAGCTAGCTTGCCTACCCTCTTTATCATCCTCGTGTCTACTTGACATGTTGTGACGTAGCAAATGAAGAGGAAGCATATGGCCTCGTAGGATTCTATTATGTAAATGCTTCTCCTGTAGAAAAATGTCGACATGTACTCTTTGTTACGTCCTATAACCGACGGTCCTAAGCAGATCCCAGCCTGTAATTAGTATTTAATTAAACAGCAGAATCATATTATATGTTTTTTTTTACCGATCGTGAAACTTGTGATATATAGAAGCAATTAGAGATGTATGTACGTATAGATACCAGGATCTGAGTGAGGAATGAAAATTTTCCGAAAGGCCGGAGAAGAAACTGAAAAAAGGCGGCAAATAAGGAGACGACAGATATCTGAAGGAGAAGAAGAGGAAGAGCGAACTTGAGCGGATTGTCTCCACGCCCAACCCCCGTCGAGCTTGCACCTAACCATGGCTCGCATATCCATTCTACTCCTCCGTAGTTATAAGTGCTCGTTCCATTTTCCATTTTCTCCATCTAGGTGTTAATTTCCCTATAGAGTCAAACCATAGAGACAGAGAGGTTGTAAGAGTTGAAGAAGAAAATCATCATGACAAAGTATAAACGATTCTGATTTTATTTTATTTTTCTCTATATTTAGCGGTTTAATTGTTGATGTCGTATATCCTCTTGTTCTTCATTTCTCGTGAGAGGTCATCCTACTTTTAAGGTTTCTATATCTGCTTCTGTGTGGTCCAAGATGCATGTAGATCATAATCATTGTAGCTTGAGAGTTGAGAGTCTTGAGACTGATCGCCACAAATTAACATGTAATGTAAATGATGTAATCATAGTTAAAGTAGTTATAATAGTTACTTTATCATGCATTGTAAATGGATGGTGATATATATACAGCACTTAATCGTTTGTCACATTTATACATTGTCAATGATCGGTATATATATCGCAACATTTCATACGTCAATTAATTAAACATGTTTGTGGTCAATCTATGTTCTATATTGAATGGTCACACAATTTAGACTTTTTTTTTTTTGACATGTATAAAATTATAAGTACAAATTATGTTGGCGGAACTGAGAATGACATTTTTCGTTATTTGCTATTACGGTTATAAAGTCAACAAAAATTCCTTGGAAAAACAACAAAAACTGTTTGCAATCTTAAAAAAGAAACATGCATCTTCTTCCCCAGCTCAACAACCTCTCTTTAGCTCAGTCATTAATTAGCATTATGCTGAATATAAAAACAAAAACAAAACTGGATTATGCAAGATAAACAAGGTTGGGTGAAAATAATAATTAATAAACTTATTTTATATCTCAACCAAAAGAAGAAGAAGAAGAAGAAGATGATAATGAACAATAATAATGTTAGAAATGGAACAAGAGATTTTGTATGTGAGCCATGGCTTGGATCAAGCTCTGGCGGTTTATTTAGAGGAGATGACCCATTGAAGTATTCGACTCCTCTTCTTCTTCTTCACATTTCTCTCGTCTCTTCTCTCTCTTCCTTCTTCCAAGCTCTTCTTCGTCCTCTCGCAAACGTCGACTTTGTCACTCAAATTATGGTAGTTAATCAAATTTTCTGACATGTGTTTTTTCTTTCTTCTTCTATGTTTATTAGAACATAGAAAGGTGTTTAAAGGGTCTGAAGGCAATTTCGTCTATTTACATTATTGCTTTTGGACAACTGTTTTGATTTCAATTTAATTTTGCAGAAAAGGAGAAATTGTGCTTTTTAAATTGGTTAAAACGTCGTCTTGCCATTCTGGGACAATTGTGAATATTTAAATGAACAAGACTATGTCATGTTACAAGAAGAGAATCAATTTGTTTGTTAGTATATCAACAGTCAGGTTATGATCCGAATAGTCGTTGCTTTTAACTTTGCTAAGTGAAATCTTTGTGATATGAAACAGGCTGGGATATTCTTAGGGCCCTCAGTTCTGGGACAAAACATAGAATTAGTAAGAAAACTTTTCAACACAAGAAGCCTCTTCATAATTGAATCATTAGAGGCAATATCCTTCATGTTCATCTCATACATAAGCACAGCGCAAGTGGACATGGGGGTTATAAAGCGAGGAGGCAAGCTCGCAATCATCAATGGTTTCTGTCTTTTTCTATTTCCTTACACGGTGGGCTCCATGGCAACTACAGTCATCACGAGCAACATACGTGGAAGCGTGGCGAAATGTAAGCCCACGCAGCTTCACGATGTACTGACAAACGAAGCTATAGTGTATTTTCAAGTGGCGTATTCGGTTTTATCCAATCTCAAGATGCTGAACTCGGAGCCCGGAAGGTTAGCCCTCTTCTCCATTATGGTGGCTAACTGCTTCGGCTGGGGGTTTTTCCTCCTTTTGATTACCTTCAGCAGTTTCTTGCAACACAAATACTCCCAGACTACTTATCTCCCTACCTTCACAAAGGTACATCTAGAGTATGAACAAGTTTTTTTTTCTTTTTCATGCATGCATATGATATTATTATTATTATTATTATTTTCTCCAAATTTATATAACTACAAATTAATGGTTAGGTGCTACTGATCGTTGGCATAGTAGTCGTGTGCCGACCAATATTCAAGTGGATAGTGAGAAGAACACCTCAAGGAAAGAAACTAAAGGGTTCGCATCTATGCATCATTTGCGTCATGCTGTGCACCACCACTTTCCTGTCCGAATCCGTAGGGTTTCCGTACATTGTCGGATCTGTGGTTCTCGGGCTTGTCACTCCTAAGACGCCTCCTCTAGGTACTGGTCTCACCAACAAGATTGGTTGCTTCTGTTGGGCGGTTCTGATGCCGTGTTACGTTCTGTCGATCGGTAACAAAGTCGATTTCTTTGCGTTTGCAAAACGAGACGTCATAACTTTGGAGCTGCTTTTCTTCATCATCAATGCTGCAAAGTTTGCATCCATCGTCATACCATCGCTTTACTTCAACGTTCCTCTATCACACGCCACCATCGTCGGGTTCATCGTCTGCATACAAGGGATCTACGATGTCCAAATCTTCAAACAGTTGTTGAACTACAAGGTAAAACATTATTGATTAGAGATATATATATATATATATATATATATATATATATATATATCATGAACTCAAATTTTGAGCCAATAAATAATCATATAAAATGATGATGCAGTATATAAGCCAGGAAGCATTTGGGATAATGGTGGTCACTGCGATGGTTCACTCAACCATTTTCACGGCCATAGTCAAAAACCTCCACGGCTGGGTGCAGCGGAAACACATCACTTACCGGCGACAAACCGTTCAGCACTACGAACCAAACACCACTCTCAAGATCCTCACTTGTTACTACCACCTCGAAACCGTCCCTTCCATCCTCACCATCTTGGAGCTCTCTTCTTCTCCCTCCACCGCCTCTTCCCTCTCCGTCGTTTCCGTCAATCTCGAGGAGCTCGATCACCATGACGTCCCTCTCCTTATACAACACCATTCCGTTCACAGGGACGACCCGTCAGTGTCCTCCAGCCGCCGAGATCAGATCTCCAACGCCTTCAAGAATTTCGAAAACGGACACCTTTTGCAGGAAGACGTTTCCGTCGAGTGTTTCACCGCGGTTGCGCCGAGCAAGACGATGCACGAGGACGTCTGCGCGTTGGCCTTCGACAAAGAAACCGATCTCATTATCATCGCCGTCGACCATGCGAGTGCAGCAGAGCGGCGCCTCTGCCGCAACGTTTTGGCCGGTTCGCCGTGCTCTGTGGCGATTCTCTCGGTCCAAGGACGGCTCCCAGATTTCAAAAACGTGGGAACGACGATGGAGAAGGGGTCCGTGAGAATCAACCTCTGCGCGATATTCCTCGGTGGAGCGGACGACCGGGAGACATTGGCGTTTGCGGTTAGGCTGACCAACCACCCGCGCGTAGATCTAAACGTTCTGAAACTCGTTGACAGCGAAAACGTGTCGCAGCTGAACCACGTCATAGAGAGAAGGCTCGATTTCAAAGCCATCGAAAAGTTCCGTCAAGACACCTTCAACAAACACAACGTCTCCTTACGAGAGGTATAACCATTTTTTAATAAATAATTCGGAAAGTAGATTTTTCCTAGATTCGTCCGTTCAAGATTTTTCTTTGGCATTGTTGTTAGGTAAAAATAAAGGAAGCGAGTGATTTGGTGAGCCTACTGAGGAAAGAAGGGAACAGTTGCGATCTAATAATGGTTGGAATCAGACACGAAGCCAGCTTCGAAATGCTTCAAGGATTGTCGGTATGGAGTGAGAAGGAGGAGCTTGGAGAGATGGGAGATCTGCTCGTCTCCAGAGATCTCCAGCTCTCTGCATCAGTTTTGGCCGTCCAACAGCAGCTCTCCTCCGTCGTCGACGAGCGTTTTATGGCATAATGTTTTCCTAGTTTTAGCTCCTTTCTTTATTTTAGAAACTATACATTGTTTTTTTATTTTTACAATATAGTACATATGCCTTTATTTTTGATATCACTCGATTAGTCTTCATGGCCCCATAGATCAGCCACGCTACGGAATGGACCTTCGGTCTCGTTGACAAAAATATCCTCACCGTCCATCACTCGTCTCTGCATCAGAAGTGTGAACATCAGCAGCAGATCAAAACAGAGCGAATTAGCAAAAAGGCAAATATTATATTTCAAAGTGCTCTGTTTCTCACTCTGTTCTGCTTCCCACAAACATAAAGAGACTAATTACTAGGGTCATGACCTGGTCAGCGATGCTGCTGAGAGCTTGGAAGTCTTGTTCAGGGATGACCCAGTCAAAGACTTTGATGTTCTCTTTGATCCTGTCTGGATTCAACGACTTGGGGATGACACTCGTACCTCTCTGTATACCCCACTTCACTAGCACCTGTCCAGGGGTCTTGTTCAGCTTCTTGGCTATCCTATCCACCGTCTGATCGTGTATCAGATCTCTCCCGCCTTCTTGCGATCCCAGTGGCGAGTAGGCCTGCACAAATTTATTTAGAACCCCTTCAACCTTATAAAAGCAGAGAGATCATGGGGATATCAGTGCTCACTGTAACATGGATACCATTCTTGTTGCAGAGTTGGAGCATTTGATCGTTTCTCCAACCAGGATGCATTTCCATCTAAGGCAAAACATAACAAACGACTCGATACATGTACAAGAATCCTGAATATATCGGAGAACCTTGTACCTGACAAACGGAAGGGACCAACTCAGCCAAGCCTAGCAGCTTATTGAGCTTAGTGATGGTGAAGTTACAAACGCCGATGTTCCTGACGAGATTGTCCTTAGCAAGCTTCTCCATCTCTCTCCAAACACCTTCCATGTCAAACTCAAGGACATCCCCAGCCTTTGGTGGCTTACTGGCTCCTTCCCTTAGCCGGAAAGGCCAGTGGATCTGCACACGAATTGAATTGTAGAAAAGAGAGAGAGAGACAGAGCAGTAAAGAGAAAGTCCACAACTTTAACTCAAAACTCAAGAGCAGTACGTAACATACATACCAGGTAGAGATCAAGGTAATCTAACTGAAGCTCTTGAAGGGTATTCTGCAGAGCAGGGCGCACTCTCTGGGGAGATAACTCCGTGCACCTTTATTTCCACATGTAACCCCCAAAATCAGTGGCTACAAAAGAAAAGAGTGAAGCAAGGAAACGAAATCGTGTTTTGTTATGTTGTACCAAAGCTTGGAGGTCACGAAGAGGTCCCTCCTCTCAATACCAGCGTGCATCGCCCTCTTCATCCCTTCACCCACCTTTAGTACAGAGTAAGGAACAATTTTGTTAATGTCTAAACTCAAAACAAGAAAAGAAAGAGAGAAGAGAGAGAGGAAGAGCGACCTCTTTCTGATCTCCATACTCCCAAGCTGTATCTATGTGCCTATAACCACCCTACATAATATTTATACAGAACATCAAATGACTTGTCTGACTCAACTGGAAGAAGTGAGCTAGAATCAACTGGTTAGGTTTTGAAAAGAATCATGAGTGACCTCGACGAGCGCAGTGAAAACGGCGTGGGTGGCTTGAGAGCCAGACCGCCAGGTGCCCAATCCAACGGCTGGGATTTTGTGGCCGCTCAAGAGCCGAAACGACTCCGTCTTCTGCCCTTCCGGCGTAAACGTGGCATGCGCCATTTATTCCGTAGTACTGTATATTTGTTTTGTCTTCTCTCTTCTCTCTTCTCCTACTAATGAACCCTTCTAGTTATGCAGAAGCAGCCACCGCCACGGCGCACACTCTTGCAATACACGCGGCGGAAGACAGCCATCAAAGAGCCGCGTGTCCCATCATACCACACTTTTTCATTTCACTTTATCATCGAGAAATCGTGTAGCAGTAAAAATAATAAAGTTACTAGAGGCATACATGTGGAGTAATGGGCTCCAAAGTAGGCTTGGATACTAGGCGCATGGAGTTCTAACTCTAAATTTTATTAATTGATTATGGGCTCCAAAATGGCCCACCCAAAATTTTAGGTCTGTTTAATTTTGAGTATAGGCCCATCTACCTTCATCAATGTACAATGAAGCTATATGATGTATTGTTTTGAGCTTCTCGGTAATCACAATAATATCATAAAAAAATGGGACATAGCGACCGCACGTACCATGGTCAATTATTCCTATCAAGTACAGAACCAGAGATTATTTTAAGTTGTTCTCTCTTCGTTTCATGGTACGTTTTATTTTATTGGCATTTACAGTTTTAGTTACTAATCCTTTTATTATTTGGCTTATGGTTATGCATGTCCACATTCTAACTAATTCTGTTTCAACTTCAACCTATAAATAAAGAGTAACACTTAAAAAAAAAAGGAAGATGCATCTCCTTTTTCATTTGCTATACAAAAATAGAATAGCATTCACGGTTGACGTTCACTACCGATACAATAAATGTACCTTTTTTTTTTCTTTACTGCAGCTATGTCAATACTAGTATTACTTTATCTAGAAAAGACCAAAACAATATTTTACTATCGAAGTGTTGCTTTATATTAAATTATGAGATCATAATTCGTAAGCCATGATTTGACAACACATGCTTTTATATATATATATATTACTATATTTTACTTTTTGATTTGACTATGTACTATATACTTAGTTTATGCGAATTTGTAGTTATGGACAAAAAGAAGGGAAATTTGCAAAAGAGAAGTTATTAGCAAAGTTGTTCTCATTTGCATCGATAACTTATCTTATGATCTTTTGAAATTGGTGAAATCTCTCATAAATGAGAAAAAGCACATACATTATTTAAAGAAATCGGAAGGAAAAAATGAATATTTGCGAGTAGAGTGAAAAGCGAAGAAAAAGGTGCTACTCAGTGTTTTGGTCGCTTGGGCTAAGCTATCGTCTTTCCATAACCATCAGTCACTAAAGGGCGCTCCGTCTCTAGCGCTCTTCCCGAGGCCTCGTCTTCTTCGATTTCTCACCGCTCTCACTCAAGTAAGTCAAGCCTTTGTGTTGATCAAGCTCCAATTCCAGTTTTGCTTCTCCGGCATTTAGGTTACGGTGCTTTTTCCTAGGTTTATTATTATCCGGCACTGTTTGTTTCGTCGGATGTTGATTTCCTTTGAACGTTTTCACGCATTTCTGGCTAGAAGCTCATCGCATGGTTCCGAGCGTGCGATTGATTATTCGAGGAGTTGATCTTGCCTTGTATAGGATTCGCTTATTAAATTTGAACTCCCCGCTTCTGTGTGAGGATTATCTGTTCCTCATCTTCCTGATTTCGTCTCCTTCAGTGATGCACACCATCTGTTTGAGGCTTTTCCTCCTTTCCTTTCTGTAGAAATTTTGACAGGATGTCTCAATGGAGGGGGAAGTTTTCATGCAGAAACCTCACCAAAAGCCAACTGGGCGGTGTAGTATTTGGCTGCACCAAGCATACCTTCAAAGAATGTATCTCCAAACAGTTGTTTGGTGAGTCTTCTCGACGAGCGAAATCAACTGCTCTCTTTCTAATTCTATGCTTTTGTATATCGATGCAGTTTGTCGTTTCTAAACCGTGTTTCCGCCATGTTAGACTTCTATATGCAGTTTCTCATTGCTGATGATTTTGACAGGTCTACCCTACAACCACATGTCATACGTGCAGAGGATTGATATAGGTTTGCCGTTGTTTCTTTTCAACTACTCTGATCGTAAACTTCATGGAATCTTTGAGGCTGCCGGTCCTGGCCAGCTCTATATCGACCCTTATGCCTGGACCTCTAATGGTTCTGAGAGAACCTCCTATCCTGCACAGGTACCACACGCTTTACCTTTCATTATATCTTCTTCTATGATACATTGGTTTACACATTGTTGGCTTCACATTTGCTAACCTTTTCAATGAATATATGTAATCATCTTTTATGGTCTTTCAGGTTCAAATCAGTCTTCGGTTACAGTGTGAACCCCTTTCCGAAGAAAAATTCAAACCCACGATTGAAGATAATTACTACAGTTCTCACCATTTTTGGTTCGAGCTTGATCATTTACAGACAAATAAGTTGAAGTGTCTGCTAACATCTTTTGCTGTGAAACCTAATCCTCCCGTGAGTACATCACACAACAGACAACTTTTTCACTTTGCTCCATCAAGTGAAACTAAAGAGAACGCTGATGAGTCTAAGCTTTCTAGGCATGAACCGCTGGATGTCTTGGAGGTGTCACTCGGTTCTGGCAGGGAATCTGATTCCTCAGCTGCTGCTTCTCATCCTCATATCTCTGAATATCATCCAGACGTACAGAACTCCAAGCAAAAGGATAAGGATTGTATTCTTGAGAAACTTAAGAATCTTACACTTAGTCATGAGCATCAAGACAACAGTCTAATGAAAAATGTTGACCAAGCCAATATTCCCACCTGCAAGAACTTGGAAGACAGAGGCCCACTTGAAGAGGAAATATGTTCAGAGTTTAATGGAGATGGCAGTCCTCTTGTATCATCTCCTCGTCAACCTACAATAAGCCAGGTACTTTGGTATCTACACATGATTGGTACTTATCCACACTAGGTCTACAGTTATAATACTTGAAGTGTTACTTCCTAGACAAGTCTATGTTTAAATCTGCAAGAGTCAACCCTTTAGCCTTTATTTCTACGCAGAGCCCGTGAGAAACCCGAAACCTAGGGATTAATTCTGGATAACCCCCAACTCTTGCAACTACAGTACCCAAGCTGTCAATTATTAACTGTGTAGAACTGTTTGAATTAGCTATTGAAGGAATCGTTAAGCAGAAAATGCTCAAAGTCAACCCAACTTCTTATTCATGATCCACAGCTGATTGAGCGTTTAATTCCCTTTCACAAGTTTATCATTTCTCTTGGGCGTATCAAAATCGATGGGATCGTATTGCATTAATCTCTTTTGCAGCTGATGAATGAGGTGAAGGAACTCAGGGCATACAGGATAGAATATTCAACCAAAGTATGTTACTTGGAAGAGAAACTGGTAAGCTTTTGTTTAACGGAAGTAACTGTGGATTTTCATCCTTCCTGCTGGAACCCTGTTTGCATTTGTTAATGTTGGTCATGAAAAACGCCCCCCTGTTGAAAGGAACTGGTATTCCACAGAACTATCATAGTCTGTGCACTTTAATCGGGTTTAAATGTGTAGGAAGTCATCATATCAGTAAAAATGATTCTCTGTCATTTCCAGTCTGGTGTTCCGCTAGTTGCTATTTTCTCCTTGTTTTTGAAACCTGTAAGTTCAAAATTTTGGTGGCGGAGAAACCATGGCGCTTTTACGTTTTTGTTTTTTTTGGAATTCCAGGATGAAGCACACAAGGAAATTCATAGACTGAGAGCGCATTGCAACATGCTGGAGTCCTTATCAAGTCCTTTAATCGCCAAAGATGGTGGTAGTGATATGGAGATCTTTTCACCAGATGATTCAAGCTTAGATTCAACTGAGGCAATTCTTCTTTTGGGGGGATTTGATGGTTACTCTGAATCAGCGTTGTCATCAGTGATGTCATATTTTCCATCCAGGAATGTTGTAAAGGCTCATAGTTCAATGAGCTGTATCCGTTCTAATGCTTCAGTGGCAAAATTGGATGGTAAAATTTACGTCTTTGGAGGTGAAGTGGGTGGCCATGGCTGGTCCAACACAGGTAGGTCCTCTCTTTTCTTTCTCTTATTTGTTTAAATGTGTGAACTTTGAATGCATTAGAGCCTGCATACAGCACATATACAAACCTTAGAGATTTTCTTACAAGCAACCAAAAGAACTACAAGAACTGAATATGGGTACACAGCATATTACTGTGATTTTCAGCAAATTACTAAACCAAGTGTCTCAAAGATTTTCGGCAATTTAAGTGAGGTGTATCGATGTCATACACTTGACTTCAGCTGTGCATATCTAAATCAGTGTCTTCCTCTCCTGTCGTGTTTTCTCCCTAATTAAAAATAGTGTGACTTTGTTTTGCCTCTTCTTGGTTATGTTGAAAGTTGAATCATATAGCGAGACTGATGGCCGGTGGAGCGTTTGCCCTCCCTTGAACCAGCGAAAAGGAAGTTTAGGTGGAGCCACTTTGGATGGAAAAGTATTTGCAATCGGAGGTGGGAATGAGGGGGAATACTATTCAGATGTTGAGATGCTTGATCCAGATATCGGGAGATGGATCAGAACAAGGTCAATGGAGAAGAAGGTAAACATTCTTCTCTATCCGCATGACATATGGTGAAAGCTAAAAGACTGAAAACTTGTCAAATAGATCCCCAATGAACAAAATTTAGACGGAAGCTCACAGCTGAAGACATAAGTTGCAGTGAGAATCCATGGTTAAAACTACACTCTATTTCGCTGACTTGTACATTTCAAGTAATGAGTCTCAAGGATGACCGTAAGATATGATTGACCTTTTAGTCGGCGTCATTATCACTGTTCTGTGATCTCAGAGATTTGCAGTTGCATCCTCGGAGCATAACGGTTCGATCTATGCTGTCGGTGGTTTTGATGAGAAGGAGTACCTGAAGTAAGAACATGAAAAGACTTCTCTTCTGTATTTTGCCCTAATAGCGACACTAAAATGTGAAGCTAAGAAGGAGTAGTTTATTGGAAACTCTCTCTCGGTTGCTTTTTGCAGCTCAGCTGAAAGGTTTGATCCTAGAGAGCACTCGTGGATGAGAATTGCGTCGATGAAGACAAGAAGAGGGTGCCATTCTCTTGTTGTTTTGAACGAGAAACTGTGAGTTTCTTCTCCCTCATTTAATTGTTTTACTGTTTCAGTAACGAGGCAGATATGACAAGAAGAGGCTGACATTCTCTTGCTGGTATGCAGATATGCGATAGGTGGGTATGATGGATCGAGAATGGTGGCGAGTGTAGAGATATATGATCCAAGGACAGGGACATGGATAGACGGAGAAGCAATGAAGGAATCAAGAGGATATTCAGCAGCAGTAGTGGTTAAAGACTCCATATATGTCATCGGAGGATACAAGGGGGAAGAAGGAGTTGATTTCTTAGACACTGTACGATTACTTCTCAACTTACTTGATATGGAGACAGAGCATTCTCAGAATCAACAGATCTTTGATCATGTGTGTTATTACAGGTTGAGTGTTTCAAGGAAGGTCAAGGGTGGAAAAACGTGTCTTGTTCATCCATGGGTAGGCGTGGCTTTCTATCAGCAGTGCCTTTGTAAGTGAAAGCCTTTCTTCCCTTTTAGGCCACGTTACTCAAGCCATTCATAGGCCTTCATATTCTTTTCGAGAGGAATTTATTTTGTGAACAAGAGGCAAAATCAATTCTCTAGATATTAGAAGAAAACAAAAACAAAATTCTTCCTTTTTTGGCAACCAATTCCAATTTGTAAGCTGCAGTATTAGTGAAAACAGTGCGGCTAAAAGTTTCGAAAATCAGAGAAATTGATTTGTCTGAATCACAAGTTGAAATCTCCGTTGATAATGAAAGTAACAAAAAAAAAGTAGAAAAGTAAATTCATATGAGATGGAAGCAACTTATCAGTTAAAAAAAACAACCTCTCTATAGTCTATACATGGAAGCAACGTAAATAGATGACGAGAAGTTGGGCTCGACATCGAGAAGTTGGGCTCGACATCGAGAAGTTGGGCTCTACATCGAGAAGTTGGGCTCGACATCGAGAAGTTGGGCTCGAGAAGTTGGGCTCGTGAAGTTGGGCCGATGCGAATAATAAAGGCTTCATCCCGTCGCTTCGAGGAAAACTCCAGAGCTGTCTCACACTCTATCCGCTTTGCTAAAAATTGGGCACTGAAGGTGTGAGAGAGAAAGAGAAAATGCCGTGCCTTAACATCTCGACCAACGTTAGCCTCGACGGCGTCGATACCTCTTCCATTCTCTCCGAAGCATCCTCCACCGTCGCCAAAATCATCGGCAAGCCTGAGAACGTAATCTCTCTCTCTCTCTCTCTCTCTCGATTTCACCTGTAATTCGCTTCAATCTGCTCGATCGTTGTTCGAATTTTGAATTCAGTTTGTTCCCCGAGTAGTTTGTTCTGTACGAATTCCTCATTTTCTCTGAGATCGCGTTGTATCAATGGCATTAGGGATCTCTAGTGTTTTGCAGAAAGAATATTGAATACCCTTTTAGCAATTTTAGCTACTGATCTGTGCCCGTTGTTGATCCGTCTTATTTGATTGGTTTTCTGTATTTGTTTGTTCATCATGTACCTGATTGCATTTTTGCATCGTAATTTGCAGTATGTAATGATTGTGTTGAAAGGCTCAGTGCCTATGGCATTTGGTGGGACCGAGGAGCCTGCAGCTTATGGTGAACTCGTCTCTATCGGTGGCCTTAATCCGGATGTGAACAAGAAGCTAAGCGCTGCCGTTTCCGCCATTCTTGAGGCTAAGCTATCAGTGCCCAAGTCTCGGTTCTTCCTCAAGTTTTATGACACCAAGGCAAGCGATTTCCCTCCCTGAAACCTTGTGTCATGCACTTAGCATAACATAATCACAAGTGATGTGATGATTGATGGTTTCACGCATCCATGTCTCATTCTCATTGTTCGTTGTCTCTCTAGGCCCATCAAAGCCAAGAATACGCACAGTGTTTACACGCTTCACACCAGCACTACTAGGTCATGAATAGGGAACAATTACATCTTTTGTGTAAGTTCATCATTAAATTAAGGCCGAAATAAACACTTAGGGTTTGACTAGTATGTCACTTTTTTGTTTGTTGTGAGTAGTTTAGAGAGCCCGAGCATTCATCATGTGGATTGTTTATGCCCATAGCCACCCTGATATGTGATATCGACATTTTCTTTTCTCGTATGGTTCTTCTTCATGCAGGGATCCTTCTTTGGTTGGAACGGGGCGACTTTCTAGTTCCGTGGCAGGTAAGAGATTCATGTGAATGCCCTGCAATGTGTGAACGTCTGTGATATTACTACTTGTACCTTCTATGATCTACTCTTATCGATCAAGTAATTGCCCTTGTAATGTTTGATGGAGTTGCATTAAGAGATTACCAATTAATGTTTTATGATAATACTGTTAATTTTTTGGCTGCGACTTAAATATATATAAAAAAAAAAAAAAAAGTCTCAAAACTCTGGTTTTAGAAAAAAAGGAAATTAAAGACGGTAAGTGTTTGTAAGCACAGCTGATACATCTCTCAACCGTAGCTATAAAACCCTCAAAGGCTTAAGGCTGCGTCTGCCTGAGCGACAAAAATAAAATAAAATAGTATACAATACAGCTTGGAACTCAAGTAACGGCAAATTACTCGCTGCGTTTAATTAAACCGGACGCTGAATTCAGTCGCTGCGTCTTCGTCTTTTGAGTTAATGAAAAGAATTCAAAGGCCGGCCTAACCCTAATTTAGCGTCCAAGATGGAAGATTTCCCCGGTAAGATCTCTCTCCATCTTTTACTCGAAATTGTTTGTTAGTGATTTCATGTTTATTTCGCAATTTGTTTATGTCTTTGTCCGTTTTGTCAAGGTACAATCGTCTTCTGGAACTCGGAGGACTACCCAATCCCTTCTAGTGCCGACGATCTTTGCTCTATTAGTCGTAATATCGAAGAAGCTCTTGATCGAACGGGCCTTCGTGGGGACGTGGAGAAAGTAAATTCCTTTACTCATAACACTCTTGTTGTTTCTACTTATGATATGTCTGTAAACATCTCTGCTCGTTGTTATATAGCTTCAGAGGGTTTGAGTTCGGCTGTTTCCAGAATGCCTATGGATATGATTGGTTGCGCAGCATCGCGTTGTCTAGTGGTAATCGCAAAACAAGACCCTAAAAAGGAGTGGCACAGGGTCCTTCAGTGTTTGCAGTCCAGAAATCACACTGTTCGCGTACTAGCGCCGCCTGATGTCACCCGCGTTAATGAATGTAGATTCACTAATTCTGAGTACACGACGAGTCCCCCAAATCTTGGAAGATCCCTCTTCCAAGATCGAAGATTTCTCCAGTAAGACCCCGAGATTGTGTGTTTAGATGAGTAAAATAATGGTTAATGCATCTGTGTTTCTTGCAGAGCCTGTCAAAGGGGCTAAGACAGTCGTCTTCTGGGACGTCGTGGCTTGCCCATTCCCTACTCGTCGTTCCGATCCTGATGTTATCTTCCGCAAAATCGACAAAACTCTTCATCCCTGGGGTGAGACGTCAATCTGGGCTTATGTCGATGAGAGTAACGACGGGCCTTGGAGTGGTGCGTGTCTGCGTGACAAGACGTGGGATTCCAGAATCTACTTTCTTCCCGGAGGTGAGAATTCTTTTATTCAACACTATCTTCTTCTTATATGTATGTTGTAATCTATATCTCACTTGCGTCTATTTTCCAGGGGCTTCGAGACCCATCCTTATGTTGTTTACACTGGACTCTTCTCTGGACGCTTGTCATAGAACAAGATGGATCGTAGTCTCGGATCAGTGCAGAGATGACACCTACTTCTTCACTAGGCTTGAATATTTCAGTAATTTGCGTGACTTTGTTTTCTTAGTTACTCCGAGTCGGGACATCAACGATCCAGATAGCACTGAATGGCCACGAATGCTAATAGATGAAGCATACTGTTTTGAACCTCGTCCCGTAAGGCATGAAGGGGATGGTTTCCGTCTTACTTCTTTTCGCCGTAATATCGAAAAAGCTCTATAGAAAATGGGCTTTGAGGGGCACACGTACTTCCAGGCGTATGGTGACCGTCTGAACCACGGCAGAGCTGTGTTGCGGAAGGCCGGAGTCGACTACTTCTTACCCGAACGTAAACTCATAACACTCTTGTCCTTTCTACTTATGATATGTCTGTAATCCCAAACGTCTCTGTTGATATATAACTTCAGGTGGTGACTACTCGGCTGTTTCCAAAATGCCTCTGGATATGATTATGCGCGCAGACAGGAGGGGACGATCAACATTTTTAATAATCGCAAAACAAAGCCCAGAGAGGAGTGGCGCAGGGTTCTTCAGTGTTTGAAGTCGAGAAATCACACTGCTTTCGTAGTAGATGACACCGCGCGATCTCTAGAATCAGTAGTTAAACGTATACGAGTTTTAGAGCCTAAAAGCAAAAGCCCCCAAATCTCCAAGATCCAAGATTTCTCCGGTAAGAGCTCTCATTGTTTGTTTAGAATCAGATAAAGCAAAACAATGGTTAATGAACCTATTGCATCTGTATCTCGTAATTCTTTTATGCCTTGCAGAGCGCATCATAGGAGATCGTAAGGCAGCCGTGTTCTGGGACGTCGAGGATTGCCCATTCCCTCCTCCTGATGAGGTCTATCGCAAAATCGAGTAAGCTCTTCGTGAAAGAGGTTTTTTGGGGTGAGATATCAATCTGGGCTTATGTCGATGAGAATAACGACGGGCCGCATCTGCGTGACAAGACGTGAGGAAGTTATACAAGTCTTCTGGAACTCTGACGACTACCCAATTCCTGATGGTTTCGATTTTTGTTCTATTGTTTTGATTATCGATAATTCTATTCTGCACATGGGCTTTGAAGGGATTCCGGAAATCTGGGCGTATGGTGAAATTCCGAATTTCGACATGGAGAGATTGAGCAGGACCGGAATCGAGTACCACTTATCCGAAAGTGAGTTCCTATTCTCCTAACACTCTTGTCGTTTCTACTAATGATATGTCTGTAATCCCAAACACGTCTTTTGATATATAGGTTCAAGGGGGTGACGGTTCGCCTGATTCCAGAATGCCTCTGCACATGCTTTTATGCGCAGCCGAGACGGGACCAACAAAGTTTTTGGTAATCGCAAAACAGAGGCCAGAAGGGGAGTTGCAGTGCTTGAAATCGAGAGATCACTCTCTTCTCGTATTGGATGACACCGCACAAGAATGTTCATTACTATCATTACCTGATTGTACACAAGTTTTAGGCGGAGGAGATCTTTCACAAGTTTTAGGTGAAGGAAAGCCTAAAAGCAAAAGTCTAGACACTTGTTATTCTGATGCTAGCCCCCAATTCGATATCTTCAAGATCCAAGATTTCTCCGGTAATCCCCCGAAAATGTTTGTTTAGATTTCATCAAATAACGGATGATCATCATTGTATCTTTACATCGTAATTCGTTTATGCCTTGCAGAGCACGGCCGTCTTCTGGGACGCCGTGGATTGCCCATTCCCTCCTTGTTCCGACCCTGACGAGATCCATCGCAGAATCCACGAAGCTCTTGGTGAAAGGGGTTTTATTGGTGAGATATCAATTTGGGCCTATGTTGATGAGAATAACAACGAGTCTTGGAATGGTGATCATCTGCGTAAGAAGACGTGGGAAACAAGAATCTACTTTCTTCCCGGAGGGGCCTCGAGATTGTTAAATGATGTTCTTTTGTGGGGAATGGACTCGCGTGTTCCTGTGGACCATTCTAGTCCAGCACATTTGATCCTAGTCTCAGATCAAGTCAAAGACCCGTTATTCGTCCGGATGCTTGGATATTTGGAATCGAGACGTTACAATGTTCTCTTAGCAGCTCCGACTCGGGACGTGAACAAACCAGAAACCCCTGAATGGCCTCTACATGTATTAGATGAAGCATACCTTTTTGGTTCGGAAAGCGAATGCTCGGAAGCTATTGTTACGGCCCAAGAAAGACGTCATTGCTGATTATGTGGACTTAAAGCTAACATGTAAAAACTAACGTAGCTAGACTATATACTACTACTAGTATAGAATAATACAAAATTCGGAAAGTTGCGATGATTTTGAAACTATGTTTAAAAAATTACAGTCAATGTTTTATGATGCTACAGCATAATAGTAGAGCAAGCCATGCTTCTCGTTAGATATCTTTTATGGTTGTATTTGAGTGATGCAAATGATGATGTCATCATAAATCATTTTGGGTTAGAGTAAATCATTTAAACCAAAAACAATATAAAATATAGGTCATACTTGTTTAAGACCTTTACTATTAAAACTTTTACTTTATTCAACAATTAGGATAATCCTGTTATTTTTTTTTTCAACGAGTAACATTGTTTATCACATACTAATCTTTTCATTTCTAAGGACAAAATAGAAAAATGAAATAACTACACAGGTTGAAACATTTGAATTTCTCCACACCATTAAGAGATCCGACGAACACCTTTACTCCAACTTTCTTATATTTCATTTGTACATCGATGGAGAGTTTTGAATCATTTGAGATAATCATCATCGTAGGCTTCTTATAACTTTTTTCTTTTAACCTCTTTGCGTGAAATCCCATTGCAGCAAGTATTTTCAATTGGACTAGGTCATTCTTTTGTACTCACTCTTCAGTCCTTTTTTTAGTGGCTCATCTGAACTCTCTCCATAGCTACCAAAGTTTGATGTTTCTCTACCACTTTTGGAAATGGACGTTGATATCTTTAATCATCAACAACATTCTTCTTTTTGCCTATGTTTGAACCTCCTTTGCCACTAACTTGTTTGCCATACACACCACCACTATCATTCTGTTCACCGCAGCATTTGTAGCATTTTTACTTGAACAAGTTGTGCACAAAAATAAATCCAAAATTTTTGAATCAGTTTTGGCGAAAAGTTGGATCAAGACAAGGCCATTAATCATTAATCATCTTGGAGTTTAAACAAAAGCTCACTAAAGAATCAAAAAAAAAAAAAGAAACCTTGGATCTACTTCTATACGATATTATTTTAAAAATCTAAGAAGGTGGTATTAGATGATAGAATTTGATAAAATGTATAAGAATTCAAAAATAATTGATTTTTAAGTAATTAAAAGTATTTAGTAGGAATTTAAACTAATTCTATCAAAATTCTAGTAAAAATAGTAGGAATTGGTTCTTAACAATTTTTATGTGAGATTCTATTAAATTTTTTCCAAATAATAATACAATCAAAGCTATTACAAAATTGAATAACACTGATATTTAATAGAATTGAAAAATTAGTATATTGAATAACAATGATATTTAAAGGATTTTAAAATAATGAATGGAAACACTTAATCCAATAACACATATATTTTAAAAAATTGATAAAATATATCATTGAATAACACTAATATTTAATGGAAACTTCAATTCCTTTCAATTCAATCCAACTTATAAATCCAATAACCCGCCTAAATTATATTCTACTACTATCATTAGGTCAATTCACAACTGATTCATAAACAAATATCCTTTTATGGCACAATTTCATAAGCATATAAACATGATTATATGCTGGAGAAAATATAAAAAGTTAATTGTATTCAATTACATCAATCGGCTGGCGAATAACGAAGGAGTTTATACATTAAATAAAAATTACTTGGAGGATTTCGACATTAAATTTTTAATTCAGATGTTTTTATCCGAAACATCTTTAATTGAGAAGTATTTGCATTAAAAACCCAACAAACAACACTCACACACAAAAGAACTCATTTGCGTGATCAATCAAAACAACCAAACATCTATCTTTGTTTTTGTATATTTCGAATCTGAAAAGGTCCAATAAATAGAAAATATTTCCTGTTAATATAGAAAATGCTCTTAGTGAGCTCACAATGGTAAGGGTAGATATGAAAATATAAAAGACCTCTCCACAATTGCCAAAACCTGATGTTTTAAAAGAGTTACGACTACTATGATTGGCGGAGTTAATGTCACTTAGGGCGTTGGTTAATAGTTTAAATATCGATTGTTTTCGTAAATTAAACTTTCCTATCACTGGAAGATATATGGATGAAAATGAAAGTTGAAAAACGCGTAATTGAAAAGCTATAAATACACAAAGAGTAGGCGTGTGTGTATTCGTAAGGTAACGTCTCGATCTGCTGTAATAACTTGACCGGCCTCCAAATCAATCATTCCCCTCTCTTTCTCGCGATCGGATCTCGAAATCCCTTGAAACTTTTCCGGATGGTATCGTCAGATCCCCGTGTGCTTCCGGTTTCCACCACCGCCACTCAACCACCAATCGTAACCGCTGAATCGCAACCTCCAGCCGTCCGTGCATTTGTGAACGGCGTAACCGAAACGGTCCGTAATGGCCTCTCTCGCAGCCGTCCATGGTCGGAGCTCCTGGATCGATCCGCCTTCACCAAGCCGGAATCTCTTTCCGATGCGGCGACGCGATTCCGGAAGAATTCATCTTATTTCAGGGTGAATTACGTCTGCATCGTATCTCTCATCCTCGGTTTCTCTCTTCTCGCCCATCCTTTCTCTCTCGTCCTCCTCCTATGCCTCGCCGCCTCTTGGCTCTTCCTCTACCTCTTCCGTCCCGCCGATCGACCTCTCATCCTCTTCGGCCGATCTTTCTCCGACCTCGAAACTCTCGGTGGCCTAATCCTCTGCACCATTGCCGTCATCTTCTTCACTAGCGTCGGATCTGTACTCATATCAGCCCTCATGATTGGAGTAGCGACGGTCTGCGTCCATGGCGCCTTCAGAGCCCCCGATGATCTCTTCCTGGACGAGCAAGATCCTGCCGCCGCCGGATTCCTCTCATTCATCGGAGTCCCAACGGCCTCCTCCGTACCATCAGGCTCTGCCGCAACTTCCGCCGTATAATAACAACCTGGAAGTTTTTTGGGTGGTAAAAAAATTGACGGAGGAGGTTCGTAATTAATGTCACTTCTCTGTGATCCTATGTGATTTCTTTTGATGTTTGATTGAAAAGACGATTTTACTCCGTTTGGCATTGTAATTATAGACAAGACTCAAGTTTCAAAATAAGAGAGATTTTGTTTTAAAAAGGGAAAACAACCGAAATCGGCTAGAAATCATCCAGAGGAGATGATAAAACTCAGGAATTTTGTGGCGGTGCGACTCACAGTGCGCGTGTGTAATCGAATTTGGTCACAAAAAAAAAGAAAGGATTGATTTCATTTCAAGTATCACAAGTAATGGAAAAGCAATTGATTCCAGACATCAGGAACACCCGGTACACACCAGTGAGTACAATCCGAATACGACGACGGGTTATTCAACCGGTCTTGGTTAAGAGGCTCCCAGAATTTGCGGTACACGGAGGGATGGCCGTCTTTACGATACTCGGACAACTGAGTGATGTTGACAACTGAAACCTTTGGTCCCAATCTCTTCAAAACTCTCTCAACCATTCTCATTGTCGGAATGTCCGACCCACTTCCCCAATAACTCTCTTCCTCTATCGGTTTTTTCTCCCCGTAGCAGTTTCCCTCGCTTCCCGGGCTCCATTCTCGGCTCCTGATCCGTTCAAACGCAAAGTCAAATTTGATTGATGAGAGAGTATGTATATAATCGGAATAACTGATCGTTACCATTGATGCGTGGGAGACATTGTCACGAAGAAAACCCGCTTTGTGTCTGGATCGACATTGTTAGAAATCCAGTCAGCCCAAGCGTTCATAGCCATTTCCATTCCCACGGCGCCCTTCACCTCCTCGCATGACCCTTTCTCCTCGCTGCTCCATCTTTACTTCCAATACCCAATTTTAAGAGTTTGTATTTTATCTGTCTTTAAAAATACTCATACCTTAAAGAAGAAGAAGAAGAAGAAGAAAATGTTGTCTACTTACCGGATCTTGACAGGGTCTTGCCTCCACCATAAGTATGTGTTGAAGATTAGGATATCAGCATGTTGCCACTTGGATGCATGTTTCAGAACTGAATCTGGCCGGATAATCCGATCTTCCAACCTGTGATTAACCGGGTCATCAGAATTCGATTCCACGAGCAAGGGAGCCCACAGAAATTCCACCGTCGCATTGTAATCCTGCCAGAGCAAGGTAGTAAATCACACCAATGATAATAACAGGAGCAAGCAGAGAGCACGAAATAAAAAGTGCGTCTTTGTTATTACCTCTGCCCTGAAAATGGTGAGGGGAGCGTTAGGAGACATGGATTGCTTCTCACGGGGGATTACAGACTGTAACAGACAAACCATTGATATCCACTGGCCTCTGTTTAATGAGTCTCCAACGAACATCAGTCTCTTTCCCCTCAGCTTCTCCCACATTTCAGTCACATTCCACCTTATCACCACCAAAAACAAAGACAATGAAAACCACAGTAGCAGCCAAATCATGGGTTTTGATTATCTTGTACCAATTGATTGAGGATTAAAAAGGTGTTGACAAGAAGCAAGCAAGATATTGGCCGTCAGTCAAATCACACCTCTTCAAGTTGCAGGCGTGAGGCTGCCATCTCCAATGCTGGTACTCCAGATCCGGCCTCCCATGCTTCTGGCAAGCCAGCTGGTCAGACATGTAGGGACACTCGGATTCCTTGTGCAATGGGTATGATGAACTATCAAAGACCCATTTCCCAGAGAAGACATCGCATTGCTCCTCCCCTGCTCCTTGACCCGGGTCTTGGTACGGGTCAACCCATCCGACTTTCTTCCCACTGTACTCATTCGTCGAGTTGCATCGGCTGAATCGATCCAAAACCTCTGCATCGTTTTTGGCCCAATACTTTAGTCGTTGGTGTTATTGGAAACTCATGACATCAACTTTGGATCAAATTTCTTCATCATCAAAAAGAGAAAATTAGTGTACCGGGAGCTCGAAGCGGGAGATTGGGCTGGACGAAAGTGAAGGTGGAAGCTTCTCGGAGGTTTTGCTCGCGACTGGTGAGGTGGGGGTGGATCTGCTGGATGCGACGCGCGTTGTAGAGAATCATAAAGGAGACTAGGAGCATAAAGAGGAGACCCGCTAGTGGAAGCCGACTCTTCTTTCTGCTCCATCTCTGCGACATCACCCACACCCACACACACCCCTTTGAGAACCGTGCTCGAGCTTTCTTCTTCAGCTTCGATTTGACCTCTACAAGTTTAGAGCTACGATCCAGTAGCACAGAGATTACTTGTTTTTAACATTTTTTGAGCTATTTCTTTATTTATTGTTTTTATATTCCCAATTTGGTTTTTGTTTGACGCTTTCGCCAGATCTATCTATTGAATCCGTCGAGCTGTTTCTTCAACACCAAAATTAATTTTTTTTCTTCTTTTTTGAAGAAATCGAGTTTGTTGTATTTAAAGATTTTGAAGCATCTTTTGAAGGGATGAAATGTCAACGCGCTTCAATTGCGAGTGTGCTGTACAAAACACTAATTTTATGCTGATCATAGTAAAAAAAAAAACTAGTCTCATGCACCAACTTTTTATAGAATGATTATTGATTGTCTCTTCAATCTTAGCTTTAAGATGGTTATCATGCTCTTTTTGGTGTACTACTCATCTTTTTATATGAACTTATATATCAATTTTATCTGTGTGAAATTAACACAAATTTCTTGCAAAAGATGAACTTATATATCAAATTTTTTTTTTTGGTTTAAATGTTACTTATATATCAATTTGATTCTATTATAAAAAAAAAATACAAAGTCAAGACCAAATCATTGGGCACACGAATAACATGTATATATATATGCCCAAGTGTTAACAAAGAAGTGCTTCCGCGTTTCATTAACAAAGTTGGTACATACACACTCAGGAGTCAGGACACAGCAAGAGAAAAAAAAAACTTTGAAAGGTAAGAATCGGTAATTGGTACCGGTTAGAATTTATCGGCTCGAACGCCGTCTCTGAGGACCTCGTAAGCATCTCGGTTTCTGCTCTTCTTCATCCCGGCAGTGAAGTAGACCTTGGAGGAATCCGCAGAGATGCTGCTGACTTTAACCCATATCATGACTTTTGTCTTGATTCCTTCCACATCAGCCAGCTTCCCTTTCCCGAGAATTCCTGTGACCGTTGTGGTAAATTTCAAGACGGATGAGTCCTTGTAGCCAACTTCGCACACTGTTGGGATCATCACGGTCAGTTTCTTCGTCTGCTCGTCCAACTCGTAGTTCGTAGCATCGCGTGGGAAGATCCCCACTGGCAAATCAAACTCGTTTAGCAGCTCAGGCAACGGTTTCTGCATTGTTCCTGCCAAGCCAAGCCAATAGAGAGAAAGAAGAAACGTGTTATTCCTCATTTTGTAATCTGTGGATGTAACAGGAATGTCAAAACTCGAGATACCTTTGAATTTGTTGACCAACCATTTTGTCCCTCCTTCGATGCTCGTTGACAGCGACTGCCAAAACACACAACACAAATTAATGTTGAAAGAAAACTCAAGATCATAATCGTGTATATACATATATATATAGTAAACTCAAGGTCAGGCCGCAGATGGAAATTCTGGATTCTACGATAAGAACTCATAGGCAATGCAGAGATCACAAGAAAATTCGCTCTTATTAGGGTGAAAGAAAATCTAAATCATCAACACAGAATTATAATATCAAAATGAGAATCAATATATATATATATATATATAATCAGACTCTAGATGATGAATTCTGCAACAGAAGAATGTACGTTGATGTCGTTGCCCACAGAGTCAAACTGCTTGTTCGCCTTGTGGCCCATCCAGTAGGATCCAACCTTGCCGAAGATCTGATCCATTCTCCCGAGAGGTTTTATTCAGAAATCAACAAGGGAAAAGCAGAGAGAGAGAGAGACTTTTTATTAGAGAAACGACGACCCAAAGGGCTCGTCTTCTCCCGCGTTGAGGGGTACCACCACTCGTCTTGCACCGTTGGATTCTTTTTTATGACACCTGGTCATTGCAAAACCCCTCCTGCTTTCAGATTGCCATTGAATCTTTCTCCATAATTTTGCATTATACATATCTTCTTCCATTTATTTTTATTGTTTGGTTTCTTTTGAAAAACAATTAAGAATGGCTTGCATTTTCTTATTCTAAAACATAAAGGCTTACAAAATGCTACTTATATTTATATACAAAATGCTACTTATATTATCTAACCAAAAAAAAAATGTTATACATATATGAAGACTGTATATACATAAACACTAAAAAAGTATAATTATTGTTTTTAAACAAAATCATTAATCTCATGAAACTGCCCACAACACAGATTGGAACCTGAACCACATGGCACAAGACATATTCACATTAAAGAAAACTGCAACCAGTAGTCCTGAACCACATGGCTGTATCCCTCCTTCCTTTAAAGGGAAACAGCTTTAAAATTATTCCATTCATTAGTTGGTTCATCTATGTTGAATGGGATTAAGACGAACCTCGGCTCTATATGTATTTGCTACTGAGAGTATAAAATATCTTTAACACTTTATCGATCAAATCAGGGGAAATATCAAGCCAAGAAAGAAAAATCTGACCTAACTCCACCTTTTCAAAGCTTTTTAGTTCTTGTTGTAGAGCTTCTTATTAAAATTTTGTTCTGGCCAACATTGATTGAAGCTTAATAATAACCCTGATATTTTGATTAACTCACTCACTTTTTGCCAAAAATATAAATAATGAACTCACTAAAAAAAAGTGAACTTTTTCTGCCGAGCGGTGACTAATGAGGCCCACGTGTAATTGTCTCAGATAAAGACAAGGAACCATTTGGATTTTGGAAACGCACACGCGCTTGAGTGGAGATACGTTGTACCTACTCGCTCTTTGAATCTGTTTTCCGTCTCCATCAAATCTCCTAGAGACACGAATGTATCGATTTTTTGCCTTTGTAAATAAACTAAACAGTATATATATATAGGCCACACAAAAGCATCAAATGGTTTGGAGCATTCATATATATAAACCGACTAAGTTTATGTGATGTAAATCGACTTATTTTTACACGTCTAACCTCGCTTACGTGTTATCATCGACTTTTCTACTCAACTATTGTATTTGACTATTTGTTATTATCTACAACTCCAAACAGATACTATTATGAAAATGAGAGTTATCCACAACAAAAATAAAACAAACAAGGGATAAATCAAATATTAAATCAAAATGAGATTTTTTTTTTAAAGAAAGCAATATATGAAGTGTTGGATTTGATTTTTGGATATCAGATTTTAGTTTTTTTAAAATGGTTCAAGTTTAAGTTTTTTTTAGACTCAGATATATTTATATTCAAGTTTACCTGTAGTTATATATACATAAATAGATAGCTTAAAATTAGAAAATGGACGCTTGGAGAAATAGGGGAGAGAGCGAGTAGGAAATAGAAATGTGGCATCGCGAGAGTAGGGAACCGGAAATGGTAAAAAGATTCTGAGGGTAAAGAGAAAGCGGAGAAACAGACAAACTTTTATAATAAGTTGCGCTGAGATTGCTAACGTGGATCGAATATCCTCACGTTCACACTATCCCATTGGATGGAGCACGAGGCCGCCACACGCCTCTACATCTGTCCCTTATCTCCTCCCTCCACGTGGACCTCAATCCAACGGTGACCACACGCCATTTCCCCCTTATATAAACCCTTCCTCCTCTTATCATCATCATCATATCATCATCAACAACACCACCAAATCTCAGGCGCCTCATATCCCCTCAGAAACATCCTCTACAATCTCTCTACAGATGGCCTCAAGGGCTCTCTCGTCTTTCACCACCAAGCCCGCTCCCTCTCCCAAGCCACTGCTCCCCCATGGCGTCTCCTCCGCTTCTCCGGCGGTTTCTGTCGGATTCTCGAGGAAAACTGGCGGCGGCAGAGCACTCGTGGTTGCAGCGGCTACGGTGGACACAAACAACATGCCGATGACCGGAGTGGTGTTCCAGCCGTTCGAGGAGGTGAAGAAAGCCGATCTGGCCATCCCAATCACATCTCATGTCTCCCTCGCTCGCCAGAGGTTTGCCGACGCTAGCGAGGCCGCCATTAATGAGCAAATCAAGTAAGCTTCCTCGTTTCTTTGTACCTCTGTTAATATGAAAATATGTCAAAAAAAGACTAGATCTAACGGATTTTGATTTTGATTTTGTTTTACAGTGTGGAGTACAACGTCTCGTATGTGTACCATTCAATGTACGCATACTTCGACAGAGACAACGTTGCTCTTAAGGGACTAGCCAAGTAATTATCTTCTAACGTGAATCTTTAATTATACTTTACACAGTAGATAAACATGCTACTAACCTCGTCGGTTACCAGGTTTTTCAAGGAATCAAGTGATGAAGAAAGAGAGCACGCAGAGAAGTTCATGGAGTACCAGGTTTCCTATTTTGTTTTCCTTGTATTTCTTTTTCTTAAAAGCAAAGTATTAGTGATTGATTTTTGATTTATTGGGGATTATATAGAACAAAAGAGGAGGAAGAGTGAAACTTCACCCGATCGTGTCACCTATCTCAGAGTTCGAACATGGTGAAAAAGGAGATGCATTATATGGTAATTTATAATACATCATATAAAAATAAGCAACACAATATCATGATTAAAGTAATTTTAAGATCTTTGTTCCTCTATGTGTCTTTTCAGCAATGGAGTTGGCTCTGTCTCTGGAGAAACTTACCAACGAGAAGCTTCTAAACCTTCACAGCGTAAGTTCCCAAACTTGTCTCTACTTAACCCAATATGATTAGATAATTATAGTCAATTTTCTTACCATTATTTGAATCATTTAAAAAAAAAACAGGTAGCGACAGAGAACAACGATCCCCAGTTAGCTGATTTCGTTGAGAGTGAGTTTCTTGGAGAGCAGGTGAGTTTCTGCATCTGCTTCTATTGGTTTGGGTTAGAATTAGTGATCTTTCTAAGTAGCTGCTTTTAACTGGTTGGCTTTTTTTCTTAAATGTTTAAAGATTGAAGCAATCAAGAAGATCTCGGAATTCATCACCCAGCTAAGGATGGTTGGGAAAGGACATGGTACGAAATCAAAACCCTCTCTATCGAGATTGAGTTGTAAGACTTGAATTTGAGTTTTTAAAAGCCTCTTATCTTATTATTGCAGGAGTTTGGCACTTCGACCAGAGGCTTCTGAACTAGACTGGAGCTCTATCACCTCACTTTTAGTTGGCCAATGCTGGGATTGAACAGAAGAACCCGAAGATTCTGTACAAGTTTTAGATTTGGAGGAATAAGATTGTAGTATCAAGCTGTGTTTAAGATGGGTTTTTTTGTAATAATTTCCTTAAGCTTAATCAATCAAGGCTTCTGCTTTACTATTTTTCTACTCTAATATCTATGACCGAACGGAGAATAAAAACATAGATAGATCCCTCTAATTGAAAACGTAACGCAAAAGGAGGAAAGCATAACGAACCTGTTGATGAAGGTAGTCACTGGGATAACTGAAAAGCAAACAACAAGGATACAAGGTGATGCGATTGAGATTTAACATAACTAAACAGTGACTGTGAGTATTCAATCAACTATGCTTTGATCCGCAAAGTATCTTCTATCTTCAACACTAGACAGTCTTTTATTACCAAACATACACACACCTCTCTGTTTCTACAAGATGCGTATCCATCATGACGTATGAAATCACCACTAAGCTATCAATGGAGAAATTCTCCCTCAGAATCTTTTCATCAAAGGTTCTTCACACACCGCTCAGCAATAAGTAAACAGTGAGAATCTAATCTATAATGGGGGACGAATAAGAATAAGTTGAGCCTTTTTCAGCTTGTTCCTTCCAAGCAAAAATCATTCTATCACAGTAACGCTCTAATCGAAAGCCAGGGGAACTGTCAGATCATTCCGGAAATCATAGCAACACCGAAAAGGACTAAGGAAAATCAACATACTTATCATTAACCATAGAGAAGCTTGTAGATAATCCACCAATTTTGAATCAAAAACTCACACAGACTCACTAGGAGATATGGCAATCGAATTGACCAAACTACAATGAAATTGGAAAAGATATGAACATAACTGACCACAGTTGTAAGATAGCCAAATGAGAAATCAATCTCCGACCACTGAGCTTGTGGCTATGGCTTGGCCATCCGTGAAGAAAAATATACACACAAAAAAAAAAAAACACAATTCCCAATTTCGTTATCCTGTGTACGGGTCGGGTTATCCGTACCCATTAAACAATTATTGAGCCCATTAATGATCCAATGGGCTGCGAGTGTACAAAAGATAGACGTTGAAATTTTGATTTCAATTTGAACATTTAAATGAGAGGAAAAAGACTGTAACTATCCCCCATATTGGCTAACCAATACTTTGTACTCTGATTATATATATCAACTCTTAATAACTAAATATGTTTTCGTTAAAAAAAAAAAAATGAGAGTAAAAAGACAATGAACTGAATTCTTTTTTTGTGATAAAGCCACGTCTCACGTTGGTTAAAAGCTTAAAATTAAAACAGAGGGAAACCAAACCATGTTACACAAGACGCCGAAAACGCCATGGTGTGTTTTACTGTAAGCAAAAATGTCGTACATTGCTGGCGAAGAATGCAAAACAAGACGATGTTTTCTTCTATAGTCATCACAAGGCTTTGCGTACATCATTTGGTGTCACTTTCATCGTCCTCCTCGTCATCTTCATCTTTATCGCTACGGCCGGAATGATGCATCAGGTCATCCTCTCTCATCTCCTCCTCCCTGCGCTTCATCCTCCGAGCAATCCGAGCGTCATAATCTTTCTGAACTTTTTCCATTATAGTGTTGAAACCAGGGATTGTCCTCTCCAGCTTCTGGCCTACTCGAACACTGAGGTTGTAGTAAATCCGGAACAATCTCTGCAAACCAAAACGTACGGGAATCAATTTCTGACCAAGATACGATGAGACATGAAAAGAAAGGAGAAGAAACTGACCATGACATTCCTATTCCATTCTCTGATGTAAGGAGGACCAGTAGTGTAGGTACCAAGTGGCTCACGGTACCACTCTCCGCCATAGCTGATCTGATCCATGGCTTGCTCTATGCTTATCACTTCCCATGGCCTTAACCCTGGTATTACTTTGGCCAGCTCTTGCCTAAAATCAAAAGAGTTTGCATGGAATCAAAATATCCAGTTTCGGCTATTAAAAAAAAGGCAATGGGACTTTAAATTAATACCTTAGCTGTTTGGGGATGAACTTGTTGGGCATGTGATCAGATTCCAGGACAGTGGTTAATTCAGAGCCACTAGCCCATAGAAACAGAGCATGGCTGGGAGTCCTGAGTCCAGGCCAAACACCATCGTTTGCTTCAAGAACTGCCATGTCGCGTTTCTTGCTCTCAATAGCTTCTTTTTGAAGCTGCTTGTATGTTTTGGGCTCTCTCCCCTTGAGAGGAACCCATGGCGGTATTCCCTTTTGGAGTTTGTGTAGGAAAGCCGTTGCCGCAGCACCAAGCCTCACTGGGAAAGAAAGTATAGTATCTCACTCGGGTCAACAAAACAAAGCCAACAACGAAAGCCATAGGAGTGAGTCTTGACTAAAAAGCAAAAGGTTCCATCTGACCTTCCCAAGTGGCAATTGCAGGTTCCAAACCGTAAACCATGTGAATGGGGGCCCATTCATCCATGTCCTCGCCCCAGATGAAAGTATCACTGTCGATGATTCCAGCTCCGTAAGCCGTCTTAAGGGTGATAAGCTCGCAAGGGCCTCTCGAGCGGCCAAGTCGGTCTTTGTACCACCAACCGCCGGTTTTCATTATGACTACAATCCAAAGAGATGAACACACATGTGTGAGCACACTAAACAACCCATAGCCACTCAATCTGAAACTGAAGAAGGCACTTACAGTCATAGTAGCGCTTCTCGAGGCGTTTGTAACCGATGGCCTGAGCCACGTCTACGGGTCGACCCGGCGGGTAAGGCCTTTGGCGGAAACCCCAGAGCCCGAAGAGGAACTGTTTCATGAAATCCCAAAACTTATCATCACTCTCTTCTTTCGATTTTATCGCCTTCCTCGGCATCGGCCTCCCGTCGAATCCCGGCACATGAGGCACGGCTCGCCATAATTCCTTGTCTTCTTTCCGGTAAGGCGTCTCGTTCTCCTCCAGCTCCATCTTGTTCATGTCGTCCGCAATCTCCTCCGCGCGAGTCATGAACTGAACCACGGGGCTCGCTCGGAATCTCTCCCACCATTTCTCCTCCGCTTCTACCTCCTCTGCGCTTGCCTTCTCCTTCTTCTCGAAAACTGGATCTTCCTTCAGAATCTTATCCACTTCCGGAGCGTGCCTGTGATCCGGTATGTTCTCGCACTCCCACAAGAACTGCTCCGCGATTCGCTTGTATCGTCCAGGGTCCTCCGTTTCCGTTTCCGGTTTCTTGGAGAACTTAGGAAGTCCAATCGAAGCGAAATTCGGAGACTGCGACTTGGGGAAAAACGAATCCGCGATGGATACGAAATTGAGGGAAGGAACTGGGTTCGGTGGTTTCTCGAACCAGTTTTGAAATGGATTGAAGCTCATCGACGACATTCGGTCCTTCTACAAATTAGGGTTCAGGGCTTTCTGAGAAAACACATCAGCAAGCAGCTCAGGTGGATTAGATGTAGAAGATGAAGAGTGACTGACCCACCCCCATTTATCACAACCATCACGCCGTTTATAAAATTAAACAAACGAACTACGTGCCGTTTGCAATCAAACCAAACTGCGCCACAGCAAACGTTATAACGTCAAAACGCCCAAGCTATGCCTCGTATGTATCAACAAATCTTTAAAACAGCTATAATTTTAAGTTTAATAAATATCAGATTCTAATCGTGAAGATGTTGAATTATATACATAATCATTTTAAATGAACTTAAATTATGTTAGTTATTTAACTAAATGGAAAAATAATTTATTTGATACTTTACATCTATTTTTATTATATTTATACTTTAATTTACAAATAAATTCATTTTTTAAAAAAAATATTTTCCCGTTTTTATAAAAAAATTTACAATTTCGTTGCTATTTTTTAATTAATTTTTCTATTGTTTTTGCGGCAGTAAAGAATGTACAGGTAGAAAGCCTAAAAAAATTTAACAACCAAAAAAATATAAATTAGTTTAGCGTTCTTACCTATGTTGCATTGAAACGGAAACGAGTACGTGGAAGCGAAACGTTTCGAAACACAAAAACGCTATTTTAAAAAAATATAGAAATAGAAACGTTTTGGAAACATATATATATATATATATATATATATATATATATTAAGTATTAAAGATCTAATTATAAGTAGAATATTTAATCAACAAAATCTAATATATAATTTTTACATAATTATTAAACTATAAAATTTAAAATATGTAAAATCAAAAATTTAGAAGATTTTCTTTATTATCAATTTTATTAGTTTCATTAACCAATCTATCTCTAATTCTAATTCATCTAGAGAATAATTTTCAAACTTAGTAATCTCAAAATTAATCTTAATTACCAAATCAAAATATTTATTATTTACTATAAATAAGTAAATTGATTATTTAATTTAATTTTTATAATTATTTATTTGTTCTATAAAAATAAGAAATTAATTTTTATTTTCTTTCCAAAATGGAAACACGTGTTTCTAAAATGGAAACACGTTTCTAAAGTGTTTCCAAATTAGAATTTTTAGGAAACGTGATTTTTCGTGTTTCCAACGAGTTTCCGAAAGTTTCGATTTTTGAAACGTTTCGAAAACGGGAAACGTACCTCGGACAGAGTTTCCATGCAACCTAAGTTCTTACCTTTCATATAGGGAAAACTCCATGAATTTGGGTCAAACTAAATCTTAGGGTTCAGGATCTAAGGTATTACATGCCTTAATTAGAAATGTTTAGGATACCTCCAATTTATTATATATTTAGCAGTAATCTTCTTCTTTCTTTATTAAATTTTAAAACACTATCAATAGTTAACCAAAAAAAAAAAAACACTATCAATCCATTTATATCTTCTATGATGAAAAAATTCTTTCAACCTTTATTTACCATTCTTATTATCTTTACAATTTTTCTCATAGGTATGTATTTACATTTAATCATTCTTACATATAAAGTTTTAAGAAGAAACAAATTTTTGATATCATATTACATCTATAAATATCAAATAAATATATTATATCTTTTTAAACATGTTTCTTATTCAAAAGTTTAATGTTGAGTTCAGCTATTTTTATGTTAAATACATTTTGTATATAACACTGAATTGAGTTCAATTATTTTGTATTAGACCTAAAAAAACAACCTATGATATTTTTTTAATTTTCTTCATATATTTTCTGCTCATTCCCTACTTTATAAATTTATATGGTCTTAACATTATAAACATATCTCAACTGTCTTTTTCATCATTAATTACTTTTTCTCATGCAATATAGATAATTATTTCTGACTACAATACCAATTAACTAAATATATTTCCATTTTTTTCATCAATAATTATTTCTTCTCATGCAACATATATAACTGTTTCATATTAAATTTTATTTTAAAATATTGATGCTATACAGTTTTAATGAAACTTTATATGATACATTAAAATATTTTTAATATATCAAATCTCTTTATTTAAAATCTTAGGTTTCATTTTCAAACAAATATGATCATGATAAAAGTCAACATAATATATTTTTATAGTAAATACACAAATTAAGATTTTATGTTTTATTTTTATCAACTAATATTTTATGTTTTAAATTTATTGTTGTAATAGGGGCGGACGGTTGTCTTGTGAATAGATGTTTTGATGTTGCAGACCCTTACCATTGTGAAGAAAACAAGTGTAAGGATATATGTATGAAAACTTATGGAAAGAGGTTCATGAGAGCTTTTTGCAACATTCCAAATGGTGGACCTATGTCAGGACGTCCGCAATGTACGTGCGAATGGCGAATCGAGAAGTGCAAATGCAGAATCAAATAATGATAATAAAATTCAACTCATATTAATATTAAAGTTTTCTAATAAAATAAAATAATATTTGACATGAATTTATAGCCTAGGCATATGTATTATTGTCAATCTCAGGTTATCACCTAATAAAGATTTAATTATGATAATATACGTGTGAGACTTGTAGTAGATAACAAACTTATAGTATATGTTTTTAATTTATTTTGTACGTGATTGTTTTAGGATCATATTTTATTCAAACTTATTTTTAGTATAAAAATATTTTTATTTAGTATGTTTTTTTGCATGTTATAAAAAAAACTTAACTTTAAAAAATATTAGTTTTGATACAGGTTTAACTTAGTGATATTCAATGAGATTTTATGAAAATACTTATGGCAAATTTATATCAGAATAAAAAGCACCAGGAAGACAAAATATTCTCATAATCTCATATAAAGATTTTATAATGACTTAAGTAAATTTGAAATGTTTTGGTAAATTAAATATAAACAAAAGCATGTGTGAAAGTTATATAAAGTATGATTAAGGAAAACATCAAAGTTTTAAAAAAGCCAATTGTGAGAACCATCACGCCGTTTGCAATCAAACCAAACAGTCTCTTGATAAACGGTATAATGTCATAACGCCGAAACTTAGAAAATGCTATAGTCTTATACAATAGATACATCATCATACATTCTTGAAACAGCTTTAATTTTTAAATTTTAAAAATATCAGATTTTAATCTATATTATTTTTTACGTGAAAATATCAAATTATACATAATAATTCTAAATTTTTAAATGTATTGAAATTTTGTTAATTATATACTAAATAGATAAATAATTTATTTCACACTTTACATCTATTATCATTATACTTATACTTTAATTTACAGATAAATTTGTTATTTTAATTTATTTTTCAATTTTATTAAAATTACTATTTTGTTATTTTAAATTTAATAAATTTTCTATGGTTCTTTCAGTAAAAAGAATGTATGAATAGAAAGCTAAAAAAATAATAAAAATAAATAATAATATTAATAAGTTTCACGTTTTTTAAAAAAACTATGAACTTGGATCAAACTAAATCCTACAATTCAGGATATAAGGTATGTATACCTACCTTAATTAGAAAATGTTTGGGATGCATCCAATTTATTATATATAGCATTACTTTTTCTTTTTTCTTTATTAAATTTTAAAACACTCTAGATCCATTTATATCTTTTACGATGAAATTATTTTTTCAATCTTCATTACCGTTCTTATTATCTTCACAATCTTTCTTTTAGGTATGCATTTACATTTAATAATTGCTTACATATGAAATTTGAAGAAGAAACAAGTTTTTGATATCATATTAAATCTATCAATATCAAATTAACAATATTATATTTTTTTATTAAACATATTTCTTATTCAAGATTTTTAATGCTAAGTTCAGATATATTATGTTAAAAATACATTTTTGATATTAGATGGAATTGAGTTTATTAGACCTAAGAAATCAACCTAAGATATTTTTAAAAAATTTCTTCATATATTTTCTGTTCATTCCCTACTTTATAAATTTATATGATCTTAACATTATAAACTTTATTGTGATACCAATTGACTAAACATATTTTAGCCATCTTTTTATATTAATAATTACTTCTTCTCATGGAATATATATAATTGCTTCCAATTACAATACCAATTGATTAAATATATTTCTATTATCTTTTTTCATCAATAATTATTTCCTCTCATGCAACATAGAAAACTGTTTCAGTTTCATATTACATTTATTTTATAAATATTGATGTTATACAGTTTTAATTTTATATGATACGTTCAAATATTTTAATATATCATATTTTTTATTTAAATTTTTATGTTCCATTTTTCATACAAATATAATCATTATAAAATTAAAATAATTTTTTTTATAGTAAATACACATAAAATTTTATGTTTTATTTTCATCAATTAATATTTTATGTTTTACATTTATTATTGTCATAGGAGTTGAGGTTGTCTTGTATAGATGTATTGATGTTCCACACCGTTACTACTGTCAAGAAAACGAGTGTAAGGCTACATGTATGAAGGATAAAGGAGATAGGTTCATGAGATTTTTTTGCAACATTGCACCTGGTGGACCTTCGGTTGGACGTCCGCAGTGTGTGTGCGAATGGCGAATCGAGAAATGCGCTTGCAGAATCAAAAAATAATAATAAATTTCCAAATCATATTAATATTAAAGTTTTACAATAAAATAAAACAATATTTGACATGAATTTCTAACCTAAATATATGTACTATTGTCAATCTCAGGTTATCACCTAATAAAAAATGGATTATGGTAATATACATGTGAGACTTATATATAACAAACTTATGATATATGTTTTTTTAATTTTGTGTGCGATTGTTTTAGAATCGCATTTTATACAACTTATTTTAAATATAAACCTATTTTTATTTAATGTATTTTTGTACGTTATAAAAAATTTTAGCTTTAAAATATTTAATTATCATGTAGGTTTAACCTAGTAATATTAAGTGAGATTTTATAAAAATACTTATGGCAAATTCACAATCGAAATAAAAAGTATCAGAAAGGATAATATTCTCATAATTGCAAATAAAGGGTTTTTATAACGACTTTCTACAATATTTAAAACACCACTAAGTAAATTTGAAATATTTAGGTAAATTTAAAATACAAACAAAATCATGTGTGAAAGTTATATAAGAGTCAATTGTGTAGAACCATCACGCCGTTTAGAAATGGAAGACAAAAGAACTACGTGCCATTTGACGAAGCAGCGCCACAGTGAACGTTATAACGTCAAAACTCGGAAGCTTAGAAGATGCCTTATACAATGAATACAGCAAGGAATCTTTGAAACAGCTTTTGAAAAATAAAGCAAGTGTCAAAACAATTCTACCTCTTCTTCGTGTTTCATCAATGGCGATATATCTCAGGTTGTGCATCACAAGTTTCACAATCTTCTTATGCCTCATATCTCCGTCTTCAAGCCAGAAAGTCACACTAAGTCTATACTACGAAGCTCTGTGCCCCTACTGTGCAGAGTTCATTGTTAACCACTTGACTAAGATCTTCGAAAGCGGCTTAATCTCAGCCATTGATCTCCAGCTCGTCCCATGGGGAAACGCAGTGATAAGACCAGATGGCAGCATTCTCTGCCAGGTCTTGCACTCTTCTTGTCTTGTCTGCACTTGCATTGTAGTACATGAGCATTCGATTAATGCATTTTGTTGCTCTGTTTATAGCACGGAGAAGCTGAGTGTGCGCTCAACGCAATTCACGCCTGTGCAATAAGCGCATACCCTGATGTGGTAAGCCTCTAAAGACCGATGAAATCTCCATATAAAAAAGTCTTGACCATACGGAACAAGCGTGCTAATGATTCCCTAGCAGATGAAGCATTTTGGGTACATCTACTGTACGGAACGACTGGTCTTGGAAAACAAGCTCGAAAAATGGGCCGACTGTTTTGAAATGGCTGGACTGAGCAGAGCAGCGCTTGATTGTTACATCAATGGGTACGGAAACCAGGTAAATCCTGCTGACACCAAATGAAACAAATAAGCAAAAAAAAATATGACATTTCTGTGACAATTCTGCAGCTTGAACTGAGGTATGCTGAAGAAACCTCGGAACTTTATCCAGCACATAAATTCGTGCCATGGGTGGTTGTAAACAATATCCAACCACTTGAGGAGGTTAGTCCCATACATTAAGCTGCTTACTTGCAAGATGAAAGGAGAAACAAACTTATTAGCCTCGGTGTCTTTGGTGAACAGAAGTACCAGAACTTTGTAATGTATGTATGCAAGGCTTTTGGAAGCAACCAGGTGCCAGAAGCGTGCAACCATTCGGTGGAGACACTAAGCAGGTTCAACGACACTTCAGTGGAGAAGCTAAGTTATAGTCACCAAGTTTGCTATTCCAACCAGTAAGATATGATGAATGAATAAAAATGTTTGCCAAATGCTATTGCATGTCTCGTAGGTAGTCATCTTGCCTGCATCGAATTCAAACTTGTCAATTAACCCTTTTGTCTCGGATTAAAACCCCTTATAACAAGGGTGAATAAGCTTGAAATCACATGCGCAGAGTAGAGAGGAATTAAAAGCAAAGGATACAGCCTGAGCTCTTTAATGGATCATCAATGTTCGGTATGACTTTAGTGACAAGCATACATAGACAGAATTTTCCTGCAAAAGACCAAAAAAGAGCATAAGAAATATCAAAGCTTTTTATTACCCAGTTGATAATCCAACAAAATCAAATTAAGCCGACATTACATGTCTGGCAATCTCACGTGACCACGTGACGTGACCTTCGTCTAGGCTTCAGGCTTCAAGCCTTCAACTACTGCTACCACAATCCTTGGAAGTTACGACTACTTTTACAAAGTCAAATTCACAACGACTTTTTTCCTACCAATCCAATCAACTGAGAAACACAAACAAATAACGAGAAATGCTTATTAAATAATCACATGTGGATGTGGCTAATACTGTATAAGAAGGACAATCAAACGAAATTTAAGGAATTTTTACTACAGTCGTACCACGGGGCTCATTTAATCCCCAAGATCTTCTTATTTGGTCATGCTTATTGTTAAGTCACACACAATGTCCAAGTCCAAATGACTCGTTTCTTCTTATTTTTCACCCAAAACTATACAATATATATTAGGAGATTCAAAGTAAACTTGGACTTTGTCAAAGTCAGCCCTATGCTTTCATTGGACTTTTAATCATAAAAGAAATACTTCCCTAATGTATAGAGAGCATCCATCTCAGAAAACTATTCCATCAACTACCTGCAAGTTAGGAAGTTATTGTCATTCTCTTCTTCTTCTTCTTCTTCTTCTTCTTCATTGAATCTGTATGAGAAACCAAACTCCCTTGTAACCTTCGCTGTCATCTTCTTCTTTTCCTGCTCCGCTTTTTCTACAATAATACATCTTCATTTACCTCAATTTGCTTTTGGTAGCTCATCTCTCCACCATTTATGGGCAAAGCAAGATCCATGGTCTCACTCTTGTTTGTGCTCTTCCTTGAACTCCTCTTGAAAGCAACAACAGAGAGGACAACGGAGTTTATTTTCCACGGTTTTAAAGGAAACCAATCACAAGTTCAGCTCCAAGGAGATTCAACCATCAAACCCAACGGACTATTGAGGCTCACCGATCGAAACTCAAACGTTGCCGGAACAGCTTTCTTCCACAAACCGGTGAGTTTGCTCAACAAAAGCAACGACTTCACGGTTCGTTCCTTCAGCACTTCTTTTGTCTTCATCATAATACCTTCAAGCTCAAACAACGGAGGCTTCGGCTTTACCTTCACGCTATCTCCAACCCCAAACCGTACAGACGCAGAATCCGCGCAGTACTTGGGCCTCCTCAACGAAAGAAACGACGGTGATCCGAGCAATCACGTTTTCGCTGTTGAATTCGACACGGTACAGGGATTCAAAGACAGCACAAACCGAATAGGCAACCACATCGGTCTAGATTTCAACAGCCTCTCTTCAGATGTCCAAGAACCGGTGGCTTATTACAACGACGATGGCAAGAAAGAAGAATTCCAACTCGCGAGCGGCGAGCCGATCCAAGTCTCTGTGGACTACGACGGGCCAACCAAAACTCTTAACCTCACTGTTTATCCGACCAGGTTGGGATTTAGACCGACAAGTCCCTTGATCTCACGGCAGGTCCCAAAACTGTCAGATATTGTTAAAGATGAAATGTTCGTCGGATTCACCGCAGCGACCGGTAGAGATCGGTCGAGCGCCCATTACCTGATGGGTTGGAGTTTCTCAAGCGGCGGAGCAAATCCGATTGCAGCTACGCTGAATCTCTCGGAGCTTCCTCCTCCACCTCCAAATACGGCGAAGAAGAGAGGATACAATGGCAAGGTCGTCGCTCTGATCGTGGCTTTATCGACTTGTATTTCGATCATGTTGGTGTTGTTGTTAATCTTCATGATTTACAGAAAACGAATGCAGCAAGAAGAGATTCTTGAGGATTGGGAAATCGATCATCCCCACAGATTTAGATACAGAGACCTCTACACTGCTACAGACGGGTTCAAGGAGAGCCGGATCGTCGGAACCGGAGGATTCGGAACCGTTTACAGAGGAGGAAGCATCTCATCATCTTCGCCTGATCAAATCGCGGTGAAGAAGATAACTCCGAATAGCATGCAAGGTGTTCGAGAATTTGTGGCAGAGATAGAGAGTTTAGGGCGTTTGAGGCATAAGAACCTGGTCAACCTCCAAGGATGGTGTAAACACAGAAACGACCTCCTCCTGATTTACGACTATATCCCAAACGGAAGCCTGGACTCGCTGCTCTACAGCAAACCGAGAAGAAGCGGCGCCGTTTTGTCGTGGAACGCGCGTTTTCAAATAGCCAAAGGGATCGCGTCTGGGCTGCTGTACCTCCACGAGGAATGGGAACAAATCGTGATTCACAGAGACGTGAAACCGAGTAACGTTCTAATTGACGGCGATATGAACCCTAGGCTGGGAGATTTCGGACTCGCGAGGCTTTACGAACGCGGTTCGCAATCGCACACCACAGTAGTCGTGGGCACGATTGGGTATATGGCGCCGGAGCTAACCCGCAGCGGAAACTCCTCGACGGCTTCCGACGTTTACGCATTTGGCGTTCTGCTGTTAGAGATGGTGTCCGGGAGGAAGCCTACGGATTCGGGGAGCTTCTTCTTAGCCGATTGGGTTATGGAGCTACAAGCGAGCGGTGAGATCCTAGGTGCCGTTGATCCGAGGCTCGGATCTAGCTACGAGGAAGGAGAGGCAAGGCTTGCTCTCGCCGTCGGTTTGCTCTGTTGCCACCCAAAAATGGGATCTCGTCCGCAGATGAGGATGGTGATTAGGTATTTGAGCAGAGACGAGGATGTTCCTGAGATTGACCAAAATTGGGGATATTCAGATTCTTCGATAAGCGATTTAGGATCGAAATTCGGAGGGTATGTTTCGTCGGATAGAGCTTCGAGCTCACACACATGTTCGTCGTCTCTTACCAGGATTTCTTCAGCTTCATTCATCAGTGGTAGGTAGTAAGCAACACATTCAAAAACCTAACTCCTATTTCTCTTTTTCTTCAACAAACAAAGGGTTTTTAATAATTTAATGTATACATAGAAAAAGGACACGAACCATAATAATATTACAATCACATCTGATTCAAAATGTTCAAAACGGATTTTTATTCATTTTATTTGGTTGAACACAAAAACCTTTGTTGCAATTTTTTTGTTCCCCGTTGTATATGTGTGTTGTTAACACTCCAACACTATACACTAATCTGATATATTTTGAATTATAACCAGTAACAACTTATAAAAAAATGGTTTTGTTTTTAGATCAGATATGTTTAAAATCACTGGCGTGTTCCATCTCACATGACCACATGACATGATCTTCTAGAATTATATTACTTCATATGGATTAAGTATATAGACAAATGGACGAAATGAAGTTATGAAAACATTTACAAAGTCAAAGTGATAATGATTTATGTGACTAACCAAATCAAGGTAGAAACTTGAATTCGTGATATCTCGTAATCAAAAGAATATTTAAATAATTATATGTGGTGTGGGTAGTAATAACAATAGACTCATGATGAATCGTGACCATACAAGCTCGTTTTTGTTCTGGTAAAAGTGAAAAGGAATAAAGCACGACCTTTTATTTCAAATGATTAAAGGTAATCATTCGATCTTACGACTGTTACCAACCATTTGGATTCGTAGTTGTTTGTATAAAGGGAAGAAAAATTACTGCAGTCCTATAAGTTCGGAATTCATAAAATCACACTACTTATGCTTTTTGTAAGTCTATAGGAGTATATGACAAAATCTCCAAATCCAAAAGTCAATATGCTTTTCCCAGAAATATAAAATACCTGCAGATTCAAAGCAAATGTGTAATTTGTCAAAGTCAGCTGGCATTGGACTTTCATAAAATAAAAAAAAAATAAAACAATAATTATAGCATAAGAGAAATAATGTCCAATGTTTTCCGCAGAGATCAACATCACAAACTGTATTATTTTTCAATTTTCGTTAATGTGAACCAGTTAGCGAAGAGGAAGAACATACGCAATTTCTTGTTGAATACTCATCTTCGTCTCCTTATAAAAACATATATAATTCCTAAATCTCAGAGAAAAGCATCTCTAGTTATCTTTTCTTTACAGACCCCTTTCTGTGATATTCTTTCTTTTCTTCTGTGTATCGATCATTAATGGGAACTGAAAGATGTATGGTCTTATTCACCTTCTTCTTGCTTTTGACCGTCCCTGTTCGAACTCAGAGAACAAAGACAGAGTTCACTTTCCGAGGTTTTACGGGAAACCAGTCGGAGATTCTGACGACAGAAGCTGCGATGATCAAACCCGACGGACTGCTGAGACTCACTGACCGAAACTCAAACGTTACCGGCACAGGTTTCTACCGTAGACCGGTGAGATTGCTCGAGAGTATTGGGAATTCCACCAGTCAAAGGGTTCGTTCGTTTAGCACTTGTTTTGTCTTCGTCATAATCCCAACAAGCTCAAGCAACGGAGGCTTTGGCTTCACCTTCACGCTATCTCCGACCCCTGATCGCCCTGGAGCCGCATCCGCACAATATTTGGGATTTCTCAACGAGCAGAACGATGGGAACCCCACGAATCACGTTTTTGCCGTTGAATTCGACACGGTGCAAGGATTCAAAGACGGCGAAGATAGAATAGGCAATCACATTGGTCTGAATTTCAACAGCCTCACGTCGGACTTTCAAGAACCCGTCGTGTACTACGACAGCGACGACCCTAACCGCAAAGAGGATTTCTCGCTTCAGAGCGGCGATCCGATTCGAGCACATTTGGATTACGATGGACCTACACAAACCCTTAATTTCACCGTTTATCCGGCGGATTTGAAGTCCAAACCCATAAAACCTTTGATATCGCGACAGATTCCAAAGCTGTTGGAGATCGTGCAAGAAGAAATGTACGTCGGCTTCACAGCAGCGACGGGGAGAGATCAGTCGAGTGCTCATTACGTGATGGGTTGGAGTTTCTCAAGCGGCGGAGCAAATCCGGTTGTAGATACGCTCGACCTCTCGGAGCTTCCTCCTGCGCCTCCCAATACGGCGAAGACGAGAGGTTACGATCCTCAGGTCCTCGCTCTGATCGTGGCTTTATCGGGAGTAACGCTGATCTTGCTTGCGTTGCTGTTCTTCTTCGCGATTTACAAAAAGCGATTGCAACAAGGAGAGATCCTCGAAGACTGGGAAATCAATCATCCTCACAGACTCAGATACAAAGACCTCTACGCTGCTACTGACGGGTTCAAGGAGAGTCGGATCATCGGAACCGGAGGATTCGGAACCGTTTTCAGAGGAAGCATCTCTACGCCTTCGTCTGACCAAATCGCCGTGAAGAAGATCACTCCGAACAGCATGCAAGGTGTTCGGGAATTTGTGGCAGAGATCGAGAGCTTAGGGCGTTTGAGGCATAAGAACCTGGTCAACCTCAGAGGATGGTGCAAACACAAAAACGATCTCTTGCTAATTTACGATTATATCCCCAACGGAAGCTTGGACTCGCTGCTCTACAGTAGACCGAGACAAAGCGGCGCCGTTTTGTCCTGGAACGCGCGTTTTCGTATCGCTAAAGGAATAGCGTCTGGTTTGTTGTATCTCCACGAAGAATGGGAAAAAATCGTGATTCACAGAGACGTGAAACCGAGCAACGTTCTGATTGACGATAACATGAACCCTATGCTGGGAGATTTCGGGCTCGCGAGGCTTTACGAACGTGGATCCCTATCGCACACCACCGTAGTCGTCGGCACGATTGGGTATATGGCGCCGGAGCTCACCCGCAATGGTAAATCGTCGACTGCGTCTGATGTTTTTGCGTTTGGCGTTTTGCTACTAGAGATCGTCTCCGGAAGAAGACCCACGGACTCCGGAACCTTCTTCTTGGCCGATTGGGTAATGGAACTGCGTGCTAGTGGTGAGATTCTCCCTGCGGTCGATCCGAGACTCGGATCTGGTTACGACAGAGGAGAGGCAAAGCTCGCTCTCTCCGTCGGCTTGCTCTGTTGCCATCAAAGACCGGCTTCTCGGCCGTCGATGAGAATGGTGCTTAGGTACTTGAACGGAGATGAAGATGTTCCTGAGATAGACGACCATTGGGGGTATTCAGATTATTCAAGAAGCGATTCAGGATCCAAATTTGAAGGCTATGTTTCGTCGGATAAAGCTTCTAGCTCAGTCGCATCTTTCTCCATCACCAGGATATCTTCGAGCTCTGTTATGAGCGGTAGATAGTACAAATTTAAAAACATTTCTTAGTTTACTAGTATTAGTTTTCATTTTACTTTTTATCTTGTTTTGGTGTTTTGGCATCTCTCGTGTCAAAGTGTCAACAGTGTTTTTAACGGTATGTATATATAATATATTGTTGTTTTCTCAAATCTCTCAATCTACTTCAAATTAATAATAGGGTATGCACTTGAAAATAAGGATATCAGCCAGCAATTAAACTAGTTAAGTTTCAAACGAACAAATCCACAAAACCTTCATTTAAAAATAAATTCGTTGGGACGTCTATTTTGTATTAATGTTATAGTATTTGGTCAGATTTTTGATTAATTAAAAGTTAGCTTGAGGGAAACGCAAAAGCTAAATATACATACATTATTTAAAACTAACATCGATAGTTTAGTATTATTGCATGTTTTCTTCGTGTGGAATTGGAAATGGTAAATAACCCAAGCTAGTTTTTTTATAAACTATTTCCCCCTAATTACTTAATTGGACAATTAATTAATTAAGCAAATAGTCAATTTTAATTGAATGTGTGGTTGAAAAAGAATTTAACCATAATATAAAATTACAGTAGAGTGAGTTTGGTTTCTGTCATTAAATCATGACTGGTTTTGAACTTTCAATTATAGACTTGTTTATTTTGACTTTGATGTTAAATCAGCCATTTTTGTTTAAAGGCGATCCTGGAAGAAAAATTCATTTTGGGGATAATATAATCAACTCAATAATCACTAAATATAGAGATTTGGTCGTCGAATTTTGTTGATTGTTGTCTAGCCACTGATAGATGAACCGGTCCGAAACCCCCGAACAGATGAGGTGGGGTTTATCCTACGTGGCAATATGACGAAACAGAAGGAGCGCATGGACAAAAGCAAAACTCGGACATTTACTTAAGAACAAAGTCAGATTGATAACGATTATATTATGGAAAATCGAATCCGTAGAGATATTTGGAACTCATTAGGATATCGACAGGCAGATATAACAAGAGAAAACGCTTATAGAGGGGTTGAACAATAGTCTCCTAGGACAGACTTATCTTTGAGGTTTGGGTAAACACAATTGTCCTAGTCCACACATCTCTTTTTTTTTTTTTTTAATTTCGGAAGAAAGATATCACGAAGTTGAAGTAAACGTAGAATTTGTCAAAGTCAGCCAAAGAGCTGCGTTGGACCTCTTTCTAGAAACAAGTTCAAGCAACAAAAATGAAAGAAAGGTTGCCAAAATAAATCCCTGTATTAATGATAACAACATCCTCCTAATATATATGTGGCCGCGCGACAAAAAGAGAGAAAGAAATACATCGTAAAGTACTAGTTGGTTGACTTTTCAGTTTCAGAAAAAAAACATTGGTCATAATTTCAATATTTAGCGATGTTGAACATTGAGTAGAAAAGGATGACATTACCTTCTTCTTTTTTCTTGGGGGTATAATTTTCTTTCTTTCTTCTTTGTCTCATTGTTAGATCCTCATATCAATCACCAATATTTAGTGGTGTGAACATTGAGTAGAAAATGATGAAGTTTCTTCTTCTCTTTTTTCTTTTTCTTTTGGGGAGGGTATAATTCTCTTTCTTCTTTGTTTCCTTGTTAGATCCTGATATTAATCGCCGAATCTTTAAGGAAAAAGTAAACTCTACTGCCAATAAAAGAACATCTCTCTAAACCAGAAATCTCCACAAGTATCTCTTCTCATCTCATTGTTTAACTCGCTCACTCATGGGTACTGCAAGATCCATCATGGTCTTAGTCTCACTCTTATTCAGGCTTTTCCTGCTTTTGAGCGTCCCTGTTCGATCTCAAAGAACAACAACAGAGTTCACTTTCCGAGGTTTTAGCGGGAACGAATCAGAGATTCGGATTGCAGGTGGAGCTGCGATGATCAAACCGGACGGGTTACTGAGGCTAACAAACCGAGACCCGAACGTTACCGGTACAGCTTTCTACCACGAACCTGTGAGGTTGCTCGAGACTAGTAGAAATTCCACAAATGCGACGGTTGGTTCATTCAGCACTAGTTTCGTCTTTGTCATAATCCCTTCAAGCTCCAGCAACGGAGGCTTCGGATTCACATTCACACTATCCCCGACCCCAAATCGTCCCAATGCTGGATCCGCACAGTACTTGGGAGTTCTCAACAAAGACAACGATGGAAATCCGAGTAACCACGTTTTCGCAGTGGAATTCGACACTGTACAAGGAGCCAGAGACGATACCGACAGGATTGGAAACGACATCGGTCTGAATTTCAACAGCCGCACTTCGGATTTCCAAGAGCCTGTCGTGTACTACCAGAATGATGATCCTAACAAAAGAGAGGATTTCCAGCTGGAGAGCGGCAATCCGATTCAAGCTCTTTTGGATTATGATGGACCCACACAAACGCTAAACGTCACCGTTTATCCGGCGAGGTTGGGGTTTAAACCCACAAAGCCTTTGATCTCACGGCAGATTCCAAAACTGTCAGACATTGTGCAAGAAGAAATGTACGTGGGATTCACAGCAGCCACAGGGAGAGGAGATCAGTCGAGTGCTCATTACGTGATGGGTTGGAGTTTCTCAAGCGGCGGAGCAAATCCGATTGCAGATACGCTCGACCTCTCGGAGCTTCCTCCTCCGCCTCCTAATACGGCCAAGAAGAGAGGCTTCAGTTCTCAGGTCATCGTCTTGATCGTGGCTTTATCGGCCGTTATGCTCATCATGCTTGTGTTACTCTTCTTCTTCGTGATGTACAAAAAGCGACTGAGACAAGAAGAGATTCTCGAAGACTGGGAAATCGATCATCCTCGCAGATTCAGATACGGCGATCTCTACGCGGCTACGGATGGATTCAAGGAGACTGGGGTTATCGGAACCGGCGGATTTGGAACCGTTTTCAAAGGCAAACTCCCGAATTCCGATCTCATCGCCGTGAAGAAGATAATTCCAAACAGCATGCAAGGTGTTCGAGAGTTTGTCGCAGAGATCGAGAGTTTAGGGCGGGTGAGGCATAAGAACCTCGTGAACCTCCAAGGATGGTGTAAACACAAAAACGACCTCTTGTTGATTTACGACTATATCCCCAACGGAAGCTTGGACTCGCTGCTCTACAGTGTTCCGAGAAGAAGCGGCGCCGTTCTGTCGTGGAACGCGCGTTTTCAAATCGCCAGAGGAATCGCGTCGGGGCTGCTTTATCTCCACGAGGAATGGGAACAGATCGTGGTTCACAGAGACGTGAAACCAAGCAACGTTCTGATTGAATCCAACATGAACCCTAGATTGGGAGATTTTGGACTCGCGAGGCTTTATGAACGCGGAACGCTATCGCACACGACAGCACTCGTGGGCACGATTGGGTACATGGCGCCAGAACTCGCCCGCAACGGCAAATGCTCTTCTGCGTCTGATGTTTTCGCGTTTGGCGTTTTGCTGTTAGAGGTGGTCGCCGGGAGAAAGCCATCGGATTCCGGTAATTTCTTCTTAGTCGATTGGGTTATGGAGCTTCATGAGAAAGGTGAAATTATGAGTGCAGTGGATCCGAGACTCGGATCTGATTACAACGGCGGAGAAGCAAGGACTGCTCTCGCCGTTGGTTTGCTCTGTTGCCACCAAAATCCGGTGTCTCGGCCGTCGATGAGAGTCGTTCTTAGGTTTTTAAACGGAGATGAGGATGTTGCTGAGATTGACGATGATTGGGGACACTCAAATTCTTCGAGAAGCGATTTCGGATCGAAATTTGTAGAATATGTATCGTCGAATTCAATCGCTTCTTCGTTCGTCACGAAAGATTCTTCAACTTCTCTTGTTAGTGGTGGCTAGTCTGATAGTGTACACTCACTCGCTTCTAATGTTTTTTTTATTTTCTTAATTAATTCGAGTTTCTTATTCTGGTAACAATTTTTTTTTTTTTGGTAGTAAAGGATATCCAACCTTTTTTTGTTTGGTCTTCCCAACAACAATGTGTAAGAAAATCACGAAAATCTACAGTTAAATACTCCAATAAGTTATACTACCAGTATTCATATCTTTATTTGCAAAGTAGAATATTATAACTCGACATACATTTACACTGAAATTTTTTTTCCATGTTTGAATTTGCCAATGGGTAATTTTGGTCAACAGATACATTCCGTTTAGTTTTAGCTTTCAGCTAGGCTTTGAATAATCTTTTTTTCCTTCTGATGTCACACGAAGATTATTCTCAAACATTATTATATACATCAAAATATTGCAGCATTTTTTCCTTATGGTCCCAGTGGCAAGGACACTAATGTTGTTCCTTTACTCGGATTATTATATAGACATATGTCCATTTTGATCGTTGAATCAGGCATTTCTATACTGATTAGATATGTTTTTATCAGTTAAGACGATCCTCAAGGAATATTTATTTCTGAGGATATTGCAATCAATTCATTAGGTCTTAAGAATATTTCTTCGGAGGATATTTCAATCAATTCTTTAGGTACAATAATTTGAAGTCATTTTTTGTACTTTTTCTTAGGTGCATACGGGCAAGTAATCGAACTTGCTAGATGCATGTGTCAAAATCGAACACATTAATTCAACGTGACAGGGATACTCCATGTTCATCCAAATCACACGCGGTATGTCAATGTCTTTTGTATCAGGAAGGTCAATTAGGCCAATATAGTGTCATGGGCCAACCAAGCAAATATAACAAAACGAACAAAAGCCCAAAACCAGTTCAAACTCCAAAATGCCAAACGCGATTCAGTTATCATAATAACCCTGTTTATACAAAAAGGGACAAATCTGTTTTCCATAACACGACAAATTACATTACGATCAGATGAAAATGGAGAATTGGTTTCAAGAGGAGAAGGTATCGATGATGGTGGTGTGGAGTGGATCACTGAGGTGAGTAGCCCAATTGTTGAGTGGACCTTTACCCGTTGCAGCCGCTTGAACCGCGAATCCTAAGAAGGCGACCATCGCAAGACGCGCATGCTTGATCTCGGCTAATTGAAGCTGAGCCGTCTTCTCTGGGTCAGACGCTAAGCCTAGCGGGTCGAAGAATTTGCCTCCTGGGTACAAACGCTTCTCTGAGTCTAGCTCTGCGTTGCGTTGGAACTCGATGTAGCCGATCACTAACACTTCGATCCATATCAATGTCGAGATCGAGAACGGTAGTGGCTGCCCCAAGTAGGACGATCCATCTACAAGCTCCACCTGCAATTTTGTTATCAGATATGAGTCTCGAACAGTCAACGCTAACGCTAACGCAACCGCACAATTAACTATTGGGACGCAAGTATTTGAGCCACAAGCAAGCGCAAACGCAAGTATTGGATAACTCGTAGAACGCAAATCTAAATTACTAGTAGCATTTTTTCGGCACTGATTATCAGAAATGATTTAAGGTAAAATCCAATTAACCGATAAGCAGATTGATCTAATATTCCGGCGAGAAACAAAAAAGCGATGGACGAAATCCTTACCTTTCCGGCGTCTTGCCAAGTGATGCCGGTGAGCCATTCGACGGAGAGCGCGCCGAGAGTGGCAAGCATCGCCCAGCGTCCGTGAATCAGCTCGCATTCCCTAAATCTCTGGATTCCGAACACCTCACTGTACGGCTGAAACGGTGTCGATTTGGGGGCCGCCTCTTCGGTACGGGTTCCGATCACGTCTCCGGCCAAGTTCTTAGCCAGATTCTGGTCCAGGGAATCTATATCGAATTGGAGATACTCGGCCGGTTTGCCTAAACCAAAAGGATCAAACCCGTAATCTCCAACCAACGAACCATCGAGCCACTCAGGAGATTTGGCGCCTGGGTACCAGAGTGGCCGGTCAGGAGTCACCGTCTTGGATGTCTTTTTGGGAGCTGCCTTCTTCTTTCCGAACCCAAACCGGGCAGTGAACCGACCCGAACCGGAATGGATACCGGGAGCGACCCGAGTACCCATGATAGAAGAAGCAGCGGCAGCGGCAGCGGTGGAAGTTGCGGCCATTTCCGGAGGTGTTTTGTTAGATCACAGCCTCTGCGTTTTTTTGTTTTTTTTTGTGATTTCAGGAGACTGAAGAAACTTGTGTTTCTTAATCCACGATTATAGATTGCAGCAAAGATGATTTTTTCATTCGAGCTTGGGTGATCTTGGAGAGACGAGAATAACCGTTGGATCGCTTAACAAAATCCATCTCTCGGTGGAAAACACTATCTACCTTATCTATTGAATCCTGCGTTATCTGAGTCGATGGAACCTGGATGAGCTATAATCTGATTGGGTAGATTAAGTTCTTTTCGAACTACACAGCGCCACGTGTAACTGTAATACTGTCCCACAACGGCACAAATAAAAGTCTACGATTTAACCATACCGAGCCAAACTGAACAAACATATAAACCAAATCGGTTTGACCGAAATATCATATTTATAATTTAAACCAAGACAAAAAACGACACTGCCCCAATCAGAAAACGTATGTATACTCCAAAGAGGTTGAATTTTTGGATTTATAAATGTCAATAACCAGAGGTTGCTATACACAAATCCAAATCAGAGTCGGCAGAAAACTGAAAAACATAAAAAGCTAATTAAAGCAGGAGCAGAGAAAACACATGAACTATATACAAAACGGGGGCACGAAAGAGATGAAATATTGAATTATTGATGGAAATTGCTATGTGCAGGAGAAGGAGAAGAGCTTAAGAGCGAGAAAGAGGAGCGTAGGGAACAAGAGTTGGGTCAGAAGCAACGAGAGGCAGTTTGTCAATGTAGATTAACAACCGCTTGAGATTATCCTTGTAAATGGCAGGCAACTCCACAACCTCTTTGATGGAAGTGTAAACCCAGAGATCACCAGAATTCACTCTTTTCAAGCTGCCTCGACAGAACGGGCACGACTGTGACCTTGCGCGCCTGTTTCAATCATCAACGGATTCTCTAGTATTAACAAACATTTTGAGTAGTGAAAAGAAACACACACAGAGTGAAAAAGAGGAAGCGTTTCTTTTTTTTTTTGTACCAGTTTCTGTAGCAGTTGATACACATGGAGTGATTGCAAGTAGGAAGAACCACTTTGTTTCGAATCTCCAAGCAAATGCCACACTCCTCTTCCCTCTCCAACTCGATCTCTGACATCTTCCCTTTCTCTGTTGTGTCCCTTTTCCGGTACCTTTTGTCGCATATCTCCTTTTGTTTCCTCTCTTCCACGTCTGTTATCCCTCCTTGGAGTTGCAATAGCGAAGGAAACAACACATCTGAACATATCGAACGGGGCATCATTGGATCAGCGCCTAATCTCAATATGTTACGATTGCAAGACACTAAAAGATAACTGGTGAGAGACATTACCGTAGAATTCTTTGATGCTAGCTTTCCGTTCGTGTAGCGACATTGTGGTCTTCCCATCAACATATGCCTATAAAAGAAAATAAAAGAAAAAAACAGAGAAAAGCACACAAATGAAATCAGGCAGGCAAGAAATCAAGATCCGAAAACTCGGAAAGAATAAAAAGCCAAAAACCTTATAAATAAGGATCCGAAGCAATCCCAAAGCGCCTGCGAAATGACAATCTGTCCACTGAAGAAGGAAGAGAAAGAGATGAGCCGCTGGGCTGTATGAGAGTCTCATCTGGACGCAGCCACCATCATACTCCTCTGGATACTCAGATGCCCTTCAAACACACACATATCACACTTTTTTTATTAAACAACATGAACATATCTATTCACAGCTGCTTTATTCCACTATACCAAAGTCAACTTGGGATAGAATCAGAGTATGTATGATTAAAGAAATATAAATTGACACAATACTGTATATAGTTTGTGGTTGATAGACCAAAAGTGGTGGCGTCTGAGACTCGCCAAGGAATAAATTGGGATTTATTAGATCGCGTAAACGCAAAGTCTCATTTTGATCTCTGACATGAGCACAAAAAACCCAGCAGACAACAGAGATTCAGATTCACAAGTATCCAAACTCACAAACCATCTCAGAACCGTGTAAACAAATACGAAATCAAAACCCAACTATCGAATCGGAAGAGAAGAAAATAAGCTTAAAACCGCTTTAATCAGGGCATCAAACAAATATCCGAAGCGATTAGCCACTCTCGACTAAGAACACGATGATCAGATGATGCCCAAACAAAGAGAGAGAGAGGGGGAGAGATTTACAGGGTGTTGGCGAACTGGATATCAGCTTCGAGAGCTTTGAGTGAATCCTTGAACGATTTTCGCATCTTTCCTTCACTCAAGTGGAGACGATCCAACATAAACCAGCTTCCTTCCGAGTTCCGAGCGCCAGAAAACCAAATCCGCAAAGCCCTAATCCTTTGTTTATTTTAATCCTCGAGATCAAAATACACCGACACGAGCCTAAAATATCGCAAACCCCTAACAACTCGAATTGATTCTCTCTCCCATTTCCATGGAAGATTTTGAGATTTACTTACTTAACCCAAGGGACAGAGAAAAGGACAGAAACTTGCTAAATTCGCGTAGCGCACACGTAAGGTCGAAAATACAAAGGGAGCGTCTCAAAGCTCTTTTTTGTTCGAGAAGGAACGGGAAACAATTCCCCCTTAAGCAATAGGCATTAGGAAAAAGCTTCTGGGATTAGCTTAATTACAATCAAGCCCTCCCTTGGGCTCCACCTAACAAATCTAGGATAATATTATTTATTTGCAACCAAAAAATGATGATAGTTATTGAGTGACATGCCCGTGACCCGACGTGTGTCACTGCTTCAGGCGGCGGTGTGTGTGCAAGTGTGAGGCCACTAGAAATTAGATGTATATGACCGACGTGTGTTCGGGGGTCTCTGGGGACCGGGACACGTGTCCATATGTAGGCCAAGTGCTAGCTTTGCCGTGTCTAGGTTTCCATACGGTACAGGTGGACCCCCAAAAGGATACAGATTAAAAATATTTATTGTCCTATTACGGTACCAACATTCATCCCGCATGCTTGATTCTCGCAAGGCCATGTAATCGCTTATTCATTTGGGTTTTTAGGGTACGTTTGTGACCTACGTGTGTGCTTTAATACAATGAATGATTATGGATGAGGGCAAAAAAATCTAAACAAAAATAGTAATACGGTGACATGATTGATTATCATTATTCGGAAAAATTAATAGCGCGGTAACCACTCACATCAAACCACTAATTCAACTTGGTAATGAAGACAGAAATAAAGCAAATTAGCTTTCTTTACTTCTCACTAAATACAAAATAGCAAAAAACAAATTTTGGTGGTAAAAGACAAGATAGCAAATTAACTTAGCTCGGTTTAGTAGTTTTAGATCACTAACACTACAAATGAATCCGTAGATAATCAATTAGGCTACAAAATATAAAAAAAATCAAGCTCCAGACTACAGTTGCCGATCCATACTTCCCTTGAATAAAAATTATATATTACGTAAATACTAAGAGCTGAGAACCTCATAATTTGGTTCTATTATATATGCAGAAATCAAATTCTTTAATGTCTTCATCTTTTGTTTTTTGTCCACAAGGCCACCTCTAAATTTTAAAATAGTGACGACTCAAATACAAACAAAGCAGGCATAATCACAATCATTCTCTATGATTGGCCTAAAACCTTACCATTTGTCTCATTATCCACACTAGCTCATTAGATATATATATATATATATATATATATATATATAGCAAATATACTTTTCGCTCTTAATTTATATGGATCATGTCATAGAATACAAGTTGCCATACAATTCCTGATATATCCTAACTGCTAGTTGTACCAAACTTTGATATTCTATAAACCACCTATATTCAATTGACGCCTAAAGATAGTAACAGATTACTCCATGTTCAAATCGATAGGGTTTGGTATATTTACCTCAGTGTTATTTTCCTTTGTCCAAGAGATTGCGCGATGAGCCTGACGATCCCTGGGAAAATCAATCGAATGTTAGGGAGGGATCGTAGATTCGTGGTCGATGAGGATATGGTTAGGAATCTTCAAGTTAGATTCACGTAAATTCCATCCAGCAGTATCCAACTTGACCAAGAAATCATCAAACTTGTTGTCCATCTCCGACAAGCTTTGCTTCAGCCAGTGGAACACACTATCTTTGTCTTTAAAGCTTTGTTCCATGTTCTCGTATAACCAATATGCTTGCCAAAGACATCTCAACACGTCTCTGCTTGTGGCATTCACCTGCATTATTAGTTTCACACTGATAAATACGAGGGGGAAAAAAAGAACGTGTAAAATGGTATAGACCTCTAATTTACTTGATGAAGCAACCCAGAAGTTGTGTAAAGTAAGGTAGTTTTATACAAGAAATGATAAAGGTAAAAGGCCAATAGATTATAAGACCATGCAACACGTTACTGATAAAACAACAGAAGATAAACTCTAGACACCAAAGATGACCCGAGATTACTCTCTCCAACAAGGTGAAGAACCTATGTTCCCTCAGTTTAGCCTTATCCCATATACTTCTCAAGTAGCTAATTCAAGTAAAATAAAAAAACCAAGCTGTAAATCAGCTATGATCTCTCCTAAGTCCTAACTTGATATGCTCAAATAATTCCCCACACATGAATCTCAAGATTTCCAAGTCTCTACTTACTAATCGAGGAGGAGAATAAACAGTGGATAAGAACTTTCTTGGGCCACGCACATACCTTAAAGGTTACAGAAAACTCGGTATCCTTGTTCAACTTATTCAACGTAAGGATATATTTCTCCCTTGTGTACATCTTAAGGAGTGCTTTGACCTGAAAAAACATTAAGGTTTTAAGAACTTGGACTTACAAATAGAAGATTCTCTCAAGAGTACATGTGGATATAGTAAAAATGAAAGGAGAAGATTACTTTATAAACAGATTTTTCCAGACCAGATACTTCCTCAAGAGACACACCAAAAATGATCCGAGGTTTCATGAATCTCTGCCATAACAAAATGTTTTCTCGCTTGTTGCAGTCAACAAATCCTGTGCAGAGAGAAAGATGGGTCTTACCTGAAAGTTGAATAATACTCTGGAAAAAGGGAGAAATATTATTACCTGGTACAACGGAGTGCGTAACATGAGATTGTACTAGGATCCGAGCACGCTTGAGGTTTACCTGGCAATGTTTCAAATCAAATTATCTTCATTTTATCTGGGTTTTCTCATGTTGGGATTGTAAGGAAATCCATTTCAAAACTCTGACCGTGTTAAATTGAAGGACTGCAAGCGACTGGTAGCGTAGCCAGAGATGAACAAGTCTTATGCTCGTCCATGTAAGTGACACAAAGGGAAATGACTTTACAAGGCCCGGGGTGTCCTGCATCAAGATTACAGTATACAAACGCTCAACATGAAACCAAGAAAATAGTTTTAACAAGACTTGAGGAAATGAGGGAACAAAAAGTAACATACAATGATCATAATGCCGAGACCGAGACCAATTAGCTGAGCAGCAACTTCCCACACTTCCTCCTGAGACGTTGAACAAGAATCAAAGACTCCGCTAATAGAAGGAACACATGGCTACTCCATGCTTGTGATTGTATACACATGACTAGCATACCTTGGCTGCTACCTCTCCAAGATTCCCTGAGATAGCAAAATGATTCTGAATCACCCTGAATGAAGGGTCTCTCAGTCCTCTAGCCACAGCCTGTTTCAAATTGAAATCTTAGTACTGCACTCTGTAATGTAAAACTTAGCCGAGGCGAACACGATTAAGCTGGAAGGAATGGGGGAAACTGTACGGAGGAGGAATACCTTGGCAAGATTTCCGGTGGACGCCAACAGCAGGAACTGGGTTGGATATAGTTGTGTTGCCAGATCGAAGAAGCTGCGAAACAACAACAAAAAGAGAAGGTTTAATGATATGTAGTTTTAAGTTATAACTTTCAACCAAAGCAAGAATATGAAGTCTCTAAAACAAACCTTCCAGCACTGCCAATAAGATCTGCATACATGCGCCATTGCTTAGGATCATCGTCAAAAAGACTACCAAAACGTCCACCTGGAGAAAAAAACCTTGTTATTGAAGAGGTTCTTAGATAACTCCATGAACATTTATTAACCTTCCCATGGTTTCCCTACCAATAAGAAGACGGCCAAGAGCTCCAATTCCATCCTTGGATACCCATCTGAAAAGAGGCAACACATTGTTCGAAAAAACTATGAGAAGAAGAAGAAGAAAAATTGCAGCAGCAAACAAACAAAATTTGCAGTTCGCATGAAAGAAAACCTTATGGCTGCAGCAGAGGCAGCAGCGGTAGCGGCAGCAGAAGTTCCTGAAAAAGAGCCAACGCCAACTGCCTGAATCGTTGCATAAGAAATTCAAAAAACAATTGCAGCCCTAATAACAAAACCTTAGCAGTTTTTGTAGCAAAGGATCAAGAGAAGGCAGTAAATTAGAAGTTCCCGGACATGCCTTGAGAAGACTTGAGGTGACTAAAACATTACAAATCCACCCGGTAACATTGGTTGGGAACTGCCACAGCATGTAGTCCAAGTAATCATCTGAAACCGACCCTGCCATGTGATTTTACGAGAATCAATCATAATAGGATCTACAAAACTTGAGCATTCTGAGACTCCATACAAGGAACCACGAAACTTTAAGCGAGGAAGTGTACCAGGAAAGCCGGTGGGAAAAACAAAATCCTTGACAACATCAGGAAGCCAAAGCGTGTTCGTCTCTGCGGAATTTAATTCCTGAGATTTGTTGCCAGGCTTTGGTTCACGCTCCTCGAGAAAGCCTTGTAAAGGCGAGTCATCATCATCATCTAGCAAATATCTGCACAATAAAACTCAGTGTGTGTTCAGCGAAGATAAAAGAGTTCAGATGAAGGATAATAAGACCAGAAATTTGAAGACGACCTTTTCGAAGAGCCGTTTCCGTATCTCTCCACCACAATCGAAACTACTCCTTGAACTCTACCACTAAAGATCAGTCACCGACCGTAAATTACAAGAGCAAAATCCATTCTAATTTTATTTTCTCGAGAATGAAAATAGGAAAAGGGTATATAGTGAAAATGCATCACCTCTTATAGTCTGCCTCTTCTTCTCCTTCGTCTTCGTCACCTTCACGGAGCCTAGATTGAGCGCAGCACCGCAAGTGCTCCACACGGCGTCGTTTCGGCTTACAGGACGCCATTGTTCGAGCTCGGGGAACGTGAAGAGGCAACGGAAATCGCAAGGTACAGTACATGACGAGAGAGATACTGTAGTTTTTAAGAGTTATAGGCTCTCGTTGGAGAGGGGATGGATATTGGAAGCAAGACACTTCGTCGACTACTTCTCTCTGAAACGCTAATCTCCTCCTCATCTGCAACCGCGAAATAGATTGACCCAATTCCATCTCTTTCAAAACGCTGTCGTTTAACACCGTAGCGAACACATTAAACCGGTCCGAATTGGTTATTAGGATTGACTAAACCGGGTGTAATAAACGTATAGCCGGACACACACATTTATTATTACACCATATAAACTGACATACACTCTCGCTGGGGGGGGGGCTTCATGATTCGATTAAAGAACATTTATTACCATAAACTGACACACATTCAAAAATACAAAACACACTCACACAAAAAGGGGGAAAAAAATGAGCTTCTGGGAATCCAAACGGCGGCTTCAGGTTTGTTCATCGGTTGTGATAGGAATTGCTTTCTTGCGATTACCATCCGCGATACTCTGGAACTCCTTCTCACTTGCTGCAATCAGTTTCTTGACTATGTCGAATGTTGTAAGCTTAATACTGAAACAACAAGTAAGAGGATTCCAAAACGTGAATACTGAAACAAAAAGAAAACGAAATGCTGGTTTTATCAAAAGTGATACATGTAATTTACCTGCTGTTCGGCATGCTTTTGAGGGCATTGGGGACAAAGCCACGGTACAAGCCAATAACTCCTTCACGCTCAATGATACCTGTACAGCGGTTAAGGATAAAACCGGTCAGTCACCGGAAATTTATCGTCTTGCGTTTTGATGAGAAAGGGTTCACAAAAAGCAGATAAGGACTTTGTTTCTGACTTTTTTTACCTGAGAAAGCGTCGAATACGGATTTATATGGAGTACCCTTCAGTTGCATCTGTCTTCTAATGGTATCCAACGGATAGCAAGTACCCGTAGCAATAGCAGCAGCGACTACTGCTGTTAGCAAAGATGACTGTGTCTTTTTTTGATACTTCTCTGGCAAAGATTTCTTTACCCTGCAGATATATATATATATATAATATCAAAAATGTAAAAAACAATCGACTGAAACATAGTAGAATGTTTTAAGTGTTAGTAGACTTACAGATCAAAGACGCAGAAGTTGAGGGCGATGTAAGGAGCTATACTTAAAAGCGAAGGACCGAGACCGTTATAAAATGATGCAAGTCCTTCCTCCCGCAGCATGTTCAAGGCAACCTAAAAATGTGACATGTTTGTAGTTAAATCGATGGAACCTAGAGTTGGTCTATAATGCGATGAACGTACCTGGGACATGGTTCGATACCCTGGTTCAACAGCTAACCTCAGTCTCAGCACATCTAAAGGATATGTGATCTGCATAGAGTAAACAAAGGCATTTAAGATTTTTTCCGCGAGACTAGACGAACTCACTCAGGCCTATATAAACAGCATTAGTTACCAAAGTAGACGTCATCCCAGCACAAGCACCAGCCCCAAGCCTTCCAAGAACAGACAATTGACCGTCTTCTCCTCTAAAGAGTTTCTGAAAAACATAAAATGAGTAGTGGTTATACGGTTTTGAAACCTTTGAAAAGACATCCAGAATCAGATGTACAAAGTTCACATACCTTGTATGTTTCATATGCAAACAACTGGACCGCGCTATAAGGTACGATCCTTATCACCTGAAACATTCAGGCTAAGATTATGGGCAATCACATTATTCTAAATTACACACCATTTTCAGACATTTTATGTACCTGAGGTAGGTTTCCTTTCCAATAACCTTTAACACCTTCTTCTTTTCCAATAAGCATAATCGCCTGTAATTATATATATATATATATATATATATATTCCAAAACACAAAACCAACTTAACAAGAGTTTACAATAAGAAGAACCAATGCTCTACAGGACATGATGTTTAAGGATATACCTCTATGAAACCAATAGCCTTCTTAGCACTTTGTTGCCCAGCTCGAACACCATGTGTCTATGAACAAGTAAGACGTCGATTGGATTGTCAGAATCAACGAACATTACTGCAACTTCAAGTCTATAACAACAACACAATGGCCCATACCCCGTAGATTCCCTTATGGCATATCTTATTGACTTGAGACGATGAGAATTCACAACACTCATCTAAAGGAAGGATCCAAATTCAAACGACATGCGCACACAATGCTTTCATGTAGTTAATTAAAACCTTTCTAATTAAAGTATACATATAGAGTTCTCGTCGAAAAATGAACTAGTCCGAAAACGACGGCGTATTGTTATTCTGACCAGTCAGCATACCAATACTAATATTTGTTTTACATTATTTTTTAAAAAAAAAATCGAGCAAAAACAAAACACGTGCCACAAAACCTTGAAGTTGTTGAGAATGAGAGGAGAGAGCCTACCTGCATAAGGAGCTTTATTCGGTCAAGCGGTGCCGTCACAGATTTCGCGGCGGCTCCGGCGAATGCTCCGGCGAAGAACAGTGCGGCGTCCTTCGGTACAAATGACAAAAGAGCAACTGGATTTTTCAATAGCTGAGCCGAAGTAGGCGCGAATTCGTCCTCTTCCTTCGGAATCACCTTCTCTGCAATCGAAACGGACGCGAACACTTTGCCTACGCCCCCATTTCCACCATTAAACTCAGATTCCCTCCGATCTCTCCTAATCGCTACCGATAAGGAGGCGAAATTGCTCAAAATGCCACCGCTTCTTTTGTTTCCTCTCCGGCGATTCGACAACACCTTGTTCTCCAGCCTCCATGAAGGTTCCTCGGTGAGAGCAAAATCAGAGGTCCTGAGCGAAGGGATACTACGGAATTGAAGCAGAGATTTCTCTCCTCCCATGGCGGATCACTTCGAAGATTTTCGAATTTTGGATTTTTTTTTCTCGCCGGAGAATCTGAGATTTTTATTGCACAAAATGGAGTCCAATGTATATAAATTGTCTCCGGTGGTGGCATTCCTGTAAATACTAAATGGTGTCCACAAGGGAAACCAGTCAAATTAGTGGGCTCAGTTGGGCCTTCTCCGCAAGACTTTGAACATACAGTATTAGTCTAAGATCACTGAATTTCGGAATTTCTTGTGAAAATATTTTATATGCTGTGTGTGCGTGCCTTAAGGAATCCTTAATTAAAAAGTATGTAAAAAATAGACGAAAACCAAAAAAATTGTAAAAAAATGGGCTCCTTAATAAAATATTAATATAATATACACAAATAATTCATGAGAAAAAGAAAAGAAAAGAAAAATACAACAATAGGAGAAAACGTATATATAGACCCATTACCTGCAAAAAAACACGAACCATATCATAATATAATTTTTACTCTGAGAATCTAAAATTGATTTAAATTTCCTCTAAGTTACTTTTTATTATTATTATTAACTATTCCCCTTGACAATCAAAATTAACATTGTCCAAAAAAAAAACTTTATAGATTCTATAAAATGCTGTTCTATAAAGTTCTTTGTTCATTTTTGTAGCTATTGTGTATGGGTGGGATATAACTAACTATAAGAACCAAGTAGTATAAAATGCTGTTCTATAAAGTTCTTTGTTCATTTTTGTAGCTATTGTGTATGGGTGGGATATAACTAACTATAAGAACCAAGTAGTACACATAACTTACCTTTTCGTTAATGTATGACTAGGTGTATTTGATTGGTCGGCTGCAGTTGACAAAATGCAAAGTAAATGAATATATACCGTAGTATTAATCGTATTGCACAGTAATTAATTAAGACACTATTAAGGGGAATAAAAAAAGCTTACTTGAGGGTGAACTAGAGACAAAGAAGCAGGCAGCAACGACAACATAGCACAAGAGAAGAACCAAGCCTTTCATATAGTTCGAACTCCCATCCTATCAATCATGTATTGTATTAAATAAGATTATTCATCCGCATTGTTCAAAGTATGATCATATCTATATAATCAATTTGAAAAAAAAATCAAACTGAAGAAAAAAAGAAATTGCACCTGCAGTGTGAAGGAGGTGACGAGGATGGACAAAGCAAGACAAGCCGTCTCGAGGAGGTTGAAGTTAAGATCCATTTCTATTCCCATTGTCCATGCCACTAACACTGTCACTGGTACCTAATTTCAAATTTGAGCTTCTTGAATTAAATAATAAGTTGTAAGAAAAGAAAATAGCGAACACCTGGAAAAAACACTATATTATGTCTTTGTTTATTATATTCTCCAAACTTGATAGTCAAGTAAGAAAGTAGAAACTAATTTAAAAATGTAATAAGAAAATGTTTCTTTTTTTTTTTTTTTATCAAAAGAGAAAATGTTTGTAATTTGTGTTTTTTAACACTCGGTGCAGTAGAAAAAAAATGGAAATATTGAAGAGAAAGCTTTTAACTTAGGCTTAAATACACAATATAATGAAGATCGACTGGCTTACCACGAACAAAGCAATTTGTGTTGCAGACCCAAGAGCGATTCCCAGAGTTATATCCTGTAGGATTTAATATTCAATATAAAAAAAAATGGTTTTTCAGCGCAAAATAATAAGCAAATATGAAAATAAGATTGATGTAAATTGTTGATCACTTGCTAATATGGTTTTTATTTGTTGTAAGAAATTAGTGGAGAACAAAAAAAAAATGAAGAAAGACGTACGAGTTTGTTACGGAAGGCGAAGATGACAGCACCAGCATGCTCAGCTGCATTACCAACAATTGGTAACAATATGATTCCTATGAATCCCACTGATAATCCCCACGAGTCTGCTGCGTCCTGTCCATTTCATTTTCACGCATAATATTGTTAATTAAGTTTTACTAATTGCTTTTTGAAGATGTTTCATTAAATATAAACATATGCACAAAGCTGCACCAACTAGTGAATATACTTACAAGTTCATGGAATCAAATTGAAATTCATTTAGCAGTTAATGATTTGGTTCGTCTACTTGTATAGTTAGGTTTTCGTAAGGCTTTTAGAAATTTGGTGACCTTGGTGTATATATACATATGTATATAAACACACCTGGATAGTGGAGACAAGGTAGTCGGAGAGTAAAGCAACGAGGAGTGTCATTATAATAAGCCAGAAAACCGCACTCCACAGTCCAATTACGGCTTCTTCTTCTTCTGCCTTGACACCAACGTCATCGTCATACACATCCTCTTCTTCTTCTACGTCCATCTTTTATTTTATACATATAATAAGCGAGGCAAACATTAGGTATGAGGAACAGCACAATGTCACAAATATTGTGAAGAGTTAGTTTTAGAGAGAGAGAGAGAGAGAGAGAGAGAGAGAGAGAGAGAGATAACCTGAGGAAGAGGAGGAGGAGGAGGAGAGAGACGAGAAGAGAAGAGGTGAAAGATGAGGAAAGCTAAATAAGCAAAGAGCATTACGAAGCTGCTTGCTCTTGACAGAAGAACCACATTTGATCCATCTTCGCTTGTTGGAACTAAAACATTAGCATCTCTTCCTCCTGTTCCTCCAGCCTCTGTTGTGAGTCTTAATATCATTGGTAGTGTTTGACACAATAGCGCCAAATACAGCAATATGCAGTTCATATCTCCTTGTTTCTGTTCTTGTCAACAATTAAAGACATGACGATTCGATTTAAAATGTGTTCATATGTTTCGAAATGTTTAGAAGGAAGAAATAGATTAGATAGTATATGTCTAATTAATATGGGACTTACTCGGTCGAAAGATTGGTGTATGCGGAGATTGGAGAGACCACCAAAGAAGAGAGAAGTGCCTAAGACCAAGAGAAGATTGGAGAGGATAGAGCCAAGAAGCGAGAGTTTCACAATTCTCATCTTCCTTTGTCTAACCGCTAGAATCGCTATTATCATCTCCGTCGCGTTCCCGCAAGTCGCGTTCATTAATCCCCCGACTTCATTCATTCATCCAATTAATAATTTCCACCATTAATTTCATATTCCAAAATATTCGAAAACAACTAAATTAGTGAAGGAAAAAAATGCAAACATCTTTTACATTTTTGCATTACATTCCAAATTCCGAATATCAATACACTTAATTTAATCGGTTTAGTTTGGTCCAATTTCAACGGTTGAAAGGGAAATCGGTTTAGTATTGGATAACTCGGTTCAATTCAAAGGCCTACATTAGTCAACAAAAAGAATGATCACCTGTTGGACCGGTATGAAAAGCAATTTGCCTGATAAGGAAGAAAAGAAAAATAATATTTACTCAAAATTTTTAAGGGTGTAACAGTTTTATGAAAGGAAAAAAAAAGAAAGAAAAAAAAGAGAAAGAGATTTAGTAGTAATCACTCTGTGAGAAAACTGATACGTTCGGCCAAAGGTATCAATCCAAGCAAGCTCAACGCAAAGACCCACGCCTGTTTTGTTACACACAACACAACCATATAAACTAACGTAACTAAACTATAAACTACTAATAAGTAAATAAATATGGATACAGAATTGGGAAAGTTACGATGATTTTGAAACTCTGTTAAAAAATCCGAAAAGTCTTTTTAAATAATTAAGAAAACAAAAAGTAGTAACGTACACGTGGACATTCATAGCGGTGAGCGACGACAGCAGAAATAACGGTGGGGAAGAGAAGAAACAGTTTTGTGCCGAGAAGAACTTGGTGAAGATTCGTTAAGATTTGTCTCAGAAATTCCCAAGGTACTCTCGAAATCAGCTTCAGATCCGATCTCTTCCTTATCAACGACGTCGCTGATAGATTCTGTACCGTTCTCCGGTTACGTCTGGATATCTCCGACGTCTCTCTCGTCGGTGTACGCTTGTCGCTTCCGCCGCTGCAACCGCCATTCTCTAGGAGAGAGAGACTCGGCGATGATTCCGTACTGATCGAAGACATTTCCTTCGTTGACTCTCTCTCGTAAAAACCCAAAACCCCTTTTTAATTTCCTTTGAATCTGTTTTTCAAATGTGATTTTTTTTTTTTTTTTTTTTTTGCGGATGCACATGTATTTATTATATAAAAATTGACGTGTGTAAACGTTTTCTTTGTATAAATATTTTGTTTTGACGGCTTTGTTTATCAGTTTTTATTTTTCAACGTTTTTCTGTCAACCATTTAATCTAAATTAGCTAAGATCGGGGCATTTGCCCCCATCAAATCAAATGTTTGTTGTCTAATCAACCAACCTAATCGAATATTCTCTCTGATTCTTTTCTTTATTTTCTAAATCTATATGATAACAAATGAACAAAATAAATCTTTTGAGTTTAGTCAATATTTTTGTGTGAATATATGTGGAAACTTAGTTGATATATTTTTTTAGAAAAACAGATAAATCATAATCTCTATTTCCCTTATCCTAAAATCGAAAATTAATTGTTAAATCATTCGGTTTCTTCTTATAATTTCATATCATGAAAAGCTGATTATGGTAAATTTATTTTCTTGAGCTTCTATACCATAAAACTCTAAATTAAACACATATTTAGAAAAATTCTATGATTTTGTAAACTTCTTATGTGTTTTACTCGTGTGATGAAAACTAAAGTGTTGGAGGTAATTTACAACCTCAAAGATCAGTTGATATGTGGCAGTAGAGCAACGTGTATTTCTTCCTTAAACTTCCGGGTCTAAAAACCATCATTCCTAATTATGTACGATTGTCATATTTCCGTGTCCTTCTTTTCCACACGAAATTGACGTATGGTCCTTCTACTATATACAAATCAAACACATGAGTAAAGTCTTCTTCTCACCTTGCGAAACTCGCTCGAAATTTCTTTAAAATATTATATTATCTATCGGTGGCCTTAATTTAATCTAGTCAAGTGCTTTCGAATTTTAAATACAGTTTGGTGCCTAAAATAGAAAGAAACAATGCTGAACAACCAATCTCTAATAAAATATCTTCTTATCGATGAGTGATAGACAAACAAATAGACAACATAAACCCACGGAACTGTTTGTATCTAAATTTTTTGTCCCTACTTGGGACCTTTGTGATGTTTTTGAGCTATTCAATTATTAATTTCCAGTTATCAAATCTTCTTTTTCAAAAAAAAAACTCTTTTTTTAATACAAGTATATGATCTTAACCGAAACTTAGTAAAAAAAAAGAGAAGCGACGCTAATGATGAAATGATTGGGCCTCCCTGTAAAGATATCTCACTTCACCCAAAAAGCAAAAACCAAAAAAGCTGCAAGAGTAACACACAGACATCAGATTTCGGAGGCCAAGGATCTGTGGAAAGATTCATTAGTTTTTTCAACCTAAACATGAGGAGTTTATCTTTTCTTTCAGATGCTGGATTCTCTAAGCTTGATGCAATAAACTCGGTTTCCGAGATGCTTCACCTCGAGGCCAGCATCTTCGCAACCATTGAAGAACAAAGACTCATCGTCTTTCCCGATTCTTCGTCTCCAGCTCATTAAGAACACCGGCAGAGGCAGTCCCGTGACTGGTAAAAAGAGGGTAATGTTAAGATATCTTTTGGTTCTGAAAAAGAAAGGAGTTTTGAAAAATGATACTGACCATTTAGCTTGCACTCTGCTGTGCTAACGGCGTTGGTGTCTTTTGGTTTGTGGGCTTTGAGAAGAAAAGTGAGAGACTTTATCAGGTTTGGGTACTGTTTCACATCTGCAAACAACAACAGAGGGGAACACAAATTAAATAAAAAAGCATGAAAAAAATGTTGATCTAATAGTTTTCAGATGAAGCGAACGGTGAAAGGTGTGTGTATTTACACAGAAGGATGTCACTGGCAATGATCAAATCCCAATCTGGTTCCGAGATTGGAAATTCATCTCCCCATGTATCTGTCATGAAAAGAGCAAAACAGATAATCAATCAGGTGATTCGATAATGTGAGAGTGATAAAAAGGAAACTCACGCTTGACATGCGGCAAAGAAGGGATGATCTTGTTTGCAAGACAGTTGTGAGCAATATTGTCTTCAATCTCCTGATCATCGTAGTCTGAAGTAGTAATGTCGAGACCAAACTCTTTGTGAAGAAAAATAGCTAGAGCACCCGTGCCGCTGCCCGTTTGATTGTTTAAGACAAGAACACCTCAATCAGTCAGCTTTGGGCTTCCCAAGAACATGATTGATTACATGGAAATAAGACCATCTTAAGAGTGAAATCACGAAGTACCTTCCAATCTCGAGGCATCGCCGCCTTTGGATCAAGTGGCGATGCTGAACCAACCAATCTGCAAAGGCAAATGTGCCTGGCCACAGCAAGTTCGCGTTCAGCTGGTGGAAACCGAACTCCCGGATATGCAATTCCTGTTCAACCAAGGTTCACAATCAGCGAAACCCGTTAAACGAATTCATGGATTTCTTTCGTCAACGAAACACGATTCCTCAAATTAAACCCCAAAGGTAGATTACGATCCAAAGACCTATGAAATCAGAAGCTAAGGTTTCACTCTTTTCAACGGAGAAGATAAAGCTAAACCGGGAATTGGAATTACTAGGAGACGATATCGGGAGGGAAGAAATTACGGTTCCAGGAAACTGGTGATTCCTCTCGACGAAGCTCTGTCCCGTCTCCGTCGTTTCTCCATCTGAGAAAAATTACTGTTACTTTTCGCTACGTGTGCCCTTTCCTCCATCAAAGTAGAAACTGAAAAGACCAAGGATGTATCACTGACCCGAAGAGTCATCGTCGGCGGCGAAGAGGGAGGACGGCGAGAAGAGAGCAATATCCATGGGCAGTTCTCTAGAGTCGATGCGACACCGTCTCGTCTCTCACTCTTAATTATGCTCTTGCGTCTACCAAATCAATTTTGTTTTTCGATTACTATGATCTATATTTTTTTTCTTTCTTCCTTTTAGTGTCCACATTGTGAATATTAGTTTGAGCGAAATTTTGATTTCCGGTGAAAAAAAATAAAAAGAGAAATTTTGATGAGGTGAAGATGTTGTAAAAAAAAAACAAAGATAATGGCATGAAGACTATTGTCATAACGTCGGGCCTCACTCTAGACACGAATTATGGTTAGATTAACATATCCGACTTAATACAATAGACCATAATAAGTCAGCCCAACTGTTACACAAGAAAAAAAGAGGGTAGGGTACAAACAAGAAAAACAGAAACCTTTTCGAAGCTAATCGGACTGAAAGAAAGAGAATAGATACACACAAGAAAGGAAAGGGAGAAAATTAAGAATAAAAATTACATTCTCAAGTGAAATAAGAGAAGCCTTTTTAGCAAGTGCTTGTTCTTAAGATATAAGACCCCTCTTTCATGTGATGAATCTGAGTAACAAGTGACCATCACTGTGGACAGATCCATCCCATAGACGAGGACACATAGGAAGAAGAGATATCTACACTAGGTCGAGAGCTGGAATCTACCGCTCGGTTTTTTTCTTCTCCATCCCTGCCAAAAACCAAGAGCATGAGTTTCTAATGATTTTATGACACACAACAACTTTAATGGAAACAACAGAACAAAGACAAGACTTACAAAGGCGATGTAATATAAAAAGGTTAGTCCAGCCAGGACAACAAAACCGATTTGGAAAACGTTGTACCTGAGATACATTCGATTGCACATAACAAGAGGACGTTAATAGTCAGTACAATAACTATCAGTATAGGAATGAGGAATTTTATTTGCAAAAAGCCTAATAACACTACTTACTTGTATAGGTACTTGATTCCGCGAAGAGACTGCAAAGTGTGTCCAAATATCTCCTGAGCGGCTGTGGCTTGAGCATAATATCCAAATGCAGTTGCACAGAATTGAATCACACTGTATTTTCAGTCAGCCAAAACAAAATCAATTGTAAGAATCAAAGTTACTACTATATAGCTGATTGGTATTTATGAGATCAAAGAAGCCTACCTGATAGAACATAGAAGAATGAGACCCACATTGAAGAGGAAAGAGTTCATTAGAGTCGCCCCCCATCTGGAATCAAGTAAATTAGGCTTTAATGAGAAACCAAAATAAAAGAGAAAGACCTCTGAAACAGCAAAACCTCAAGATGAATTACTTCATTGGATGAATGGTAATGAAGACAAGCTTCAAACCAAGCATCATTGCCCCGGCAATTACAGCAAGTAGCAGGTAGAAACAGAAGAAAGCAAAGGCAGCGGTGCCAAGAAGACCTATAGAACAACAACATGCCAAATGTATCAACATAGAGCCAGGCGAGGCACAAAAGTAACATGGTATAGAGCAACCTAACAAATAAAGAAAATGAAGTTACCCCAGACATCATCCAGTTTGATGAAAACCTCATTAAGAAAAGGGGAGAGTGGAGGGTCAACAAGCAGATATATGATGATGTGTGCAATCCAAGCCACAGAAACGATCAATCTTCAAAGAGCAAACACAAATCTTTCAATCAGAGCTGAACCGAGGGGTTTTAGAGTGACAGAGTAAAACAATAACAAGATTATGTAAACACCAACCCTAAGATTCCAAGAATAAACTTGGCCAAGTATCCAAGGACGGTGAAAGCCCAAGCTGTTTCTGCCTGAAAATAGCAAGGCAAGGGAATGGTTAGATAACATAGATGTCTAGAAAATTAAAGTACCGAGACACTGTCACAGTGTCACCAACCTTTTCTCCTTGAGGGTACATCTCTTCTAAGAGGTTCACATCTTCTTCCAATTGGAGCAACTCCTGCAGGACACACGTAACGTATTTGAATCCACAATCAAGCATGCATAAAGCTGCCCTGGTTTCTACTTTCTAGCTAGCTCTTCACTAGGATTGATCAACCAAACTACAAATCAATAACTACTATGAACAGAGACATCAGTCAAGTTCGTAGACATGGAACAAATTCGAAATAAGATTCCAAACCTTCAGATATGATGTTGTTGTACCTTTTCAACTGCTTTCACATTTTTCCTCCACTTTCTGCCCTTAGCACCACTTCTTTCTTCCTGATGAAGTGCATCGGCTGCTTTCTTTAGTTCTCTTGCCTTTTTACCTAGTTCAGTTGCTTCCTGGAAAACATTTAGAGGAATTGTCAGGCCACTGAGAGTGCAAATGAAAAAAAAACTTCTCGCGGAGACAACAATAACCAGAAAAATGAACCTTTATATACTGTGACCGAGTGATAACAGCCTTTGGTCGCCTGATGAACGCAGTGATAAGTCCCAAGGGTAGACAAGCAATACCAACACCACCAAATATCTAAAAACATTAGAGATAAAAGAGTTCCTCAGAATCTTTAGGGGAAACCACAAAATGACAGCCACCAAAAGTCTTTTAACTCTAAGAGGAACACAACCAAGCCATGATATAAGAACACGTATGTGCGTTTTCACGCCAACAAGGTGTTACTTTCAATACCAAAGAACATTTTAGAATGATGTTCATACCGTGAAAAGCACTGATCCAACGATTGTAGCAAGAGCAACAACATATTCTGGAAACGTTGTCCGCATGGTCCACGTCTTCTCAGACGCGGCATTAGCTGTATATGCTGAGCACTGTCAAACAGTTCAATAGAGAAGGGAAGATATGTTAGTACATACTGAAATCTGCCATTACATAGACTTATGAAATATAAACTAATAGCAAGAACGCAATCAAATATTACCTGACGAGCAGTGTTACCGATGCAAGGCTGATTATTTGAAAACTGCCATGAAGTAGGGAAAGACGTTGTGGCAGACGACAAGTGCCTGACAGAGAAGTCCACCTTCCCAATGACTCCTGATACATTGTAGAAAGCGCATTAGAACCCAAAAACACAAACTTGAAAGCCTCGTAAAATGATTAAACTATTGGTCAAACATAAATCTCAGAACTTTCATCAAACCAGGAAGAATATGAAGAAACTAAAGCTCAGTAACAACTAACCGTATAATATTCCAAGCACCAGAGCACAAACAACAGCTGTAGTAACCACCCAAATCAAAGCACTTTTGATCCTCTTCCCAAGAGTCCTGCAGTAAAAATGCAAAGCCCAAAGTCAGCAACTTTCCATCTTTCAACTATCAACTAATAACTCAGAAATTATAAATTTGTCGAGAAAAAAACGAACTTGTCTTGGTCGCCTTCATAGAAGAACATGGCGAAGGGGATGATGAAGAACACGAGCACAGCGTCAACAATGTAAACGGCAAGCCACAGATCCTTCATGGGTAAGGTGAGATTGCAGGCACCGTTGTAAATCGAATGTCGACAAGCATGCCGGTTCGCCACATCTGCCGGCAACATGAGAATGGAGATCATGGCAATGGATAAGCCAAAAACGACGACGAACTTGGGGAAATACGCCTGGTTTGCATCATCTGGATGCTGATAGTTGACGAGGAGGTAGATGCTGGAGATGAAGACAATGACGCAAACAACGATCGCGACAATAACGAGAGCGAGGTTGAAATCGCCCATCGCGTGCAATCTACGAGGTCTCAAACCCCGGCTCGATTGAGAGAAGCAGCAACTATATTTGGAAACTTTAGGGTTCCTTGGGGATTCGAATTTGAAATTGAATTTGGGGGATTTTTTTTTTTTTTTTTGTAGATCTGGTTTCTTTTTGCCTGCCTCTCTCGATAACCAGACTGGAAAAACGAGGACTGTGGCCGGCCGGATATGTGACTTGAATTTTGCGTTTATATCATATTTACGCATAAGCCCTCACTTATTTGTCATATTTACGATAAAACCGTCACTGGTGACAGATAATGGCATGGGTGTTACAGTACTTTCAAGGGCGGGTCGAGACGAGACCAGCCTGTCCGAAGACACCGAACCAAAAGAGAGATTCGTTCGACCATAATTTCGATTTAATTAATTAGAGACACAATAATTTATCATACAACGGCGTCGTTTAGGCTCTAATTGATTTTTTTTTTTTTGGTAAGGTAGGCTCTAATTGATTTTAATCTTATTGATTTTCTATCTAAATTGTTATTTTTAATTCTAAACCAATAAAAAAAGAAGAGAGAGAGAAAGTATGTAATTGTTTTACCTTTTCCAAGTCTTCTCTCTCCAGTTTTTTGTCAACCCACCGTTCAACGTGACGATGAAGAAAAAGAAGAAGCCAACCCGTCGTTCAAATCTCTGTCATCCGTCGGTCCTCAAGATTAACCCCAAACCTGCGGTTAGGGTTTTTAACTTGTTCAATTCGATTCCTTCATCGATCGCGAGATGTCGCTGCCAGATTCTCTCCCGTCGTCTTCCTCTTCTCCGCCTGTGACCCGCGAAGAAGGCGGTTATATTCGTTTTGAACACGGCCAAGACAACGGTTTTGATCATCGTGATCGACCGCCATGGAATCGCTCCGAGTACGATTACCGCCACGGGAGCATTGTTGCATCGGAGAACGCCAGGAACAGTTCGAATTCGGAAGATCCTTGGTCCTGCGTTGTCGTCGTCGCTACCTTCTGCGTCTTCGGTGAGATTGAATTTTCCAATGGACTTTGAATTACTTTGATCGTTGATCGTGTACGTGGATTTGATTCAGTGTCGATGACTTTGGTTTTGGGGCTTTACGGAACAACGAACGTATGGCTGGGACCAAACTCTTCGTTCCTTATCAAGCCAACCTCAGTATTCGTCCAAAATGTGATTGTATGGTCTCTCCTCTCTTGAATTAAGATCCGCCATTGTTGAATCTAATTAAGATCCGCCATTGTTGAATCTTCTGATATCCTCCCCTTGTCGATTTTCTCAAGGTGGAAGAATTAGGGAACAAGGGATCCGGTATGATGCTCTACGGATTGAACCAACCCCCACAGCTCGACGTTCTGGCCAATTGGTCTGAAGTCCACTATTTAGCTGTGCCAAATGATTCTTACAAGGTAACTTCTCTCGGAGCTCCTTTACCTCCGGTATCTAGAAACGGGGGCTGATGCATTCTCTTTTGCATTTTTTTTCAGTATTGGATACAGTATCTGAACAAGGGGTCGCGAGTTAAAGTTGAATATAATGTTGAATCTCTCGGTTCTTCCCTCTATCTTGTGATAGCCCAAGGTATGCTACACAAGTATCCATTTCTAATGATTATTAGTTCAGTTCCTGTATTCCTTTTGATTGGCGAATTCTTGAGCATGCTCATGTATGTTAAGAAAGAAAAGCTAAAGTTGTTCAGCAAATGAGCTATTTATATATGCATTTATAATTGAAGGTGTGGATGGGCTCGCTGAGTGGGTTCAAGACCCTACGCGTCCAGACACGACATTATCATGGCATCTAATCTCTGGTTAGTGACCCGAGGTTTTAGCATGAGAGGTTTTACTCTGAAAATTCATAGACTTCACTCACACTTTACCTTATTTTATTTTTTCACAGATAGTGGTTTCATTGAGCAGGACATAACTAAATCGTCGAGTTATTACGTTGCAGTGGGCAACGTATACCTGAATGAAGTGAAGGTAATATAGCTGAAGCAACTTATGATGATATATATGCTGGAATTTAGATTTCTAGGGAATCTTCTCTCCTATACAATTGATTTGCATTCCTTCAGGAGCTCCGGTCACTAGTATTTTACTGCAAATAGCTCTCGTTTTGTCGGATTATACATCACTCTCTCTCACACCATATCTACGTTGTTCAGGCTTCAATTGACATTCAAGTTGAGGCAGTATTGTATGATACTACAAATGCTTATTACAATTGCACTTTCCCTAATGACAAGTGCACTTTAAGGGTTCCTTTATTTGGAACTAATGCTGCTGTACTAACCTCACCAGGTCCAAAGCTGGTATGTGACCCATTTCTTGTCTTGCTATTTCACTCTTACTGGCAAAGGATAGTTCACATTGTTATGCATATTCCAGAGAACCATTCTGAATACAACTCTCTTCTTGTTGTTCAGAACAATTCTAAGAATGAATTCTGCGCAAAGCTCTCGTACGAGCCAAGGTGGATTGCATACATAGTTTGCATGGGTAATTGTTTTAAAAACAATTATTACATGAAGTCATGTAAACCGATCTAGTTTTTGGAATTTATCATAAACTTTTTGCGTTTTTCCTTTATTTGCAGGTGTGGTGACAGCACTCTTGTTGATTGTCTCTAGTCTCTTCCATAAAAGGCAACCAGTCTCTGATGACGAAACCATTGATGAAAATGATGACGTAGCCCCTCTTATTCCGGGAAAAGACGATGATAACTCGAGCTGGTGCTCGTCCTACAGTTCTATCTTGACAAGTACTGAGGAATTGGAAGGTGCACACGGTGAAGCCTACAGTAGTACAAGATATCTCTGTGCTATTTGCTTTGATGCGCCCAGAGACTGTTTCTTCCTCTCTTGTGGACACTGCGTTGCTTGCTTCCAATGCGGGACACGGTAATATATAATATCCCATCCAATCCTTTCATTCTAATTATGTTTTCTGGTGCTCAATCTGAGTTTCGGTTTGGGTATTTTGAGTTTTCATTGCTGAGAACGAACATTGATGATGCTTTCAAAACTTATAATACGCAGGATATCTGAAACTTCGGGTTTTTGCCCGGTGTGTCGTAGGAAGATCAGGAAGGTGAAGAAGATCTTTAACGTCTAACATATCGAAATCCAGCACATACAGTGCACATTTTGTGTCTTTATTCCTCGCATTTACCGTATTTGTATAGAGGTAAAAGACAGAGAATGTGAGAAAGCCAAAATGTTTCTTTCTTTTTGTAACCAGCAGCTGGTGTGTGTTGCTACTTGCTACTGTCTATATGAAATATGATTTGAATGGATTCTGGAGTTTCGGTTTGGTTGTACCTATAACTATATTTCATTGACTCCGGTTTATCTGAAATCTAATTTTTCGGTTCTATAGCTCCGGTTGAATTGTTTGTTTTGCACTTTTCCACTTTGCAGCGTAATTTCGTGGTCCAATTTCATCTGATTATTTATAGTTTCGATCGGTGACATTATACTACTAATCGGGGATCATTTTCTTCGTTGGTATTTTTCTCGATATTTCTGAAAACGATGTTTTGTGACGCATAAACATAATTCAAGTTTATAATCTTTTTGTTAAAAACAAAAATAGAAAATCACATTAGCAGATTATATAGTGCCGATGCTGAACCGGTTTAGAAAAAGTGCCACGTGTCATACGATGAATGGCGAGGACACATAATTCACACTGTTCCATGTACACTATATCATTATTTCCGTTTGGGGTCTCAGGGGGTTCTGATTTGTGATTTCTGGTAACAAATCGCGACCTCGGCCTCTCTTCTTCTCTGCGCTCGCGACTCGTATGTGCTTCGTATGTGCTTTCTGTTCCTCTGTTTCTCTCTCCACCTATCTGTCTCTAGCTCTCCCCAGGCAGGTTAATTTCATCTCCTTCTCTGTTGTTCTCCCTCATAATTTCTGCTAACGTTGGTTTCCGCTGATCTATTAACCCCGGCTTAAAATTCGCCTGATGTGTTTATGATGTTTTCTAGATCTTCTTCGAGGAGCCTGCGTGCTAGGTTTTCTCCGCGTTCTTCCTTGTCTATCTCTAGATCTGTAAGTTACGACACATCCTCCTCTGCGTCGTAGCGGTTTCCGTTGAATTCCGTTTAATTTCGTTTCTTATGATCCTCGTTTCACTCGCCTCTGCTCGATTTATGCATTTTCTGTTTACAATTCGTGTGATTATATCGGTTTTAGTATCATTGAATCTCTTTACTCGTTCGGTGTGAAGTCTATTGTTTGGGTATGCACTATTTCGATTGAACAAGTATGTTAGGGTTATTCCTTTGATTCCGTATGTGGTATCTCTAGTTGACCTCAAATCCGTAGAATGTTTCCAAATATTGATTTTCGCCAAAACTGATTTGAAAGTTTTTGGATCTCTATAGGCTTATATCAGAGTCCATGGGCACATTTGTAAACACTAGTGCTGTCCTTTCAATGCTCGTGTTCCTGAGTTTCAACTTATTTTCACCTGTGGCAGTGAAAGGTAGAAGCAGCTGATTCCTGGAACCATGATGTCCTTCGAAATGAATGATCGGAAAAGTACGTCTACATTGTCTTTTGTATGAATAATTCCTGCTTTTGAAGAGCTTCCTGTTACTTAGTTCTACTTAGCTTTAGAGGGCCACCTTTTGCTCATCGCCTTCTTAACTATACTTCATCGTTTGTTATGTGTTTTGAAACAGAAATTGGGTTAGGGCTGACAGCATTTGGCGTATTTTTCTCGTTTTTGGGGATAGTCTTTGTCTTTGATAAAGGATTACTTGCCATGGGAAATGTAAGTGCCTCAAAAGTCTCTGTTTCTTATGCTTTTGGCTGCTATTCTTGCTTGTGTTCGAAACTGTTACTGAGCCCCCGTTTCTTTTCTGGCCTTGTTTAGATTCTATTCATCTCTGGGGTTAGTCTAACCATTGGGCTCAAGTCTACCATGCAGTTTTTCATGAAGCGTCAAAACTATAAGGTTTGTTCTCTTCCTCGTCAGTATCTCTGGCTCAGTAGGACGGGGTGTTATACATAATTTCTTTATATGTTATCCACTCAGGGAACAATTTCTTTTGGGGTCGGCTTCTTCTTTGTAGTCATTGGATGGCCTATCCTGGGAATGATGCTGGAGACATATGGCTTTTTTGTGCTCTTCAGGTCCGTTCCCTTTTTCCTCTTCCTTACTGCTATTGCATATGTGGAAACATAGACAATTACTAACAACGTTTTCTATTTCAGCGGCTTCTGGCCAACCTTGGCAGTTTTTGCTCAAAAGATACCCGTTCTCAGTTGGATCATTCAGCAACCATATATAAGATCGGTATGTGTCCAATTCTAAATTCACTGCAAAAGAACACGCATTGTCTCAAGAAATCAGAACAGGGAAGACAAACTTTATGGGCGAATACTTTCCATTAGACTACTACTTTATGTTATCGATAAACTTTGAGTTTCGAGGCCTAGGTGTTTTCTTATTTTCCATCAACTTTAGCTAATACTCTGTTGCAGCTGTTGACTTATGCGATTGATTGACCTTTTTTTTGTTTATGTGATGCACAGTTCTTTGACAAGTACCGGGGCAAGCGTGTGCCTGTCTAGTCTCCGCCCAACTCGAGAGAGGATTCACTGAGCCAGATGCAGCGGAACAAGTAATTAAATAGTCTTTGGAAGAAGAAGTTGGTATGCTTGTCGACAACTCCTGTAGAAAACTAAACCCCATAGGTGAAAGAAAATAGCGTGGAGCAAAACATACGACTCGAAGATGTGTGTGTCTGTGTACTTGCAAACTCAGTGACTTAGACTTGTTGACGGGTTTGTAATCGTTTTGGTTTAAGATTTGTAGTTTTTATTTTGGTTTTCGAAATCTTCCCATTTGTTTGCATACATTACAAAATTGTTCACCACACCGAGATTTGAGGGTCTCTTGGAAGTTGCGAGTTTTTGGGACCGTTGCGCTTATCCTCTCGCGTGACATGTGCATTGTTGAAATCCCTTTGTCAAAAAAAAAAAAATGTGCAATGTTAAATCGTATAGCAACGTGCCACTTAATGAATGGTTAAATAAACAAAATCTCAGTGCACCTAAGCGTACCTGATCACTCTCTCTCGTTTGTTTCCCCCGAAAAAAAAGAAGATGGAATCGTCTTTTCTAGCCGTTGAGCTTGAAATTGAATCATCATCACTCTGGTTCTTCTCATCGTCGCCTTTTTCTTTTTAACCTATTTTTGTCTTCTTATCCCCAACGAACTTTTTCCCGTTTTGATCTGATTGCTACGGATCTCCGGTGAAGCAAAACACTGGAGATGAAGTCATCGAGGATGAAGTTTGCAAAGAAGTTGAAATCGATTAAAGCCGGGGAGTATCTGAATCAGGATCGGATTCTCCAGGTGCTTTCAGCTGCTGATGGGATCTCCGAATTTCTTCCCAGGATATCTAATCCTGTTTCCCAGTTAACAGCAGGTTCTATGTGGAGATCCCCTCAAAGGCTTGAAGATCAAATTGCCGATGTAACGGAAAACGAGAAAGGAGGAGGAGAAGCTTCTGGAAGTCTCGTCGGCGATGAGGAGAACGTTCGGCCGCCGGTGAACCAAATTCCGAGAGTTTTGAGTGACCATAGTAAATCGGCAGTTTCATGCGGATCCGATGCAGGTATCGGCAGGAAGAGTTTCGGATCTGGATTCAGAAGACCTGAATTGAATTCGAGCACACTTTTCGATCCGAAGCTGCTCGAAGCGTTTGAATTAGCTGTGGTGTGCTTTAGAAGGATAAACGATTTATCCCGAGAATCCAGAGTCGATGGTGATGAAGAAGACGATATCGTCTTTCCCGCCGATGTAAGCGAAATCGAGGAAGAGAGCACCGAAAAAAACCAGAATAACCTTCCGCCCGTGATAGGCGTCGAAGAAGATGAACGGAGAGACGAAAAAGTCCTTCGCAATGACGCCAAGCAAGGAGAAGGAGGTTACCGAAAAGACTATGATACCCTTCAGATAGTAAGCGCGATCACGGAAGAAGTCGGAGTGGAGAAAAGAATCATCGGAGAAGACGCGACTGGAAAAGAGGGGAACATCCTTGTGGACCCGTTATTGGGATTTGATGAGCGGTGTCCTCCGGGAGGTAGGGAGTCCGTTGTTTTCTACACAACGACTCTTAGGGGAATCAGAAAAACATTCGACGACTGCAACATGATCCGGTTTCTGCTGGATAGCTTTAAGGTCAAGTACTACGAGAGGGACGTGTCGATGCACAGACAGTACAGGGAAGAGCTCCGGAGAATTTCAGCGGCGGAGGAAACGGATGTTTTGCCTCCGGTTTTGTTCGTGAAGGGAAGGTGCATAGGCGGAGCCCCGAGGGTATTGGGTCTGCACGAGCAAGGGAAGTTTAGGGCTTTGTTTGAGGGCATTCCAATCGCCGGAGAGAAACGTTGCCAGCGGTGCGATGGGTTCAGGTTTTTGATGTGTGATGGATGCAGAGGTAGTCGCCGGATTGTCTCTGGTGATGGATCCAGGATTCAGTGTTTGTTATGTAACGAGAATGGGTTAATCGTGTGCGTTGATTGCTCCTAAGACCATTTTTTTCTTCTGTGTATATATATATATATATATATACACAATTTGATTAGGTTTACTCATTCTTTTTAAGTGCTATAGCGATATTTTTATATCATATGGGATCGGTTTGATTTTGGTTCTGTGTCCACTTCAAGTTGGGTAGGATTGGCCTCACTGGTATCATTTTCTATAGTGAGGTAAACATTGTGTGCTGTTTATATTCACTCTGGAGAAATTGGACCCCGTTTATCTAGTAAAACTTCAGTTTACATGTGCCTGATGAAATAGGTGACTAAAGAATGCAAACATAGCACTTTCTCAAAAACCGACTAAAGAATGCAAACATATCCGGAAAGAAACCACAAGCATGATGCACAAATCATGAAAACGATCTTGTCTGTTAGGCTTGTTATAGCTATGCCTGAAACTACATATTTATATAAGAAGTAGAGGCTATGTAAATTCTTGGAAACCAAACTTAATACCGAAACAGTTGCAGAGCTTAGTATGAGGAAGATTTCATTTCCAGGATCAAACATTTCAACCTGATACTAAGCTGCTGTCCGAATCTGATACCATCTATACCTAGTGATAAAACTTCCTTTAACTGAACAGCAAGGTTCCCACAAGCTCAACAGCAATGGATGGAAGAAAATTTCATTACCAAGATCAAGAGAGTACATTATTATAACTGACAACTTTTGTTCTTGCAAATAGAAGAAATCTATTGCGAGATTACAATAAGAAAACACTACAAGGAAGACACAAAGGATACAAACTATCAATATCATCTTTTCTTTGAGAGAAGATTACTGAAAATGGTCTGATAAATCTGAAACCATTTCGTCTGAAATTTTACCTTCTTTTCACTCGGAGCGATTAGCGAACCTCTCAACCTTCTCGTCGTTGAGGTTGATCCCAACCATGGCTTCTCCGAGCCCACAGCTCACCTCCGCAAGCATATCCGGGTCACTGTAATGAGTCACGGCCTGTACAATGGCACGCGCGCGACGAGCTGGGTCACCGCTCTTGAAGATACCCGAGCCGACGAAGACGCCGTCGCATCCAAGCTGCATCATGAGAGCTGCATCGGCCGGAGTAGCGACTCCACCGGCGGCGAATTGGACGACGGGAAGACGGCCAAGCTGTTTGGTCTGCATCACGAGATCGTAGGGCGCGGCTAATTTCTTAGCGAAGGTGAAGACCTCGTCTTCGTCCATGTCCCGCAAAACCCTGATGTCACCCATCACAGACCTCACGTGCCTCACGGCCTCCACAATGTTCCCAGTCCCAGCCTCGCCTTTGGTCCTAATCATCGCCGCGCCTTCACGGATCCTCCTCAGAGCTTCCCCGAGATTCCGGCAGCCGCAAACGAAAGGGATCCGGAAATTATGCTTGTTGATGTGGTGATCTTCATCGGCGAGAGTCAAAACCTCGCTCTCGTCGATGTAATCGATTCCAATCGCTTCGAGGATTTGGGCCTCGACGAAATGACCAATCCTAGCCTTGGCCATCACCGGAATCGTAACGGCCTGCTTGATATCCTTAATCATCTGAGGATCGCTCATCCTGGCAACGCCTCCTTGAGCGCGAATATCCGCCGGGACGCGCTCCAGAGCCATGACGGCGCAAGCACCAGCTTCCTCCGCGATGCGAGCCTGCTCTGCGTTGACGACATCCATGATAACTCCACCACGGAGCATCTGAGCTAAACCGACCTTAACGGAGAACGGAGATTTCTTCGCCTCCGTTATCGCACCGTTGCCGTAAACCGCCACGACGCCGGTTCCTTCCATAATCGGAATCAGAGAGAGAGAGAGAGATTAAAGAAAGAGAAATTTGTGGAGAAAATGGAAGAAGATTGGTGAAGCAATTTCTGGCCGGTCCTCGTCTATCTTGGATTCGTCTTTATAGTGAGTGTTTGTGGCGGTGTGTAATAAAAGATAAAAATATATTAGTACTGTAGATGTTTTCTTTTATTTATTTAAATATATATCATATTGCATTTTCATTGGGAAAAGTGGGGTCGGTTATGATCGTGCGGTGTAGATCTAAAACACGCGATTTCGATTTTCGGGTTAACACACATGTTTAGTGGGACTGCAATTAAATATTTTATCATACAACAACATAAGTTTAGAGATTGAAGCGAGCCGTCCGAATTTTGATTATCTCTATCAGTGCTAAATGCATTGCGAATCTGTAACGTAATCAAACAACTATGACGATGGATTAGTCTGCGATAAACCACTAATGTTTGAACTTCGAATCCGATATATAGTATAAAGTATAAACATATTAATCATATGGTCAAACAGTTAATTTTTACGTATAAAATTCATAGTATTTCTTTATGGGAAAAAAATCGGAAAAATCTTCTGACACCAAGAAATGTAACTGGACCTCATAGAATCCACGACTGTCGCTCTAGTCCCATTAATTGTTGCATAAAAGACAAAGAAAAAAAAATTGCGCAGAAAATCTTTTTAAGTTATTCACAATCGTTTATGAGAAATATTCATTTTCTTTTAGAATTGTTTTAGTTTTATAATTGAAATATTTCAAATCAAATAGTTGAAAGGAAAAGAAAAACAATCCTAAATATAAAATCTCAAAAATGGCAGTTTAGGATATTAAAAAGAAAAAAGTTTAAAAAAAAAATAGGCGGCTGTGGTTGAAAAGGAAGGCCCGCCTCTCGTTTGCCAATCAGTAGATTTGTCCACTCACTCGACCCGGCGGCCCAACACTTCCAACTTGGTCTTTTGACTACTTGACTCCAATAATGATGACAAGTCCAAAAATTTACTTTGACTACTCAATCTATCACTTTTTCTTAAGTGCTTTCAAACAATATATTCATCATAACAAATTGTCCACGCATCAGTGGGCTGGCTACCTTTGGTGTTTAGGTTTGTTCTTAAGAGTTGTTTCTAGCTTTGGCGAGTCCAGAAAAAAAAATTAGTGGTGTCAAATTTAAATTCCTACACATTATTTGAGAAGTAGAATTAGTAAAAATTGCTGATGTGTCACATTCATAATCAAAGTTAGTGTATTGTATTGATGACATGTAAATGTGACATGTCAAATTTCCTAAAATAAACAAAATATTTTGATTGACTAAATTAAAATTAAAGAAACTTGAAATTAAACATAATTACACTAAATTATAAATAATTTTAAAGTAACAAAAAAGATAATTATTATGATTAATTCTTTTACATATATTCATAATTAGATAAAGTATTAGTACAAAAATTTTACAATACATATACATATTTATATATTATAATTTCATATTAAAAAAAATATATAATATTAGATTATCCAATAAGATAGTAAATATTATATATATTAATAATGTTTAAAGTATGATATATTTTTATTTTGGAAAGTTATTAATTTATGATAATTTATAATAATAGCATCTAAAAAGGTTTAAATTAGATACATTATTAAATAGTAGAATTTAAAATAAAATAGAATCATGATACAATAATTTAACGAATAAAAAGATTTTAAAATAATAAAATAATAATTAACTTTTATTAAAAGTTTAAAAAGTAACATAACTTAAAATAATTTGTTTGTTCGAACCATTACTTATTATGGCAAATGAATAAAGTATATACTAATTATTACTATTTTATAGTATTAATATGACCATATATTTGTATATAATTTTAACACTTTTTATACTGCTGTTTTTTTAAATTTACATAGTTTTGTTACCATCTCATCTTCTCTTTTATCATATTTTACATAAAAAGAAAAGTTTATATCATATTCATATGTATATACGCATTTTCATTGTATATCAAGAATTTAAGATCATAAATAAAATAAAAATAATCGAATGAAAGAATAAATGATAATAAGATGAAACAAATATAAATAAGAAGTAAAAACAAACATAAATCTTTACAGTTTTAGTTTTTTCATAAAATTATTGCAGTTTGTTTGACAAAGTTATCTAAAAAATCTTAAAAAGACGCGTTATTTTTAATGAACACATGTGTATACCAAATTTTATAATATACACTTGCTTTTATAAAAATATGAATTCACAAATTTATAACAAATTCTTATTATAATTTTTATTGAAAAGGAAAATTACTAATGGATTATCTAATGTACTATATTTATCTTCATGGTAAAGTGAAATCTTATATTTTAATTTTTTAGAATTTTTTGTAATTTTTGTTAATATTTAATTTAATTTTTAATTTGAAATTATATTTCACAAAATGGAGAAAAATAATTTACCAAAAACAAAAATCGCTGAAAAATAATAAATTTTGATTTGATACTAAACGATAGAAATGATTTTCGTGATTGTTGATAAAAGCCAAAAACTGTATTGTGTAAAAACATAACGTTTGCAGAAAATATAAAAAAAAACTAATCAACACCTAAATATTACAATTTACTTATTTTTAGCTCATACTTACATGCATATATATATACATATTTATTTCTTTTATAAAATTCAATCATAACATATTATATATATATATATATATATTACAAAATATATGCATTGCTATTTTCTTTTAACACATGAAAGCCATACTCGTTTTTTCCACAAATATGCGTATGAATATAAATATTAATTATGCAAAAGTCAAAGTCCCATACGAACTTGTCGTCCATGAAATTTGTTAACCTCGATTACAGTGCAATCATCTACCCGCTTTTAAGATAAATAAAAATGGTAAAACCCAATTTGGTTTAATTAACAATAGATAAAAATATATATATATATTATGTACGAATAGAGTATCATCAATATACAATATTAATCATATATTAAACATATAAATTATTTTATAGTCCGTACACGGTGCGAGCCGATCACCTAGTTAAATATTATTTATTAAAGAAAATAGACTGAAAATTAAATAAGAGGTTTCATTGTAGAAATTCGAAGGTGGGTCTATGGATAAATTTTTTATTTATAATATATATGGTGTCAGGTGAATCCATATCCTTACAAGTGGACTCGCCATTTTATTTTTATATAGCATTTGCAGCTTCTAAATTTCATACTCATTTGAAATTCAAGAATCCGAAGAACCATAACCAAATGCATATTGCATATACACATAGAAAAGGTATAGTGAACACGAAGCATCCAACAAGTAAAAACCAAGCAGAGCTGATAAGATCTACTGCAACAATAAAGCTTACAAAGGCTCTTTATCATCCTCCTAACCTACACAAGGTGTGGGCATCTCGTAGGGTTTCTGAGTCTTGTATACATTGGTAGTGAATCTAAATCACTAGCAACACATTTTCCTAAAGCTCAGCTGCATGCATGCCAATGTTAGCATTTTAACCTCTAGAAAATTCATCTTTTTTACTTTGTTTAGAGCTTTTTATAAAGAAATAAATTTAATTTTTTTTTGAAATAAAAAATTAAATTGAAACAAAATTGTTAGGTATTGAGTGTTACCTAAGGCAGCAACACATGTTTTGTCAATAAACTTTCTTTTGACATAGTATTTGATATGGACATTTTGACGTAAGAGATGTTGCAGATATGTTCCCTCTATATATTTAGAAGTATGAAGAATAGTATAGACATTTATCAATTCCATATTATATCTAGTTTCTTCGATTGATTGTGATTTCACTAGAGCTTCAATCTTGTTATAAATAGTTTGCATATTTTCGTATAAATAGTTTGCATATTTTCTATATTGGTGAAGCCAAGACACTACAAGAAAACAGTTTGATGACAACCATATTCTAACTAAAGTATTGATAGAAAATAAATCTTACTATTTAGTGATGAATTTCTGACCAACGTATGAATTTGGTCACAAATCAATTCACTGATGAAAAATTTGGACGAAAACTTTATAACCAAAAATAATAATTGGTCTAACCAAAGTTGTGGTCAAAAATAAGTCAAAATTTTTCAACTTTTTGACTATTTTTGAAATATTTAAGCTTCTTATCAATTTGTGATCGAAATTAATTAATTTCAGATTTTCAAAATTTAAATAAAACCTTCACAATTATAAATAAATTTAAGTATACCGAGGATGTTCATTTGAATTGATAGAAAACCGTTAATGAGATGAGCATCTGAGACACTAGGTGCTAAACCGGGTTTTAATGCTTAATATCTAACAACCATTTCGGTATCGGATTTCCACCACTCCCCTATAGGAAACAAACCGGGAATTTCAAATTGTTAACCAAATCAGAAATTTAATGCCGTCCATCATGATTTAAGACCTAGTACGATGAATTCTACTCCATGTGGTTTAGGGAACGGATAAGGTAGACTCGGTTTAGATAGAGTCACAATGGCCGCGTAATTTCCATTTACACAGGCAAGATTTGTTATGAAAACACATGCAACATTTAAACTAGTTGGTTCTGGGTTTAAATTTGTTCTTAAAAAGTTGTTTGTAGTTTTGCACTTAATATCACATAGAAAAGGCATCCAAAAAAATAAAAACCTCACCCACAAAGGCTCATTCTTATCTTCCTAACCTACACAGGGGCACAAGGTGCGGGCATTTTTTAGTGTCTTTGAGTTGCTCATATATCGACACTCAACTCAAACCACTCGGTATATCTGTGATCACTCTGAATGCTCAGTTCTCTTCTAACCGAAGTCTCGTGGCAATACGGTTATAGAAGTACTTGTCGTTTGAGAGTATCACAAGGAACCCGTTTTCCTGAAGCTTAACCGCAAGCATACTTATGTCGACTAGCATATCAATTTCAAGTAGAGGCGTCTTTTTTTCAGCGGCATCAGCACAGGTTCTTCCAATGAACTTTCTCTTTACGTAGTCTTTTACAAGGACACCACAACGTGACATACTATGGACATTTTGACTTAAGAGATGTTGCAAATATGTTTCCTCCACAAATTTAGAAGCAGGACAAGCATGATGGATTGCGTAAATATTTATCAATCACGAACTATATTTCGTTTGTTTTGTGAATTCTGATTTCACTAGATTTTCAATTTTGATTTATAGATTTGGTCAAAACTAGGTTATTTTAACTTCTTTTGACCATTTTTGAAATATTTGAATTATGAAGTGACCAAATTTGATTAATTTCAGATTTTTATAATTGTTGTATTACTGATAATAAAAACTTCACAATTAATAATTACAAAATGGTTAATATATAGAAAATAATCTAGAATCTATAGATCAAGAAAAGCGACTACCAATCTTCTCTGCAGGCTCCCTCTTGTAAGCTGGAATGCCAAACTAAAACTCACTGCAAAATTGTTGGCCCACGGCGATTCCCTTAAACCTCTCTGTATTGATTTCGAAAGAAGACAAAAACGTCATGTTAGAATGTAGAAATCGTAGTACAACGAAGCCAAAAAAGTAGGACGGGAAAATTTGATTAACTGAGGGCGAATGTCCAAGAAAGTAGCAATTTCTCACCTCAGGAAGAGACAAGACACTGAGAATCATCAAACAACATTGCAAAGAACTGAAAAAAAAAAAAAAAATCTCATGAGCTAAACTGTTAAGCCTACCCATCAATCTCCTGGAGAGCCTGAGAGCCATTGGAACCAACGGATTCAGAATCTCTTCGCTGTAAGAAAGAGAATCAAATAATCAAGAACACGTTCGTTTTCAATAATCTATTTTTTGTTACGGAATGCAACCTTAAAGAAAAAATAAAACAGAGGTTTCAGTTTCATTTCACAACAGATAACTCCAAACAGTTAAAAACAGAGCGGCCATTGAAGCGCTTGTTCGAGACGAGGAGATTGATAAGCATCATCGAGATATTGAAGCTGGCGTGGAGGTTTACTTGGCGTAAGAAAAGAGTAAAAGAGAGACTGGGAATGAAGTGAAGGGTTCATTATGCTGAATTGTGATTGTTGTTGTTCAAGCGAGATGAGCTTGGAGAAGGTGATCGATATGAGATCATCTAGAGAGTATAGGTTATGATCGTGATGAGATTGTAATCTGTAGTTCTCTGTTTCAGCATCGTGAGTCTGTAATTGTAGTTTTGATAGTCAATACAAGAGTTAGAGATTACGTTACTCTATCAGAAATCCCCACGGCGAATTAAAAACAAAACAGACGAAATAACTCCACACAGAAACAAAACGATCAAAATCACGAGATATCTGAAAACGTTTAACTGATAGAACTTCACTCACCATATCTCCCGTAGCTGGTCAGAGTAAAACATGATTCAGCTTGAAAAAGAAAAAGAAAAGAGAGAATCAACTCGTTGCGTCTATGGAGTCTGGAGAAAAAGCTAAAGCTGAATCTGAGTAAATATCTCTATGTGAAAAAGGAGGAATGCTAAAGATATACTTAAACGGTAGAATTCCGAGGGACCATATAGCAATTTATTTCTTAGATTAAAACGACGTCGTCACAATATATACATTTATCGTCTCTTTTGGGAAAGACGTCAAAAATGGAAACCAGTTCAATTGTTTTCGTATCAGATAGAAAGAAAACGCATCTCCATCGTCCTTCTCTCTAAAGTCTAAACCCTACGCCACAGAAGAAGAGAGATATGCGTATCGATTCTTCACGTTGCCATCGAAGCTCTGGGCAGTAAAATCATTGCTTTAACCGATAATGGTGGGAATCATGGTTTCGTATTCTAAAGATAGGCTTCAAGGTCTCGCGAGTTCCGCCAAATCAGCCACGGAATTGCCTCCGAAGCTGAACCGCTTGCGTAATTTGCGCCGGTATTTGCAAGGAGTCGCCTCCGTCTTCCCCACCGAGCTTCTTCCTCTCCTTTTCGACCTTCTCTCCGATCAATTCGGTGCTGTCCGCAAGTTTGTCGCCGAGTAAGCTCCGTTTTACTAATCTGTAACCTTTTTCCGATTAGTTGTTTCAATCCTGCCGTTTCTACAATTTCTTGGATATCTTTGTAATTACACAGACATAGATGGATTTCCAGAATTGTTGTTTCATCCCGGATGGTGAAATTGTTGATCCACAGTTTATACAAATGACGCACAGTTTCTTGCTTTCGTGTATCTACTTGCTGTTAATCCTGAACAATAATTCTCTTCAGGGAGTGATTATAAGATATGGTTTTGTGTCTGTCTTACTCTCTCATTAGCTATGATTAGAAGGAGTCTATTTTGCGACTAGTATAATCAAGGACGTGTTCCTCTCTTCAGCTATAAGGAATGTACATAAGTCGCTGAACCTCTGATGGTAATTGAAATGCAGGATACTTGGTGAAATTGGCTTGAAATATGTGGAATTTTTACCTGAAATAGTGCCCCTTTTGATTAAATCTCTCAAAGACGAGACACCAGCTGTGGCGAGGCAGGTCATAGCGTGTGGAGCTGATCTATTCCGTTCCACCCTCGAAAGAGTGGCAGTTCAGGTTGTTGTTTTTTTTTTATTTGAAGGATCTGCATCTGTGACTTGCTCGTCCTGCATTTGGTACGTGAATCCCTCGTTATTTGGCATGCTTATTGCTATTTGGCTGTCTTCCAGGGTTTGCATTCTAGTGAGTTGGATGAGCTTCTTGAATCTTCGTGGACATGGATGGTTAAGTTCAAGGATGAAATATGCTCCGTGGCTTTCCAGGTGAGAATTAACGCTTTCTCTAATTTCCCCGTGGGTTGTCTATCTTGTCTGATTGTAGTTTTTCTCGTGACTTGTACATTAGCAAGGAAACAGTGGTATCAAACTATGCGCTGTGAAATTCGTGGAAGCGCTTATCCTTTTGTATACACCTGACCCTAGTGGCTCTTTGGAATCTCCTTGTCACAAAGGTACTTATCTATTTACGTGAAACTGGAAGTTTGTTGTTTTATTAGTATCATATAATTGAAACTAGTTGCTTATACCATTTAGTTACGTGTCCTCAAGGAATTCAAGCAGATTTTAATATATCTATTCTTCGTGGGGGGCATCCTCTTTTGAATATTGGAGACTTGTCGATTGAGGCCAGCCAGAAATTGGGTTTACTGCTTGATCAGCTTAGGCACCCTGCAGCAAAATCTCTAAATAGCTCGACGATTATTGTTCTCATCAATAGGTGAGTTGTTTGTTAAGTGCATATACTTGTGCTAGTTAATTTTGTATTGTTCAGTCAGTTTGAAGCTCGGCAAGAGTATATGTTTCGTTCTATGACTCTTTGGATCACTTTTGTCTAGAAAATCTTGGTAATCTAACATGGATGAAAAACTTAGATTTGACGTTTATTGTCTGAAGAGCATCCAATCTAGTGAGGACTAGGTTCCTCTGATTAGAGCGGGGTAAATGAAAGTATGCATTGCTGCTCACGCACCGTTTCTAGTATTTAAGGGAAAACTGTGTTTAGTGTATTTATGGAGATCCAGGATGTCATGTAAATTTGTCTTATGGTTCAAGTATTCCTCTTCAATTGATTCTTTTTCGTATACAGTCTTTCATCAGTTGCATTGAAACGTCCTGCAAATTGTGGACGAATTCTGCCTGTTCTTCTGAGCTTGGATCCCCTAAGCTTTCTCAAAGGAGTGCATGCAGCAGCAGCAAATCTTGCCCTGAAGACTGTATTTCTCTCCTGCTTGAAATGTACACATCCCGCTGCTGCACCGGTATTGTTTTGCTTCTGCCACCTCTTAAGGATTTAGTTCACTCTTATTTTCTAATTTACGATTAATTATTTTGCTTTATTCTGGGCTGGTATACATTCACTGCAACCAAACGACCATAGTCCAGTGCTTCGTTTTTGACCTAGTTTACTTGCTATCCTATCGTTACTAATCAATGAATAGTTATAACCATTCTTATATATATTGAGTTGGTAATATTCTCCATGGAGTTGTTTTTCATAGTTTATTTGCAATTACTTAGATCCATGTGCTGTCAATTTCTTTCAGTGGAAGGATCGGTTGAATGGTGCTCTGAAAGAGATAGAAGGTGGCAGTCGCGCAGTCAAAGCTGAGGACCTGTTTTACAAGACTAACGGAAGCATTCAGGACAAAGACAGTGTAGAGGATGCAAAGGTAGTTTGTTCCTCTTTCCATCTATAACTGAATCTAGGTGTTTATGGTTGTGTGTGCATGCATCTCTATTTTTATTGGCTATAAAAATACTAGTTTCAGGTATCAGTGGAAGAGAATCCTCAATGTACAAGTTGTGTCGTTGCGGAAAGCGACTCTAGTAGGAAAAGATCTGGATCAGAATACAACATTGATCTGAATGGAGATGCTTTGAGTGGAAAACGATTAAGGATAACACCCTCTGTATCAGGAGAACCTACTGAAGGATCGAATTGTAACGATGTTGGCTCCCTACCGCTGGTTACTTCGACGTCAACTGGACCAAGCAATAGCAGAGGAGTCAGTGATAGTGGACCTGTTCAGCAACTGGTTGCTATGTTCGGAGCCTTGGTTGCTCAGGGTGAAAAAGCAATTGGGTCTCTAGAGATTCTTATTTCAAGTATTTCTGCGGATTTGCTGGCCGATGTTGTGATGGCTAATATGCATAATATATCACCAAATGGTTCTTCGTATGCCGATGGCACCGATGAGTTGGTGATGAACATGTGTATAGTTGGCAGTGATGCACAAATTAAATATCCACCATCATTTGTGGCTGGTGTTCTTTCACTGTCATCTGCATTCCCACCGATTGCTGCCCTGATAAATCCTCACATTCCGAAAACTGAAACTGTATGGATCCTCTTTACCGATTAAATATTTATCTGCTATAACTTATTGCGTTATTTCTGTTCCTTGTTTTGCTATCTAGTCTTTAAAATTGTATTCTACACTAAAATCTCACCATTGACAGGAAGGTGAAGAATTCTGTCCTGATCAGGTGGACCAGCAGATGTTTCCAGCTGAAGATGCAGTTCTTGCAACTGGCTTATCAGCCTCTTCTGATACTTCTTTTCCAGTAAATGAAGATATCTTGTTGCCACCAAATGTGCATTACATAGGGAATATAGAAAGTGGCATACCTGGACTGGATTCTTCTGCTCAACATGATGTATTATCAGAAGCCCCTGTTACTTCTGTATTGGGTTTTACGAATGTGGAGGATGCTAGCAAGAATCAAAATGCGAGTTTGAGTGGAGAACTTATTCTCGACGTGATTCCCTCAGCATCAGTAGATAAGTCTGAGGAATTTAGTCCAAAGGCGACTGGCACAGGTTCTAACAATGTGGTATCCTCAACGGCAACTTCACTTTCTTCTACGCCTCAGTTTGTGTTGCCTAAGATATCAGCACCTGTTGTTGACCTTTCTGATGAAGAGAAAGACAGTTTGCAGAAGCTGTTGTTTTTGCGCATTGTTGAAGCATACAAGCAAATATCGATGTCTGGTGGTTCACAACTTCGCTTTTCTCTTCTTGCTCATTTAGGAGTTGAGGTCATTTTCTAAACTATATTTTTCGACATTTTCTTTTTTGCTCCTGTAATTGTTCCGAAGTTTTTTTTGTCCTATTTTATAAATTTAAACCTATCGGCCTCTGCATGATTCTTGCCTCTACTCTAAGAGCCTAGTTTGTGGTAGAAAGTGAATATTTCTGGTACTTGCCAGTTGTTGTCCGATTTCTATGGCTATTCATTGTTCCTGTGTAGACCTGTTAAATGTGACCTAGTCGCTACCAATATTTCTGCAAGATGATCGTTTGAAGCATGATGGCATTCTGTCTCACGGTAATTGATCGTCACATTTGCCATTTTTGCAGTTTCCTTCAGAATTAGACCCTTGGAAAATATTACAGGAGCACATCCTTTCGGATTATTTGAGTCATGAGGTGAGAATATGTTTTCGTGACTTTATAATTGAACTATTTTTAATACATGTTTACTGTATTAGTAGCATCGAAAAGCTGAATTATGTTCGATGACATCCTATTTGATTCAAAAAGCCATTTATCTGATTATCGTCAATTCTGTTTTCAGGGACATGAGTTGACTGTGCGGGTTCTTTACAGGCTTTACGGAGAGGCAGAAGCAGAACAAGATTTCTTCTCGTCAACTACCGCTGCGTCTGCATATGAAAGTTTCTTGTTGGCTGTGGTAAGCATTCAGTTTTTGTTTGCATCTTAGTGAAAAAATTTCTAGGAAATTTCTCAGAAACATCTTTATCTTCTAGGCTGAAGCACTTAGAGATTCTTTTCCACCGTCTGACAAATCTTTAAGTAAATTGCTTGAAGATTCTCCATTTCTGCCGAAATCCGTTCTGAAGTTATTGGAATCGTTTTGCTGTCCTGAAAGTTGTGACAAAGTTGAAAGAGATTTACAAAGCGGAGACCGTGTTACTCAAGGTCTCAGTGCTGTTTGGAATCTGATTTTAAAGAGATCTGGAAACCGGAATGACTGCCTGAAGATTGCTTTGCAGGTATCTTCTATCTCGTCTCTTTGTTGATTCCTTTTTGTTTGGCGCATCCAACATTTTCATCATTCAGATTTTAGTGGGTTTTCTTATACAGGCTTCGTCATTGTGATAATTTCTCCTTTATTCCTGACATTTTTTGTTCCAGTATTTCATATCAGTATTCGAAGTTATCATATTACCAAGTGTGTTTATTCTTCAGTCTTCTTAATGGCTCTCACTAATCATCTTCCTTTTTCCTCTCTTTTCTTGAATGAAGAGTGCTGTTCATCACTTAGAAGAGATTCGCATGAAAGCAATCCGACTGGTATGTTGCTCTAAAACCTTGAAATGTAGTGTGTTTCGCTGTTGATGTGTTACCACTTTGATAATTGTGGGTATCATTATACAGGTGGCAAACAAGCTCTATTCTTTACCATCCGTCACGCAACAGATTGAGGAATTTGCAAAGGACAAGCTATTTTCCGTTGTGAGTTGCGTTTCTTCAGAAAGAGGGGATGCTGAAACATTGATGGATGATTGTAAAAAGGTGCTCGGTCGTACACAAAAGCAATTTATTTTTAGAGTTTTGTATGCTGGGCTCTGCAGAAGAAATATCTGACCAGAACTTTTTCAGCCGTTGAATGGTGTGGGTATAGATTCGTCCTCAGAAGTAACATCATCAACTTCAGTTACCGAAGCTCAACGCTGTTTGGCACTCTATTTTGCTCTGTGCACAAAGGTCTAGTTATTTTGCACCGTTCTTCTACTATTGACAAATCTAGCCTTTAAGTTTGCAGCTAAATTTTGCTAAATTTTTTGATTCCTATGCGTATTATCTGATTTTCAGAAGCACGCCCTTTTTGTCCATGTGTTCAGCATTTACAAAGATGCATCAGATCCTGTTAAACAGGTAACACTTTGCATTTAACTAAGTCAGTTTTCAATATCAGTATATTTTTCTCTCTGTTGTTTATCCTCAGAATTTATATTTGTAGGCTATTCATCGTCAAATCCCAATACTAGTTCGTACAATGGGCTCGTCATCTGAGCTTCTTAGAATTATTGCAGACCCACCGAGTGGGAGTGAGAACCTTCTAATGCAGGTTTTCTTCTATACTGTAAATAGATGAAAAAGCTTCAAATAGCTGTGGGTAGTTTTAATAATCCCTCATGTTTCACCTCGATGGCAGGTTCTACAAACCCTTACAGAGGGTCCCACGCCTTCTTCGGAGTTGATACATACTATAAGAAAGTTGTTTGATACAAGAATAAAGGTGAGGGCGATGGAATGTTTCATGAAAACTCCTTACTAGCGAAAGTATAAGCTGTTTCTTCTTCTTTTTTTTATTCATTGGGTATTTGATCGAACTGCAGGATGCAGAAATTCTTATCCCAATCTTGCCGTTTCTGCCAAGAGACGATGTAAATCTTTCCTTCCTACCTTTTTCCCCTTCTATTGACGCATGGGGTTATAGTTTTCTTATTTTACTAAAATTGTAATCTTGTCTCTTTATCAGGTTCTACGCGTTTTCCCCCATCTGGTCAATCTTCCTATGGAGAAATTCCAAGTTGCACTCTCTCGTGTCCTGCAGGTAACTTATTTGGCTTTTCATTGCGTACCTCTTGCTTCTGTGTGAAGAAGTTTGAAACTTATTTGGCTTTTCATTGCGTACCTCTTGCTTCTGTGTGAAGAAGTTTGATCTGCTCACACTAGAATTTGGTTCTCAGGGATCATCTCAGTCTGGCCAAGTACTTTCTCCATCTGAAGTTTTAATTGCTATCCATAGCATTGACCCAGCGAGAGATGGAATACCGCTTAAACAGGTATGTATTGACCACCGTGCAGCTAGCTAATAACGAAATAGCTATGATGAACAAGTAGGAGATCTCCGCGACTTGTTTAGTTGATCTAGAATTCATCAACCCCGAGGTTACTTCCTCAGATACTATCTTAACGTTCTTATCAGGTCACAGATGCATGCAATACCTGTTTCGCACAAAGGCAGACATTCACTCAACAGGTTTTAGCCGGCGTTTTGAATCAACTGGTACAATAACAATCTCCATCTTACCGAGTTTGTTCTTCAGATTTTTTTCTTCCGGATATTTTTGCTCATGGGCGAGTTTCTGGCTGCAGGTCCAGCAAATACCACTGCCAATGTTGTTCATGCGTACAGTTTTACAAGCTATCGGTGCTTTTCCAGCTCTGGTAAAAAGCTCATAACATCTCTCTTTTTGAATCGCAATTTGATTCTCAACAGCTAATAATCTCTTCAACTTGATATTCTACTAGTCGGACTTCATCCTGGAGATCCTTTCTCGTCTCGTTAGCAAACAGGTTAGTAATATTTACTGCAACGTTAGGCTCTCTATCTATTGTCCATTCTTATGATTGATATGGAAACATGCTTCAGATATGGAAATATCCGAAACTGTGGGTAGGATTTTTGAAATGTGCACAGTCAACACAGCCTCAATCATACAAGGTCTTACTACAGGTACGATTCTAAATCTCTTCACTCGTCCCTGATTTGCATTGTATGAGATTTTCAAAATCCACCTCACCCGTTAATGGCGGTTTTAAGAACATAGACTATGATCCTTGTTTAATTGCAAGAGACAAAAAAAAAATGGTTTGTTATTGAAATTCTTTGTGTCCAGCTTCCTTCACCTCAGCTGGGAAACGCATTGACTAAAGTCTCGGCCTTAAGGGCTCCTCTAACCGCACATGCCAGCCAGCCAGAGATCCGGGCTTCACTTCCAAGGTGACCTTTTCCTCTTTCAAGCTTCCATGAATCCGAATTTTAATAAAACCAAACAAACATCTTCCGCTATGTGAAATCCATTTGCTGATCTCAGAAAAATATGGAACATTTTTGTTGGTAGATCTACATTGGCTGTTCTTGGACTCGTCCCTGATTCGCAGGGAACACATACGAGTCAAGTGCAAGCGAGTGAGACACAAACGAGCCAGTCTCAGCAAGTTTCTGTACCATCAAGTCACTCTCACCAGGAAACCAGTGAGGTAGCTGCCAGTCAGTCTCAAAGCAGTCCTATTGGTACCGGCCAGTCTGAAACGACTCAGCCTCAACGCAGTCCTATTGGTACCGGCCAGTCTGAAACGAGTCAGCCTCAAAGCAGTCCCATTGTTGCTGGCCAGACTGAAATGAGTCATTCTCAAAGCAGTCCCATTGGTGCGGGCCAGTCTGAAACGAGTCAGTCTCAAAGCAGTCCCATTGGTGCGGGCCAGTCTGAAATGAGTCAGTCTCAAAACAGTCCCATTGGTGCGGGCCAGTCTGAAATGAGTCATGCCACCCAAGTGTCGGACTCGGATCCTCCAGCGCCAACGAGCCATTCCCAGACATCAGATTCGCAAGTGTCAAGCCAGACGCAGCCATCAGATGAGAAGCTAGACGATACAGCAACTTCGGAAAACGAGATGACGGAAGTTGAGAAATTAAAGGAATCTTCTGCAGAAGAAGAAGAAGAAGAGGAAGAGTGAGAGTAATTTTCTGTGACGGATTTTAATCGCTTGGGACTCGAGAGAGAAGAACAGATTCAGATTGAGAAATTCAGCCAGCGGCGAAGCTTACGTTTATTGTAGCATTTTTAAAAATATATATATATTTTTTTTTTCAAAAGAATTTTGTTCACCCTCGCTGTATCATTAGCGATTGTAATGTTTTCTTGAATGAATCAAGACTATAATAAAAATTAATCAAAAGTTTTACCGATGAGAGATTGCTTAAGTTTTCTAGTTATGAAAGTTGTATTGATTAATTTTCAACGTTCAGATCAGATGTTTTACGGTTTCCTAACCAATCAATGTAAAAAGCCACCAAATAGCCTATTTAAAAAAAAAATTAAATAGATAAGCTTTTGAAAATTAATTTTCCTTTTTTTACAAGATTTTTTTTTAAAAATTTTCCTTTTTAAAATAGTAAATTTTCCTGATTTCTTCTAGTATTTGATTAGTAAGTTGATGATATATATTTTAAGATTGTGCACCCTAAAATCCGAACCGAAAAGCCAAAAAAAAATCCAGGTCGAGTGTTGGTTGAAGATTGAGTGAGAGAGAGAAGGATCGAAGTAGAAGAAGGAAGCATTGAGTGAAAAGAATGGGGGTCGATTACTTTAAAGTTCTTCAGGTAGATCGGAGTGCGAATGATGACGAGCTCAAGAAAGCTTATCGCAAACTCGCTATGAAGTGGCATCCTGATAAGAACCCTAACAACAAGAAAGACGCGGAGGCAAAATTCAAGCAGATCTCTGAAGCTTACGATGTAAGTACCCTTCGAATGTACTGAAGCGATAAATTATTATCCTTAATTGTATACATGAGCCATCTTTTTGTTGGTTGATTCGGTTGGCTGTTTGTGAAATTGTTCCGTAGGTTTTGAGCGATCCTCAAAAACGAGCAGTTTACGAGCAGTACGGAGAAGAAGGGTTGAAGAACCAGGCCCCACCTCCCGGCGGCGGCGGATATGCTGGAGGATCAGACGGCGGAGCAGCTTTCCACTTCAACCCCAGAAGCGCTGATGATATCTTCTCCGAGTTATTCGGTTCCGCAAGGCCTTTTGGAATGGGGAGTGACCCGCGCGCTGGACCGTCTTCTGGGTTTAGGTATGGCGATGACATCTTCGCTTCCTTGAGGGCGGCGGCTGCTGGAGGAGGAGGCGAAACCTCGATTCCTGCGAAGAAAGATGCTCCAATCGAGAGACAGTTCCCTTGTAGTTTGGAGGATATCTATAAAGGAAACACCACCAAGAAGATGAAGATCTCTCGTGAGGTTCTCGACTCGAGCGGGTTCGTTCTCGTTCCCCAATTTTCTCTCACTCTCTCTCTTGTGATTTTGCTTTGTCGAGTTTGGTTTTGAATCATCGGTTATTGCAGGAGGCCAAGAGCGGTTGAGGAGATACTGACGATTGACATCAAACCCGGTTGGAAAAAGGGAACCAAGATAACCTTCCGGGAGAAAGGTAACGAGCAGCGCGGGATCATCCCCTCCGACCTCTCTTTCATCGTCGACGAGAAACCGCACCCCGTTTTCAAACGCGACGGGAATGATCTTGTCGTAGTGCACAAGATCTCTCTCGTCGAAGCCCTCACCGGCTACACGGCACACGTCACCACTCTTGACGGCAGAACCCTCTCTGTTCCGGTCAACTGTGTGATCAGTCCCACCTACGAAGAGGTCGTCAAAGGCGAAGGCATGCCGATACCTAAGGACCCCTCGAGAAAAGGGAACCTGAGAATCAAATTCACCATCAAGTTCCCTTCCAAGCTAACTTCTGAGCAGAAGTTGGGGATCAAGCGCGTCTTGTAGTTGTAGGCTTCTTTTTTGGAATCGTTTAGAAGATATATACAGTAGTATGCTTCTTTATGGGTTTCTCTATTCTTTTGTTGCATTCTTTTTGCGAACTGTGATATAAAACGATGCCGTTTTTGATCTGAGTTTGCTTAAACACCGCCTTCTCTGTCAAAGTGTCAACAAGCAATTTGATCTGCTTAATATAAAGTCAAATTGGTCTGAGACTTTAAAAACCTTCGGTGACTAATAAATTTGCTGGTGACTGTCAAAGTTTAAGTCAAATTGATGAATATGGCAGCGAAGTTTTGAGTTAAGAAGATCCATGAATTTCAAATCTTCGCATTTTTCTCAGCTTTAATTTTGACTTTCTCCCCTTTAGTTCCCTCCATATTTGTATTAAATCTTTTTCAACCCTCACGTGGCGATGTTGACACAGAATAATTGTTGTTACTTGTCAACAAATAACAGACTAAATAATCATGATCCTCTTTATATGATTTTTTTGAATGAAAAAAATTATATAAAATTTACCTTTTTTACAATGCGTCTTTTATGTTTTCAAATGATTAGATGAATTATGTGCTTCTCTTTCGTTTTTACTGGGCAGGTAAATCAATCACAGTACCTCAATATTTGTTATTATTCATCAGCGAATGACGAATGATGACGTGGCAAAGAGTATTTGCAGTACACAAAGAATTAGTATGAGCGGCATAAAATGAGGAGAAAAATCTTTAAAAGTGAATTTAGAGAAAGGGACCCACTCTAGATCTAGAGAAGGAATTCTACATCGCCACGTAGATACATAACGTGGGCGTTTACACGTGGGATACAACAAGACACCGCGTAGCTGATTATTCCATCTTTTGATTTATAATATATAAAACAACTGATTTATTCATATTTTCTTCACAGTTTCTTTCAGGTAATTTCTCTCATTCACCTTTAAAAATTAAACATATTCTGATGATGAACAAAAGAAAATGAGAAGGATTATATTCAGTCGACGACACTAATAAGTATATAACGTGTGAATCCACGTGGGATGACAGATGGGAGCGAAGTCTAGTGCATGTCATGTAAGTTTTGTTTACTTTCAACACGGTTCATCAGAAAATGGACCACTTCGCTGACTTATCTTATTACTTCTTCTTTTCTTTTTCTTTTTCTTTTTTGTATGTGTGTCTGATTATTTTTACTATTTCTTATACATCATCAAACACACAGAGAGAGGCAAACCCCACAAATCTTTAGATACAAATAATATTAACTGTCATATTACAAGTTTTTTTATTCACTGTTATTACTTATTATCTTTGTCCCATTACTATTTCTATTTTTGTATTTAATGCAATCACGCGGCTATAAAATGTACTACCATATTTTGGGAATCTTGACAGTTGTCTATATTAGAGTACATATGCATGTTTTTTTCGATTCGTACATATATACTTTGTTTTGTACCCACTGCAAACATAAAGATAATGATATTCATAGAATCACTGTTTGCAAATGTTGTAATTTGGAAAAAAATATATGAAATGAACGGTAAAGAATAAGTAATTCGATTTAAGATGAAGAAGCACAAATAAAAAAAAATTAGAAAGAGAAAAAAAAAGAATTATGGGGAAAAAAACTCTAGTGGGTCATTTGACCATAAAAGCCAAAATGACTATTTATTTTGAGGTTTGAGGAAAACATAAAAAGAAGTATAATAATCAGTCTGTGACTCGTAAGCGTGACGAAATATTAACGCAGTTTATTCGGGACGAAATTATTCAAAAAAGCAATTACATCAGACGAAACCAATGAGATTCTTTTGCAAAAAAAAACATATATACAGTATGAGAGACAAAAAAAAAACTGAAAGAAAGAGAAAAACATTTCGTAAAAATATCAAAACCACAAGTTTACAAATTTTGTAAGCATGTTTGGATAAATGAACACGAATCATCAAATTATCTATTAATTAAAAACAAAAATCGGCTTTCCTTTATAATTATGTCGATTTTTCACTAACGATATTTAATATTGTAGTTGTTTGAGATTGCTATTTTCAGTATCTCAGCACTCTAGAAAACAAGGAAAATAATATGTTTAATTTATTTAGCTGCTTTAATCCTACACTTTATTATCATCCAAAGGAAAAAAAGGCTAATCTTTTATTTTGTAATCTAATCACGGAACGTGTCCTTATCAGTTTCACAAAAAGAAAAGAGACATTCGTGTTCGTATTTTATTCAACTAAATAATTGTATAACTTCTAGTATATTCAGCTGTTTTTGCCTTTTTATATAAAATATATATATATGCTAAATATAAATTAGAGAAGAAAACAAACAACTATACTTCAATATCTCTCTGGACGATTTCACACCTTCTTTTCACACACCTTATAAATTATTTAAAATCTCTCTTTCTTTCCTTCTCTCTGTCTTCTCCTCTTTTTTCAAAGCAACCTCTCTTCATTTATAAGCAACCCAACCAACAAAAAAAAAAATCTCTCTCATTCTCTTTACGTCAAAAAGGCTTCGATCTCAATAATGGACAGACGTAACCCTTTCCACCATCACCACCACCACCATCAGCTTCATCACCTGATTCAACAGCAGCAGCTTCCTCCACCGCCGCAGAGCACGATGGCGGCGATGGATCCCGGCGGCGGAGGAGGAGGAGGGGAGAGAATCCCACAGTGGAGCATAGAGGAGACAAAGGAGCTTTTGGATATAAGAGAAGAGCTTGATCAGACTTTCATGGAGACCAAACGTAATAAGCTTCTTTGGGAAGTCGTAGCCGCTAAAATGGCCGACAAGGGTTTTGCCCGGAGCGCAGAACAGTGTAAGAGCAAGTGGAAGAACCTCGTCACTAGATACAAGGTTACCTTCAACTATATCTATCTCTATTAATTGATGATTCTCTATATAGTCTCTCTATATAAACACATATACATGTTGTATACATGACCATGATTACACATATATAAATCATAATTAGAAGCATTTGATATCATTTGTGTATTTATGATTGTGTGTACGTAGCATCTGTGTGGTGAGATTGAAAGAGTATGCAAATAAAAATGAAAACCTAGCTAGTCTAAGGTGCATGTATAGGTGAACTGGATATATACATCACTTAATAAGTTTAACCTAATCTATTAAGTTTATTTAGATACTGCTCTGCCATTAACGGTAACGAGCTAGAGATTAAACTTCAACGCGTTTATTAGTGAATTTCATCATATGGCCTATGTTCACATTTTGATCCGTTATATAATAATATCTCTCTTTCTTTTTTTGTATAATATTTCAGATGGTAAGTGAGCAAGTAGTATCTCGTGTTCACAAAATGCCACAAAACAAATCAATTACCGTTATATAACGAATGCATATATAACTTTTTTATTAATCAAGAAGCGTTTTACTAATCACATGATAATTGAATATGTCTACATATATATACGTCAGTGTTAGCCAATAAAAGTAACATGATAGATGAACATGTTTACACGAGATTACTAATTCAAGTTAAGGTACTAGGTCACCTAGCTACCTAGAAACGTATATATATAGCGTATTCAAGTATAGCGTCACATATTTACATGCATGAAAAATATACCTAACATTTTGTTTATGTATATAACATGGATACTGAATATGTATGGGACAGGCGTGTGAAACGACTGAGCCAGAAGCTATAAGGCAACAATTTCCATTCTTCAACGAGATCCAGTCGATTTTCGCAGCAAGAATGCAAAGAATGTTGTGGTCAGAACCAAGCACTTCTTCGAAGAGAAAACATCATGAGTTTTCATCTGACGAAGAAGAAGAAGAAGAAGAAGAAGAGGCTGAGGAGCCAAATCAAGACATCAACGAGGAATTATTGTCCCTCGTAGAGACACACAAGAAAGAGGTAGACGTGATTACCGCTAGTACTTCTACTAATCCAAGAAAACGTGCGAAAAAAGGAAAAGGCGTTACCGGTAGTGCCAAAGCTGAAAACGCGGGTAGTACATTGAAAATGCTATTGGAGGACTTTATGAAGCAAACGGTGAAGATGGATAATGAATGGAGAGATGCGTGGGAGATGAAGGAGAAAGAAAGAGAGAAGAGAGAGACGGAGTGGCGGAGGAGAATGGCGGAGCTAGAGGAGGAGAGAGCGGCCGCAGAGAGGAGGTGGATGGAGAGAGAGGAAGAGAGGCGGTTGAGAGAAGAAGCTAGGGCACAGAAGAGAGAGACTCTCATCGATGCTTTGCTTAACAAGCTTAATAGAGATCATGACGATGATCGTCATCAAGGCTTCTAATTTTTAATAATTTTATTTAAGAATGAGTTAATTAGCTACTAGTTGCTTTGTTAGTTCAATCTCTTCTAAGTCATATATAATTAATGTTTGTTTTATTTATATGAACAACTGAAAGTTGAAAACGACATAAAGAAGATCAAAATCTGCATGATATATATCATATGACATGAAAATAGGATTGTTAATTACAATAAAGTCTCGATACCGAGGCTGGTTTACTTGGAAACTCGACAAAATGCGATCGGACTTGGGGTCGGATTTCGTTTTGATACTGAAATTGAATTTCTTGTTTGCTCGTACAGAAAGTTTTTTCCAACTGTTGTGTATTCATAATATTTTTATTTGAGAAGTAGAAAAAATATTTACAAAATTTATTTTACAGAGAATAATTGAACTTTACTCTGTTAATAAGAATGTTTCATATTTATTAATCATATAATCAGTCGATAAACAAAAGTCTTTGTTCCAAAATTTCAATTCACATTTGTCTGTCCCACATTGCTTCACCGCGCTATTTGTTTTATTTATTTTCTTCTCTTGCAAGAGACAGCTACCAACAGATCGCAAAACAGTTAAAAACCGAAAACATGAAACCGTGTTGTAGCGCGTTCACACTGTAGTACGTACCCTTTTTAATAAAACGGGCGGCTCATTACTTGCGTCAGCTCATTCGGTTAGAAATAGAATCGCCTTTGTACGTCACACTAACCTCCAACATTTATCACTTTTGCGTTTGCTAAAAATTAATTTCTTACTACATTAAATATTTATAATTCGAAATTCAAATAAATTAGAGTGGGAAAATGTTCGTGAATTTTACATGTGAATCTCAAACAAAAAACCAGAAAAATACAAAAAAAAACGTCAAAGAAGTAACGTTAGAAAGAGACCACATTTTGCATGTGAAATAGACAAAGGAGACAGTACGTATTTCGAAGCTACGGGGCTCTCTGCAATGTTCAGAAGAAAACCGATTTGACTGTTTTTGGACCACTTAATAAAAAACATACTAATGTCGAGTTTGAATATAATTTTATTCTTATCATTAGAGTCTTTAAGATTACCCTTGTGTATCGTGTGATTACCAATAGTGAATTCACACGGTGTAGCTGTGATGTGGATGAAGGCATTTCTTTTTACTATTTTAAACGAGTAATTCACTTTTTAATCAATTAAAAATATATTATAATGTAAACCATGATTATTTTTGTTTTATTCTACCCACTTTAAATTCGGATTCTAAACCGATGCCATGAATTATCTTTTTTTACAGCATATAAATAAAAATTAAAATCATTATCAGATAAATTCGATTTACATGAGATGTAAAAGTTGTTTCATAAATAACAAAAATGTTTACACACGAATTTACAAAGTTAAACATTTAGGAATTACTTCCATTATTTATCGAATTTATGAATCTATTTTTGAATCAAATTTTAAGACATTCCTACGAATGCTTAGATGACTGTATCATGTATGTCGAATGTACGTAGGAGATATATTTGCATAACAATTCCAGGAGTTATGGAGTGAAAAGAATTATGAGTTTTTTTGGTTATAACGATTGGATTATAAGATTATAAAACGACATAAATATTTGATGATTCTGATTTAAATTTTTAAACTAGACTAGATACAGAGTTCATCAACTAACTGGTCCATAACAAGGTCAAGAATCTCTTGGCCAAACTCAACACAAAAATCTTCGACCTGAGTAAAGTCAACGGGTTTAGTTGACGAAGTAGAAACCCAAGTTGAAGACTTCATGTCTTCTTCAGACAGATCTGAGAGCATATTCATTAGCTTTGTGATAAACTCTGTCTCTTCAGAATCACTCTTGGTGTTATTGTTTTCTTTCTTGGTACTTGTTTTTGTTCTTGCTGGTGATGAAGAACATGAAGAGTTTGCAGTTGTCTCTACTTGCTTTGTTGACAGCTCCGATGCACTTTCAGAATCTCCTGTTTTTTTTTTTTCAAATTAAAGTAAGATTTGAATTATTACTGGGAAAATAAAAATAAAAATCCTTGAAAATGGGTAAAATCTTGACGAAGTCTCATTTTTGGTTCCCCAATAACAAAGTCTCATTTATGCAGCTTTTCACAGTAACACCAAGAAAGATGTTCAAACATTAAATCAAAACTGTCCGTGTTCGCATTCGGAATTATATTTGTTTGACGTCGAAAATTAAGAAAAAATCATACATTGGTCAAATTTTGAATATTTCATTCAAATATATGGAATTATAAAGTAAGTGCTTTAAATGAATTATATGTTGACCAAAGTCTTACCAGTACCAGATTCCTTTGCATCTAAAATCACTATTCTTGCCCAAATTTCAAATAAGGTTCAAAAAAGCAAGCAATTACGTTCAAATGTTTTAATAAAGGTGTAGAAAAATTATAAATAAATAAGAATATAGTATTAATTTTGTAGACTCACCTGAGAAGTAGTAGTCATCATCAAGGATTAGATAATCATAAAGATCTCGATCAAGAACCGAAACTGGACTCGCATTCGACTTATTCTCCGGCGACTCCGCCTCTTTTCCGGTAAAATCATCCGCCGAGATATTCTTTGACTCTCCTCCACCTAGAAGTGCCGTCTTCTCGGACGACTTACTCTTAGACGGAGAGAGAAACCAGCGAACTTTCTTAGCTCCGTTAACGTCACTTCGATTCTCACTCTTCTTCTTCTTCGCAACTTTCCTCGGCTCGTCTTTAAACTTCTTCGCCACTTTCTCGTTCTCCTTTTTCTTCTCCGGAGGTGGCAATGGCGGCTTCTTGGAATCTTCTAGAACCTTCTCGAACCTTTTAGACCTCGAAAAAGAAGATGATCCCACAAGTTCCCTCTTCTCGTCGAGCTTGTCGAGATACAACAACAAGAAATCGTGTTTCTTCTGTTGCTGATTTGCGCTCGATCTCAACGAGGTCGGGACTATCTCTCGGAAAGAAACCGACGCTTTGACTTTCCGGCACCGGCGTTGGCCGTCTTTCTCGTCTTCTTCTTCTTCTTCCTCCTCCTGGACTCTTAGTATGTAGTCCATGAAGTTAACCGATTTGCTCCGTGTGACAGCCGAACCGGAATCGTCAAAGTACCGAAACCGGTTTGATCCCGGTACGGGATTATCTAGACCCATGAGTTTGGCTACGACGTTGGGAGGAGGAGGAGTAGGCTGAAGAGAAACTTCGTCGTTTTGGGTTTGGGTTTCGGTTTTGGTCTCTTTCTTTGACTCTTCGATTTCTTCGTAAGGGATTAGTAATTGGAGTGTTTCGTCGGAGTCGAGGATGTTGTCGGAAGGGTGGGTTTGTTGGCTGCCGGAGCATAGAAGACGGCGGACAACCGCCGTGAGGCAGCCGGTCTTAGGGTTGGCTCGTTGGGTCATGGTGATGTATGATACTATGATAGTGTTTTTAGTAGAAGAGTGCGTTAGAAATGTGCAACACTTTCTTGGTATTTATAAATGACAAGAAGGACAGACCATTCCTCATTATTTGTGAGGCCCCACAAACTAATAAATTGAAGCAAAAATATATGGGTATTTAAATACTATATTCCATGTATTTTTGTTGAGTTTACACTTTACACTAGTGTACAGTTTTGATATTCTAAATAAAATTATAATATAGTAAAACCGTTTATAATTCAGTTTGCATTAGCCTTGGTATTTATAAAGAGAAACTGAAGACTACAAGACTAAGTTTGCACTTCACATATACTTCGCCACTTTAGAATAACTATTCATGCTGAGTTATTTCACAATCTTAGATAAACACAATCTTGTTAGTCTATGTTATTATGCAATTAAATGACATATATGTTTTAACTTAATCATTTACTACCTTTCGAACAAAAAATAATAATCATTCACCAATTCTATATTTCACTAACACGATTTCATATTTCTGAGTTTTTAGTCACCTATTAGTCTTTTTTTAACGAACACTACTATATAGACTGGAAACATAGAAAATAAAAAGTACCAAGGATCAATAAAGTATAACTCTTATCAAAGTGATGATATGCAGAAGAAGATTCTGTTTTTGAAACTCAAAAGAAGAAAAGAAACTTGAAACTTTTGAAAAATCAGGATGTAATAATTCCTTATCAGTTATTTCAAAATAAAGGTCATGCAACTATGGTTTTTTTTGTTTTTTTAATATATAACTCTAGGAGACTTTTTCATTCACGTAGCTAAGTATAGTATTTCGGATGGTCAAGTTTTTTTCTTATTGAATTAAAGTTTCTAACAACATGTTATATATGAATACGATTTGGTTTTAAAACTTAAGAAAATTCAAATACAGATTTAATTTCAGGTTATTGTAAGTGCTAATGAAAAGTTAAATTTGAACTTAACAAAAAGAAATTTATAATTTATATATTCGTTATACAGTTTAAGATTCACAAATAATTTATATTAGATTTTGAATTTTAAACCCTTTATCAAACAAAAAAAAAGATTTTGAATTTTATACGTAGCTACAAAAAAAAATGAGCAAAAATTGTAAGTTAACAAAACTAAATTTTCGACCTTTTTTCAGTGCTGCCAATATAATAATTAATACAGCAATCCGTATTTCATATATACAAGATTGGCGGGATCAAGTTTTCGAATAGTACTTAGAATCTTCAGAAGATGAATATTATAAAGTTGCAAAAGGCCTCATCCATACCTATCTATTTCGCTTTATTATTAGTATAAAACAACATCGGAAATGGAGTTTAAGGTATTAATTGTTTTTTTTGTTAGGTTGCTGAGTATAATGGGTTAATTTGATCATTGCATTTACATATGATTAAACATAGATCTTGCTGTTTAATCTTTGTCCAACTAGAAAGTTTTGTTTTTGTTTTAGTTTCATTTACTGGAGTGATACATGTATAAACGGGTATTACAAAATTATGCTGCTATTTGTTATGTTTTCAATAAATCTCAAATGGATCAAAATTTTATCGAAAGAAAACGATAGCTTTACCATCTAAATATTTTATTTTACTAGGTATGATCCTCAAGATCAAAAATTTCAAATTCAAATTTGAAGTGTAAAAAGAAAAAAAGAAGAGAATGGTATAAAATATTTACAGATACTTTTTTTTTTACTTTCTCCTTTTCCTTCTTTTTAACTTTTTTCGAAATAAAAAACAGGAGTTTTTTGGTTCATCGTGGCATCATTTTCAAAGCTCAAGTAGAAAGTAGTTCGGTCGCTTAGTTCACACCAGAAAAAGAGGCAACGAAAGCAGAGAGACAAAAGAAAACTAAATAATTCTCTGATGCGCGTGAAAAGATTGCCACCAAGAGACTTGCCAAGCTTATCAACTCTCGCGATCGACCAATGCACTTGTCTTTCTTTCTTCTACGCTTGTCTCCCAATTAAATTTTAGGAAAATTGGTTGTAATAACTATAAGACCAGTTGAAATTAATAGAATGACCATATGAAAAGAGGTGTTATAGTATTCTTTATATTTTATACAATATATACCAAATTACCATTTTCTTCTTTCTCTTTTCCTCTTCTCTTCTCTTACCTTCACGTCTTCTCATCTATTCTCTTCCTCTTCCCCTCCTCTCCCTTCCCTGTCTTCTCCTCTCCCATTCTCCCATTTCCCTCCCATTCCTCTCCCCTCCCTTCTCCTCTCCTTTCCATTTGATGATTCATACTATACAAATTATGTGAAATAATTAATTTTATAAATAGTATAGTACGATACAAAAATTGATATAATATAATATATTAATATAAAACTGATATATAATTAGAACCTCAAATACTATACTATATAAGCCTTCTCGTGTAAGAATATATATTATAGTATAGTCCGAAAAAAAAACATATATTATAGTATAGTCTATAAAGAAATATGGACAACATATGTTTATAACGTTAAGAAGAAGAAGTTTTTCGTAATTTTTATATGGGCTATGGTTAGTTTGCATATTATTTGAATAATATGACTATATTCTTCTATTGTTTTGTAAATATGATTAGATAACAAAAAACCCTAAATTTTACTTTTTATAAATAAAAAAAAATAGAAACAAATTAGTTTGATTTTTTTTATTTCAAAAAACTCATTTCAATTTACGTAATTTTTTTTTTCTTTACAATATAGAAAAAAGGTTTCCAATCAGTGATCAATGAGAGAGTTGGTATTGCAGCCCTATTAAAATAGTATTATTTTTTTTATTGGACGACTGTACGGTATTACAAATGTCCCAATCTCGAAGAATATCGGAAAGCCCACTAGCCCAAATATGAACAACGCAAATTATATAATTTAACTATATCCATTGTCTTACAAAAATGGGGATGTAGCTCAGATGGTAGAGCGCTCGCTTAGCATGCGAGAGGTACGGGGATCGATACCCCGCATCTCCATTTTGTTTTTAACATTTTAATTAATGTCTTCAGTTCTTCATAGAACAGGATTAACATTTTTTTTAATGTCTTCAGTTCTTCATAGAACAGGATGAACATTTTTTTTAATGTCTTCAATTCTTCATAGAATAGGATTGAATGAGATGAATAACGAAAAGCATGTTACATAGTTGCATTATTCATTGCAAAAGTAGATAGCCTAATGATTTGTGTTTGCCTTTAATAATTGATCTAATTGTCATCAAAACTAAAAACAGCTAAAAAACTATTGTTGATTTTACAAGCAACACCAACTATTATTGCAGTCTGATTATTTCGTTTTCAGGTACCACTGATAAATAAAATATTTGTTTGATGTCGTTTAGGTCAATGTCGATGCCCAAGATTACAATTCCTTAACTATAGATTCCTCACATTAAACGACCTTTAAAAAATGATTATTGATTAACGATTTGATTAACCCTCCTAATTAAATTTACAGTCTGTTATGTAACTTTCGTGTGTGTCATGCAATTAAACAATTAATTTAATAGGATTTAAGTTTACTAATTTAGTAGTATGTGTGTTTAAGTTTTAACTGATCGTGTAAGTAATGAATGATTTCATGATTTTCTTTCTATATATTTTAACTAGAAATCATTACAAAATAAAATATAGTCTTTAATCTACATTTGTTCAATCGAAGATAATTAAAATTTTACGGTACAGAAAATACTTGATTGAATGAATACAAGTAACGGAAGACGTCTGGAAGATTTGTTAAAATATATCTAATGAATAACAATGTGCATTTCACGTTTACAGATTCTATAAGTCAATAGACAAAACCAAATCATATCAAAACATAACCTCCCTAACCACATCCCTATTAAAATGGGAAAAAGATGGAAGCAACACATCCAAACATGCCTTTAGCTTCACTCCTACTCAATCCCTAATTTCCCAAATAAAAACCAAATGCTCCCTAAACACCTTTCTCTCTTATTCCCAAACCCGACACGTTTTCCACATAAATTTCCTGTTTTGCCACTATGAGCTTCTTGATTCCTAATAGAGGAGCAGGAGGAACCAAGATTCCCCTCTCCATCATCGTTCTCGTTCTCTGTGGTTTCATGTTTTTTATCCTCTTATACACCGAAAGAATCAGCTTGATGTCTTCTTCCTCTTCGTCTTCGTCTTCTACCTTCCTCAAGATAAAGTCTTGTCCAAGGAAAGACATTAGCTCGAAACCTAGTAAGCACATACAGAAACTCTAACCTCAACAAACTCTGATTTTTCGTCCCGTTTTGGTGTTTCTTCAGTAATCTTATGACTTCCTCTGTTTTTTTCTTGTCGGTAAGAGGAGAAAGTTCGAGAAGAGAAACCAGAGAATATGGAAGTGCTTGACGACAGGTTCGAATTTGATCCAGAAGAGTGTAATGTCGCAGCAGGGAAATGGGTTTACAATAGCTTAGTCAAGCCACTCTACACCGATGAATCATGTCCGTACATCGACCGTCAATTCGCTTGTATCAAAAACGGTAGACCAGAAACTGATTATCTCCGGTGGGAATGGCAGCCTGACGACTGTACAATTCCACGGTATAGCCCAAGATACGTCTAGTTTGGTTCGGTTTAGGGTATGAGACGAGATTGATTATGAACATTGTTTGAATTCGAAACAGGTTTAGTCCGAAGTTAGCAATGAACAAGCTCAGAGGAAAAAGATTGCTTTTTGTCGGAGATTCGTTGCAACGAAGCCAATGGGAATCGTTCGTGTGTTTGGTGGAATCAATAATACCAGAAGGAGAAAAATCGATGGAGCGTAGCCAAAAATACTTTGTCTTTAAAGCAAAGGTACGTTTAGAGTTCGTAGTGTGGGAAAACCTTGTTAGGTCAGACATCACTGTACCTTGTGTTACAAGCAAAACTTAGATTTCATATTTTTGCTCTCACAGGAATACAATGCGAGTATAGAGTTTTATTGGGCACCGTATATCGTCGAGTCAAACACTGACTTACCGGTGATTTTGGACCTGAAGAAAAGGATAGTGAAAGTGGATTCGGTGGAAGATAGAGCTAAGTTTTGGGAAGGAGCGGATATTCTGGTTTTCAACACTTATGTTTGGTGGATGAGTGGTCTCAGAATGAAAGCTTTGTGGGGTTCCTTTGGAAATGGTGAGAGAGGTGCGGAGGCGTTAGACACACACGTGGCTTACAGGCTTGGGCTCAAGACGTGGGCCAATTGGGTTGACTCTACCGTTGATCCTAACAAGACCAGAGTCTTCTTCACCACCATGTCTCCTACTCATTCGAGGTATATACATCTACTTTTACGTTTAACTGTTTGGATTAACAAATACATTTAAAATTCCAGATAGCAGTAGCTGAAGAAACATATTTGTTGGGTGGAAAACGTGCAGAAGTGCGGATTGGGGGAAGCCGAACGGCACGAGGTGTTTCAACGAAACGAAGCCAGTCAAAGATAAGAGGTTTTGGGGAACTGGCTCCAACAAGCAGATGATGAAAGTCGTGTCAAGCGTCGTCAAGCACATGACCACGCACGTGACTGTCATCAACATTACGCAGCTCTCCGAGTACCGCATCGACGCCCACACATCTGTCTACACTGAGACAGGTGGCAAAATCCTAACGGCTGAGCAGAGGGCTGATCCCATGAGTCACGCTGATTGCATACATTGGTGCCTCCCTGGATTGCCCGATACATGGAACCGGATCCTATTGGCTCATTTGTAAATTTACGATATAATTTCAACCAAGAATTGTATAGCACGAGCTTGCATTTTGTTGTCGCTGCAATCATAAAGCAGAAGCCTGTTGTCAAAAAATGATGCGAACGGTACCGTGTTTGATAGAAGAAATTCATCTTCAATAGGGTTGAACGAAGGAGGTTTACGGAGTAAGTTTTGTCTCATGTCACATCATCTTGATTTAACGAACATATAGTTTGTGTGTCTCCCACTCCGATAAGAATAAGCGGTGCATAGGCAACAGTATTTTTTGTCTTGATACAAATTTATCTTAATTTACAATTAAATAAAGACCCAACCGGAATTAAAAAAAAAGTTCAGAAATTGGTTAATAAAAACAGAATGTTTGATCCACAAGGTTATTATTATTACACTCAACGTTTTCTTTATTTACAAAAGATAAAACAGACCCATGTAATTAACAACTTCGGTGATTCTTTATCACTGTTTCTTGAAGGACTGCAAAGTAAAATAAAAACAGACTTTGTTAAGTTGTGTGCTTCAAAAACCCAAACTGATGAAAGATTCGTATGCAAAAAGACTCACGTCCATGTTCTTGGAAATCTCTTCCATTTGCTGAGCGACTCTCTCCTTATTCTCCGCAGCTGACAAAAAAAAAAAAGGCAAAACCCAATATTAAGAAAGATCGTGCAACATGAGGGAGAAAGCAAATCAAACATACATAATCATAAGCTTCGGTTGTATAGACGAACCCATTTTTGAGATGTTTTCTATTCTTTTCGAAGTCCTCACAGCAAATATTTGGAAAGCATGGCTGCCAAAACGGAAACAAAATGTCAATGCTAAGTTTTTGAAAGAGGATAATCTTGTTAACACAGAGGATTATAACAAAGAATCAAATCACAAACAAATTATAAAGGGACAATAAAGATAAACAGAAGTAAAAAAAACAGCCTCAGTCTCTTAGATTCAAGAGTAACGTCATGTCTTTGATCAGGACAAGCCTACGAAAATCATCACCGGCAGAAAACCAAAAAAGTCTTTAAACAAAACTAAGAATTTATATGAAGTAGCTCATGAGTTTATTTTATATCCATGTGCGGAATTTAGCAATCCGCTAAAAGGAATTTAAATGCAAATGTAAATTTACAGCCAACTAATAGACTTAGTTTACAATTATTGACTTATTTAAATTAGTAGATATGTTTTATAACAATTGACTTATTTAAAAATTAGAAAATGGAAATTAAAACATACACAAGGTTCAGTGTGTTTTCACAGACTATACAATTTAATAATCAAATTCATCAAATAATCAAAATAGTGATAAAAAACAAAAGTTTAAGAATATTAATTTTTATGCTCTAATGATTATTATTCAAGTAATATAGAATGCTATTTTTAATTAATAAAATTGATAGAAATTTGATTACTAAAATTTACAACATGGTGTGAAAACTTGTTAAACATATGACACCTCTAATCGTCAAATGACTGGATGCAATGTTCGATGTGTTTTCACATACTATGCAATTTAGCAATCAAATTTCTTTAAATCATCTAATAATTTAAGCGATGATAAAAAATAAAAGTTTTTGAATTCAGATTTTCTAATGACTTTAATACTATTAAAACACTATTATTATTTAGTGAAAAAATATTTATTATCATATCACCTAATCAAGTTTAAGAGTATTAATTTTTTAATCCTAATGATTTTTATTTAATTAATATTAAAAAGCTATTTTCATTAATGAAAAAGAAAAAAAATTTATTAGCAAATTAATAGAAATTTGATCATACAATTTACAATATAGTGTGAAAACAAGTTGAACATATGACACTTCTAACCGTCAAATGACTGAATGCAATATTCGGTGTGTTTTCACAAACTATGCAACTTAGTAATTAAAATTTTTTAATTCATCTAATAATTTTAAAAAGTAAACACTAAAAATATTATTTAAAAATTATTAAAATTACTATTATTATTATTTAGTGAAAAACAATATTTTTATTAGCAAATTAATAGAAATTTGATTACTATAATTTATAATATGATGTGTAAACAAGTTGAACATATGACACCTCTAACCGTCAAATGACTGGATGCAATATTAGGTGTATTTTCACAGACTATGCAATTTAGTAATCAAATTTTTTTAATTCATCAAATAAATTAAAAAAGTAAAAGTTTTTAAAATACTATTATTTTTATATACTACTACTTTTAAAAAGTAAACACTGAAATTACTATTTTTATAAAAAAATTTAAAATTAACATTATTATTATTTAGTGAAAAACATTTTTATTAGCAAATTAATAGAAATTTGATTACTACAATTTACAATATAGTGTGTAAACAAGTTGAACATAAGACACCTCTAACCGACAAATGACTTGATGCAATATTCGATGTGTTTTCACAAACTATGCAACTTAGTAATCAAATTTCTTTAATTCATCTAATAATTTTAAAAAGTAACAAAAATTATAATACTACTTTTATATACTACTACTTTTAAAAAGTAAACACTAAAAATATTATTTGAAAATTATTCTAATTTTTAAAATTATCATTATTATTATTTAGTGAAAAAATATTTTTATTATCAAATTAATAGAAATTTGATTACTACATTTTACGATATGGTGTGATAACAAGTTGAACATATAACACGTCTAACCGTCAAATGACTGGATGCAATATTCGGTATGTTTTCACAGACTATGCAATTTAGTAATCAAATTTCATTCATCTAATAATTTTAAAAAGTAAAAGTTTTTAAAATACTATGTTTATATACTATTATTTTTATATACTACTTTAAAAAAAGTAAACATTGAAAATACTATTTTTATAAAAATTCTTATGAAAATTATTCTAATTTTTAATATTGCCATTATTATTATTTACTTTTAAAAATATTTTTATTAGCAAATTAAAAGAAATTTGATTACTACAATTTACAATATAGTGTGAAAACAAGTTGAACATATGACACCTCTAACCGTCAAATGACTGGATGCAATCTTCGGTGTGTTTTCACAAACTATGCAACTTAGTAATCAAATTTCTTTAATTCATCTAATAAATTTAAAAAGTAAAAGTTTTTAAAATACTATTATTTTTATATACTACTATTTATTAAAAAAAACACTGAAATTACTATTATGATAATTTTTAAAATTACCATTATTATTATTTAATGAAAAACCTTTTTATTAAGAAATTAATAGAAATTTGATTACTACAATTTACAATATAGTGTGTAAACAAGTTGAACATATGACACCTCTAACCGTCAAATGATTGGATGCAATATTCGGTGTGTTTTCACAGACTATGCAACTTAGTAATCAAATTTCTTTAATTCATCTAATAATTTTAAAAAGTAAAAGTTTTTAAAATACTATGTTTATATACTACTTTAAAAAATGTAAACACTGAAAATACTATTTTTATAAAAATCTTATGAAAATTTAATATTACCATTATTATTATTTAGTGAAAAAATATTTTTATTAGCAAATTAATAGAAATTTGATTACTACAATTTACAATATAGTGTGAAAACAAGTTGAACATATGACACCTCTAACCATCAAATGACTGGATGCAATATTCGGTGTGTTTTCACAAACTATGCAACTTAATAATCAAATTTCTTTAATTCATCTATTAATTTTAAAAAGTAAAATCTTTAAAATACTATTTTTATATACTATAATTTTTATATACTACTATTTTAAAAAGTAAACACTAAAAATACTATTTTTATAAGAATTCGTATGAAAATTATTTTAATTTTTAAAATTGCCATTATTATTATTTAGTGAAAAAAATATTTTTATTAGTAAAAGTTTTATTAGTAAAAAATTTACCATTATCTAATAATTTTAAAAAGTAAAAGTTTTATTATCATATCACCTAATCAAAAAGCAAAAATATATATTTATTATCATATCAGTTAATAAAGAAGCAAAAATTAATAACCCAACCAAAACAAAATGATTTGAAGAAAGAAATCATACCAGAGAGTATGGAGGTGGCTTGAGGACGTAGCTTACAGTAGCCACCGTCATATATGCAGTGTCCGTCCAGTGCTTCTTTTGCTATTGTCGCCGTTGCTCTATCTACATTGAATTATTTAAAAACAATCATGAACCAAAAGGAAACACCTGTGGGAAGCAACGGAAATTATTAATTTCGAGAGATTAAAACATAATTGGAATAGTATGTATAAGTAAAAGTTACAAAAGGAATTTCGATTGATCTTTTTATGTATTCATCTGCTCGAAGCACAACACACTGTCTAACCCATGTACAAGCATCAATCTCAAGTTTTATCAAATAATAACCAGTTTCTACCACATTGACAAAAACAAATCAAACGATTGATGCACTTACCAGATCGATGCTCTCTTCGTGAGATTCCACTCCCTCGAAGGTAAGATGTATGAGTCTTATTGCCATCTCTTCATTCTTTGTATCTATCATAAAGGATATCATTTCCAAAAAAGTGATAAGTAGGAGGCTTTGCTACTACATTCCATGAGTGAAAAGAATCTTCACTTGCTTGGTTATCCACAATATCCTCATACATGACATCGTAATGAGGAACCACGGCGAGTTGTTTTCCGATACACACAGCTACTATGGCTGTTACACCATCCTCCTCCCTACAAGTGTAGCCACTGAGATTACTAAACTAGCAATAATATAAAGGTTACATAAGCTGTAAAATGCACATACATATACCTCAAGATGGATAAGCCAACTGTTGGCACCTGAAACAAACCCACGATCTAGATGATAACCAAGCAGCGTCCCATCGAGGCAAACTGCAGCAATTTAGAATCGAACAAAACACTAATTGTCATCAAAGCATTACGAGAGAGGAGACTTGACTTCTACCAAATCGTTTTCATCAATAAAAAGAAATTAGGCAATGGATCTTAAATCTAAAGAGCCAATGTTTGTCCACGGAAACTGAAATTACGAGCCCAGACACACTGAAACTCAATATGAGTCTACGAAATCGAGCAACAGGCAAAAATCAAACTCAATAATTTCAAATTTAAACTAAGGGAGACAAAAATCGAGATCGAGAGAGAGAGTACCAGCTCCTTTGGAGTCAGCTCCTTGAATCAAGGTGAGAGGCACCATGGTAGCCTTTGATGCTATCGATTCGTTTTCCAGATACGATATCGCCGTCTCGGTATCTCTTCGTTTTCCAAATCCATCGCTAGATCCGCTCCGAATCACCGCCGCGGCAGAGCCTAGGGAGCATACAGCCACCGCGATCCACAACAATATGCTCCTCATCTCCTCCGCCGGCGCAACAAAGCCAATTCCTGGAGCAAATTTTTATCAATTCCTAACCCAAAACCCAGGAACTAGAAATTGGGGAAAGTGAAACAAACAATCTGATCGGGGAAGAAATCTTACAAGTTCGACAAAGGCTTGGTTGCGATTGGCGCCGACATTGCTCTTGGTATTGACCTAATTCCAGCGAAGCCGCATAAAATTTCCGTCGCTGCGTAAATTACCAGAATCAGAAGGCGAAGAAGGAAGAGAATCAATCGGCTGGGTCTCTTGGTTCGCTGAAAAGTTGTTTTTCACTTCTGCCATTTCGATTCAAGCAGCAAATAAACCAAAACAAAGAACAAAAAATAAAGAATTGTAACTGGAAATAATAAACGCTGAGGAAGAGAAGATTTTCGAAATAGGAATTTTCTGTGTTGTTGGCATTTTTTTTACAACGGCTATTTTCTTACCGTTGTAAAATTGAGTCTCTTCATGACCGTTGGATATTTTTCCTCAGATAACAAAAGCTGAGCGGCCCACAAAGCCCAGACAACAATATTTTCAGACTTCAATGACATCAAAAAAAAAAAAAAAATCTCAATTCCGAGAAACAAACACTCGATATACATTCACATTTTCATGGGTTATAAAGTTATTTCCCTAATTTCCACCATTCAGAGTATTTTTTTTTAATAAATAACACACTTATGTTAATTGCTGTAATCATATGGAAATAATCTTTATCAAGTGGTCCATCTTACTCTGCAGATGTGCACATAAATATAGTGTAAATGTTTTTCCTCTCTTCCAAATGTAAGTCTACCATACGAAATAAGTTGAACATGCTAAATAAGTTGAGTAGTTGACTATACCAAATAAGTCGATCATACAAAATATATCAGCTATATCAATGTTAAAAAAAAAATTAAGTGGACTGTTCAAATAAATCAACATATAACAGCATAAACAATTGTTTTGATGTTTCTTGGAAATTTTAATCCATATATATACTGTTCTTACCTAAATTCCGATCAACTACTTGTATGATGGTGAAATGATGATTTCAAAATCATTTAAAAAAAAAAAATCATTTTAACTTTCTATTTTTGTTTGAAAATGCAGAAACTATAAATCTTATAAATGATGGAAAGATAAGACCAACAAAATAAAGTCATGCTCCGCTCTGCATTTTTCATCAGAACATTTCAAGTTTGGATATTTTTTTCAAACAGAGAAGCCACGTTCAAGAGACTTACGCGTCCAGAAACATCCCAGCATCACTTGAGCACTTCACTTTCGTAGAGTTAGGTAACAGTTCCCTGAACTCATCACAGTGAAAGATCGAAGCTAATCCTCCGGCTGAGCACCATCCTCCACCCTACACCACACAATGCATTGAAAAAAACAGAAACTTGTACTGTATTATACTACTAAACTAACCCGCGAATCGGGTTGCCCACCCAACGGCAAAGCCAAAAATATAAAGGAACGTCGGTCCGTTTTTCTGTGACATCCAAGTCATCAACGACATGCAGTTCATCTGATAAAAGACAGCAAAGATGGGCTCGGCCCATAAATGAAACGCTGGGCCATTTGTAAATCGAGCCAGAATGGAAGGGTAAAATAAGAATGTCCAGTGATGGGTAACTAGGGTGATGTTTTGGCCTGTTGTAATCTATACCGTTGATTTAATTTCAGATGTATGTGACCGTCCGATGGTAACCCTAAGGCTCGTAACGCAACAAGTCATCGCCGTCACCAGGAAGTTGTCGAGTTCTATATATTGACAAATCTGGAACGAGATAATTAGAGACGTCACACAAACTTCGTTGAGTCTCGAGAATTCCCTCTACCGTCTGCATCTTTGCATCAGGTGAGGCCGATTCCTACGAATTTTGCTCTCTTTCTTGTACGATCTCTCGATTCAGCTGAATTCAATTCCTTTTTTTTTGTATCGTTTGTTTTGTTAGACATTGTTTTCCATCGGAATATATGGTCTCGATTTGGATTTGCTTTTCCGCTTTTTTGTTTCTGGTATTAGACCGTTGATTTCGATTTTTCCTTGTAGGCTAATACCAGAGAATTGTTGCGATTTGGGGTGATTAATTGATGATAGGGTTATCTATGTGATAGGAAAGTGCGATAATGGCGGGAGGAGGAAACTTCATTGCCAGAGTCGTTTCATACGTTGCAAACGAGCTCATAGTTAATGGATTGGCTAACAGGTAGTTGCAGTCTCGTAGTCGATTATTTTGTTTATATTAGATCCTTGCTCCATGTTCCGGATCAATGTTTGAATAGAAGCTTCTTTCTCTGGCTGATTGGATTCGATATGTTCCACATCGGCTCGTTCATATTGAAGCGAGATAGCCTCAACTTACACGCTGGTCTGCTGCGTGAGATACCATACGCTGCAGCGTAGGAAGATTGAGAGATTTTGTTTTCCTTTCTTAAAAATTGGTTTTGAGAGATTTTGTTTTCCTTTCTTATAAATTGGTTTTCAGATGTGTTAATTTATTTTGTTTTGAGCTGTTTGCATTAGATTTGCTATATTTCAACTGTTAAAGAGTTTTTGCAGTGTCAATTCCGCACATGGATATAAAATAAACTCATGAGCTACTTCATATAAATTCTTAGTTTTGTTTAAAGACTTTTTTGGTTTTCTGCCGGTGATGATTTTCGTAGGCTTGTCCTGATCAAAGACATGACGTTACTCCTGAATCTAAGAGTCTGAGGCTGTGTTTCTTTCTTCTGTTTATCTTTATTGTCCGTTTATAATTTGTTTGTGATTTGATTCTTTGGAGTTCTCGGAGACTCTCTTGCACACTGAATGATCTCTAAATGTTCCACGGAAGTTGTTATAATCCTGTGTTAACAAGATTTTCCTCTTTCAAAACCTTAGCATTGACATTATGTTTCCGTTTTGGCAGCCATGCTTTCCAGAGATTTGCTGTGAGGACTTCGAAAAAAATAGAAAACATCTCAAAAATGGGTTCGTCTATAACTTTAGCTTATGATTATGTATGTTTGATTTGCTTTCTCCCTCATGTTGCACGATCTTTCTTAATATTGGGTCTTTTTTTTTTGTCAGCTGCGGAGAATAAGGAGAGAGTCGCTCAGCAGATGGAAGAGATTTCCAAGAACATGGACGTGAGTCTTTTTGCATATGAATCTTTCATCAGTTGGGTTTTTGAAGCACACTATTTTGTACTTTAACATGTCTGTTTTTATTTTACTTTGCAGTCCTTCAAGAAACAGTGATAAATTTCCCCAAGAATCACCGAAGTTGTTAATTACATGGGTTTGTTTTATCTTTTGTAAATAAAGAAAACGTTGAGTGTAATAATAACCTTGTGGATCAAACATTCTGTTTTTATTAACCAATTTCTGAACTTTTTTTAATTCCGGTTGGGTCTTTACTTTTTTGTAAATTGTAAGATAAATTTGTATCAAGACAAAAAATACTGTTGCCTATGCACCGCTTATTCTTATCGGAGTGGGAGACACAAACTATATGTTCGTTAAATCTAGATAATGTGACATGAGACAAAACTTACTCCTTTAACCTTCTCCGTTCAACTCTCAATTGTATTGAAGATTAATTTCTTCTATCTAACACATCGATCGCATCATTTTTTTGGACAACAGGCTTCTGCTTTATGATTGCAGCGACAACAAAATGCAAGCTCGTGCTATATTGAAATTATATCGTAAATTTATTTTAGTGCTCGTTGGAGTATTATTTATGGAGGTGCCGTACTATTTTTTCTTTTTTAATTGATGTGTTGATAGCAATTGACAAATCATATTTCGGTATCTATCGAGCATCATAGTTTTGTATATGTTTCACCAGACCACACACCATTTGTCTTAATGATTCCAGATCATATATTTAAGAAGTTCAAATCATAGTTTAGTAATCCATTCATTAGAAAAAAATAAATTATTTCAGATAGTATATATTTGTTTTAATAGAATATTTGTGAGAATGACAGCTGTAGAAAAGGGAGGTTTCATTAGTGTGGTTTAAGTAGCTCCCGAAGAAATGATTTTGCTAATCTCGTCCTTCCATCAATAATAAATACAAATAGTAAGGTGGAGTCTGTAACGAGAGAGCAGACGCCAGGAGTAAGACGAAGCAGTAGAAGATAAGCGTTTCGCAACCTCTCTCTCTCTCTCTGCCTGCTTCGAGAGGTCTTTTGATTCTTCTCAGCCGAGGATCCAGAGATGGCGGCGGCGGCGAGTACGGAATCGAGGAATCAGGCGTCGATTCCGCCGTACATGAAGGCAGTCTCGGGGTCGCTCGGCGGAGTCGTCGAGGCTTGTTGTCTGCAACCGATTGATGTCATCAAGACGCGTCTCCAGCTAGATCGCGGCGGCGTGTACAAGGGAATCGCGCACTGCGGTTCCACGGTGGTTCGTACCGAAGGCGTTCGCGCGCTCTGGAAAGGTTTAACTCCGTTCGCGACTCATCTCACGCTCAAGTACACGCTTCGGATGGGATCCAACGCCATGTTCCAAACCGCGTTCAAGGATTCCGAGACCGGAAAGCTCAGCAACCGTGACCGTTTTCTTTCCGGATTTGGCGCTGGTGTTCTCGAAGCTCTCGCCATTGTTACGCCCTTTGAGGTAAACTCCATTTCTTGCCTTTTCGCTTACTTTACGGGTCGAACCGCCGAAATTCTGACGCAATCTCACATGTCTCCCCAATATTTTATTCGATTGCGAATCGAATTAAACAATAGTTTAATAAAAGTTAGTTGGGTGAAAATTCGAGATTTTTGCATGATTCTCGTACCAGAATCATCGGTTTAATAATAAATTAGCATATTTTAGTCATGGAAATGAAAATTATTGATTCAGATCTGTTTGATTTTGGTAAATGCCATCGAATCTCGTTGCTACGTAGCTGGGCATTGTGCTTTTGAGTCCGTTTTTCATGCCAAGTCTTGATCTGGAGAATCATAAACATAATGTAGAAAGCGTTTTGAGTCTTTGACTGGTTTCATGGTTCAAGAAAATGTTCAACCTTGCTTGTTCCTATGCGTAAAAGAAGTCGTCTTGTTCTTGTGTGGTTATAAAATATAGAGATAAGGTTTTCGGTTCTCTACAAATATTGCTTGTTCCTTTCATTCAAGAAAGAAAACACTTGTTGAGTTCTATGTTCTTGCTTCTTTCAATCTCCAGGTGGTTAAGATTAGACTTCAGCAGCAGAAAGGATTAAGTCCCGAGCTATTCAAGTACAAAGGGCCCATACATTGTGCTCGAACCATCGTGAGAGAAGAAAGCATATTGGGGCTATGGTCAGGTGCAGCACCAACGGTTATGCGTAACGGCACCAACCAAGCAGTGATGTTCACTGCAAAAAATGCCTTTGACGTCCTCTTGTGGAACAAACACGAAGGCGACGGTAAAGTCTTGCAGCCATGGCAATCAATGGTCTCAGGGTTCCTAGCCGGAACCGCAGGTCCCTTCTGCACCGGGCCGTTTGATGTGGTCAAGACGAGGCTGATGGCTCAGAGCCGAGACAGTGAAGGTGGGGTGAAATATAAAGGGATGGTTCATGCGATTAGAACGATTCATGCAGAGGAAGGATTATTGGCTTTATGGAGAGGATTGTTGCCGAGGCTAATGAGGATTCCTCCAGGACAAGCCATTATGTGGGCTGTTGCTGATCAGGTCACTGGTCTCTATGAGAAGAGATATCTCCTGAATGCTCCTTTGTAGAGAGATACACTTATTCTTACAAGTCAGAGGGTTTGTTGTTGATTTATTTCTGTAACTCTTGTTCGGATTTTGGAATCCAAATTCGATTCTCCCGAAAACGATTTGAGCAAGAAATAATATAAAACGACCACATTTTTTTGAGTTACAAGTGTTTATTAAAATTAAGTTAAGATATTTCATTTATGTTTGTTGTAGAAATCTAAAACGTAAACCAAACTACTGTAAAAAAACTGTTATCACCCCAACAGACTTAGTAATGTTAGTAACATCCTAAAATGTGGAAAGCATTTTTTTTAGTAATCCATAAATAATTTTTAGAAAGAAAAATTTCCATCAATGTGATACTTTGGGCTGGAGTCAATTTATGATCGGCCCGACACTTTATTATGGACCGCGTTTCGAACACCGAGGCCCACATCTTTCTGCCGCAGTTACCTAATTCGTATATAACGCGATTTTAACTATCACCAAAACCCTAGTTTTCCGCCGCCATCTCCATCTCCTAATCGCAACCTCTCCTTTTTATAGGACTCTTTTGTGTGTTGATCCCCTTGTATCTTGCCCTCTAGTGTTCTTCGAAACGTTTTTTTTTTTTTTTTTTTTTCTGTTAAAATCTTCTTCAACTTTTCCTAATGAGGATTACATATCAAAAGCTATGGATTCTGTTAATCAGATCCATATGATGCAATATTGTCATAGTTACTCTGAAGGAAAATTTTTGGTTTTTTCTTTTATCGTCGAACCATGATTTTAGTTTTGTTTTGAATCGAACAATTGTGCAACTTTTTGCCGAGGTGATTATAAAATTGAATGTATTGATTTCCTCTTTTTCCCTGTTGCCAAGATAATTTTGTATGCAAGTTGAAATAAGCTTTATTAATTAGTATAAGATAATTTTTCCAAGTCTTAAGCTGGTTTTGCTCTATGTTCTTGCTACAAGTATTTCAATTATGTGTTTTTATGAAGGCAACTTTTTGCCGAGTGAATCGAATATCGATCTCTCTCTTTTTCCCAGTTGCCTAAATCATTTAATGGCCGCATGAGGAATAACTTGATCGGTTCTTCCATATAACCGGTCTTTTCTTCTTAGCTGCTACATTGTTTTGTTTAAATTTTTCAATTTATAATTACGTGTTTAAATTCACTTTAAATTCTTATAATAATCACTTTTTTTTATTGTCATTATTTCCAATCTATTAATAGCGAGACCGATCCTTGTCAAGTATCCTTGTCAAGCTGATCGGAGGGTAATAAAACAAAATAATATGACGGAATTATAATGTTTGATTTGAGCCAAATTTACAGAATTATTCGAGATAAGGATAGTACTTCGTTAAAGCTCAAAGAATTTAGAAAGCCGTAATGTTTGTCCTAATTGACGTTTCAATTTGTATATACCAATAGAATGACAAAATTATTTAATGGCCACATTAGGAATAACTTGATCGGAGGGTAATAAAACAAGATAAAAAGTCGGTACTATAATGTTTGAATTGAGCCAAAGTAACATATTTATTTGATATAAGGATAGTATTTTATTAATGCCCAAAGAATTCCAGTATTTTATTAAGGCCCAAAGAATTTCAGTATTTTTTTAAGGCCCAAAGATTTCCAAGTGGCCCTAACTTTAAAAAGAGTCGTAATGCTTGTCCAAATTAACGATGCAATTTGTATACCAATAGAGTGACAAAATCATATTAGAGACAGTGAGAAAGGCCCAATAACAATAATCTTTCAAACCTAGTTGTAGTTACGAGAGAAAACCGGGAATAGAATTCGCTCGTGAGAATTATCCTAATTTTTGTGTTAAATTCCTCACGAAGTGTGGTATTTAAAATAGAAACCACTTTATTATGTCTTTCATAAAGTTGTTTGGATAAGGTATACACGCCCATGATGTTGATTCTCGGATTGTGTTCGATTTTATAATTGTGATATTACTCGAAATAGAAGTATTCTCGACCTTCAAAAAAAGGTATTTTGACTACAAAAGCGTTGTTTGTCGTATACGAACCAGGTCTAGTCTACGTCACCGTGGTATTTGTAACTAGGAGACGCATGAACGCCAAGTGTCACCATGGGAATCAGTAAGTTTTACCAATTGCCGTGGGACACGTTTTCTATTTCAATCGTTTTAAGAATATTTGTAGGAGCGTGGTAGTGTACGATTAATATTCAACACTCAAATCCAAATGGCTCCAATACAACCTTTTTTTTTCAGTAAAAGAATGGCTCCGATTCAACACGGATGTGATCAGTGGAAAATTTAACTAGTACACATATGATTTACCAAAATAAGTCTTCTTACACAGTTTACTATTCCCTTTAAAATCATGATCGTATTGGTTTACTATTAAAAATTAGAATATCATTCAATTACTATTTGATGTGGGGTTTTTGAAAAACAAACCTTTACCCAAAATAATGGAAAAATGGTGATGATTTTGTAGAGAAGCATTAAAAAAAAAAAACAATACAAAACAACTATCAATCAAAATTAGGAGAAAATATAATAATATTACCGGCAACTCCGTTGGTATTTCAAATAAACAGCGTGACGACAGCTTTGAGGGTGCAGATCTTTTTTTGTATTTTTAAAATATATTAACGTGTTTGATTATCAATTATTTACATGGAAAAAATGACGCAAGATTATACCAACTTGTTATAAAACAAAAAAATTCTAAATCAGATTGTTGCAACTTGTTATTGACTTACTAAACATACCTGAATATAAAAAGTACACGTCAGAAGCACTTAAAATAAAATAAAAATTCACGTTAAAAATACAGATTATTTTATATTCAAAATTAAAAATACGTATCCTTTATTTTATTAAATAATTTTAATGTGTATACATATTTCTATTCATTTACTTCTAACGTGTATTTTTAAAATTCAATTAAGTTTAGTTGGTCAATGACAAGTTCAAAACTCGAAAAATATATGTATAAGAGGCAAATTAAGCTCAGAGATTCTTCAAATCCATGACACTTCAAAAAGATAAAATGTTCGAATGTGTGTGTTTTTGGCTTTTTGCAGACCAAATGGTATCACGTCTCCTTGCCGTTTACACTTATTAATAAACATATACAGTATTTTAATTTTTTGATCATAGATACGTCAAAGAGAAAATTGGGCTGCGAACATAAATAAGTCAATAAGTCAAAATATACTGACAGAAAGCCCATCTGTAGATCGTTCTTTATAGCTGGAGATATTTATTTGGTTTGCTATTTTCGCAAGTAAAATTACTGTATCATAATTAAGAAGAAAATCATAGAAATAAAGATGTATTAATGGTTCAGGTTTGAGCTTGTTTTACAAGATTAATTAAGAGTTAAATTTGGAAGTGTGTATATCAACAAATATCAAAATTAAGAAAATAATCACAATAATAAGGTTGAATCGGTTTTTGAGAAAAAAAACATTAATGCATTGCGGTTTAACCTTGGAAAACAAGATTTTTTGTTGGTTGTAACCTTGGAAAACAAGTTTAGAGCATACAAAATATTTATCACATACCAAAAATAAACATTTTCCAGTTTTACATACTGTACAGTGAACCCCAAAAAATGTTTTGGTACTTTAATATACATAATATAATCTTACAAAAATAAATCGTAAATAAAGAAAAACGAATACTATATTGCTAATGCCAGCACACAACATAACGATCCTCTTCAAAAAAAAAAAAAAAAAATGTCAACGATCCGCTTTTGGAGATGGTTGAATATTTAAAAATCTTCAGCAGCAGCTTTGCTAAGTACTCAAATTAGTTCGACATTCTTTAAATTAACAATCTATTTGGTTTGGCATTTAGTAATAATTTTAAGTTAAAAACTAGAAAGTAAAACAAAAAGATAAAATTATCAGATAAAAAGTCATTAACTCATTATTAATATAATTTGGGGAGAAGCCAAGCCGGAAATGAGAGAATACTAGCGACTTCGTTGGTTTGTGAAAACAACCAAGGAGACGGTTTTAAAGGACGGGTCCCTTCTTCCACTGTATATTTTGGTATGTAAATTACTTTTAAATATTATTTTTAAGGAAAGTGCACTTGATCAAATGATACAGATTACAAGTCAGCTAATTATTATTTTTCAACTAGTTTTTGTTTTTCTAATTAGGATTTGTTTGTTTAAAAACGAAGTAATAAATATCGTGATATTTTATTATAAAAAAAAAATATCGATATTTTTCTTAGTAACCCATTTCACTCAAGTGATATCTTTTCGTGAAAAAATTAATGGTACTGCTGCTATCATTTTGTTTTTTTAATTTACCTCTCAAAACTAGTTTCAGACATTTACTGTAGTAAATATACTTTTAAGAACTTTGAGTAAAAAGTATTTAAATTTAGTTAATTAGCAGATTCTAAAAAAATTGCATATAATTTATTTATTTTTTCCGTGAAAGATGAGAATAGATATATTATTATACTTCTAGCCCAAGCAAAATAGTGAATGAAACCTCTCTCTTCACTATCCCCCCAGTTATATAAAGCCCCTTCGTTCCATTCTATTAGTCACACACACACACACCCAATAAAGTTTCACTATCATTCCCCAACAACAACCAATCCCTCGATTTCTATTTTCTCTCCGTGGATCTTATGGACACCAAAATCGGATCGATCGACGCGTGCAAGCCGACGAATGGCGACGTCTGTAGTCCACCAAGCGGCGTCGTCGCTACAATCCAGGACTCTGTTCCCGCCTCCGCAATCACCATCGGCTCCTCCGAAGCGACACTCGGCCGTCACTTGGCTCGCCGTCTTGTCCAGGCCGGAGTCACAGACATTTTCTCTGTTCCAGGCGATTTCAACCTAACTCTGCTCGACCACCTCATCGCGGAGCCGGAGCTCAAGAACATCGGCTGCTGCAACGAGCTTAACGCCGGTTACGCCGCAGACGGTTACGCCCGATCTCGTGGAGTGGGCGCTTGCGTGGTGACCTTCACCGTCGGTGGACTCAGCGTTTTGAACGCGATCGCCGGTGCCTACAGCGAGAATCTGCCGGTTATCTGTATCGTCGGCGGCCCAAACTCAAACGATTTCGGCACTAACCGGATTCTTCATCACACCATCGGATTACCTGATTTCAGCCAAGAGCTCCGGTGTTTCCAGACCGTTACCTGCTATCAGGTAAATGACTAAAAATCAAACAAACTCGATCATCAATCTGCTCGCAATATTCTCAAATTATCACGTCGGAAACATTTCTGATTTTGTTTGTTTGATTTGTGTGTGTGTGTGTGTCTCAGGCAGTGGTGAACCACTTGGAGGATGCTCATGAACAGATCGACAAGGCGATATCAACAGCTCTGAAAGAGAGCAAGCCTGTGTATATCAGCATCAGCTGCAACTTAGCTGCTACTCCTCATCCTACTTTCAGCCGTGATCCTGTCCCCTTCTCCCTTACTCCAAGGTAAACCATTTCTTCTCGAAACCATCATCATCTACTGAATATCAGCTTTTCCTATAAAAGATGGTTTGTACAGATTGAGCAACAAGATGGGTCTTGAAGCTGCGGTTGAAGCAACGTTGGAGTTCCTCAACAAGGCCGTGAAGCCGGTCATGGTCGGAGGTGTCAAATTGCGTGTAGCCAAAGCCAGCGACGCCTTCGTCGAGCTTGCGGATGCTTCAGGATACCCCTTGGCAGTGATGCCGTCTGCGAAAGGCTTAGTCCCGGAGGAACATCCTCACTTCATCGGCACTTATTGGGGAGCTGTAAGCACTCCTTTCTGCTCCGAGATTGTGGAATCTGCAGATGCATACATCTTTGCTGGCCCTATCTTCAACGACTACAGCTCTGTTGGCTACTCTCTTCTCCTCAAGAAAGAGAAAGCCATCATTGTTCAACCTGATCGTGTCACTGTCGCCAATGGTCAGACCTTTGGGTGCGTTCTCATGAGCGAATTCTTCTCTGAGCTGGCCAAGAGGGTGAAGCGCAACGAGACCGCTTACGAGAACTACCACAGGATCTTCGTCCCTGAAGGTAAGCCACTGAAATGCAAACCGAAGGAGCCACTGAGAGTCAACGCGATGTTCCAGCACATTCAGAAGATGCTCTCTAGTGAAACCGCCGTGATTGCTGAAACCGGTGATTCTTGGTTCAACTGCCAGAAACTGAAGCTGCCTAAAGGATGCGGGTACGTGTACCCCAAAAGGAAAAGAAGCAGTGGATCTTTTAATGTTTTAGCAATTTCACGTAATGGAACAAACACAATTTCAGCTTTTTATTCAACTGTAGGTACGAGTTTCAGATGCAGTACGGGTCGATCGGGTGGTCAGTTGGTGCGACGCTGGGATATGCACAGGCGGTACCAGAGAAGCGAGTGTTGGCCTTCATCGGGGACGGGAGTTTCCAAGTGACGGCTCAGGACATATCCACGATGCTGCGTAACGGTCAGAAAACGATCATCTTCCTGATCAACAATGGTGGCTACACCATTGAAGTAGAGATTCATGACGGTCCATACAACGTGATCAAGAACTGGAACTACACCGGTCTCGTCGATGCCATTCATAACGGTGAAGGCAAATGCTGGACTACAAAGGTAATTTATCAAATCAACGACTAATTTACAATTGGAGATTGACCGGCCCTAATAACGTTATGAATTGATATATATATATATATATATATAGGTGAGGTACGAGGAGGAGTTGGTGGAAGCGATTAAGACGGCGACATCGGAGAAGAAAGATTGTCTCTGTTTCATCGAAGTGATTGTTCACAAAGATGACACGAGCAAAGAGTTGCTTGAGTGGGGCTCACGTGTCGCAGCTGCTAATGGTCGTCCCCCCAACCCTCAGTAACAAAGTAACAAGGAAGGGAAGAGAGAGAAATGAATCATCTCGCATCTTAATCGTTTCTTAGATATTTAATGAGATTTGTTTTCTTGTTTAGTAGTACTCTGCTTTATTTTCCCTCTGGTTTTTATTGCTTTTATAACTTTATTAGTTTCTTTCCAATTGGTGGTAATGGAATAAAAGTTACTTTTCCATTCTAATCTCAATAATTGTGCTTCTTTACCATAAAGTCCGAATAAATCCAAACATATAAATTTCGGTTCGGTTGGATATTTCTTAAACCAAAAAAAAAAATTATAAATCCTAACCGAAATCCAACCGGTCTATTATTCATAAGTCTGCGGTCGAGACAGAAGGCGATTGTTTTGGAGTAGATGGAGAGGAGAAGGGCAGTTTCTGATATGCGATTTGAGTTTGGGGATATTCGGGTGTGCGCTTCTACACCGATTGCAACGCAGCTCGCCTTTCAAAACCTGTTCGCTCTCCACATTGGCTTTGCCTTGGCTCTTGACCTCTTCAAGCACATCGACTGAGTCACGGAAGAAGGAGGACGTGAAAGAGTTCCAGTGTTTCTTGTTCTTCAAATTATCCGATTCAAAGTCTTGGCTTATAACGTGTAGATGTAGTTGTCTCATCGACGGAACCTGGAAACGAAAAGAAACTAATTTAGATGATTTTCCTAATTGAACTCTTTAGCACTATACTCTAAAACGAGCAACACAAAGTGGAAGACGGATAACGGAAAATTCAATGCCATGGATAACTGATTGAGTACCGAGTGATATCCAAGGCGGAAGATAAGAGATGCATCCTCGTCCTGGAATTTCTTAACCCATCTGAGACCAACATTGTGCATTTCCTGAAGAAGCTGAAGATTTTCTCTGCGAACGTCTTCAAGCCCATCTACACTCTCCTGCCTCGCCAGTACTAGCACATGTTTCCGCGCCTAAATTTAATTGAAAAATAATATCCTGTTTTTCAACCGTCTCATGAAGAAAGACACTATGTATAAACCAGGCCAGCATCAAGACTTTTACCTTTGGGTACTGGTCGTTTATCACAACAATGTGGTCTGAAAATTCTAGAACGACATTCTCATGTTTCTCTGGGTGCATTGCGATGGTGTGGAGTGCCAATGCCCAAGAGCTCCACCCTTTACCCATCTTCTTTCCACTGTCTTTAATTTCATCCACAGACCCAAATTCCAAACTATTATTAGCTGTGGCCTTTTCTTGTGCCCCCTTGCACCTTTTGTTTCTCTCGGATTCTTCCTTGATATTCTCACCAGAATCTGACATTGTTGCTTGGTTGCTTCGTTTGGGCAGCTTTGATTGATCCTGTACTATCGACAGAAAACCTTCAAAGAGAGATGTGTAAGCCTCCCTGAGAGTTTTGCAGCCCTTGGTGTAGTCATTGTTGAGGTAGTTCGGTCGGTTTGGGTTCATGTTTGGTCCTAGAACATGTATCACATGTGTAACTCCTTCTGCATTTTGTAAAGGGCAAGTAGAAGGAAGATGAACTACAACGGCTTTTCCTGGAATAAGAGTGTTGGCTCGTGCTCTTGTCGCAGCCTCGAGGTCTTGACCAGCCGCTTTGAATATCGCTGCGTTCACACCTCCACCTCCAGGTTTAAGGCGCCTGCACAGAGTTTTTGCTTACAAAATATGTTTACCTTATTGTAAAGCAATCTACTGAAGAGCAAGAAAATAATGGAAGCTTACCAGTTAGCAGCATTAGCTATAACATTGCAGTGCAGACCACCTTCGGAACGAAGCTTAGTTATGTCTCCGACAAATGTGAAAAACCTTCCTGAGTCGATGTTCTTCCGAGAAGCCTTAGCCTTGACCAGAGAGAGAATCTTCGATCCATGGCCCAAGTCCACCAAGACAAGCCGTGCAGACCCAAGTTTAGGCAGAAATTCCTCAGCTGTCTCGACAATGATATCAGATGCCATTTCAAGATCAAACTGGAAATCTGCAGTCGAAATTGACGGAAATGCCAGTGTAGGTACAATATCAGCAGAGCCAAGCTTAACTGGCGAAACTCGGACATTTTCCGTTTTCTCATTAGCTTTGCGAGTTGCTTCAGTAGCTCCATTAGAAGATGATGAACCAGGAAGCGCACTGACTTTTTTAAAGAACTTCATTATACCGGGTTGGCTTTTTGTGTCTGAGTTCTTCTGCCCAAAACAGCCGGAAGGAAGAGTATCCATTGGACCAAGCATGCTGTATGTTTTCACAGCAGTCTCAACATCTGCGTCGTTGTAGCAAAACATAACTCGAGAAAAGCCTTCACTCACTTTCGGAAGTTCCTTGCTCTGAAGCATCTTATTCACAACGGCTGCAGCTCTTCCGCCTTGAAGATTTCCTTCATGACCGGTTCTTTTGACTGATCTAGATATACAAACCTGAGCAGGATGCTCCAGAACCACTGCGTGGACTTCAACCTCAGGACCACCGAGCTTGATAAACTCTGACCGCTGCTCCTTGTCAAGATTGCATCTGTCTATAAAAACGCTCTTGCCGCCTTTCAGAGATCCTATCGCCATCTTTAGGCACTGAGCTTTGGTTCCAGCTTTGCCATTGTTAATAATGTCCTGGAATGAGATAAAACTATGAAAACTAAGCCAACACAAAACCTTAAAACTGATATTAACCATATTGAAGAGAGATATCTTATAAGGGTCACCATGCTCTAATTCTAACGATTTACTTCACAGGTCAAAAAAATCGTAGAGTTTTGTTTTGTGAGTATTGATGGCAGACAATATTGGAATCTCATATATTCATCAACGAATTTGGAGCGACCTCTATTATCAACAAAACCAAAAGGGGATTTTATGAACGAAGAAGCTAGTTTGATATTCTACTTCTTAGTCTCGTTGCGGAATTTTATCAGTCAGGTTCTGAGCAATCGATAGAGAGAGAGACCTGGCAGATGCGAGACCAAGGGCGGTGAGGGGATTGCATGACGGTGTCACAGAACGTCGATTTGCCGCTTCCTGGCGGACCAATCAGAAGCACCACTATCTGCTTCGCCTTCTTCTCTGCTTCAGTATCCGCCATTGTCGCCGTAAATTTATCAGAAAAGGTTTACTCTAAAACACTACAGAAATTGAAGGGGTCGTTGTTTCAGGAAGAGGTTTGAATCACCAGAGTCTTCGGTTTGCACTTCCATTTTCTCTCGGTTCATCGGAGAACCCGTCTCTCTTGTATCTCCGATTTCTAATAGCAGTAGGACCTCGTAATGCATGTCGTGTGGCACGCGTGTATCTGTAATACGTGGCGTCTACCCACAATGGAAACGACGTGTTGTTGTTCCATTATACATAGAAACGCTCTGATGTCTATGGACCTAGCCTTGAAATTTGAAATTAGTACTAAATGAAAACGGTATACTGTAGACTTGACTCGACAACTGCATTGAAAGCAATATCCCCCACATACAAATAAACCCGCATGTGAAAACAACCAAATCTACTAAGTTTATATATATATTACTCCTCCAAAATACATAGAATTAAATACTAGATACATATAATTGAAATTCTAAATGCATAATAATCCTTAAACTAAAGTTTCTAAAGATGACGACGACAATATATAAGAAAAATATATAATATATTCTGTATATAATACAAATAACATATCGTTTGCATATGGCTAACGACTAAGACATGCCACGTCGATGCATGGTTTCTTCTAGCTCATTATCAACCGACCCAAACCACATCGAATTCTCCGAGTCCGTGACTGTAAATGGCATCGCTTGTGAGTACGTCTCCGTTACAGGGGCATAATCGTCATCACACCCAATGAGCACTGGTCCAGATTCTCCGACGCTGGCGGGAGAGTAAGTACAAGACGACGACGTTGTTTCGTGATCGTTGAAGAAGAGAAGCATATTTTGGTGAAACCAGATCTGAGCTTTCAAGAACTTGACGTAGCTAATGGCTTCATCGAGCATAGACACGGTATCCATTTTCGAACCACCAGGGACCATGCTCTGTAGAATCTTGAAACGTTCGCTGATTCGATGCCGTCTCTCACGCGCCGCCACGCTCTGTGGATCCGTCGATAACTTGGACGTTGACGCTGACCGTTTTGTGTTTCCGGTTTTGCCCGTGTGGCCGTGGAAAGAGGATGAGGATGAGGAAGTGGTGGATGATGAATTAGGGTTTTGGCTAGGAAAACTGGAATGATCCATAGTGATTGTCGTGGTGTGTATCGTTACGTAGCATGCGTATATATAGTTACATACGAACTGGTTTAGTGGCAACGTTGGTTAATTATTATATATCGCCGGTCCTTGTGTAGTTTTACATTTAGCAGAAGTTTTGTTTTGATAAATATTACCTTTACATTTTGTATATGAATTTTATTTATCTACATAAGTGATAAGTGATAATACACTAACTCAACTCGACTTAATTATAATACTGCATGTACCGTTCATTTTGTAACAAATGGTCTATGAGTCTATGACAATTGGCTCTGTGGGGACTTTTGAAATTATAAAATGATGTTGTTTTGCTTTAGTGTCGAGGTTGTGTAAACATTTAGGCCTATTGAGTACGATATTCAATATACATATACACTAGAACATATGACATATGGATTATACTGTAACAACAAAAATTCTAAAATTCTAAAATAGTTCTAATTATCTTGATTAAACTTACGCTTATGAAATTGTAATCGCCAAAATCAGTGAATTGTTCTCTTCCAATCAAAACAATTTTTTTTCTTGCAAGAGCACGTGAGCCTCCGGGTTTCACGTAGTAGCTAGTGGGGTTCGGTGAAAACATTGGACTGAAAAGCACACAAAAACAAAACCCTAATCATTTTTTACAACTCAAACTCTACGTACTGTCTTCTCAAACAACTACTTTCGATACAGTTTACATTCGCACAGCACATTACACACAGTAACCTGTCCCAATTCATTTGGCATATCTTCGTTTTTTTCTCATAATTTTTATACAAAATCATCGCTTCCAAAAAATTGATATGTTCAAAAAAGTAAATAAGCCTGTACATATTCCTCACAATAGAAAAGCATGTAAAGCAAAAAAAAAAAAAAATCGGGAATTTTATAACTCAGTTGGCTATAGAGTAAAATTGCTTTTATTCTCTTCATTTGAATAAAACATATTTGAATCTATATGTGCAAGAAATAAAGAAAGTACATTGATTTGAAAAGACAGAATAACAACAACTATGCTGGAAAGACGCATGAGCTCGAAACAGTGGCTTTGCTCCAGGATTCGGTCATTCTATTCTTTGCACATTATTTTTCAACTCAAATTCTCTTCTTTAAAATCGAAATAATTTGAAAATAATGAAGAAATGAATTTCATTATTTTTAGTTGTATATATATATCGTACTAAATGTTCATGTAAGTTTCAACTGTGAGATAGGTAACTGTCGTCTCAGCCGTTGAGTGAACTAGACGTTACTTTTTGTGTGAGAAGTATTTTCGGGCTTTTGAGTTATTTTCCCTCAATTGTTTTTCCTTAACTCCTTCCTAGTTGCTACTTGCTAGTTCCTACGAAAGAACGAATTTTGAAAGACTAAAAATGGGTTGTCGAAACAAATGTGGAAGTATTTAAAAGTCATGGCTTGAAAGAATTTCATCCAAACATTTAAATCTAATTTTGTATCATTCGTTTTTAGGTTTTGAGATATTGATATAATTATTATTTACTATGTTTCTAAATACAACCAATATGTAGCAGAGAATTACAGATGAAGTGAAAACCGAAAGAAAAAAAGAATTATTGTTTTAAATGTCATACATACAGTACAATTAAGATACGAGGTTGTAAAATGTGTGATAACACCAATATATAATATATAAATCGGTTTTTTACAAAATAGAAGGAAAATAAGTTAGGATTTTGGATAGTGATATGCCTACCTTTGCCAAACTAGAGCAGCTAAACGAACAAGAACAAAAAATAAAACACTAAAGGCGTAGTGGTTAATAGGTAAAATAAATGCGAAAGCGATCGAAGGCGTGACTATTGGTGATGGTGATGAACTCATGTTATTGTCTCTACATTTACTTTGGTACCTTTCCAGCCGCATAGTGACTCAGATACAGTAAAGTTACATAATTTTTTTTTTTTTTTTTTGGCCATTTGAACGGTGAAACGTAGGAAACCGATTCATCATTCTATATTAATATGATCATATATTCACCTTTAACCAAAAAAAAAATACAAAAAATTGATCATATTTACAACACCTCTCACATCAACCATATATTTTTTTCAATTTTTGTTTCGATCTATGCAAACATTTTTGAGTACCTAATCTATAAATCCATAGACATTGTGGTGATAATTATAGATTTTTTTGCTCAGGATATGATGACCAAATTTGAATATTGAAAAGTATTCAGAAACACAGAAAATAAGTGTGTATCAAAATCAGTTGTACAGGAAAGTTGATAAAATTGATAATGTTTTTATAATGTTGTTTTAAAAATGATGATTAAGAAGGTGAGCCAAATGGGCTGAAAATTAACAATTTATGCCCATCAACTGATTATTTGGAGTTGTTGTGCCAGAAGTCATTATCATAAACGTACCACGGTGTAACCTACAGGTCGTCTCCAGGCCCTTCCAAATTTCGCATGACGCCACGTTGCATTAATGTGTCACCATAACTATAGAGAGACCTCTTACAAATCAAGAATAAATTGCGATAAAACTAAGATAAATAATTTCTAAGCTCTTAATACCCAAAAAAAGGAAGGAAAATGTCGAGTGATGAATTTAGGTTGGTGTCGCCGACGATAGACAACGAAGGGAAGCTGCCGAGAAAGTATACGAAGGGAGGTCAAGGTGTGAAAAAGGATATCTCTCCTCCTCTTGAATGGTATTTTAATCGTGCTCTTGTATTGGGTTAGCAACAAATTCAATATAAATATGCGATATGTAATTAATTACGGTGATCGATATTGTTGCGTGTGTGTGTGTGTAGGTACAACGTTCCAGAAGGTACGAAATCGCTAGCGTTGGTGGTGGAGGACATTGATGCTCCTGATCCTAGTGGACCGCTCGTGCCGTGGACGGTGTGGGTGGTCGTCGACATTCCGCCGGAGATGAAAGGTCTTCCCGAAGGATATTCCGGCAAGGACGAGCAGCCGATCGCCGGGATTAGAGAAGGGAATAACGATCACAAGATCCCGGGATGGCGTGGGCCCCTCATGCCTAGTCACGATCATCGTTTCCAGTTCAAGCTCTTTGCTCTCGACGACAAACCCAATCTTGGTCACACGGTAACCCCCGAAAAACTACGTCGCTTTATATCTTCTCAAGTTTTTGATTTAAAAAATTCAACCGGGGTATCCTAATATGCTAAGGAGGTCGTAATTAATGTAAAAGAAATTGGGATTAGTATTTATATATTTTCTAATCAAATTTGTTGAAGATATGTTGTAATTTTATAATAAGGAGTGAATATATGGTGAATATATGGTGAATATATGGTGACTCACTCAGGTGACAAAAGAGAGACTGCTGGATGCGGTTGAAGGACTCGTGATCGGAGAAGCCATTTTGACGTGTGTGGCTTGAAACACCACCAATCCTTTTTTTAGTTTTATGGCCCTTTTTGTATTGTCGTTTGTTTCGTGGCTTTGAAAGTGGGTGAAACAAAGGTGTATCTGGGGGCATTTTGTGACGAACTGCTTTCAAAATGTCGACAGATTTTGTTTCATGGTTAGCCGGAAAAATGTTTTTTTTTTTAATTATTTTACACAGTAAAAATCTTTATTTTATCCTGCGTTAAAGAAATGAATGAGTATAGGAGCTGACTAATATAAAAAACAAAGCAACCATCGTTCTGGTCCCATTTAGTGTTACAAAGCTGTATAAAAAAGTAAGTATTCGAGTACAAGAGTGACCTGATAACCCAAAAACTGAACAAATCACCTTCGGCGTGCAGCAGCTCGAAGGTCGCTTTGAATTCGGTCTGCGTACATTGGGAGACGAATGATCTCCTTTATCTCCTGAAGCAACACTTCCTCCGTGATGTTGTCTTCTATGCTTTTCATCACCTTTTTTTATCACACAAGAATGAAACAAATCAATATTTTTGTTCTTTTGGCTGAAATCAGATAAGAATCCGTCTCAGTAGCACACTGACCTTACGAGCCGTGTTGATATCATTTGGTGTGTTTTTGTCAACTCTGATCCGCATGCTGACCCAAACTTGCTTCACCTTATCCCATGAACACTCTACAATCTTGCCATTGTAACTTGGCGGATCCGAGCCATCTCTAAACTCAACCGAATGTCCTTCCATAAGCGTTTTCTTCCCTCTCTCATGCAAGAAGAGCATCCCGCGACTCCCCTCTTCCTCACCCATCTCAAACAGAAAGTCTACTGAGTTCATCTCCGCGTACTTCCACTTCAGCAGCCCTTTATGGGTCCGAGGCACGTATGGATCGTCCCAACCCTATCATTACCAGTCCACAAAAAGACCCTATTACTTTCTTAGCCAACAAAACTATAATCTATTCAATATGATAACATCCCTTGGTTACCTGAAATATTAGGCCATCTGATTCATGAGACAGCGACGGAATGGTAACTTTCAAAAGCTTCTCAACAGTAGAAAGTAACCAAAACCCCTTTGTCCGTACCTGCGCAACAAAAACTAAAATTTTCACCAAACAATTTATACAAAGAAAGGGGAACATGGCAACGAGCAGTAAAAATGCAACTCACTCCAAAAGGCTCCAGGTCGTATCTGTAGCAATGGTTTCTGTGCTTATCTTCCTCACGGCCTTTGATCACCTCATGCACGACCATGTTCCATCTTTCACAAAAAGTCCGCTGTTTCATTTTTAAATACCAATGGTAAGTCATCTTTAGTTTCTGAAACACCTGCATAGACACTCGGTTAAAACGACAGCTGCATATCAGATAATGACAGTTCCAACCTCTACGAATGATTCGCCGTTGATTGCGACCAAATCATATACGAGGTACCTCCTCCTGGCCTGCCCTTTTTCATTCGTCGAATTATCTATAACCATTTCTCCATCAAGCAGAGTGTAATGATGCACTTTATCAGAATGTCCCTACAGCCCAATGCCAAATAGGTCAGTTACGAATTTTAGGTATCGACACAAAAGGCCTCTTGAGCAATGGCAGAAAACTACTCACATCACTGGTGAGCCTACAGGGGAAACGCATCTGTACCCTTCGAAACTTAAAGCTCCTATCTATCAAATAGCACCCATCTACAGTTAAGAGCATCATATAACGTGTTCCATCTGCCTTCCATGTCGCATAGTAGTACCGCTGCCTCAAAAGTTGTAAGCTCTCCCTGCAAAAGTAGTGTATGCAAAGGCTTAAGATTAAACTACATTGGAAAACTAGGACTAATGAACCCCGGAATTAAGGACATACAGTTGCTAAATCCTCTTTGCATGCACTACCAAAATTAAAGCAGAGAGTCGGACCTGTCTAAGGATACAGGGTGTGAGCCTGGGAATTGCATAAATCCTCTTCCCTGGATCAGAGATAATTCAAGAGCCAGTGTTAGATTACACTATTCACAAAATAGGGAGAAAAAGGAAACAAAATTGTATCCAGTCACTTGAGGGAAAAGCACATAATATTCCATAAGAAGGCATGAAGAATATCCTAAGTATAACAAACAAGTATTTCAAATTTCTACCCCACTCTTCATCATAAGCATCTTATAACAGAATTGCCGATAAGCTTCCTCCTGATAATGGGGTATTTCATCACCCAAAACGTCATCATTTGACATCTTCACAGTCTCCTGATTGGTTTCCTGAAAACCCAAAACAGTAAGAAAGGAACGATCAGCAACAGACCCATTAGCAAAATGAGATTTACACTTTATAAACTTTTTCAGTCTTTAAAATTTCTGCAAATGGGTGTTAACCTTAAAGACTTAATAAACAATAAGCAGTTGTTAGTACCACATTTACTTGGACAGGGCCAGGCGGAGCATCATCATCATCGTCATCATCTTGAACTGCTTCACCATTAAGATCAAGCTCGGTAGACCTCTTCCATTCAGGAGTTGGTGGGCAAGTAACACTCTCAGGCTTTATTTCGTGATAAAAAGTGTATAAGGCATCAATATAATCCGGTTTATAAATCCCAGGTGGGCGAGCATCAGAGAACATTTTCAAAGCCTGCCAAAAGCCACACGGAGGTAAGATTCTTCATTCTAAAAAAATCAAAACGAATGCACAAGTACAAACCCGAAAAGGTTAAACCTGTGTAACGTTCATCGTTGGGTTAGAGCGCATAAGATAATGAACTATCATGAACCCTGTCCGATTATGCCCATGCGTACAGTGGACGAGGATATACTTCTTTGGGTGTTTTTGATGCATGATGAACTGAATAGCCTGGAGACAGTATCCTCGAATGAGATAACTAACAGTAGATAAGGTTGTGCCTCAAGAGAAGTGGACTAAATCTGTGAGTTTAAGATACAAGTACCTCGTTGACGAAGGTGTTCACAGAAACATTATCTGGTACGGCATCACGACCCCTGCATGCGATCTGCAACACAGGAAAAGGAAGATAAAGCAATCCGCTAATGGTGGTGCAGACGATACAGACATAAAAAGACAACATGTCACCTTAACATGCTTGATGCCATCCTTCTTCAAGTCTAGTGTATGGTAGTAACGCGTTGTATTAGTTAGATCAATCACTAGACCAAGCTGAAAAAAAGACGGAATGTAAACTTAGACCACAGAATTGAGAGACTTGCATATAGCACAGAGAGGCTGAAACTTACCTTTCTTCCATTTATTCTCTGGTTACGGACCACCTGTTTAAAAGAGTATCTCTTGCCAGGCGGAACATGTTCGTTGTAAGACTCACTAAGGGGAACCTTTGAAGGAATAATACATCCTATTTCCAGACCAAAACCTGGACAATCTAGCCAACCTGTTGTTGCACAAACATACTGTATGAAACCACTGAAGCTGAAACTCTTTCGAGAAAGTGCCAACCAAAGCATACCTTGAGGGATCTTGCTTATATCATAAACTCTGGTGTCTCGGTTGTTTTGATCACGGACAACTGGCTGAGACATTCGGCTTGGCCTGTCTAGTCTAATTCTTTTCCTTCTCTCTTCACGCTCCTAAGACAATTGAACCACGAGATGTGATATCATCCAAAGTATCATCAGGGGATTTGAGACGCAAATAATGAATATATCGTGTTCAATACCCGTCTTGCGATCTCAACTGCAGATTCTGTTCGGTCTTCAAGACGTCTCTTGTGAAAGGGATCATCGTCTTCTTCGGGCTGTGGTGAAGCATTAAGGTCCATCACTGGCAGAATCCAAAATCCCAATTGGCTTCTCTGCAGCACCGTATTAGAATCAGGAAACGCCCAAAATCAATCGACAATCAAATTCGTTTCTATTGAACGAACCGCCCAAATCTCAGCTCAGCCCTTTCCCGAGATACCAATCCGAGGAGAATCAGACAATACACCAATCAGTGTCTCACCGGAAACGCGTTGACGGCCTGTTTATGTTCTTGTGGATGTGAAACGAAAATCGAAACCCTTAAAGTAAATGAGAGAGACTCGTTACACAAAAGTTAAAGGAGTTTAAGGGCAAACAATGTCTTTTTACTACTTAATTTTCATTTATTATTATTCCCTAGTGATTAAATTTTGATTTACATAATAAACCAGACAGTTTTGTATTGTTCAACTCAACACGCATCATCACTGAGAATCCATGGATTTCTTCTTCCGCCAACATTGAAATACGAGACTATATGTATATATGAGTATGAGTAAAAACATAGTTTCGAACGAAATTACAATAATGAAACATGAGTATCAGCATGGTTTGCGAAAAAGAAAACCACATCAGAAGCATATGATTCGTCCTTGGAGGGGGTTTCAAAATGGACCTTCCTAGTAGTTTTGCTCTCTAGGCTAAGATGCCAAGTATAGCCATCTTTATAAGAAGGCGGTGCGAAAACGATTTCGCCTTCACAAATGCCCAACACGGAGCTAGAGATTTCCCGATAATCGGGGACTCGAGCCCCAGGTACGTGAAAAATCTCTGACGACCATTCATTGTCTTTCATAAGACAAGAAAACTCAACTTCGCAGTCCTTAACACGAGATATAAAACCCAACTTCCCTTGAAAGTCAACCAGCTTTGAAAACCAAGAAAGATGAGAGTTGGCTTTCACAAGACTGAATTTTTCAGAGTTGAGGTCAAAGCTCACCACATGCGTAGAAGTCATACCATAACCAGGGGTGTGGCAATCAGCTTGAAAGTATAAGATTCCATTAATGCATATACCACATTGACCACATAATTTGGAGGGATGAAGATGATTAGGCATGCCTTGTATCTTTCTCCACAAGTTACCATATTTTCCCACTGTGAGGACCCAAAATTGATACTGATTTTGGGGTCCCGATATGCACAATACTTTGAACTGATCAAAGATTGGATCGTATCGGAAAATCACAAACTCCTTCAAGTCATAACTTTTTCCCAAGATTGAGTAAGCTAAGCTGCTGTCTCGTGGCAGGGTTACATATAACAGGGAGGATATCTCACAGAGACAGTGAGGCGCTGAGAAGAAAACGAGCGGGTTACCATAACATTGGAAATAAAACAAGAGACGTGACCGATTCGAGGAGCGAGACAAGCATGCGTCCACAAAGTCTCGAGTTTGTAACATCTTTGAAAACTCTTTCGATAAGCACTGTAACCTCACGAGCATCTTCACAGGTATTCTTGAGAATATCTCTATCACGAGATCCCGATGGATCGAGATTCCATCCTCCTCTTCTTTGTTCATCTTCTTCTGTTCCAATACCCTAGGGATGGTTATTTTTTTTATGATTCTGAGATGCTATTGGTTGTCTTCTTTTCTCACTCTTCTATGCGCATATATATTTGATATTTCCTAATCCTTGCCACAATCACAATATGTAATATTAACTTTTTTTGTTGTTAATGAAAATTTAAACAAAATTTCCTATTTCCTAATTATATAGGCATATATATTTTTGATATTTCAAGTCCAAAAATGTGTTTTAAAAAAATGGATAGAGTCACGACAAAAATAAGTACAAATGAAGCAGTAATTTACATTGAAGTATACGGATAAATGAAATAGAAAATATTGTTTGACGGTATTGAGTAAGTTCAATGTTTTTGGACGAATTCATTTTGGTATCTCCATGACTACTCTATATGTATGCAATATGCATCTAATTTGGGGTACGTCACTGTTTCGCAAAATCCAAAGCTTATCACTTTGGTGCTTAATATACATAGAGAACGATTTAATCGTTTGACAGCAAATTTCGAATTTGAGCGTGAGATTTTTGGACGTTTTTAAGATCTATTTCAGAATTTGAAACATCTTTCATTTTAAGGGCTGGAATTTGACAATTTTGAACAATACAACATATCAAAATTCTTGAATTTTTATTAATCATAATTTTTTTGGGAAATCAGGTTTTTATTTTTGTAAATTAAGTAAGTTTAGTTTTTTTTTCCGTTAAATAGTGTGTAAATGTTTTCAAATTCTCGTCATTTTGCATTATACATTTTTTTTTAAGTAAAATTTTGCATTATACATTAATACCAGTAGAGACTGTATAAGCTAATCAAAACATAGTTGAATAGAGTCAATCAACGAAACAAATTTTAATTGATTATGAAACGACGCCGTTAAGCACGGAAAGATAAGCATCGGAAACGACACAGTTTTAAGACTGCGGAAGAGGGAACATTGGCTGGAAAAAATGGAGACGGAAAAATAAAAGGGAAAAAGAAGACCGTTAGGAGTAAGTAAGTTAACACACTCCTCCATATTCAAAATTTTTATAACCGTTGTGATATCCTTCTTCTTCTCTGTTTAATCTGATTACAGACACATTCCATCTGAAAATAAGGAACCAAAAAAAAACCCTAATTCCATCCATTTCTTCTTCAATTGTCTCTCGTACTTCTGTGACAAGTCGGCGTTGTGATTTACTATGGAAGGAACAACGGCTCCGACAGACGAACCAATTAGTAGTGCTTGACGGCGATGATTGACCAGACGTATGAGTTCTTAGCGCCACGATGGTTCGATTTCATTAACGAAGAGACAGATGAAGAGGCTCGCCGAGCGGGGCTCTGGTTTGAATCGGCTTTAAGATGCGCTCCTTCTCGTGAGTTTCTTTGCTCTCTCTTTGTTTTCATTGCTTTTTGTGTGATTGTGTGTGTTTGATTTCTAGATCCAAGGTTGCAGAACAAGATGGGTGATAGTATCGTTGTTAGATCTGTGATTTGGATCTTTAATTTGGTCTCAGTTTCGTGGGTTTACTTATTTCTGTCGCGAGAAGCGAAAATTAGGATTTGCACATTGACAAAAATCTCTCGATTGAAGAAAATCATCTTTGATTAGGGATAAGTAAAATTTTCGTGATTAGGGTTTCATCTTTAATTATCTGAAGAATCATAGAATTGGGGAACAAATGTGGTTACCATGTGCAACTTCGTTGAGCATTGAAGACATGCAATTTACTGGTTATGCAGAGTCAAATCAGAAGGTGTTTGTGTCATTGCTGTTATGTGAGAATGAAGAAAACAACGATTACCTCTCAATGTGGCTGGAGAGTGAGAGTCGCACGCCGAGAGTTTCGGAATCTTATAATGGTAATACTCGTTTACTAACATACAAAGTTATTAGTCTCACTAATCTGATCTTTACAAAGAGAATATAGTCACTTGGTAATGCCTAAACCGGATATTTTCTTATATTTCTGAAGCAAATGAGAAAGACGATGGTTCCTCATGCCTAACTTCAACAAACCCTTCTTACCTCATAAGTAAGTTCCAGTTCGATTAAAGAAAATTCCAAGCACTTCTCTTGTTTTTACTAACCAATTGAATTAAAAATCACACACAGGTCTATCAAGTAGATCACAAAACCAAAATCGCCCAATCTTAAAAAAAAAGATATGTCCTCTTATTTTTTTTTTAATTGTATTTATTTATTCACAACTAAATCTAGATTAATTTAATATCGATTAGATTACATTAATTGTGAAACTAACCGGACATGGTATCCAGCTATTTGAATTTATTTGGTCGTTAGAGATTACCTATGTTCAATTTGCTTCTACAATTAATGTAGATTAATCAATTTTTTATTAGAAAAAATGATAATGATAATAATAACAATATTAAATAAAATTTGAATCTAACCCAAACATAGAATCTGATGTTTCAGGTTAAACCTTTATCCACATAATGAAACTTAAGAAGATGACGAGACAAAAAAACGCAGAAAAAAAGATATGTCTTCTATTCTTAACTTTTTTTTTTAGTTTTTAATTTGCATTAAAACTTAGATTAGTTAAATCGATTAGATTTACATTAATTGTGAAACTAACCAGATATGGTATCCAGCCATTTGAATTCATTTGGTCATTAGAAATTACTTATATTCAATTTGTTTTCACAATTAATACAGATCAGTCGGTTTTTTTATTAGGAAATAATATGATAATAATAATAATAATAATAATAATAATAGAAACACTAATTAAAACTTAATTATAACCCTTGTCTTTTATATTGTTTCAAGTTAAAAAAATTTTTTCATAGAATGATACGCAAGAAGCAAGAAATGTGAAGAGAAAGAAACTTTATAGTGTTCCTATTCTTTTTTTATATTCATTCATATTAAAATATAGATTAGTTTAAAATTGATTAGGTTTACATTATATGTGAAACTAACCGGACAAAGTATCCAGCAACTAATACATATCAATCAATTTTTTATTAAAAAATATAATAATAATAATAATAATAATAATTTCTAAATTATTTCAGGTTAAAGCCTTCTCATCAAGCATGTCATGTACGGAATAAAAACTTACCTTTAATCTTTTAGGATTTTGTAATTATATTTGTTTTATGATGTTTTATTTGGTTTTCTTTTCCAATTATAATTTTTGTTTGCAATTTTTTATATATTCGAATTCAAATTTTCAATGCAATAATCTGACATTAATTTCATGTTATTGCAAGTAATTTCTATCCCACTTTTTCTCTCATTTTTTTCTCTAAATATACCAGTTTTGTCTTTATTAATTATTTTGCATGTGTAAATAGTAATAATGTTAACGCATAAATCAATCTTCGTGTTTTGGAAAAGAAGAACATGTTAAAAATCTAACCGTCAGATTAACACAGCTTTCTTGCAATACAAGATACACTTGATCTAAACTCTTAATAATATTCACATAAAATTTGTTGTGAAAAGCCAGCAGAGGAGATGCTAAAGAAGGAAAGCTTGCCGAAGGCAAATATGTGATAAAATTTTACGCATTTTTGTGGTAGGTCCTGTTTTCTGGGCTGACACTTCCTTCTCTCACATACATGTGAAGAAGGAGATTTAAAAAGTTTTTGAGCTGGTAAGGTTGAACTTTAAGAAATACCAGTTTCGAAAATCTCTTTCTCACATCAATTTTTTATTTTTGTTTATGTTCTTTAAAAAACTTAAAGAATAAAAGCTAGGAAAAGGTGTAACACTGCAATTAAGAATATCATCACCTTCATTGTAAAAATCATAAGATGTAGTTTGCATCAAAATTGTTACCAACCGTAGAAAACCACTGAAGAATTTCATTTAACATAACCAAATACTTTAGTCTAGACCAGATTAAGGGATGAATACAATGACCCTAAACTCATGACAATATATTTTCCATCTTTGTGACCAAGTCTGAGGTGTTGCTAAAAAAAATTTCTCTAGTAATTTCATGACATCAAAAGCATAGAAATGTGAAAAGAGAGTGATTTGAACCTATTTTTACTTTACAGTAATTTCCAAATTTTAATAAACATATTTGATCACTGCTCACATTTGTCAATTGAAGGTTTACATACATTGCCATGCCACCCAATGGCTTTTATCATTTTGTCGTAAATGGGTTACAGTTAAAAAATTATTGATAAGAGACCCCCTCAGTCTTAAGTGGGTAAAAACCGAAATAAAAAATTGTTTCCGTCATAAACCGAAATAGCATTTTCTCTTTCACTCTTGTTGACTGGTCTTCTCTTTTTTTTTTTTGTTACTCTCCCTCTCGACTCCAAGGGGTTTGGCTCCAAGACTCAGCTCTAGATTCTAATCTCCCGCCGTCTCACCGTCGCTGCGCCACTATCTCCGGCCAAGGTGATTATTTATCTCTCTCTCTCTCTCTCTCTCTCTCTCTCTCTCTTTCTCTTCTGTTTAATCATTTAGCAATTTCTTTCTGCTAAACTCGTTGAAAGGAACGGTATAATCACCGAGAACAGTTTTTCCATGGATTCTTCTTCGGCGAACATTGTCTCGTCATCTAGGGTTTTCTTCTTTCTCCTTATTTTCGTGCATCTTAGAAGTAGTATCTGCGAATTTGTTAGATATAATCTCTTTTCTTCGAAATTCCCCCTTTCTTCTGGCAATTTGATGCAGTGTCTCATGATCGCGACTATCGTTTAGGTTAATTCCTGATATCGTTTCTGATTTCTCGCATTGCGGAGTTGGTTTTGATTCTCTCTTTTTGGATTGTTGATTGTTGTTGCATTCTTTTAGAAAAAGTAAGTATATGCGGTTTTGGTAGATTTTATATATGTTCTTCCTCTTTTCCCGACGTTTTTCGTTAATCGTGAACTACTTTCTGGGTAAACTTCTGTTATCGTTTCCCGAGAAACTCGCATTGTGATTCTCTCCTCGGAATGTTAATCGTCAGTTTCCTTTTAAATCTTCCATCGACTCCATCAAAATCTTGTGGAATCTCCAGGTTGTGGGTTTGATCGAGATGGGGAGATTGTTCGTGATAGAACTCGAGGGATTGGTCTATAAATGCAGAACGTGCCAAACAGATATCGGATTTTCAAGTGATATCATCTCTGGGGTTGATTTCCACTTTCTCTCAAACTCTGTTTTTTCTGCTTCTTTTTCCAATCTCTTCTTGGTGGCATTCGTCTCTGCGAGGATAAAAACTCACTCATGTCTTTTGGGAAGAACTATTAGTTTCTTGACACTCATGCCATTTCCACGAGTTATGTGCTCTTAGACAATCCAAACTACCTGGAGAATTCGGTTTCTCGACTTACATTCATGGAATTGACAGTGCATTTATATATGTAGACCTGACATGTTCCCTTTTTGTTTTTTTTCAGGAAGATCTTGGCATCCATGGAAAATTATTTGAGTTCAGTAGAGTGTAAGTATAAGTTCGAAATTTCTTGGTTTTCTTGAGAATGTTTACCCTTTTTTATTAAAACCCTTCATTTTGGTGGCAGCTTCAATACGTTTCTGGGTGGAAGCACGTATCCTTTTATGAGTGACGTACTATGTGTCTACTGTTCCGCTTCTCTCGGCGCTTATTACGTAAGAAAAAAACCCAAAACTCAATTTCACCAAAACAAGTTCAAATCTTAACCTTTGTAGAGTTGTGGATCATGACTTATGTGGTTTCTTTCTCACAGGTAAGCGCAGTGGAGTACATTGAATCAAGGTACCGTATGATGAGGTAATGATCCATATCTTGCGGCAAAGTAGATCTTAGTCTATCCCTCTCTCTATCTCTGATCTTTTTGTGTTTGTGTTAAACTCTCTGTGATCTTGAGGACTGGTTTCATTAATACAACAAAAAAAATGCAGGAAGATGCTTCATAGACCGGACGGAAGCGATGATGAGGCTTAGGACCTGGTATATCCTCTGTTCTTTCTGGGGTTTATACGGCTTGCAAAACAAAGTTGAAGTAGGACAAGTATGTTGATCAAATGATTAGCTTGGTTTTATAATTCATATAGTACATACATACTTTTTTGTATAGTGAATAGTCCCGAGAAAATATCACACATGTTTTTGGGAGTTGATGACAGAAAAAGTTCCGATAGATCTCAAATTTTGGCCGTGCGATGGAACTAGATTTTTCACTATGTTTTTTTTGTTGTTGTGAAATACACTTCTTTGTTGACCAAGCAAATACTACTAATATCGTTCACACTTAAACTTCGTTGACCAAACAAACATGTTAAGCTCTAATAATATCGTCCACACACACAAAAAAACACGTAGGGAGAACTAAAATACGCATTATAATGATATAACTAGAAACTACTTTTTTTTTGTTTGGTATGAAATCTGACATTTTTAAATAAAGAAAAAACACATAAAAGAACATCTTCACCACTCTCTTCCTTCATCAACAATTCAAATAAAAAAATGACATAAAATGTTGACTCAAGATAGAGATGAAGAAAAGCTTGTTATGTTTCTGGAGATGCGTCGACTCGAGAATGGTCAGCAAGCTTCGCTTTTAACGGGTCGTCGTACTATAAATTGTATTGAATACGCTGTTGGATATTTATTTTCTTTTGTTCTGTTTTTTGCAGGATCTGGTCATTGTAAAAGTAGTACGACGACGATGTCGTCTCAACGGTACCCTCTCCGGAGAACTGCCGCCGATAACTTTTTGTACTCTGAGAGCGAGAAGTCCGATTACGATTGGTAATGTTTTTTTTCCCCCTTCATGGTTTCTATAATTCTGATCATAAATTCAGAAAACTTGCCTTGTAAAATAACATTTCCCGGTTTAGGACATTCTTGATCAATTTTCTCAGACATTGTTGCTAGACTGAAAATTTGATGTCTGATATTGAGTTTGTAAGCATTCTAAGAAATTCTCACTAGCTAGTGCCTAGTAGTAGCTATATGGTTTTAAAGTTCTCATGTCTATTAAGACCAGAGCCTCAATAAAAGTATACAATAAACAATCTTCTATTTACTTTTGTTGTTTGTTGATGCTTATTACTTTTTAATGTTTAGGCTGGTTACGCCACCAGGCTCACCGAGTAAAAGCCAAATCGATGCTAACCCGATGGCTCTTGAATCCCAGGTAAGAACTCACTATGATGCCTCGCCATATATTTTTGGCTTTTATGTGCATTATACTCTGTGATGGATGGTCCCTTAGTTTCTGCAGTTAGAGAAGTGCCGTGAAGAAGATAGGGACAACAAATCATCCAGAAACCAAACAATTGGGCTCAAACGGCCCTCGTCCTCCAATAGCTCAAGGTCAACGAGTAGACCTTCCACACCTGTCACAAGGTCAACGACGCCGACCTCACGTGCTGCACGTGCCACCTTAACCTCGTCTTCCACTAGTAGCTCAAGACCTTCTACGCCAGCCAGAAGGCCTTCTACCTCTGGAACCTCACGCACTGCCACCTCAACAGCTGCACGTGCCCCATTAACCTCGTTCTCTACTAGTAGCGCAAGATCAACGAGCAGACCTTGTACGCCGACAAGAAGGCCTTCTAGCTCTGGAACCTCACGTGCTAACTTAGCCACTGCACGTACCACTACCGGTACTGGTACTGGTACTGGTACAGCCACCTCTACACGATCCAATACCCGGCCAATGTCGTCACCCAGTACAAGACCGGGTTTGAGGTCAAGTACTCCAACTCGCCGTCCACCAACTCCGACCGGTTCATCCACTGTATTGAGGAGTAAACCAACTAAACCGGCTCCCTCGCCTACATTGAGATCAAGGCCATGGGAACCTTACGAGATGCCTGGTTTCTCCCTAGAAGCGCCGTCAAATCTGAGGACTACGTTACGAGACAGACCACAAACGGCGTCAAGTAGCAGAACCAAAGCTTTTGGTGCGTCCAGTTCAAGATCAAGATCATCGTCCATAGAAAGCGCGACTGAAAGGAGGCAGTCTTGTTCGCCTTCTAGAAACCGTACTGCGATTGGAAACGCAAACGGACCTGGTCCTTTGCTGCGTGGACGACGAGCAAAGACGAGCAACAATGATGGTGGTTTGACTTTGATCAGTCATGTAGCTAAGGGGAATCATGAAATGGTCGAGAGAGTTGTGAATGTGACAGAAAACGGCGGCCGAGGAGGTGGGAAGTCGAGTTCGGGTTCTGATGGTTTTGGGTTTGGGAGAGACCTATCTAAAAGTTCCTTTGATATGGCATTGAGACATATGGTATGGTAATATATTAGATGATGTCGTTGAATTTGTGAGCAAGATTATAAAAATGGGTAGAAATTACTAATCTGTTTAAGGTAGTCGTTTAAGCGGTCTCTCTATGTGTAAATAGGATATCAAACGAGGGAGCATGACGGGGAATTTCAGACCGCAAGTGACGAAAGTTCCTGCAGCTTCATTGTACAGTGTGAGAACATCAGGGACCAGGAGAAAGCGGCCGGTGAGCAGAAGCGGGAGCTCGGAATCGAGTGTCAACATCTTGTGCTTAGACGGTAGCGACGATAATCTCAGCGATATAAGCTGCTAGAGTCAACATCATATTCTTCATTTGCATTTTCTCTTGCATGCTCTTACATAAAAATAACTCTTGGCAATAATGATGATACAAATTGTAATGACGATGACAAAATAACAATTTTCGTATGTTGACCAGAAAATAATTTTCATGTAGACCGTATATATATACGGTGTGATTAAAAAATACGGCCGTATAATTTTTCATGCTTAATTTGAGAACATTGAAGAAAGTAAGGCAATTAACGGCTGATATGCGATGCTGTTAGAAACTGGATAATGTATCTTACGCCACGTGTAAAGAAGCCTCGTATTTTGGTTAAAATCGATGTCGTAACAATCAAATGCCTTCTCTCGCCTATAAATATCCGAGACTGCGTTTTGCTCATGTTGAAGAAATTTTGGGACCCAGAAAAACCCTCTTTAGCGTGAGAAATCACAGCGAAAGTAGCGAAGAGAGAAGAGATTTTCTCTTGAATCTGCTGATTTCTCACGCATTCCCCCGATTTTCGCTTGAGTTCACGAAATCGTGTTGACGAATTCCGATGAGTCGTTTAGGTCACAAATCCGTGGTTTATCACGGAGAGTTGCGTTTGGGGGAACTTGATGTCAACCAGGTTTCCTCAGGGAACGAATTTCGGTTCCCGAACGATGAGATTCGAATCCATCACATCTCTCCGGCTGGCGAGAGGTGTCCTCCGCTCGCGATTCTCCAGACTATTGCTTCTTTTGCCGTTCGATGCAAGCTTGAATCGTCGGCTCCGGTCAAGCCGCCTGAGTTGATGCACCTACACGCAGTCTGTTTCCATGAATTGAAGGTAACGTGCTTCTTTTGACATTTCGTTTGTGCATTTACTTGAATTATTAGAAGTTTCCGATTGGTAGGAATTGATATTGAAACTTTGATTTGCGACTACAGACTGCCGTCGTCCTGCTCGGAGAAGAGGAGGTTCACTTAGTGGCGATGCCGAGCAAGGAGAAGAAGTTCCCGTGTTTCTGGTGTTTCTCAGTTCCTTTAGGTCTTTATGATTCCTGTTTAAGGATGCTCAACACCCGGTGTCTGTCTATTGTGTTTGATCTGGACGAGACTTTGATTGTTGCAAATACGATGAAGTCCTTCGAGGATAGAATCGAATCTCTCAAAGCTTGGATTTCACGAGAGATTGATCCTGTGAGGATAAATGGAATGTCTGCAGAGCTGAAAAGGTATATAGATGACAGGATGCTGCTGAAGCAGTACATTGATAATGACTATGCATATGATAACGGAGTTTTGTTAAAGGCTCAACCTGAGGAGGTCCGCCCAACTTCTGATGGCCTCGAGAAAGTGTATAGACCCGTGATTAGATTGCCGGAAAAGAATACTGTGCTTACTCGGATTAATCCAGAGGTTAGAAGATCTATCTCTGTTGTGGTTGTACTATACGTATTCGTTTCATGTTATCTGAATTTTTTTGGTTCTGTCATGCGATAGGATAATGCCGTTTAAGTGTACATGAGTACTCTAGTTTTGTTATTGTTAGAACGTAACGAAGTTTTTCACCTCTGGGGTTATTTCTGATGCAGATCCGTGACACTAGTGTGCTTGTAAAGCTGAGACCAGCGTGGGAGGAGTTAAGAAGCTATTTGACAGCAAATACTAGGAAACGTTTTGAAGTTTATGTTTGTACCATGGCTGAAAGGGATTATGCTTTGGAAATGTGGAGACTACTTGATCCGGAAGCACACCTGATTAGTCTCAAGGAGCTCCGAGATCGTATTGTGTGCGTTAAATCAGGTCAAAACAACCTCTGACCTTTTTTTATACCCGTAATCTTGGTTTTGATACATAGGCGCCACGCGGCCATTGGCGTAGATTTCTGAATACACTGCGCCTGTATCTTTCATTACTGTTTTATCGTGGATTGCTATTTTTACTTTGCCTTTTCTCCCTCCCTCTCTCGTGCCTGATTTGATTTGCTGACCTCTCCGTTTCTGGTATTAAGAGATTAACGTTAAGATATTTTACCAACTATCTGACTCTATTTATTTCTTGTTCTGTGCATAGCAGACGCCAAGAAATCACTGTTAAATGTCTTCAATGGGGGCATTTGCCACCCGAAAATGGCGATGGTCATTGATGACCGTATTAAGGTTTGGGAGGACAAGGATCAACCACGGGTTCACGTTGTTCCTGCATATCTTCCATATTATGCTCCACAGGCAGAGGCATGTTTTTGCTCTTTAAGCTGTGAATTGAATACTTTATCGCTTAATTTTCCATGTGGGTATCTAACCGTATTTTTATGCCCATTTATCAGACAGCCCTTGCCGTTCCAATTCTTTGCGTAGCAAGAAATGTTGCATGCAATATCAGAGCTTACTTTTTCAGGTAAGTTTCTTTCTTGTTTTTATTTGCTTGTGTAATGAATTCTTGCTGGTTGTTTATACTGTTTCCGGACATTTATGCCAGGGAATTTGATGAGAGTTTGATGAGTAGTATATCTTTGGTTTTCTATGAAGATGATGTGGAAAATTTACCTCCATCACTTGATGTGGGCAACTATGTCACTATAGAGGTAACTATAGTTAGAATTTTATCACAGTTAAAGTATTGCACCGAAATTCGGCCCCATATACAATATGTGATGTAGCTATTATTTGTCTGCAGGATCCTGGCGTTGCCTCAAATGGAAACATAACTGCTCCTCCAATTATCGAAGGAATGTGTGGGGGTGAAGTGGAACGCAGACTAAACCAAGCGGTCAGTAAAATAATTACTGAAACCTGGATACAAAATCTGGAATTAAGTGTTTCTTTAAGTAAAAAAATTGTTTTGATGCAAAGCTTTTTTGTTGACTTTTTTATATCTGGGGATGAGAAGGCTGCAGCTGATTCTTCTGCTCTTCCTGCAACAAGTAAAGCCGAGCAGAAACCTGAAACCCCTAGGCCCCAGATAGCAATTGTACCAAGCAACACTAGCACAACAACTGCAGCACCATTGTTACCTTCACATAGTACGGACTTTTGACATAATATAACTCTGAATTTTGAACTTATGTACAGTTATTATGTTTATGTTTTTTTGTCTCTGACATTCTCTATCTTTTGTGTTCCATCACATTCTAGAACCTAGTTTGCTTGGAGCTCCAAGACGGGATGGATTCACTTTTACTGATGGCGGAAGACCACTTATGATGAGGCCTGGTGTAGATATAAGGAACCAAAATTTTAATCAACCGCCTCTTCTGGCTAGAATTCCTATGCAGCCACCTTCGTCTTCTATGTATTCTCAGGGTGGTTGGTTGGTAGATGACGAGAATAGACCTCCTTTTCCACGACCTTCAGGAGTTTATCTAAATCAATCTTCTCATGGTATACCAGGCTCTGCTCCTGTTGGTTCATTTCCACACCCGTCCCAGTTGAGGAGTGAAGAGGTTAGTTTTGATTCTAAGTATCTCTTTCGACATCAAAAGTATGTTGTCTGCATTCTGACAGTTTTCTTTCAGGTGGGTATGGATGATGATCAGAAAAGGCAAAATCCTTCACGTCAAACAACAGGTATGTTCTAGTTTCAACCAACACCAATCTAGTCGTATACAGATAAATTCGTCAACAGTTGATTTCTCCATGAAGCTTGTTTTCGGTATACCGCTCTAAAAAGCTACATAAAATAATTGACTTAGGATAGGATAACTAGTGGTTTCCCCATCTGATGTGATGTCTTTTTGCTGAGTCTGTCATTACTGCTTGAAGAATAAAGTGCATTAACAGTACCTTTGAATGTTCAAACTATTTGGCAGAAGGTGGAATATCCCAGAATCATTTGGTGTCAAATGGTAGAGAACATCATATAGATGGTGGAAAGAGTAATGGCGGGCAATCTCATTTGTATGTGAGTGCGCTGCAAGAAATTGGAAGAAGATGCGGTTCTAAGGTACATAGTAGGCATAGCCAGGCAAGCTAATGTATCTTGGGCGTTTCATCGAATCTGAAAAAACGTATGTACGTTTTTGCAGGTGGAGTTTAGGACTGTGATGAGTACCAACAAAGAGCTACAGTTTTCAGTTGAGGTCAGCTGGAATTTATTCATTGCCTTTCAATCTTGCCTAGTTTGTTAGTTACTGAAGCCCTTTTGTCGAATGTTTTTATGACTCTGTTTTTATTGTTGCTGTTAATGTTAAAATAGGTTATGTTCACGGGTGAGAAGATAGGCATTGGAATGGCAAAAACTAAGAAAGATGCACATCAACAAGCGGCTGAGAATGCTCTTCGAAGTTTGGCGGGTAAAATTTCTTCTGTGGGTCTGTTTGGCACTTGATTTACTCTCCAGATTGTTCTTAGTCCTTTGTGTACTGTGCTCGAATGGTCACAGATTGGTCTGTCTTGTCTGTGTCGCTCTCTGCAGAAAAGTATGTTGCACATGTGTCACCTCTATCTGGAGAAACAGAGAAAGAGTCTCGAGAGGAAAATGGGTTTTTGTGGGAAAGTAGTGAAGCTGTGTCAAACGAAAGACTTGAAGAAGAAGCGCCTAAAGAAAACATTTCTTGAGTTTTGAGTTGCCTCAGAAATGCATACTGTAGGCAAAGAGAGATATGCGGGGAAGGAGACATAAGGTACAGATTCCTTACCAAATTGAGCAAAAGAATAAGCAATAGATCTTGCAAGTGTCCCAGATAAAGGGACTTTTTGATGAGTAATATAATTTAATATACGGTCTCGAGAAGCTTTTGTACCCACAAGCTCCACCTACATTAGGCTTGTGTATAGTGATTGTATATTTTTAGTATAAGTTGATGGTTTTTGTTGTTGTTGGAACAATCTTCTTTTTATTTGGAGTTGCAAGAGAGTTATCATTTATGTAGTTTGATTAAGAATCCTTTTATCATTTAGACTTCACAGGACCCACTGAGTGATAGATGAGAAACAAAGCCCCATATTTTCACAAACCACATGCTCTCTAGTACATTTCATATCAACTTAGGTCGGCTTATTTCTTTACTTACGAGGATGGTCACTAGTTTGGGCTAACCCAATCCAACTTTGAGCCCAACAAAAGAATTTACTGGGCTTAATTCCAATAATTTTTGGCCCATAAAAACCCACTAGTTTAGACTTACCCAATCAAATTTTTCGGGCCCAACATAGATTTCACTGGGTTTAGTTTGAATGATTTTGGGCCCACAAAAGCCCACTAGTTTAAGTTTACCCAATCAAACTTTCAACCCAAAATAGATTTCACTGGGCTTAGTTCGAATAATTGTGGGCCCACAAAAGCCCACAAGTTTGGGCTTACCCAATCAAAATTTCAGCCCAAAATAGATTCCACTGGGCTTAGTTCGAAAAATTGTAGGCCCACAAAGGCCCATAAGTTTGGGCTCAACCAGTCAAATTTTGAGCCCAATAAAACTTTACTGGGCTTATTTCGGATAATTTCGGGCCCACAAAATCCCATAGGCTTATTTCGGATAATGTGCGGCCTACAAAAGCCCACTAGTTTGAATGATTTTGGGCCCACAAAAGCCCACTAGTTTGGGCTTACACAATCGATTTTTTTCAGCCCAACGTAGATTTCACTGGGTTTAGTTCGAATTATTTTGGGCCCACAAAATCCCATGGCACCTAATCAAATTTTGAGCCCAATATTATTTTACTGGGCTTAATTCGAAGAATTAGGGGCCCACTAAAGCCCGCTAGTTTGGGCTCACCCAATCAAATTTTCAGCCCAAAATAGATTTCACTAGGCTTAGTTCGAATAACTGTGGGCCCACAAAGGCCCACAAGTTTAAGCTCACCCAATCAAATTTTCATCCCAAAATAGATTTCACTGGGCTCGAATAATGTTGGGCCCATCAAAGCCCATTAGTGTCATGGTCTTAACAAATTAAATTATGAGCCCAACAAAAGATTTTACTGGGCGTAGTTCCAATAATATGTCGCCTTACCCAATCAAATTTTGAGCCCAGTAAAATCTTTTACTGGGCTTAGTTCGAATTATTTCGAGCCCATAAAGCCCACTAGATTTGGCTTAGCCAATCAAATTTCGAGCCCAATAAGATTTAATTGGGCTTAGTTTGAATAATTTCAGGCCTACAAAAGCCATTAGTATGGCCTTAACAAATCAAAGTAATGAACCCAACAAAAAATTTTACTGGGCTCATTACCAATAATTTGCGGCCCACAAAAGCCCACTAGTTTGGTCTAACACTATCAAAATTTGAGCCCAACAAAAGATTTCGGGCCCATAAAAGCCCATTTGTATGGCCTTAGCAAATCGAATCACGAGCCCAACAAGAGTTTTACTGGGCTTAATATCGGCCCCACAAAAGCGCATTAGTATGGCCTTTGGGAAACAGAGAGAATGGAGTGCCACTGTTAAGACACCTACGTGATACAATGCTACATCCTATGTACTTAACAGTCGCACTCTCTCTTCATCTCCCTATTTACCAAAATCATTTGATCATACATATATACAAACACAACACAGCATGCTTCAGTCTCTTCTCAGTACTCATTATTACAAAATGTAAAACATGAGCAGAGAACAAGAAGCTAGCGTACCGTTCAAGACAGTTTTGACTATCTGTCTGTCTTGAGGTTCTTTTCCCGATAAAAGAATGCTCTCAAAACTTGTGTGTTGAGTTTAGAAAAGTCCAAAGTTGCTTAGAAGCTTGTAAAGCGTTCTGCGTCCCCATTGGATGTCTTTCTCTAAAATCACATTTGGCGTTCCAAGCGACTCCGTCTCTAGCCGCTGCTGCTGCGTCTCTTCCTCTGCTGTATTGATATGCATCTTCTCTACACCCTTTATTGCTTCTCGCTCTGATTTCTCGAATAATGAAATCGCTATTACTTTCCCTTTCTCGTTTCTTTCTCTTCTGGTCTCCTCCTTCTTACCTACCTGCAAATAGCTTCTCTATTCATTAAATAAAACAATAAGGACACACAAAAAAAATCATATATAAGCGCACAATCCTAAGTGTTCTACCGTGGAACTAGCTTCAAGCCATAGTTAAGGAGTTCTAATATGAAAATGGGTCAACAGATATACATGCAACAGCAAACAAAGACGATGTCTTAAAGCATCGATATCCAAAGGTTTCATTACCATATGCGGCTGTGTGTATAACAACAGACTCTAAGGGTTCATGAAACAATTATGTACAAAGCAAGGCATTTCTATTCAATCTTTTTGGAAAAGAAGCCTAGAAACATGAACATGAAACTTCAAACTTGTCAAGTTATATTACCTCCGGGAACGTTTCGGCTTTACCTTCGTTAATGGCTTCCACTGACATATGAGGAATGGGTTCATTCACTTCTTCAATTTCTAAATCAGACAGCGGAATCAATCCAGGGACCAAAACTGGACCTTCTTCCTCGGAAAACATGGTTGCATTTTTCTCCTGAACCCCACGAGCAGTCAGAGCTCCATCTGAAGTTTCCATGGTTTTCTCACTCTGGCGATTGGAACTCAAACATTCATTAGAATCGTCGCTTATGTATCCTACATTCACTACAGCTACTTCTGGAGACTTTTGCTGTGCAGGGCCAAGCACTTCTTCCTCCTCTACTGCACCGTCTGATAAAATATCGGTGACGTTTTCGGCAACAATAGGCTGCTTCACTTGTTGATTGACCGGCAAAAAATCTTCCTCGATCATCATTTGGAGGTCAGCATTTGCCCAGTCTTCACATAATCTGATTGTCTTGTTAGTTTCCCAGGTTTCAAGAGCCCTGTTTGGACCTGGTTGCCACAATATCTCCCCTGTCTTTGCCTTTAGTATGAACTTGAATTCAACCAATCTTCCAACGGGCAGATCCTAAAGTAGAAATAAACCTACATTAAAAAGCCCAACAGAGTAAGCTAACACAAAACTCTTTACAGAACCGATGCATACCAGATCTACGGTCCAAACATGCCCATCCGACCAGTTCAGTGGTAAGGCATTTTCAGGGTCCCAGAGACCGCCAAAGACAGGATTGTCACCAAGGATGAAAAAATGTTCCCCAAACACACACTCTTTCCTCAACTGGAACCTTACACGCACCATTTTTCTATGGCCTGCATTGCATGATAATCACCAGATGATGAAATCCCACCCCCAAAATACAAAAACACGAGAAATATTCGCAGTTGATAGAAACTTACGTTTTTCTAGAGCTTCAGTGTCTGCAGCTTCTTCTATATTTGCCTATACAATTTCATGAACACAATTATATATCCGCATATGCATAATCAAACATGCCATAGAAAAGAAGGAATCAAAAAAGTAATTGCAAAGTAAAAGCAGACAAACAGGAAGGTGCTATTACCTGCGAAACCTTAATCAACGAGGAACGAAGCGGGATCGGCTTAAGAATCCTGCTGTGCACATAATCTAGACACAAAAGCTTGAGGTGAAACGATTTCCTGGGAACACAAGGGAAAATCTCTGTTCCACAACGGAAAGTCCCCGCGGGAAAATCTTCGAGGAAGAACTTGGTGGAGGAAGACGGAGAAGAAGAAGAGGTTAAGGTTCCAATCATCTTCGGTTCTCGTTTGTGTGAGTGGGAAGGAGAGGGGGTATGGAACGAAAGCAAAGCATAAGCCCACGTGGCAAGGGATGATCATTGGAGTTTTCTACGCTGACAGGTCGGTGCTCACCCGCATTTAATATGTGCCGTTGGATTCACGCGATTGCTTCCCACGTGCTTCTAACCAACTCCTTGGATTGTGCGTGACGGATGGTATAGAAAAGCTTCCAATCATGAGGTGAGAGATGAATGAAGCTCACTAACACTAAACAAATATTAGAAGAAAAACAAAATTAGTTGAATAGACATAAGCCCATGGGCCAATAATTTGCAAGGAAAGGACTATCAATGTGAGCTTATAAACATAAGGCCCATTAACTTTGGAAATAAAGACTTGTTGTATTATTATTATTCTTGACAATCCTTATAACACTTTAGCGTCATCTATAGGTTGTGTTTTCGGTGAGATCCGGAAAGGAACGCAGCTACTCATGTAATTGCATGTCTAGTCGTTGAGCTAGAGTTATCAATTGACATTAACGATATTAAAATAATAATAATGTGATACATATTTCCTTAGCTATGCTTTCAGTTGTCACGGTCAAGATGCTTCTGTATGTATACCTTGACAAGTCGTGCGGAGCAAATTGATTATGCATGCACCAATCAAGTTCCATTTTAAAATATTCAAAGATAAACCAATCATGTCTTATATAAAAATCAGTAAAATATGTATCTTGTACTTTCAATAATGGATTCATAAACCAACACTACAATTTATTCATTAAACTTTTTTTTCTAGACACACTATTAATCAGGTTATCAAAGAAAAACAAAACATAAATTATGTCATCAAAAAATGAATTAAGTAACGCTGAATCAGAAGCGAAACCAAAATTATAATCATATCCAATATATACCAATCAATTTACACGTCTGTTTGTTTCGAGTTTCGACCTCTCCTTTACATATTTTCGTCGTTATTGCTCACAAAAATCTCAAATTTTCTCAGTCAACCATGGAATAGTAGCCTTATTCATTGGGAAGAAAATATTAGATCCAACCAACACGGTTAAATCAGCAGTATTATAAAAGAGAAATCTTATTAAAGCTAGACGATTTAAATACCTTGACAATTTGTCTACAAGAAAACTCGATTATACTACATATGCCTTCTTCGCGAATCATTTTGCAACAACCAATCAAAAAGACTATAGTTCATTCCATTTAAATAGAAATATCATATTCGATAAATAATCAATATCATTTTAAAAAAGATACTAATATATGAAATTGAGCATTATTTTTACCTACTTTTATTCTAAATCGATAGAAATCAACGAGTAAAATGGTATTACGAAGTTGTTGATAGAAATCCATTCGTTGTTTCACTAATTTTGGTGATTTGGCAAAAGATTGAAAAATTAGTTTTAAGACCCCACTAATTAATAAATCCAATAAAACCCCGTAGTCTACGTCGAGTTCTTGATTTTTCAAAACTAGACAGCCCGCAGAGAGCAAGAACACGGTCAAAACAAGAAATAAAAACACATACATTGGTTTCTTTCTCATCCATCTAAAGCTTTATTTTTCCTGGTTTGCAATTCAGTTTTGCTTTAACCATGGATCATGATACAGAGAAGAGAGTGACGGTGGTGACTGATCACAGACGGCTAAACCAATCTAAATTATCACCACTTTTCACGACGTTTGTGGTCAGCTCTTTAACTCTGATCGTGATTACCACGTTGGTTCTAATGTCAAATTTCTCGATGCAACCGCAAAGAGATTTCTCAGAGGTGAAGATAGAGATCAAGAGAGTGATTCCACACTTACCTCTGAGGTCTGAGAAGGAAAGTAAAAGCAGTTATCCGATCAAGCAGCAGACACAAATGACGCCATCACCTAACCTGAACATCACAGTAAAGGAGAAGCTCCAAGTTATCAACGTTTTCAGTGGAAATAACTTGTGTGAGAATTTTCATAGCAAGGCACAGAAGTTCATCGGTGATGGATGTGAAGTCAACTTCGTAATGACATGGATATCACCTGCAGAGTTCTTCGGCAAGAGAGAGGTTTTAGCTATTGAAAGTGTCTTCAAGTCTCATCCTCACGGTTGCTTGATGATCCTATCCGCAACCATGGATTCTCCTCGAGGTTACACAGCCTTGAAGCCATTCCTTGATCGTGGTTACAAAGTCCTCGCAGTCACGCCGGATTTGCCTTTTCTACTCAAAGGAACCGCCGGAGAATCATGGCTGGAGGAAATAAAGAGCGGGAGAAGAGATCCCGGAAAGATTTCTTTAGCTCAGAATCTGTCAAACCTCATGAGGCTTGCCTACTTGTACAGATACGGAGGAGTTTACTTAGACACGGACATGATTGTTCTGAAAAGCTTCAAAGGGCTTAGAAACGTGATCGGAGCGCAGACTCTTGATCCGTCGTCGAAAAATTGGACGAGACTGAACAACGCAGTGCTAATATTCGACAAGAACCATCCTCTCTTACTCAGATTCATAGAAGAATTCGCCCAGAATTTCAACGGAAACATATGGGGATACAACGGACCGTACCTGGTTTCTCGAGTGGCTAGAGCAGTGGAAGGATCGAGTGGCTATAACTTCACCGTCCTGCGACCTTCTGCGATGTATCCTGTGAACTGGCTCCAGATAGAGAAGTTCTTCAAGGTGCCTAAGACAGAGAAGGATTCGAAATGGGTCAGAACCAAGCTCGATCAGATGCAGAAGAGAAGCTATGGGTTGCATCTGTGGAACAAATTTAGCAGGAAATTCGAAATTGAACAAGGAAGTGCAATGTGGAGATTGGTTTCAGAGCACTGCGTAATCTGCGAAATTGGATCTGAATCATAGTCAATTGTTTGAATCTGTTTCGTCAATCAATCCCACTGTACATAAGATAACTTGTTGTAAATAAAAATGGAATCTCTTGCGGGTCCAATTATACCAAAATAAGAAGTAGATCGCATCGTCGTTTCTTCTCAAATTTCCAGAATCAGAGCTGCAAACAACAGATGTAGAGAAGAATTACCGTATAAAATTTTTCCAATGATTCTTCTCGATACGGCATAGGAAAGAGCGAGCGCTTTGCAACCACATTTGCGTGAAACCAGAAGATCTTCGATTCTGATAAACAATCCGGCAGAGAAGATGCCGCAGCCAAACCATTAGTCACAGTCAGTATTCCAAGCTCAAACAAACTATGATGGTCTAAAAGGATTCAATAAAAATAGGCTTCTCTAAAGCCCATTAATTTGGTTGGGTCTACATTGGGCCTTCTTAAATGGTAAATTCATCAGCGAAAATTTGAGGAATTGCTTAATTAGCTATTTTTTTCCTCAATTAACTCATTTAATTTTGGTTCTCTAAGGCGAAAATACACACCACACACAAATTTCAAATTTGTAGTTTTGAATGAAATATCATTATTTTGTCTAAGGGGTCAAATTTGACAGATAGGCTGATTGAGTAAATGATGATAACCATTTCGTCCGCATCCAGTTGTTTTTTACCAGTTAGGAAAAATCAGTCTGTCATAATACTGAAGACTGGCACGTGGCAATCAAACACAATGGCACCCGCTCCCTAATCACGTGCTTTAACGAATTTTCAAATTTGAATATAGCCTTCATTGATTAAGAAATCGTTGGAATTTAGATTTTACATTTTAGATACTTTTTTCATGCATTAGGGAAGAAGAAGAAAACTAGTTCACCCTTTCATACTTCACTATCGGCGACTTAGTTTAACGGCGGTGGTGATCACCAGTGATCGGAGCAGGGGGAGGAAGCGGCGATTTGCACTGATAACATTTGGCGAAGAGGCCAAAAGTGTCAATTTGCCTGATGAAGTTGGTCATGCTGGCCCAGCCGCCAAACCCGAACCCGAGAACTAAGACCCAAACCACCACGAACGCGTTTATCACGTAAACTCCGACCCAGCTAGGCAAAAAGAAGGGCGGTTTCTCTGCCGCGTTCTGCCACGTCATCACAAAAAAACAAAACAAATCAATACACTGTACTGTAGCATCAGATGAACCAATGCATTTGTATTTCTGCGAGGAGAATGTATGTTACTATCAATTTGCTAAACTGGTCAAGGCGATAATAATGGTCACATTATATACGATGGACCTAAACTCATTGATTTGGTATTTAATGCAACGTATAAGCCAGCTCATCAAAAATATATATAAACTCAACCTATGTTATATCCCAATCTCTCTCCTCCAATAATTTCACCAGTGTTTGGGGTATTGATCAGGCCTAGTACTAGTATTGATCTTCAAAACTATCTAATCAAGTAAATGTTATGTAAATGTGACCGAGAGAGGAATGTAGCTAGTACCCGACGGGCAGAGGCGGTGCGGTAGGTGAGCATGTGGGCTAAGGCCGGAATGATGTAGACGGTGAAGCTAACGAGTAGGGCTCCCACCGCCGAGTTTATGGGACCGAAAAACGGGAAAATGATGGCTAAAAACCATATTGGAACCACCACCGGTAGCCTCACGATCGCTCTCAGGCATATGCTTTTCGTATGATGCATTCCGATTGCTTTTTCCCATACGAAGTATAACGGCGTACATGCAAATCCGAACGTTATAAACTGTAAAATCGATTAAATTGTATAATCAATTAGTTGTCTGTTTGAAAACGATTGGTCGACTAGATGACTAATTCGAAAATGACTGTGTTTCGGTGCTTATTAAGCGCTAGAAAGTATGACTAATTTTTTTTATAAACATTCCTTCCGGTATTAAATTTCAGCGCGGAAGAAGATAATGTTCTTAGTGTATAAATAATGGCATGGAACTGGACCAATCATATTAATGCAGTGTGGAATTATTGTGAGACATGTATAGCATATTAAAGTTAGATATAAACCTGGTGGATGAGCATGAGGATAACGGCGGCGTCACGGAAACGCGTTTTAGGGAGGAGAGAGAAAGCGTTTGAGTGGTTGAGAAGTTGGTCGCCGAAAGCCCAATAGACGGCGGAGGCTGACGGAAGCGTTAACGTGAAGACGTACAGTGTCGCCATCAAGTATATGCTCTTGAACTTCCTTGGTTTCCACATCGCATGCATTATTTCCCTGCATTTTTTTATTTTTTTATTTAATACTAATAAATAGAAAGGGAGAGGGCATAAACGTCTTTAACATTTGATCTATGGGTCCGACCAGAGATAGGCAGTCTGGTCCGACCAGTGTGGTTATGTTACGTACTCTCATAGAAGATATACATCGTAGAAGGACGCGAAAGCAAAAGAAAGAAACAGACTAGTGTGCTAAAAAGGTAAATAAGATTTTTTCTGGTAAATTTGTCTTTATTTATTTCGTAATAATGATTTTGTTTGTTTGTGCGTTTCGGACAGAACCTAAAGTAACCGGCAAAAGCTGCATATATAGAAGCTAAAAGAAATGATGAGTTTTAAAAAAGAAGAAACATTAATCTTGAGAGAAGGTACCTTTTTTATATGAAAACTATAACATTCTGAGAATTTGCAACAAAACAAATCCTGAATGTGCAAAATATATTTTAACTTAAGTTACCTAATCATAAATACATTATACAATTAACTGAAAAATCCATGAAAAAAAAAAAGAGGAAAAGACTTACACGGTCACAGCGTGTCCACCAAATGTATAGAGGATATTGGTAGCTCCGGTAAAGTACAGCACAAGTTTGGTCGGAGCAGAATGTTTCACACCCTCCGCCTACAAAATCACGATAACAAATAACAAACCCGGTTTAAACCACAATGGTTTGTTTCTCATTTCAAATTACAAACCGATATACCTGACCATGGAGAAATGCGGCGATGGTGAGGTACCAAGCGGTGTAGGTGGTCATGGCAAGGCCGAGGAAAGACCAAATACGGTAATTGTGGAAAGATGGTATGAAAACGGTCGTGGCACAACAAGCACCAAATATATAAGTCCATGTCCTCTTGTCTAATCTATCGTTTATGTAATATATATTGCTGCACCACACACCAAACACACACACATATGATGATATGAGTGGTATTATTATGTTGACAAAAAAAAAGTGTGGTTTTATTTTTGCATGGAAAATCTATTTGTAATAATTATAAAATGAGAAGAAAAGAACCTAGCACAAGCTATGAGCTGGATTACGGATCCGAATAACAAGAAGGTGCAATTAAATGCGAGTCCCGCTGCTTTCCAGTACGGACCCAGCAGTCCATCAAGCACTTCAAACCACTTTCCATTTATACATATTTATTCACACACGCCAAAAAAAACGTTGATTAAATTCAGTATATATTAAAACTAAAATCTTTTTTTTGGTGCAAAATGTAAATAAAATCTTAAACTAAAAATATATTACCTGAATAACGTGGTTTTTGAAGGATTTGGCCTCTTGTTTCTCCATTCGGGCACGATACTCGACGTAAAGAACACTGATGAGGTAAGCAGTCCAAGATCCCATGAGTCCATAGAATATTTGAAGCAGTATTCCTGATAACATCCCCAGCTGTGAGAACGAATACGGCAGTGTCAACAGCACCTGTGCCACCTGCAGCAATCATGTTTTGTTTTAATAAAATAAGACAAAAAAATTTCTATAAAGAATTCGATTCTCCCGGAATATAACGTAAAAAGTTTGGTTATTCGGGGATCAAATATGCGATTCTGTTTACTTTCAGTGGAAAATTGACCCCGAGACAATAATTTATATAATAAAGTGGTCACTGAAAAATTGAAACCAACTACTTATATATTAGTGTATTTTTTATTAGAAGTGAAAGGAAAATATTTATTTCAAGAATGTTTTCTGAAAAAAGAACCTTGAAAAATAAAACCTTTGTTTTTTAGAGTAAAATAAAGAGTGATTTGGTCTTATTATAATAGAAAACTTTGTTTTTTAGAGCTTTTGTGATTATTTTTATATGATTATCCAAAGTTTGTGTTTCTTTACTTGATTGGATGCACAGCTAAACCAGGCGTCCCAAGCGGACCCGCCATGCCAGAGGAAGCTCTTCACACTAAATCCATCGCCAACGCCGTCTATGTCCTCCGCCGTTGAATCTTCCACTTTTCCACCGGCCACATCATCCTCCGCCTCTCCGACGCCAGAGACCACAATTGCCTCCTCCGCTTGCTTCTCACCCGACATTAGCAGTCGATATCTGTACGGCACACAAACAAAAAAATTGAAAAGCTATATAATCTTTAATTTTCCTTTGTTCGGAAAGATTGTCTTCTTTTTTCCTTTTTGTCTCTCGGAAGAAACACAAGACTATTTACCTCTGTGTTGTCTTTAATCACAGAAACACAAAGCAGAGTATTAAAATGAGAAAGAGAGACCAGAGAGAGAGGAAATGAGAGAGATAGAGTGAAGAGCTTATGTGGGTTTTGTAGCAATGGTGAGTGAGTAGAAGAGTACTGTAATACTCCCTAATAACGTAGTCTACTTAAAAATGCTCTGTTTTTTTTAATGCGGCCGCCTTTGTTATAAGTATGCTCAGATGAGAGAGAGAGAGAGCATAAAAGCAGGAAGCTTTTTCATCTCTTTTTTTCCTTTTTACCTGCTTCTCTATGATTCCACCATTTGGACTTCTATAATTAAAAACACTTTCTTTTACCTTTTTACTCATTTTCTAAATTGTTTTAATTAGATGTGTTAGACATCTATTTTGTTTTTGTTTGGTAATATGCGGAATTCTGACATAGTATTTAATAGAATGATTCAAGAGTAGTTTGATGATAAAATTATTATTGCGCTATTACGCACTTGTCTTATTGAATTAAAATGCTGTTATAATTTTGCCTTTTGTTTTTGTCAATCGGTTTTACTTTTACCATTTTATCTTTGCTAATTTATAACAAACCTAAAGAAAAAAACAGTAATACTGGAAGGGATGGGAGGTGAGAGTGTAGTAATAATGTTATATACAGTCGGCTTGAGCCGAGCCATTCAATATGGGAACTAAACTTCACGTGTTTAAAGCAAACCCCACGCGCGTCATCAAGCCCCTGAACCCCACTTGCCCGTTCATATTACTCTACGCGTGCCTCTGTTTATTCACTGTGCACTCGCCATCTCCGTACCGTCGGATTCTAAAACCACAATCATCTTTCCAAACCGATGGGGTCCGATCGGTTTAGACTCTAGAAACATTCGATTTCGTCATGTGTACGAGTGTATTATGTATGTATGACCATAGTTACATAATTACATGAGGAGAAAAAAAATATTTTGTTTTTGGGCTTTAAGTGCGTTTTGGCAAACAGAAGAAAGTAATGGGATTTTGAGTTTGATGCCTTTTCAAAATTTGATACAAAGACTAGATGAAGCATATTCCAGTTTTACCCCTCTGATTCTTATATTCTTATATACTTTCTCTATTTCCCCCTCGTAAATGTTTTGAGATTAATCATTATTATAAAGAAAAAGTTAAATAAGATCTAGTGAATTATCACTAGAACTATTCATGTATATATTTGACATCATTTTTTTTTAATTCGCTCGTTTCCACTAGAATCCAGTGTTTCATAATTAAAAATAGTATAAATTATAACATGTTATTCGTCGCATCTAAGGAGTGTTATTCCTACTTTGGGTTAAGTTTTGTGAATTCTCTATTCTTTTTCTATTTGTTATACTAAAATTTTGGGCAATTGTTTGGAGGATGATGATTAAAGATTGAGAAGGGAAATGTTGTAGAAGATTGTGATAGTAAAAGTGGGTGGGAGACAAGACAAACGTCTACGGGATATAGTTGTGTGAAGTGAGACCATTACACTAGATCGACCGACCATTCGTATTGTTGGCATATCAATTCGTTGAAATGATCTACTTCTTCATTATTACTTTCACAGATATATTATATGCTTGCTGACTCCAAAACTTATATATACTTAAACTAATATTTAAACAATATCTTATTATATAAGTTTTGTAATATCTTTTCTGTTTGCTTCCGTAAAATAAATACATCATATTTTTAATTTAGAGGAGAATAGTTTCTATTATAGCATAACGTACAAGTGACATCCAGATATGAAATCAATCAATGGATGTGATTTTCCTTAACGAGATTAAATTTGACGGTTGAAATAAAAGATTGAACCTAATGCCCCTTGGGATGTGTTAGAAATCCTATTAAATTTGACGGTCGAACATAATGAGTGATTAAACTTTAAAAAAGTCAAAAGTTACACGGGCCGACGGATTTATATCGATATAGACATTAGTGTGTACATACTGGGTCTCGTAAATTCCATAAATAAGTATGGGGCTAAGGCCCAATTAATAATATCCATGGTAAACTCGTATTCTTCGAAATTGGTAGGGCAGAAAAAACCAAAAAGAAAAGGCGTTTCGTTCTCACGCAAAGCTTTTGCTCTAGCTTGAAATTCTGCTTTGGTGTTACTCTTCTTCAGGTAGGTAGCTGTTGTATACTGTGCGGTAATTTTGGCGGGTTTTCTTTATATGATTGGTATTTCGATTTAATCTCGAAATTGTTCTTCTTGCAGAGATTTATTTGTTGCCCTTAACGTGTTTGATAGAATGCCTCTGAGACACCCTTGTGGCTCTGTCCTTATGATTTTCTTTGATTTTTTTTTTTTGTTATGTGTTAATGCAGTAAAACCAACTCATTTTCTTCTTTAGAAGACATGGGGAAAGCTTCTCGGGACAAAAGGGTATGTCTGCCTTGAATGAAATTTGTTATCTTTATACAGCATAAAGTAAAATATATTGCGCATTTGTTGAGGTGAGATTACTGCGACCGTGAGTTGACAAATTGTTTGCAGGATATCTACTACCGAAAAGCCAAAGAAGAAGGATGGCGTGCGAGAAGTGCGTTTAAGCTTCTTCAGATTGATGATGAATTTAACATTTTCGAAGGTGATCCCTGAATCCTTCATCTTTTCATTTTACCGAGTCAGTGAATAGTCTCACATGATCCCTCATGGGTCGACTCCAAACTCTAGTTTCACGAGACGCTCTAGTCGAACATTATTAATTGAAGGACGTTGAGCGAAACTTTTGCAGCTTAAAACTTGATGAATTTATCTTAATCATTTGCAGGAGTGAAGAGAGTTGTAGATTTATGTGCTGCACCTGGTAGCTGGAGTCAGGTATATATACGGATGTTGAGTCGATTTTATTCACATTGATTCGTCTTAGTCATTCAGCTTTTTGAACAGAAGAAATAAGAAACTGTTCAGAATGTGTAAAGCTGGAACTAGAGACACCTTCTTGCATAGGATTGTAGTAGAGTTGGAATCTCAGTTAGATTTAGGAGAACATTGGGAAATTGATTCATCTCTAAGGCTCTGTCGTTTTGTTCTTCCTCAGTTCATTGTTTGTTCCTCGATTCGCAGTGGTTTAAGTAAATAGAAAACATGTTCTGAATCTTGCACCTCATTTGTAGGTCTTAAGTCGTCAGTTATATCTTCCTGCAAAGTCCTCAGCTGAATCAAAGTAAGTCTCATATTGTTTAATATAAGTCACATAAGCATCACACTTTGTATCTCTTCAACATCGTTTTTTTCTCTTCAGTATTAGTTGTGCTCATTTAGTAATTCACACTTTGATGACAAAGTCAAAACTGATTTGTTACTGCTGAAACATTTATACAGAGAAGGAGACCTTCCTCTTATTGTGGCCATAGATTTGCAGCCTATGGCTCCAATTGAAGGTGTCATCCAGGTTCAAGGTGACATAACTAATGCTCGGACTGCCGAAGTGGTGAACTTTTCTCAACTCCTATCTCTTAGTTTTATCTGCATCTCTTTATTCCTCATCCGTTATGCTTCGAGTTTGTGTTTGTTTCTATGGCTTACCTTTTTCGGGTTTTTTTCTTCTCCAGGTCATCAGACACTTCGACGGTTGCAAGGCTGATCTCGTTGTTTGTGATGGTGCTCCAGATGGTAAAACAGTAGTTAAAGATTCTGTTTCACCGTTCAACTTTTACCACATGCTAACCAAATAACGTCATGCTACATTTTGGTTTGCAGTTACCGGTTTGCATGACATGGATGAATTTGTCCAGTCCCAACTCATACTAGCGGTAAGTTGGAATAGTTGCTGTCATGTTTGAATAAAATCTAGTATGAACCCGAAGCATGTGTTTCTTTCATGGATAAATAACAGAAAACAAAAAAAATCCTTTTTTTCGTTCAGGGCTTGACAATTGTTACCCATGTTCTAAAAGAAGGTGGAAGATTTATTGCGAAGATATTCCGTGGAAAAGATACAAGTCTCTTGTACTGTCAGGTAAGTTTTGAGATATTGTGCTTATAATATGCTTATTACTGATATGCTTATTTACTTTTGCTTTTACTGACATGCTTATTCTATATATATGCAGCTGAAGTTGTTTTTCCCAACTGTTACTTTTGCGAAACCGAAAAGCAGCCGCAATTCTAGTATAGGTAAAAGAGCATATATAACTTTCACATGTTCAAATATAATTTGCTTACACTTACGGTTAATCATCAAAAGATGTTGCTCTTTTTAGAGATTCTGATTGTTTTTCTCCACTTCGTTTCTATAGAGGCTTTTGCGGTCTGCGAAAATTACTCTCCACCAGAAGGATTTAACCCGAGAGATCTGCATCGTCTCTTGGAGAAAGTTGGAAGCCCTTCAGGTGGAAGCGATCTCGGTAAAAAAAAATCTCTTACCTTCACCTTCAAAATCAGAAGCTCTTTCAAGTTAGACACAACTAACTTGTGCATTGTTGAGTAGTATAAACTTTCAGTTTACTCTTTCTCAACCTAACTCTCACCTAAAAAATGCTCTCTTCATGTGAATTTAACCTTTCAGACAAAACAGAGATATCTTCTCTATTGTTACGTCAGTTTTTGTTTTTTATAAACAATTAATGATTTTGAGATATTCCATTTTCTTGGTACTCTGCAGATTGCAGTAGTGGTTGGCTTGAAGGACCCAACAAAGTGTATATTCCATTCTTGGCATGTGGTGACTTAACCGGTTATGACTCAGACCGGTCTTATCCACTCCCAAAAGAAGCAGATGGATCGTCATACCAGAGTTTGGACCCGGTTCAGCCTCCGATTGCACCGCCGTATAAACGAGCTCTAGAACTCAAGAAAGCTTCGACACAAAGCATCCGAGACCCTTGAGGTAATACAAACAAACTAAAAGAAGAAACCTTTTCATTGGATTCTTTAAAAGGCTGTAGTAATGTTCAGGGACCTACAATTTTCTGAAACGCTTCATGTTGTTTGTTATGATGAGGTTATTATTTATTATATGTATTTTTTTTTTTACTTTTTATTATTGAATCGGAAGTTTAAAAATTCAGTATTGTTGCTTTTTATTTTCTCTACCAGGAAGACAAAATATTGGGTCAATAAAGAAGAAGCTTTTTCTGTCTTATGGTCCTTTGATTTCGACCCCTCTTTTTGAATTCTAAACTGGGCCACTTCGGTATTTTAAATTGTTTCTTCTACATGAATTTCTTTTTCATAAGAATGATATTTATTTGATTTGTCGTTAGAACGTAACAATTTACTTATGAAGAAATCACGAAGTTTAACGAATGACTTATTGATCATTGAAATTCGAAAGCTACACAACTTGGAAAAGAAAACTGAATATAGATGTGAACGGTATGACTTCATGAAAACTTATTTTTATGATAAAATAAATTGAATTAAAATGTCATATATTGCGAAATAAACTTAGGTTATGATTTTCTTGGGTCCAAAAATATTTCTGCCAAGAAGTGGTTAGTTGGGTAACAACAATAAAAAAAATACATGGGTTTATGGTTTGTAACGCAACATTTTTTTTTTTTTGGTCGGATTTGTAACGCAACTTAAAAGGAAGATTGAGGAATTACAATTTTTTGTAGTCACTAGCTTATAAGCTTAACTAAATCATTGAATCGGGAAAAAAAAAATTGTAATCAAACTGTCCTATGCAACTCTCAATTTGGACTCTTTTACATTACAAAAAAGGGATAAAAATGGAGTTTATAAAAAATTCGACCCGAAGCTGAATCGGGTCAAACATATTTAGCAAGACCACGCAGAGATGGAGTTTGATCTCGACAGAGACGAAGAAGAATTTAAGAATTGGATGCAGTCCTCAATGGCTTCTGCACGGTGAGACTCTGATTCATTTAGAGACTTTGACTTCACCAGATAGATAGATGAAGAAGAGTAAGAGGAAGAGGAACAAGACAAAGATGAAGAAGAGGAAACGTTTCTAGAAGACGACGTTTTGGTGATAGCACTCTTCCTTCCTAAGGACATAAACCGCAGCGTTTTGGCGACCCTGGCTCCAATACGCCGGAGTAATCTCCTCGCTGCCGGCGAGCTTCTGACACCGGAACTGAAAATTCCGACCGCGACTCTCTGACGACCATGCCGTGATGAGCTGAGACCATTGGGTGGTTCTTCGTTTGCTTCTGGGTCCGGGCTAAAGCTGACTCTTTTGCATCCTCTTCGAGACATATTCTTGTTTTAAAGACAGGGAGAGAGAGCGAGAGAGAGAAACAAAAGGAGACGTGTGAGGTTTTGAAGAGTATTTATGGAGAGGTGTCTTGATGACGAAACAAACAAAGTAAGAGGGTTTATGCAAAGGAAAATAATCGGTAAAGTTTCTTGTGTAAATGAACGACTAGACTACACTACAACTAATAAGTTAATAGCTAATTAAGAAACGGGTTTCGGGATTTAGATTTGTTATTATAATTGATTGCTTCTTGATTTTTCTTTGTTTTCCTTCAGCTTGTGGAATTTCTATGAAGGCAAAACTCAAAGGTATGAGGAGGGAAAAAGTTTCAAGTAAATAGTAATTTGAGTGATGATACGAAATTACTAACAAGATAAGAAAATTACATTTCAATTACATATATGCATGATAGACTAAATAAGACAAAGAAATAATCAGATTTATTCTCTTCTTGTCACTCTTGTCAGCTTTGTTATTTTTAGGTGAAATATTAGGGGTCCACACTCCACACTCCTACCCCAATGTTTCCCATTCATTAATTTATGTGTAGACAACATATGCAGCATATATATGTCCTCTCTTTTGACATATATATGTTTATATAAAGACTAGATAATTAGATAAAGTTTTGATCATTCCAAATCATTCCTAAATTACTGTATATTACAATTACTTGCAGTATTTAAAAAAACGTAGTAAAATTATCATTTGATTCATATATTAAAAACTCATTGCTTCCTTTTATTTTTTATTTTGTCTTTTCTATTCTGTAAAAGAGTCACACGAGTCCATTGTTTTTGGTAACTCTTATCATATTTGGGCCAGTAGAACATATACCCACTTCTGAACCCATTAACAATAATATATGGCCCCCATGTTAACCCATTTGGTATAATTTTAGATCCTCGGCAACACAAGATTTTCAACTGAAAAAAATCTGCAAAGCAATCATATAAAGAAATCTTCAACTTGAAACTCGAAAGTAATCATGTTATCGTGGAGTAAATACTAAATAGTAATCAGTTGTTAAAAAGACTCACTGTAATCTTTAAAGCATATATTCAAGGGAATACATTTTTACCCGTGTGCTATAACACCTCGTTAGAATGAAGAGACAATCTACATCTTATGACACTATAGTTGACTCTAACTCTTAACCTTAAAATGATTATAAACTGAAAATCCAGAAATTACTCCAAATAAAAATTACATTTCTTCAAGATGGATCTTCCACATGCATACGGGACAGCGAAGTAGTTAAGATGCTTATACGTGAAGCGAATATTCAATGGAATAATTCACCGTTTCCATAAATCTAGTTTTGTCCCCTCTGTTGTATTGATTATGACATTTCGATTTACAAGTAATCGGATAATCGAAGCAATTAGCGTGGCTAATGATTTGATATACGTAACGAAACCATTGACCAAATAATAACAAAGTCAAATTTGTGTCTTGGGGAGTACGTTATTGTGATTGTTGCAAACTATAATCATCATCGTTAAACAATTATCACAAGAAGGTATTTTAAAGAAAAACAATTATCACAAGAGTCAACAAAAATTTTGTGTTTCTTGTTCAAATTATTTGATTAAATGGTAATTGAATTTGGTGCGAAGGATCCATATAATTTAGACTTATCTTTATAAATTATTAAAATGGTCTCTCACCATATCATGGGAGAGTCAGCCATTTCTGTGGACATGTGCTTAAGAATCGGTCGGAAAATAATAACCATTCTCAAAACCAATCTTTATGTGACTAAGCCATATGTGTTGGCAGGTTCCCCCAACAATTTGTCTCATTAATATCAATCACTGTAGCACAAAATTAGTTTTCCAATCGATAGCATCATTATTTTTGTATTTGTACCATTAATTTAATGAAGTGTTTACAGATTTTAAATGTATAAATTTTCACATAAATTCAAATGTGTAAATATATCTTATATAGATTTTGAGAAAGTTTGTTTTTCTATATAGCTTCTTATGATAAAATTTGTACATAAAAAATATATAAGTTTTTTAAAAATAGACAAACACATCAATTGAAGCATATGCTTAAAAACGTTTCATATGATGCTTATCTGTCTCTGCCTCACAAAGCGGATATCCCTTTTAGTTACGCTTTCATCTTCTTCAGATTCCTTCTCCTCAAAAAAAAAATCTGATCTTTTCAGTCTGACGTTGCTGTTTTAATCGATTTTACGACACCCAAATCGTCAAAAATTTATTAACTTAAGCTTTGAAATATAAAAAATCATCATGACCCTTTCTTCTCTCTCTATAAATCTCTCTTTGACTTCTCCTTTTCTTCCAAGCACGACCACCAACACTTGTTCTTCTTCCTCTTCCCCTGCAACCACTTGTTCTCCCAGGTGTTCCTTTGTTAATTCCCCTGTTTCTTTCGGTATCTATCGTCCCCGGAGACCACCCATTAGCTTGATTCGCAAGAAAAGTAAGCTCTTCCGCCAAGAGACCAGACGCGAGTTGGTTTCTGCTTCTGGGTCGAACGATATGACTGTTCCTGAAGTTAGGGAAGAAGACGAATCGGAGATTGAGGCTCCGCTTCTCGATCCTGAGTCGTACTCCAAGCCGAGGAGAATTGCTCTCTTTGTTGAGCCTTCGCCGTTTTCGTAAGTACTGTGTTACTTGTGCTTCATCTCTTCTACAGAGTGTCTTGCCTGTTTTGTGTTCGACGGAATGTCTGTGTGAAATGTAATCGTGTTTGGTTATCTTACGATCCTTTCTTTGTTGACTTTCCTGTGATGTGTTTTTCAGTGATCATTAATTTATAAGTATGACTCCTTTTTAGTAGTACTGGATTTGAGACTTTTACCAATTATAGAATCCGGGTTTTTGAGCTCAAAGTTTTCTGATTTTGATGCGATACGAATTAGGCTGAGAATATCCTCGGGGACCACTGGATCAGGATTTGTTTTGTGTCTTTCTCATATGCATCTATGACTGAAATATATTAATCATAAGCTTTCTTAACATCTGGATGCCGTTTAATTAAATTTAATCTCGTCTTAATGTCGCAGCTATGTCTCCGGATACAAAAACAGGTTCCAGAATTTCATTAGGTATCTGCGTGAAATGGGAGATGAGGTTCGTTCTTTTCTTGTGAAGTATCTTATTCTTTGATTGAAGTATGGTTTCAGTGAGCTGATACCTCAATAACTGTTGTCAGAATCAGAACTACCTGAAAGAGAGAAAACTTCACCTTTTTCTTTCTAACCTGATTAAACTGTTCTGCTTCACAGGTCATAGTCGTGACGACACATGAAGGTGTTCCCGAAGAGTTTTATGGAGCCAAAGTCATTGGATCAAGAAGGTAACTACGTTTTTGCTAACTTAAAAAACTCTACGGATGTTCTCAATCTGGCTTTATTGCTAATTTCTCGTTCTGTTATGCAGCTTCCCGTGCCCTTTGTACCAAAAGGTTCCCCTCTCGCTTGCGCTTAGTCCAAGAATAATCTCGGAAATTGCTCGGTTTAAGCCCGACATAATTCACGCTTCATCTCCCGGGATAATGGTAAAGCCCTTGAGAGTTCACATCACTACAAAATTAGCAAAACAGTGAAATTGAGAATCCACAGTTAACTCTAATTTTCAGGTTTTTGGTGCTCTGGCAATAGCAAAAATGCTATCTGTACCAATAGTAATGTCTTACCACACACACGTCCCTGTGTAAGCTTCTTGCCCCCCTGAGTTGAATTAATTGTTATCATAAATTGTTAAAATGTTTCTGAAGATTAAGCCTGTGTTGATGTGCAGATACATCCCAAGATACACTTTTAGTTGGTTGGTCCAACCAATGTGGTCAGTAATAAGTATGTGAACTCTGTTTCTCAACAGTCATTCTTTTTTTTTTTTTTCGATTATTGTCAGGTATTGTGTAACTAAACTTGAATAAGCTTTTACCAGGATTTCTTCACAGAGCGGCTGATCTTACATTAGTTCCTTCCGCTGCCATTGGAAAAGATCTTATAGCAGCTGGTGCAACTGCAGGTGAAGAAAGATAGAACATTAGATTATTATACAAACTCTGTAACTTTTATAAACTAACATCGTTCCTTTCTATTATATCTTGAAGCGAACCAACTTCGACTTTGGAATAAGGGTGTCGATTCAGATAGCTTCAATCCCCGTTTCCGTTCTCAGGAAATGCGTATAAGACTGAGGCAAGAATATACTATTACCTTCTCTGTATATATAGATTAAGAACATCCATCCTTTCCGTGCTAACATTAATGCTTTGTTATCAACAGTAACGGCGAACCAGAAAAGCCACTAGTGATCCATGTAGGCCGAATCGGCGTAGAAAAGAGTTTGGAGCTTCTAAAAAGGTTAGATTTTTGTAGCTTTAAATTAGACCAACTCCTTTTTAAGTGTTGCATCAAATTCTGAAATTGAGGAATCTGTGTGCAGTGTAATGGACAAATTACCTGAAGCTCGGATTGCTTTCATTGGGGATGGACCATACAGGTACTAGTTTCGTGAAAGATTGGCCAATACAGTTTTCTAAAGAGTTTTAGGCAACATTGTTGTAACTTTTTTTTTTCTATTTGGATTTCTTAAAGAGAGGATCTTGAGAAGTTGTTTACCGGAATGCCAGCGGTTTTCACGGGAATGTTGCAAGGCGATGAACTCTCACAAGCTTACGCAAGCGGAGATGTGTTTGTGATGCCATCAGAGTCAGAGACACTTGGCCTTGTAGTTCTCGAGGCAATGGCTTCAGGACTTGCCGTTGTTGCGGCTCGTGCCGGTGGAATCCCTGATATAATCCCTGAAGACCAGGTCAGTGAATTATCATCTCTATTAGGAATAACATGTAGTTATCTATTATCCAAAAGCCGTCCAGATCAAAAATTCGGCTCTAACTCAGCATAAAACTCCCCTCTCCTCTCCAAACCGATTAAACCAAACATGTTTTGAAAAATATATGCAACAAATTCATCATCTTGCATTGATTGTTCTCATTGGGCCAAACCAAAGTATTACTTTAGGTGATATTGAGCTAATACCTAATGGGGTTCTGTTTCTGATGTTTGAAGGAGGGCAAAACCGGGTTTTTGTTCAACCCTGGAGATGTTGAAGACTGCGTGACAAAGCTGAGGACTTTATTGCACGACAGTGAAACAAGAGAGATCATCGGAAAAGCGGCAAGAGAGGAAACCGAGAAGTATGATTGGAGAGCAGCAACGACAAAGATACGCAATGAACAGTACAGTGCAGCGATTTGGTTCTGGAGGAAGAAGAAAGCTCAGGTTTTGGGACCTGTAAATTGGTTGGTTAAACGACTGTTTCCGGTGCCGGAAGTTAACGTGTAGACGAAACAATGAAAGAGAGAGGGATTTGGGTTTGGAATGTGAAAATTTGATTTTTAAGCTGAAAATCCTCGGTTTAGTTAATGGTGTTTTTATCTTATACTTGGGATTGCTTGTTGCTTATCTGTTAATGGAAAGGGTTGATGTCGTAAGATATGTGTATATGTCTAAATAAGGATGTAAAACCTTGTTTGGACTTTGGCTTCTAGGTCACTTTGTGTTTTATTTTTATGTATGAAACTATTTGTTGTTTGTTTTGTATAAAATGATTAGCAGCTTGTATTAGGTTAAGGCTCGGGAAAACTTATCATAAATTTGACAAAAATAAAGTATCAACTAACCGACAAGACCTGAACTAATAAATATATTTGATAAAAGTTCATATACGCTATCTAATGAAATTAGGAATTACGTTCCGACTAAAAAATTCCATGGCTCTAATCAAACGTTTATAGAGGCTATCGCCTACACAAAGTAGTGTGGATGTCGTTGTCGTCACGTGGCCCATATAGGATAATAATAAAGGATATTGATGTACTAGGCCGTTGTCGTCACGTGGCCCATATAGGATAGTTATAAAGGATATTGATGTACTAGGCTTATTGATAGAGGTCCATTTAGCACAGTTTGGGCCTTTTGTTACAAATGTACAACTTACAAGCATGACTGGGTCCCGTTAGTAGTTCTTTGCCTCCCCTCGAACAATACGATTAAGATATATAGTCCCAAGTCAATTACTACCACTCGTTATTCTGCCGGATATTTTATTTAGAGTAATCAAGAAAAAATGTTTCCAAAACAATATGTAGGTGTATGATTTTAGAAAAAAAGTTCCATTATCAAACTGATAAAGACGGGATTTTGTACATTAACACTGTCACATTAAGAACGTGCGTGACCAGTGAGGGGTAACAACAAGGACCAGTATGACTTTTAAAAACGCCGTCGTTTCACAACTTTCTTTTAGATCGAAATATCTTAGAACTTTTTCGATGAATCTCGACCGTTTGAAGTGCCATGCCATCAGTTCCTCTGTCGGCTTAGATATTCTTTTGTTTGTTCGCTATCAGAACAAACCGAAACGATGACGTTTTCAGCAGTCGTAACTGACTTCAGATACGTATTGCATAAACTCGGGATCGTTCTCTATCCCTGCCATGGTTTCCGGCGCGAGAACTACTTCCAGATCCACGCTTCCGTTTCCTTCTCTGCCTGGAAACGCCGATATCTTCCCGTCGAATTTGTTCGCTCCGCCGCTCCTCACCGCTAATGGCTTTCCCCACCCGAAATCGTTGTCGTACATTGGGAATCTCGGCGAGCTCCCCATCGTGATCGAAGCGCCGTCTGGATTTCCGAGAGGGAATAGCCTCGGATCACTTTCCCATGAGGCGATTCCGTGGCGAACCGTCGCATCGTCGTGCGCCACCACGTTCCTGTGAAGCTGATCGGCGGACCATCGCAGATCTTTTGTGAGCAGATCTCCCGCAGAAGCCATCGTCGGTATGCTCTGTATCGCGTTTCCGAAGTAGTACTGATCCATCTTAGGCTCAAGCCTGTGCCGGCAGTTGACCGCCATCCTAAACGTCGTCGTTTTACTCGGATCGAGGTTCCTTGCGCGTGTAACAGAACGCCATAGCTGAGCACTGAGAGATTGGAAAGACGAAATCTCAGCCGTTCGATCGTGGTTCTTCTTAATCGTATCCGATTTCAAATAACTCTCCAGAACGGTAGTTATCTTTCCGTTAAACTCTCCGTTACCGTTACATTTCCTTCCGTCGTTGCTTACTTTCCCGAGTACCGCTTCTGTGTTAACGGCCGTCTCAATTCCGTTAACTCTGTTGTTAGTCCTCTGTTTTAGTTTCGATATCGCTACTCTGCTGAAATGGAAAATTCTCTCCCGGAGAGGCTGATCGGCGTCGAAGGTTACACGTGGACCGCCAGGTGGGACTCGCAGAACGGCGGGAGAGTCGAAGACTGTGTGGCGGGAGAAATCTGGAAGGTGTTTGATCTTACAAGCGCCGCTGGTGACGTCAGCGAAAGTGTTGAAGAAGTGCCAGAAGGAAGTTCCGTCTGTAACAGAATGATTTACAGTGCATCCGACGAAGATACCGTCCTTTAACTCCGTCACTTGGACGGCGGCGAGAGGCTTATGGTGGCCGTTGTAGCTAACGAGACGCTCAAAGACGAAAAACTCGCGGACGAGAAGAGGAACGTCTTTACCGGGAGAGAGAACGTCGGAGACGGTGATGTGTTTGGCGGAAGCAGCAACGAATCCAACCCCTGCGTCGTTGCAGGTGATGTAAATGTGACCGGAGGGACTGGTGGAGAAACGGCCGGCTAAAGCAGGGAAGAGGGAGAGAGTGGAGGAGAGAGAACGGCGGAGAGAAGAGACAAGGTCGTCGAAGGAGAAGGAAGGAGGAGGGCGCTTGAGGAGCACGCCTTTCTGAATGTAATGGCATGAGAGCATAGGGAGATCGGAGACGGAGAGACGGAGATCGGAGACGGTGGACTTCTTTTCCGGATACACAATGCATTTCGAAATTTCTGTTACAGAAGAAGAAGGCATATTTTTTATTTTTGAAACAAAACAATATTTAGAGGATATATTGAATTGGAAGTTATGGGTGATTGCCGTATTGGTGAGGAGTAGAGTTATGGGGGAAAGGGGGATTTATATAGTGGTCGGAGCAATGGTTTGATTCATGAACTTGAGTGATTACTATTTTGTCTTATTATTTAGTTTTTTAATATCCCTGCCAAAAAAATATGTCAAAGGAAAAAAAAACTAACATTATACTGTACATTCTTACCTCAACTAGCTAACATTTAACTTAATATTTAACTTTTGACGCTAAAATCCTGTTCTCAAGAATATTGAATAATAATTTCACAATAATTTTTGTTTCGATCTTAAAATCATGAAATTTTTACGGGAGTTAATAATTAAATTAAAACAATATACGTATACAGTTTTTAGATTTTCCTACACATCGATCCTCTTGCAGATTTGAGTAAACCGTAGGCACCATCAAGAAGAATAATGAGCGAGCATCAGGTAAGGGTTCCATCTTATAAGGAGAAGAAGTATGTCGATGATAACAAAAATTTGATCTTCGGGACATAAAAGTTTCACCCTGACTTGGGATCAAAGAAATAATTTTATGTACTAGAGTGGAACTCTTTCTCTGTATGTTGGATGGATAACATTAAATTGATTTCCCGGTCGGCGCTTACTTGCCGGATGCCTTCACTGCTACATGCAACAAGGCCCTCTTCTTAGTAAGGTTTCTAGGGCTGAACTATATCCATCATCCTCCCTTTTTTCATGCTCAGAGAGGGAGCGTCGAAAACATCTTTTAAAAATACTAACCCCGCACGTATTGAACAAACAATTCAATCACTTTGTGTAACTGATTTAAATATAAAAATTTACAAGAATTAAAATGTTTTTAGATGTTGAGTTTTGTTCTTGTGAGAATTGAAATATTTTCAAACGAATATCAAACCGAAACACGAATACATACTATTTTCTACTAAGTCTTCTAAATATTTTGCGCAGGTATCATTTTAGAAGTGACTTGATAAAAAAAAACGGTTTTTAAACAATTTTGTGTAACTAATTTTAGTTATGTATATATTTATGATTAGTTGGTCTCCAAAATTGTCCGCCTTAACCTTAATTATGTTTTGTTTCGAATAAAATAAAATATATTATATTTATATACGTAAACAGAATAGTTGGCACAGAAATGGGAGTACTATATATATATATATATATCACATCTAAATTTTTATTTTATTGTTAACTACATTTAATTCTAAACCTTTGTATATATTTGGGGAAAAGAAAAAAGAAAATGAAGAGGACGTGTTTGGTCGGAAGGAGAAGAAAGGACAGATAGCCTCCACGGGGTAACAGATGGAACGTTAAGACCTACTCTTCTGTTTTCTTTATTTCTTTTTTTATTGGTCAGTTTACTTCTACTTTCTCCAGAAAGAAAATCTAATCTTCTGACATTATAAAATCTCATAGGAAACTAAAGAGTTCTGCCTTTTCACTTGTTTTTTTAGATCCCAAGATTAATTGTATGGGGAACATAAGCTCTGTTTGTTCGGTGACGTTTTGTTTTTCTTTTTAAGTGTTTTCTTTTACATTTTTTTTCAACTTAATTTTTTTTTACGTTTTGATATAACATTTCGAAGATAAGCTCTGTTTGTTCGGTGATTACTAAATAAAAAAAGACTTGTGGAGTAAAAATTTAGAATTTGATACTTTCCATTAACTTCTACGCACCTATTCAATTAGAATTCGATTTGGATATGCTTAATGTCATCTCAGCTGAGAAAGACACGAACAAATTACATAGCGAAACTATATATATGTATTCTGTGAGTATATAAGTACAGATATAATGCGACATAGAATGCGCTATCTGTCTTCCGCATTGATTCTAGTTGGTCACTTCAAAGAACAGAAGCATTTAATTACTCAAATATCATATGGTCCATTATTAATTTAATTAACATGAAACATGATCATTAATTATTCCTTCCCCAACTACAATAATTTTTTCAATATGCATTTCCACATTCCAAGTTCCAACTACTATAGTTGTAACAATTATTGATTTTTAGGAAATAAATAATTCATATGCATTTCCAAGAAACTATTTTTTTTCTTATTAATCATTGCTTATTCTCAAGTCTGATTTGCTTCTGACAGCAACAATTAGTTATAATCACTTCATGTGGTAATTATCTAATCATGAGCGAGTATAACGAACAACAAAAACAATGAGGAACATGATTAATACTACTATTATATCAAATACTCCTAATGATCATAATTTATGTATAGCTTATTAGCTTTTATATCTACACATTATGTTGATACACACTTCACATTCCGTAACAGATTCCTTTTTCAACGACCTAACACTCCATATTTATTTACATGTTTAATAAAATAAATTATAGTATATGAAACAGAATTAATGATATTCGAAAATGAAATTATTACTCGAACATATAGTAGTTGTCACTACATAAGTTTAAAATAAATAAAATACATGTTGCTGATTAAACACCTAACAAAAATGATATAATATGGTTTATTTATTCGACGTCATTGGCGAACAAAATTATTGTAAAACAGAACGAATTTTCTACAGTAATTAAAGACGAAAAGTTTGGAATATGGTTATTATTTTAATCAGTGGCATTGAGCCATTGAGGGATTAATCAAGATAGGAATTTAAAAGCAGAATAAAACTGATGATATAGTAGTATGAGAAAAACGTACTGTGTCTACTGTCTTGTGAAATAAATAAATAAATTACGATAGACTCTACGTACTAAACAAGTTAAAAACTTAAAATAACAAAGTGACCAAATTATTACTAACGCGTCTATATAAAAAAAAAACTAAACCCTTATTTTGAAGAGAAATTGTTGAATCGTACATATCTTAAAAATCAGAAAAATAAATACATATTTAATAGGAGTAGTAAAAACAGATTGTGAATAAGATGTAAAAAAAACTTGACCAGAAAAAAGAGAGAGTAAATCAAGAAACTTGGAAAAACAAAAACTAAAAGTTAGAAAACTGCAATATCTTCCACTTTGCTGTCGTATTTTAAAGCTCCAGATAAAGTTACCCCACCAATTACCCTATGGCCTACGCGGGTAGTCCACTAGCTAAGATCGCAAAAGAAATCATACATCCATATCTCAAATGAATTAAAATATACAAATTCAGCCTTTTTTTAGCTGTAAAATTTAACTTTGAATACATCCAAATATCGTCTGGTATATATACACGAACGATATGAATTTTATACAAAGGTCGATTTGGTCTTCGGTTCTTATACTGGGTTAGATTTTCATAGTTGATAACGATGCATTTTGTTTTGAATATAATATCTATTGAAGTATGGGAACGACACAGTTTTAACGCTATATATATATATATGATGTGCTCTTGTTAAACATAAAGCAAACAAACAAATTTTATCGTTTCAAAGTGGATTGTTCAGTGTACACTATACATATCTGTATTGGATTTTAATATATAAAAGAAAAAGTGAATGGTGGAAAAAAGAGTCAACTGGATTAATAAGAAGCATGTTCAATGCATCTATAAAATCTACCAAAACTTAGTGGTTTGACCCATTTTTTCCATATTATTATGGTAGGGACAGTTCAATTTCACTTTCATTAATCTAAAGCATAGCGCAAAAAATTAACTATTAAAAATATCAATAGTATAGGCACCTTTTTATATATATAAAAAAACTCTATCTAGTCACCTTTTATGAGAAATACGGGTATATTCATGAGAAGAACGACAAAAACAAATGGTAGCAATTTGTTGTTTTTTTTTTTTTAAAAAAAAATAGCAATTTGTTGTTGCAAGTTATGCATGTGCATTGCTATATCTGTCTAGCAAATACGTAACCAAAAAATGTGAAAACTCACGATTATTAACAGTCGGTGTTTTACATTATAGACATCGTTCATCGGTTTTGTCTTATCCAATGTCAAGTCCTCGAGAAAAATTTTGCTGTTCGGATTTAAGAACATCCTACGAATATTCAGCAATATGTACACACACTTTAATTTGCGGATCATGAATTCAATAGATTTCAAGTATATGTCATATATGTGGTGGATCTTTATAATAAAATTATCAACCGGTAAGAACGCAATGTAGTGGTAGAAAACTAGCTAGGAATTAATACTTTTTAACTTCCCACTAATCAGATATTTGTAAGTGAGCAACACATTTTTTATCGGTATCGATTAAACAACAACTTATCTATTTAATGTCATGCTAAATTGCTAATCATTAACACGACCCAAAATACATGCATGTGACCCCCTTATATTCCACTCATTAAGTACATGGTACATGTGTATGTATGTATGCATTCATTCAATTAGTATTGATGGTGACATTTAATTTTTAGTAACTAAAAATTGATAATATAACGCATCTCTGCCTACGTTCTTAGATGCGTTAAGCACTTAAGACTGTACTGCATAATACTATCATATAAAAATTTATGAAGCCATTTTCCATCAAATTATAATCTAAATTTTGTTTTTTTAAACATCAAAAAATTTGTCTAATTTTTCTATTTCGTACTTTGTCCATGTATTTTTGGGAGAGTTCTACAAAATTGTGTTTTTTTCTCGAATAGCTAATTACATAATTATCTGCGGGGGTTTGCGATTCCGAGTCTACGTCCACCGCACAACATGCTAATTATTTAAAGCATAATCAGGTACACAATAATTAAATGCTAAAGGGACATTATTTTGGGAGGTTAGTATAACTTACAAACGAATCATCCGACGCGGAAGGCCACGTCATACCTGATGGAGATTGCTAGTGTAAATGACGAAACTAGCCTCAGTACCAGCTTGAAAACGGAAAAAGAAAACACAAATGGGTACAAAGAACATGTCTTGTTTGAACCAGCTTGAAACCAACTCTTTATTATTTGTTACTTTGGTGCTCTCCTTTATATATCCTATCCCGACAAGACCTGTTGGATGTTGAATTTACAACACTACCCCATACATATTTTTTTATGAGCTACTTTGTACACATTGGCAATATTTTTTTTTTTCCTAACATATTGTCGCGAATACCATCAGAAAAAACTATTTAATTAAATTACTTCATACTTACATTGATTTATAATTTTACATTACATACATATTTCAGGTTTCTAAAGTGATTTTCAATGGTGTCGTCATTTTGCTGATATAGTTATAACTTATAAAAATCGTCAGAAAAAAACATACATGAAAAAAGAATAAAATATCAATCTTAAACTAACAGTACAAAAGTTGTTTTAAAAAAAGTAATAATACAAATAAATTAGTTTTAGCAAAAACTTTAATCTTCAAAAATCTATATATAACAATAAGTGCTATCAACATCAATAATATGGTATCTCTATAATCTATATAATATGTATAGATTCTTATATATTACTGGTGTATATACATGAAAACAAAAAGTTACTTGTAAAGAATTGAACTACATCTATGAGATATAAGATCGAGGTTCTTTTCATCAAATAAAAAAGATTCGAGGTTTTCCATTTTTTGGATATATATAATTTTTCAGATTAGATATGTAAAAGCAAGATAAGAGGGACCAAAATCTATACATACAAGTGCATGTCTATTATACAATTGGTGTTGGTGCATGGAGCCACTCATAACAACTCACACAACAAAGGCGGCTACAATCTCTTTTGTTGGATCCGCATGACTAAAATAACTTGTATTGCTCTATTAAAAATAATTTATCATTTATGGATATAGAAGGGTGAAACTTTGCGTGCGGGCCAATAAACGTTTATATACATTTAATCTTGATATATACTACAAATCAGTCATACTTTTCTCTATACATACAAATGCATGTCTTTCTACATTCTTGGTGTTGAAAAGACAAAGGAAGTGTACTTGCTTTAATCCACATTTAATTTTATATCATTTATTAGTTTTTACGTACGGCGATGAAAGTCGTAACTAAAAAACTCTCTACGATTGGTTGAATTTGAAAATATGAAAAACATGTGGTGCGAGCTCGATGAAGACATGGAGTACTTAATTTTACGATTTTGGATCTAATATATGTGTTCATCTAATGTCACTTGATGATAACTAGGATCATAATATTGGAGCTGGACGCTTTTGCAATCGCCAACCTCTCACTGCCTGCTCTTTGTTTGGCCTATTCGTCGATGTCATGCAGAACAAACCGTGTTGTCCGCAACATAAACCGCTCCTTTCTTTGCAGCCTTCTCATTCCAATAGAGTTTACTCTCAATACATAATACTAAACATAAAATCATAAACCTAAACGATAGACATAGAGCCCAATAGCCCACGAGGCCCAGTCAGGTCGTATCAATCTACGGCAATCTTTTTAAACCGGACGGGAACAGCGACCCGAAATACAAATACCTATCGTATTCCCGGGTTGTTGACCCTTTCAAGTTTCAAGCTTTTTAATAATAAAATCGAACAAAATCTTATTAGAAAAATAATCATAGCATCATAAATCTCCTATGATCAAATAATCAAATTTATAACTATATACAAAATGAGAGAAATTCAAACAAAGTTTTTGTGTGCAAGCAATCCAAACAAAGTTATCCAATAATAATTGGAGGGAAATGGAACCACGAAAATGGAATATGATCATGAGAAGAATATTAAATATTGACGTATATATACTATGGAAGAATATAGTCAGTACTTCGTGAGATTATTTAATTTGAAACAATTAGATGCTGATTCGAACTAATCCTTAGTTGTCGGGAAGAAAAGCAACTTACATCAAGCATTGACATGAAAGTCAACGGTAATAACATAATGATACTTAATTATTAAAATATATGGTATATGTATTCTGTAAACAAACTGTGTAGTCACATATATTGGTAATACAAAGTTTTTGCTTTTTTTTTTTTTACTTTATTGGTATATATATAAATATTTAACGGAACCAACAATCAACCAAACCTAATAGATTATCTTTTTTTTTATATATATAAAAAGGGCTTTCAACCTAATAGATTATCGATCGCATAATCACACAAACTTTCAAATTTCTTACAGATATTCATAACAATCTTGCATTAATTTTACAGATATATGTACGTAGAAAACATATATATAACAATTTACAAGGCAAACTCTAAGATTTCTATATAGGTTTTTTAACTCTACTACGATCACGCATTATAACTAGATACATGTAGACGTAAACACGAAATTGTGATGAGACTTTGGAGGAAGGAAAACATCAAACGAATTGGTTGGAGTAGGAGAGAGTGTTGCGGTGGCGATTGTTGATGCATTTGCGTTGGGGATGTTAACCGTTGTAATATCGTGAATGCTTGACCGCCGTTTGTCTTTACAATCAGTGAGTTGTCGAATGAAATATTTTTGAGCGTGCGAAGCAACTTGCGTCGGTGTTCGAGTCGTCACAAAGTTTTTTGCTATGTTTCTCCAATCTCCTTTTCCATATTTCTTCAAACCCATCAGAAATCGTCTGTATAAAAATTATATGAAAATTTTAATTTTATGTTATCTTTTAGAAACATGTAGAGTTGTAAATTCTAATAACTTCATGTATATATGAAATCTTAATTTTTTTTTAACTTTTTGAAACATGTAGAGTGGTATATTCTAATAACTTCATATAAAAACAAAGAATTAGAGCAAAAGACGTTCCAATGAATATTAAAATAATATAGACTAAAAATAAAAGGTAACATCCACAAAAAGCTAATTTTATGCAAATGTTTTGTGATCGGAATCTAAAATTTTAAAAGTACCACAATCGTTAGGTCAAGAAATGATCCATAAAACTTTAATTATAAGCGCGTTCTTAAACCATTTAGCACTCTTTTCCATCGACTTTGCTTGTAATTTGAAAATGTAAAATGGGTTATTTTTGAATAATTAATTTTAAATAGTGAAAACATATTACCGGTGTTCTTCCTCGGTCCATGGAACTCCTTTCTTCCGTTCCTTTTCTGGCATCGGATTCGGAGGCCTAAAGCAATCCATTGTCGCCAGATAACTCCTCTTCCCTCCGATGACGCAATCGTAACCGTAACCGGAGTTCTCAAGCCCAAAGAAGTGATCACCGTTGGTTCCAGAGGAGGCGTCGCTGCCATATCCCGGAATGGGGACAAGTCCGGCCTCGATGTCGCTGACGTCATCCTCCAGCTCCTTGTATCGTTTAAGGACGTCACCTACGGTTTTTCCGGGGATAAAAGCGGCGATTTTGGACCAGCTCTCTGGATTGTCTTTGTCTTCAAGAAAGACGAGAGCTTTCTCGAACCGTTTGTTTTCCTCAGCCGTCCACGTGACTTCTCTGACTTCTTGGAAAATCCAGTTTGTGCTCTCCGGTGAAAAAATCTCGAAACATCCGTTTGTCAACGACATAGCTAGCAAGAAAACTCTGTTTTCGTTTAAATCTTAAAGAAAACAAGAGAGAGAGAGATGAGAATCAATGGCTTTCTTATTTACTGTTTGGAGTCTCTGAGTGACCGAGAAAAAAAGAAGCGACTTTTTCTTAAGGATGTTCTGTAAGAAATTATTACAAAGAGAAAATAAAACAGAACATAAAGTGAATATCTTTGGTCGCAAACGAAAAAACAAAAGTGGAGTTTGCTTTTAGGTATTTCTTTTTCTACCATTCACGTGATGATCAATCGGAATACACTACATTCAACAAGAAAAGGTGTTGAGGAAAATTAAGATATTTTGGTTTAACCAGTGATATTTTTGTTTTCCCCTGTCTCAAACCATTAATATTTATTATCTTAATGGTAATCTAAGCCAGCCAATAGCTATACGACAACTCATTGGTAAAGTTAGATGTATGTTGTTTTTTTATTTTTTTGTTTTGTTTTTGTAACTCTCACGGCCAGATAATTCGCTTAGTATGGATTATCGAATTTGATAATTAGCGTTTTTGTTTAATGCGATTATGAAGCATAATATAAACTTGATATGGGATTATACTATCTAAATGCACGTGTCGATATATGAAAGAAAGTGTAACATATTTGTATTTTTATGACAAAGAAGGTGTAACCAATCAAAAGAAAAAGACCAGAAAACGACTGTTCAATGGTTTGGCCGGTTCTTAATACGTTGTTTAATCAAAAACAATATGTTTGTATAACTAAAGAGCCCATTTATGTGTTGTCAACACGAAACAAAACTTACAAAGAAATATTAAAATATACCATGTTAATCCAAATATGATTATCTACTTTAATCATTTTTGAGAGTGTATTTCTGCAATATAATCCAAAATATCCAACATTAATTGTATCATCAAAATACTAGTATTGTTTGATCCGTTTCACACAAAAAAATGATACGCAAGCCCAGTGTGATAACTAAATATTTCGTGCTCAGATTGTTTAACGACCATGTCGATCTCGTGGCTCACAATTCACAAAGAACTGAATTCAAGTACGGCCTGCGATTTTGGCTATGTAATTCTCTCCACGGAGACTTTTTTTGATATACCCTCATACCAAAAAAAAATGTTGTGCAAATGGGTTAGGTGGTAAACAAAACTTATAGGAAGTTCAAAAGTAAATCGGAACAGAGTTGTGAGTGACAAGTAACCAATGATATTTTGTATAGTATTTCAGAATTCATACATAAAAGGAAATTTTGAAACATTTTTATGTGTTGGTTGCTTTTATAACGTAAAAAGTTTATATATAGTATTTCAGAATTCATACATATAAAGAAATTATGAAACATTTGTATGTGTTGCTTTCTTTCACAACGTAAAAAGTTGATATACTAATATCTCACCATCTGACGAGGACGGTACCACAACTCCACTTCTAGCCATTTATATTATTAAAATGGGTAAATGTATAAAGCATTGCATCCAATTATTATAACCAACATATTAGTGAAAAATATAATCACATTTGCATGATTACTTAATTAGATTTCAAAGCACAGAGAAAATGGCTAATCATATTAGGAATAATAAAATATGGTAGGGACAACAAAGGAATCCAACACAAAATTTGAGGTGTCAGATGCATGGAACAACACACAATTTTGAAGCGTAAAATGTAAGTGTCATCTGCTGATTTGTAGCTGACACAAGTTTCTGTTCGACGGAGAGTGACTTCTTCTTGGATTCTTCTATATTTAGCAAGATTCGCTTACTATAATTAGCAAATAATCCTTTTCTGTAAAATTTATTACTCTTGCTTCGTTTTATTTAATTTCTATCCTTTTTATAACTAGGAGGACTACGATTTTTTGTTTTTCTTGTTTCCCATTTTTTCATTGTTGGAAATGTGACATTGCATCTACTTATTCAAATTCAACGACCAATAAATTCTGTGTAGTATTTTTTTGTTTCTATTATTTTATCATATCATGAGTAAAGACGTTTAAATTTATAGGTGAAAGCTCAAAATATTTCTTTGCATAATGTAAAAACGTAATTGTTTTTACATTCACTGTCGTCTTCAAATTTGAGATACAAAAAGTTTGATCCAACATCTTTTTTTATCATTCAATTCTTTTTACAAAAAATATGATTTAGATTGTTATTTCCAACATATATATGTTAAATATATTTAGAAGACCATTTTCAGTTTTAAACTTTTAATCAATATATTGTCAATACTACTATAATTAATTATGCGTGAATTGAATTATGTACACATTTGGTCAAATACGGCGACGTTTTAATTCAGTTTTTTTTTTTTTTTTTTTTTTTGGTTTCTAAACGAAATTATTTTAATGAACACTATTATAGGGATATTGTTTTGTTCCTTTGGGATCAAACTGTTTTAGATATATCAAATTTGAAATTTTGTAAGGTATATTGTGTTTTGAATGGTATTTTTATTTTTAATATTTCACATGTATTACTTTACAGACAGCTAGTCCATACTTGAGGCTAAACAATTGGATCAAAATTCCATAGTTTGTTTGTTATAAAAAACAAGTTGGTTAGTTGAAAAAGGGTTTTTAATTTCAACCTTTCAATAAAGCGCAACACAATCATATAATGACTTTGTTGACATATGCTTGAGGATATACAAATATCAAATTGAAAAAAATGTCAAGAAAAGAATTTGATTGATTCAAAAATAATTGTGGAGTAATCAACATTTGGGAAGATCACTTGGAGGAGGAAGAATTGATTGGTTTGGGCCTTTACCATTCTCCACCAAGAATGCCATCTTTAGTCCCCACGTTGTGTGTACTTCTAAATGGCAATGCATAAACCAAACCCCTGCAACCACATATATACATATTATTTCAATTTGTCACCATTGTAAGCATAGATACATACTCGACATTACGACTCTTAACTTTTAAAATAGTGGCTGTGGCTTAAACAAGTCAGATATTATCGTGAAGAAAGCATAACAACAAGAAACAAATATTTTGGTTAGGGAAGAAGAAAACCGAAACATATGTGCTTTGGTTCTTTCTTGGTTTGGGTATCTTTTGTTGTATGGTTAAATGATACCTGGATTATCTGCTCGGAATCTGATCGCCGCCCAACCACCGGAGGGTACTCCGACGGTATTCCTCTCTACCGGATCAACAAGATTAAATTTCTTAGAATCTGTCTTGGAGTTATAATTCCCAGATCCAAGACCAACCACAAAGAAATTAAATCCATGAAGATGAATCGGATGATTCTCCGGCGCTACATTGCCGGTATCTTGTAGAACAACCTGCACCGTTGAATTGTACGGAAGCTTGTAAAGCTTTGTGGCCTTCATGGTTGCTAAATTCGAAGGTGGTTTTCCGGTGAAATCGAAAAACCGGCGTGGTCTAGCGGGGAAATCGGTCGTGTAGATTCCGGTTAGGTTGAAATAATGTGCTTGAAGCAGAGCAGTTTTAGGCATCTTGAATGTTATGTTGTTTATCGCGGCCACGACACGTGACAAGTTTCCTGCTTTACAGCTATGACAACGGTTGATTCCTAATCCGACCGTGAATAACAGATCGTGATCGACGGTGATCGGAACTTTTGCCGGGTATGTCTTCGAGTTGAGACTCCGGAGGGAATTAACGAACGAGTTTGCGACGGAGGTAGCGTTTTGAGGCGGCGGTGAAGTGGTTTTGGTGGGTGTGGCGGAGAGTGTGCCAGAGTAATGTACGGTGGCGGTGGCGGTGCGATTATCAACGGCGACGACGGCGGAATCTTGGAATGGAGCAGCTGCGATTAAGTATTGACCGGAGGGACGAGCGGCAGATACTAAGGCGGTGGTGGTTTGACCAGGGGCGATTAGGATTGTATCGGTGGTGAAGGGTTTGACGTAGACGGCGTCGACTTCCACGATGGTGAAACGGTGACCGGCGATTTTAAAGAAGAGTTCTTCGTTCATTGCTGCGTTTACTAGCCGTAACATATATGTTTTTCCGCTTTCCACCGCTAATTTAAAATTACCTAAAAGATAAAAATGGAAAAAAAAAAAAATTATACGACAAAAAGAAATATATTTGTGCAAATGTAGCTTGTTATAAATATATTTTTCCGGTCGAAATTATAAATTAATTTAAATGTACTAACTACTAAGGATGTTAATTTAAAATTCACAAATTCGAATTGATGCAAAACCGGAATATTTACCCTGCGATGGGCAGTTTGGGACGAGACCGGGGTGACCGTTAATGACGTGTGCATCTGAGACGTTAGGTGCTAAACCGGATTTTAATGCTTCATTAACAACCATTTCGGTATCGGATTTCCACCACTCGCCTATAGAAAACAGATCGAGAATTTTAAATTATCAACCAAATCAAAAATTCAAGGCATTCCATGATTATCTCTCCTGATTTGGCTAAATACCTAGTACGATGACTTCTTCTCTGTGTGGTTTAGGGAACGGATAAGGTAGACCCGGTTTAGGCAGAATCACGATGGCACCATGAACCGTTGCTCGGAGCCAGAGAACATGTGCGTGCCACCAGAGCGTGCCACGTTGCCCCGTGACGGTGAAGTTATAGACGTAGCTGTGACCCGGTTTAATTGGGCATTGGGTTATGTAGGCCGGTCCATCGGCCCAACCGGTTCTTAACTGTCTTATTCCATGCCTGCCAAACAAACAAAATAAATAATCTTTAGGTCCATTTTGTAAATTTTAGAAACTGAAAGGGAAGAATGTTAAATAACGTTAAATTATCAGGGCACTTGCGGTTCTCACCAATGGATAGAGACGTTATACTTGACGTTGTTAACGACGTTAACGAGAACCGTATCGTCTTCGTTAGCGTAGATTGTGGGTCCCGGAAATTTACCGTTAACGGTAACGATTTGTTTCGTTGAACAAAGCCGCGTTACTTGCTTCGTTACCACCTGAAAGTTTTTAGATAATTACGTTTAAGTACCTTTATTTAATAAAGTTACCCCAATTTATTGAATCATGTAACATAACACTGATGCGGACTTACGTTAAATGTGTACTTGCGGACTGCACCGTGGACGCATGCAGGAAAGGCGAGCAATGCCAAGAGAAGCACAATCCGGATTGGAAATTCCATTTCTACTTGCCCTTTTTATCTTCAACTGTAGTAAAACTTTCTTCTTTTGATGTTCTATTGATTTCTCCACTTTCTCTCTTTCTTTTGTGATTTGAAAATGATTCATGATCATTGGCTTATAAAGATGCAAATGTTGGGTTCTTGTGCTTCGTCAGTTTGGTGAAATTGAAGCTCGAAAGCTTAAAGGGAAAGTATATGTTTCTCTTTGTGGGTTGGAACCTAAGCGTAGGTTGGATTCTTTTATGTTTTCTTTCAATATTCTCAAAGCTTTGTTTTTATGTTTCATTTGTAATTTCCATATGTTCCATTTTTTTTAAAAAATGATTATTTAGTCCGATTATGTCTTTAAACTTACTCTATCAATGTACAAGAAACGAAAAAAAAAACACACCATTATATGGAAAATATTATCGACTAACACAATGAAAACAAAAATGATTTACTAAAACTCTAATTCACATAAGTAGACCCCAACAAAAATGAGAAGTTCATCAAAGTTTTACGTAAAATTACGTGTGAACATGTTCTATTGATACTGATAACCATTTTAATAATTTACTAGAAAAATATACTCTTTCTGTAAAATGTTTTAGAAATAGGATCATATGATATAGATCTATTGTTAACGTGTAACAACTATAACTATGGATATTTTGTATTTCAGTTCATAAAAGAAATTACAATATAAAACCCTTATTTTCCCGGGAAAATATTGTGACTTTATGAATGAATTATGGTTGAGAAATATCTTTCAAGAAATCTTATTGGAGGATAACATCTAACAGAAAATGATCAAATTTGTTGTGAAGCAATAACCGAACTAATTGGTTTGGTCAGGAATAAAAAGTAGTCAACCTATATTTGAGTGCGACTCTTTGTGGTCTTGTGGGTAAAAATTAGTGGGTTAACACAGATCGTTTTTTAGGAGCAGTAATCCAGAATTCAAATAAACAAATACTAGTAATTAGTATACTTTCAATTCAGAATGATTTGTTTATCAGAATTTGTCGGCTTGTATATGTCATTTTTGGGTTGTTGATTTATTTGGGCCAAAATGCAAGTGATAAACCTTTATAGAATTAGTGAAATAGTAGTCAAACCCATTTGTCTATATGGGCCAACATATGGACCACTCATCAACCGAGGCTAGCCGTTGTAAACAAGAAAAGAGAGAGAAATATTGGTTTATAGTTACCAGTGCACAAACGTACTTGGACACAAATCCTACCAAATACGTTGTTAATTACTTCATATTCTTTTCCATTTGTTTGACTAGAAAACACAACAACATTGGTCACAAATCTACGATAATAAAAATACAGTAACACTCGAAAGAAGTGAAAAGATTTGCCAAAAGATCCCTGATGTTATATTTATCTTTGAGGGGATACAGACAATCATATCCTATATATTTTTTCTAATGAAGAGCGGAGTCTAAAGTACTGTACACAATATTCAACTTAATGTCACAGATCTATAGTCTCTCTCCATATTTCATTTTATTTGTTGGTATAATTAGCATCTATTCCAACTTGTTAATCGTTTTTTTCATCATTAGATGTCACATACTCAGAGGTCACACAGCTAATGCGGGTGCATTGAAAAAGCGACTCTGGATTTTTCTGTTATTTGTCCAATGAAGAAAACTTTGTGATTTTATATTTAAAAAAAAACATTTATTTTCAGATAAAGACCAACAAATTATTTCCCTGGAACTTCGCTTTTGTTGAACAGATATGCAAACATTTATCAAGAAGACAAATTTTTCTCTCTGTCATTTTTATCTATTCCTCTCAATTCATTTTGTTTTTTTTACTTTAAATGTTGACCGATGAGATTCCAAGTCATAGCATTAAATTTTTCAAACAACTGTAACATCAAATACATGGATATTCTTGCGACTTTTTATTTATTTATTAAGCTAACAAAAAAAACTGATAGAAGCTTTAAAAATTTTAAAAGTTCCTTAAAATAAAAAAAAATCTGCTACTCTAGTCTCCTGAGTCCTTGATCCATAGATGTATTTGCAACATCTAACCATTCTATGAACCTGGACACATAATCCATAACTGGTATGTTTTGTTATGTTACTATTCTTTTACAGATTAATTTCCATAAAACCCCTTTTTTCTATGAATCATATAATTTTGTTATATTTTGAATCTTTGATATTTGTAATTAGTACACAATCACGCTCTTTTGTGTTAAACTAAATTAAGATTCTGTAGATATTATGGAAAATCTAATAATTCATTCGAATACGCGATTAACCAAAAGATGGGATCAAATTGTAGTATAACTGAAAACATAAAAAAATATAGGGACGTAACTGGTAAAAAGACGAAACCTGATTCTGTTGAATATTCAGTGTGCCTATAAGTATCTTCTTCCTCCACAGCGCAAAACAAACTCAAGCCCCAAAATTATCTTCCTCCCAACTGTTCCACCAGGCCGTAGTCGAAATCCCGGCAAAGCCAGCCGCCTTCGCCGGTCCGTCGCTTCCTCTGTCGTTTTTTTCATTAATTTATACGGGAATAAGCACGTACGAATCTCTCCAATGATACATTATTAATTCTTATCCGTTCTGATTTGCTTTTGTTTTGTTTGGTTCTGAGTAGCTGTGTTTGGGAATTAATTATTCTCGATCTGAGATTCTATATTCCTCTATAGAACAATATCCGTCTGAAACTAGCGATGTAATTAATCAGTACGGTAATGTATTACATGCGTAGTACTCGGTGTTTTTGTTCTGAAATGTTTAGATCCACAGATTTCTCGAACGAAATTCTGTATGTCTGTTTTCGATCCTGCGCATATACAATACATTCGTCTGTGTAAGGGAGATTACTTAGGCTCCATCCGATGGTCTATAATCTCTCAGTCAATGGGAGAATTAGTCGTAGAACAATGGTTGTCTTTGCTTTAGCAGCAGATATTGCTTGGCAAAGAAGTCATCTCTTGTCCCTTTCCTTTGCCTGTTTAAGAGACAGTAACAGGGATTCTTCAGTCACCTTATTTGATAGATTCTCATAAAATTTCAATGAAATCCAAATCGTGATATCTCTCTAGATTTTACATTGTTGTCTCTTGTTCTTGTATTCTCAGTGATATTGTTTGCTTACTCAGGCTGCAAAAAAAAAATGGAAGAGGACATGGATATATATACACAAGATGGAACTCTTGACATTCACAAGAAACCAGCAAACAAGAATAAAACAGGAACCTGGAAAGCTTGCAGATTCATTCTCGGTACAGTTTGTAATCAAACATTTTGGTGGTGATTACCAAATCGGTTTCTCTCTGAGTTTTGTTTTTGTATCAGGAACTGAGTGTTGTGAAAGATTGGCTTACTATGGAATGAGTACTAATCTGGTGAACTATATCGAGAAACATCTGAGTATGGGGAACGTCGCTGCTTCCAACAGTGTCACAAACTGGTCCGGAACATGTTACGCCACTCCTTTGATCGGTGCTTTTCTCGCCGATGCTTATCTCGGTCGTTACTGGACCATCGCTTCCTTCGTCGTCGTCTACATTTGCGTAAGTCTCTATAAAATCAAACTCATTTTTTTGTTAGCCTCAAAATCTTGAAAACTGTGGTTGCTCTCGTGTGACTATATATAGGGAATGACGCTATTGACATTATCAGCATCGGTTCCTGGTCTAACACCAACCTGCAACGGAGAAGACTGCCACGCAACCGCGGGCCAGACCGCGATCACGTTCATAGCGCTCTACTTGATCGCGCTCGGGACGGGAGGGATCAAGCCTTGCGTTTCCTCGTTTGGTGCTGATCAGTTTGATGACACAGACGAAGCAGAGAAAGAGTCAAAGAGCTCTTTCTTCAACTGGTTCTACTTTGTGATCAACGTTGGCGCAATGATTGCTTCCTCTGTTCTCGTCTGGATTCAGATGGATGTTGGCTGGGGTTGGGGTTTCGGCGTCCCCACCGTCGCCATGGCCTTGGCCGTCATCTTGTTCTTCGCCGGGAGCAAGTTCTATAGGCTTCAGAAGCCAGGAGGGAGTCCCATCACAAGAATGCTTCAAGTCATGGTTGCTTCTTTCAGAAAATCCAAAGTGAGAGTCCCTGAAGATGAATCTCTTCTCTACGAGATCCAAGACGCCGAAAGCAGCATCCAAGGAAGCCGCAAGCTCGAACACACCACAAAACTAACGTAAGTTCAGAACTTTAAAGCAACTCGAAATCTCTAGTTTATGTTAAACTTGTTGTTGTAACTTAAACCATCCTGATTACAGATTCTTCGACAAAGCAGCAGTGGAGACAGAGAGTGACTACAAAGAAAAAACAGCAAAGTCGTCATGGAGACTCTGTACAGTGACGCAAGTAGAAGAGCTCAAAGCACTGATCGGTCTCTTACCGGTTTGGGCCTCAGGGATCGTCTTCGCTACGGTTTATAGCCAAATGAGCACAATGTTTGTGCTACAAGGCAACACAATGGACCGAAGCATGGGACCTAACTTCACAATCCCATCCGCATCGCTCTCCCTGTTCGACATACTTAGTGTCCTCTTCTGGACACCTGTCTACGACCAGCTTATCGTTCCGCTCGCCAGGAAAACCACGGGTCATGACCGTGGCTTCACGCAGCTTCAACGAATCGGAATCGGACTCCTAATCTCCATCTTCTCCATGATCTCTGCCGGAATCCTCGAGGTCGCAAGGCTACGCTACGTCCGAACACACAATCTCTACGATGCGGAAACAGTTCCGATGTCCATCTTCTGGCAGGTTCCGCAGTACTTTTTCGTCGGTTGCGCCGAGGTTTTCACATTTATAGGCCAGCTTGAGTTCTTCTACGACCAAGCTCCTGATGCAATGAGGAGTCTTTGCTCGGCTTTGTCGCTCACCACGGTGGCGTTGGGGAACTATTTAAGCACGTTGCTCGTGACGGTGGTTACTAAAATCACGACCTCCGGTGGAAGAGCAGGCTGGATCGCCGATAACCTGAACAGAGGCCATCTCGATTACTTCTATTGGTTATTGGCTATTTTGAGTTTCTTGAATTTCTTCGTCTACCTTTGGATCGCTAAATCGTACACTTACAAGAAAGCGACGGGGCATGCACTCTGAGAATGCGGAAACGCCACGACGTCTGCAATAACTTTGTCGGATTCTTCTTTTCCTTGTTTCCTTCTTAATCGCTAATCTTTATTACCTTTGATGGTACATTGAACGTATTTAGTATTTACAGTATGATTTCGCGTTATATAAAAGCAAAATCTTAGTTATTTTTTTTGTAATTCACCCAGCTTTAGTAACAACGCATTGAAAAAAGATTGCTGAATTTCTAAAAATATTACTGAAAGCTTAGGTGTTTGTATCAGTCATTCGAAAGAAGATATACAAAACCTGTGTTAACATCTACTGAAACTACATTAAAAAAAAACAGTAGATTTTCTTGCTCCAGTCGCTGACCTGGGTTTCTCTCTTTGTAAAGCACTAGCTTTTGCTTGAATTCTAGTGATGAAGTGAAATCAAACACTTGGAGACTCAGATGCAAGGTTTCAAGGAACCTGCAGGAATGAACAGGGTAAAGATAAAGGAGAAGGATTATAAGTCGTTTAAATTTAACGAGAAAATCAAGATGCACGGGAATGAAGGATTGTTCTTCAAGAAAAAGGCTGTAGGGATGACGAAAGCTAGGGACGAGGAGATATCAAACATGTTTACCACTCAATCTACCAGTTACTTGATTAATAGGATAAGGGAACAAGGAGGAGAAAACAAAACTAATTCGGTCAAATCGAAAAGATCATATAACTTGATTAATAGACCCAAGTTTGAAACTTATCACTTGGGCTTGATACGTCAAGCTACTTGTACGTTTGCTTTTGCATCGTAAAATAAACATATCTTGGTGATGTTTACTCGAACCACGAAGACAGATGTGTGTCTCCAGGATGCTTGTGTTGCTCGTTCTACAACCATTTGTGTATTTAAAAAGCAGCAGAGTTGTTTGTTTTAAAAGCTACTTCAATCGTACATGTACCCTTTCAAGTAAAGAATAAAGATTTTCACCATTATGCACTCTGTGATAATACAGACACACAGAAAGGGCCTCAAACTCAAACTCAGACTAATGCAGCTTGGTTTTTGACATTTTTTGTTTTGTTTAACTCACCTGATTCTTCTCGACACGCAATGTGGCATCTCGAGTCATGATCCAGCCTCGACTAGTTCAGTTCTTCCAAAGACCTTTTCTGGAATATGACTCAGCGGATTAGAGCACACAATACATATAATCGCAAGACTTGACTGGGAACTATTGGTAAATCATTCATAATACCTTAAGCTAAGCTAGCCAGAGATTACATTTCCTCCTCAGCACCTCTCTTCTTCCGGAACCAACCGATGAAGATGATATAAAACGCAACCTCAGGTGTAACTTCTCGCTCAGACATTTCGTCGAACACTTCTTATGCATAACAAAAATTTCCACTCTCGATCAACCATATTGCTTAAACAACAGTTCTTGATTTGATGTTAAAAGGATGCTTAACATCAAATCAAGAACTGCTTCTTCTTCGTTTTAGTTGCAATTTTGCAATCGATTCAGCTCGACGGCGCCGGAGTGTAGCATATTGCTGGTCTGTTTAGGTTGTGTGATGCACACTTGCATCTCGGATTTAAATGGAAGACGAACCGGTTTAAATTTCTTCCGGTTTACTACGGTTCAATTAAATGACCAATTCATTATGATAACCCAAAACCAAAACCTGAATCTCCCAATCAAATTAAAATTAAGAGGGACACTTTGGTCAATACAGCCTCATAACTCTCCTCGCTATAGAGTGGCCGTGACTATTCGCCCTAGCCGCCGTCTTCTCCCACCCGCCACCACCGCCTCCACCTCCGCCACCACCACCTCCTTTTCTCCAACTCGGTGTCAAATAAAACCTCAACATTCCGTTCTCTCCATCCTTAGACGAATGCCTACAACTCTTATTCCTCGACGATCCTCCACCGGAGCTCCGCCAGCTAACATTACTGTTACTCCTCCTCATCTTCGGTCCTCCTCCTTCGTTCCTCAGTTCCGGCCATGACTCAGATAAAGACCTCTCCACCATCCCGGTGCTGTTCGATCTGCTATATCTATCTTCTTCCTCATCTTTGCTAGCACTTTTCTTGTATATCAACCCTAATATGCTCCATTTTCCCCATCGCCTCGACTTCTTATCACCATTTTGATTCACTTTGTCCTCCGCTGATTCCATGGAGTAGTCGTCTTTCACCGTTCTCGAATTTGAGTCTACTCTTATCGCCGGAGAAACCTTAGAATTTGACACCGATTTGACCTCGTCCATCTCCGTCGCAATTGTTTTTTTAATTGAATTTGATCTGTCGAGGCTCTTCCGCCTCCGGGACGGAGGTTCCGTGTAGTAGTCTCGGGTTTGAGTCGATCCGCCTGGGATGAAGATAATCGGGTTGGGTTCACCGTTTATCGGCTTAATTGACGGGGACGGCAGATCTTCCACTGGGATTTGCATGTCTGATCGATGCATAGGCGCGTTTTCCACGACTGATAGCATCGATGGCGGCGGAGGAACCCTAGCTGCCGGTGGTAACGCCGTCCTGCCGGTTAAGTGCCCATCCCACGACGCTCTTGGCTCGTCTAACGAGTAACGAGAATCGTCCACCGAAATCCGACCGATATCAACGGAAAATCTCCCGGCGTCAAGGGAGAATCGAGGGTCAGTGTCGCTGGATCTCCGGCCAAATCCGTAATCGGCGATTTCGGACTGTGTATCTCTAAGCTGTCTCTTAGTTGTCTTTTCCACCGGCAATTGTGACCGTCTTGCTTCGCCGCTACCGCTCCTCGGCTTCTTCGTCGTCTGCTTATGCCTCCATTTCTGAAGCTTCTTGCTGAAAACAGAGGCCGCCGAAAAGAAACTCCCGGCGAAATCTCTCACTGACGGCTTCTTTGTCTGTGGATAGAGATCCATGTAATCCTTCATCGGCTTCAATTCCTCTTCGCTGATCACTTTCTCTTCTTCCTCAACAATCTCGCCGCTTTTTTCCTCTGTAATTTCGCTGGAATCATTCACAATCTCAGATTGACCTCCATTTTCTTCTTCCTTCTCTGATTCGGCTGCTTCTTCTTCACTCACCTCCAAAACTGCCTCACTCACGCTAGACTTCCTAGCTTCGTCCTCGATCTTACCGCCGGAGACGGCGACGGTGGCAGCTTCTCTGGTGGGAAGGTTTCTATGCTCGTCGCGAAGTCTGACGTCACAAGACCGACGCTGCGGCTCAAACCCACCGGAGAATCCCTCGTTGTTCTTCGCCGAAAACGATTTCGTACGCCGGAGCTCCGGAAAGAAACCGGGTCGGACCCGGCCGTTTGCGTTGTTGTTGTTACCACTAGAGGGTCTGAAGAGGGCTTTCAACCCGGCGGCGGAGATGGTGGGAGGTTTCCGGGAAGAAGACGGCGGCGGAGCACCGTTATCATCTAAGACGGAGAGACGTTCACAGAGACAGGAAGGGCAGAAACCGGAGAAGCGCTCATCCGGGTGAAGGTCGCAGGATGTCGATAGGCGATGGGGTTGAGTCGCCGGAGCTAGGTCGGCGGCGGCTGCGGAAGCTTGGTCGATGGAGGGATTCATGAGAGGAGAGACGATGGGTGATGCTCCTTTTCTCTAGGCTCATATCATCACTGTCTCTCTGCTTAATGGCTTAGAGAGAGAGAAGTGTTGTTTATGTCTGAAGCCTTCGTCTGTTACCAACGGACATTGAAAGAGAAAGGAGATGAAGAGAAAACAAAACTATTTCACTACTATTATTATAGAAAATCCAAAAACCACATTTAAATATTGAATGGGCCTGGAAAAATGGATATTGCAGGTGTCAGATAAAATCTGCGCAAATCGGTTTTAGTTGAAAAAGAAGGTTCAGAACCACGTTTTTAATAATGGTGTTATTTTATATTTTAAGGTAATAAAGTTTGAGCTAAAAAGAAAACAAAATTAAATAAGAGGCTTAACATTTTCTGTGATAACCTTTTCATTAAACTTTCAAAAGAAACAATTGTAGTTATATGTTTTGTAGCAAGAACAATCACAATTGAAAGAAATAAACTTTTATATAGACCCTTTATAATTTTTGTCTTATGTTGAGTGATGCGGCAAAAGTGGATTTTACGCTTGTCCAAACTCCAAATTCGATTTGTATAGCTTTTAAAAACAGTGTGTTTCAGGCTTCTTTTGAAAAAGCACACATGCACTACAATTGATGCAAGTTAAATATCAAATGCTGATCGGCAAGTGAGTATGTCGCGGCTAAGCTAAAGAATGCGAATTTCAGACGTTAAACTGCCTATCGTTTATCTATATATCGACGACTAAAATGATTCTTTTGAGCTAGTGAGATGATTCCGTCCATGGAGATAGTATTTATAATTGAAGTACTCGACTAATTTATAAAAATCATGTATGGATATGAAAGATTAATTCGTGTTTTCTAATCAAGCACGGTAAACATTGTTGCATTTGTTTTTTTGTTTCTCTTTTATGTTTTGTTCTCGCCTGTTTGTTTTATTATATGACGAAAGTGTACGTTTGTCTCATCCATTTAACATTGGTTTCGCTACGAATAATCTAGGTTACAGAGATCTCAAACTGGGGTTGAGAAAAAGTAATTAACTATTATCAATTTTTATACTCAAATCATCAGTAAAGATATGCATTGGATTTTCAAAGATTCCACACCCTAAAGAGCCAAGAAAAAAGCAGAAAAGGTGGGAAAAGCAACTCCATCAGTCTTGTTTGTTCTTTCCTTTTTTAATTTTCACAAAATGTTCCAAGAAATATTATTTTCACAAAAGTAAAAAGAATTCCGAGTACTACTAGGTTCGTGAAAACCCATTCCGTGGATAACACGACGACTGACTGATAACAAAGTGAAATAACAGGGAATTTTAGAAAACTAAAGACATTTCTATTGATATTGTGTGCTTAAAGTGAATAAAGAAAGTATTATGGACACAAGACTGTCAGATTCAATCGTGTGATGGAATAATTGCTACTTATCTATTTGCCAAACAAATTAATCTTAGTGTTACGTAAATTACACGTAAAATAACCCAAACAAGAGTCTAGACCAACACGATGGGAATATGGGTTCTAGGGCGATTCTAAACAAGCAAAAACCTGTAAAAATATTTGTTCAGCGTGTGTAATATATATTCTCTCGTACGTGTGTGAGTATCAGAGTTTCAATTATCAATTTATCACCCACATACAGTATTTATTCTCTGGTATTAACTATTGTTATATCGGAACTTTATTTAGCGTCCTATGACGTAGTTAGTTCCATCAGAATTAACCTAAACGCAATCAATGCCAAGTAATGTGGGCTTTTTTGTGTGGTTTTCACCAATCAGATTAGCTCTTTTAGAATTTACTAAATAGTACAATTAAAGGCATAAAAAGTGTAAACTGACAGTGAGATAAAAGAAGAACCAAAAGACAAACAACATACTGTGAAAAAAAGAATTTTACAATGAACTATATCTCGACATCTAATTACATACATAACAGGTAGTGTCTACATGATAATTAGTTTAACTTTTTTTTTGTCAATAACGTGATATATTAGTATATATTAATATAATCTTTGGCTAGTCATAATGATTTGTGATTAATCATGAAAATCACGGCAATGATTAGCTTTTTACAATTTGAAATTTATATGGGGATCGCAATAATTAATAAAAACATGGGGAAAAGTTCCTTTATATGTCAGTTTTCTTCAGTCTCATAATGTGAAATAATGGTGTCTTGCAAATATTGCTATGTATCATTATGGTTCATAATTGGAGAATCCATTTGAAACAAAATTTCTAATAGCAATACACTCTCCAGTTACTCATTAGAAAAGGCAAGTGCACAAATAACTTAACCACATTAACCATGAGAATACCAAAGTAGACTATATATCATATTATCATCAGCCCGTTAAAGATTACAAATTAAATGCTATATAAAATTTATAAGTTTGTAATAAATGCTGGCTGAAGTATAAAGTGAATACCAAAATAGAGTCTCGTTGTGTGAGCATTTTACAAAAACAAAAGGAAAAAAGCACACAAAGATGACAAATTTCTCGGCTTTTGCTATATCAGGAACTTTTCTTTCCCTTCTCTCTCCTTTTTTTTTTACCTTAGATTTTCACACATATAGAATTGAGATATGATATGACACATGTGCAGATGATTGAACATTTTACACTCTACGTATCTAATTATTTCCTTTCTTGTGGGTGGAAAACAAACTACTAGGATGACTGTTTCTAAGCAGTGGCAAAATCAACCACTTCTTCACCATCATCAATAAGCATAATAAAACCAGATTCTTTTGGATCGAGAGAGACTATTGGAGCCAGTACCTGATTTTACGCATATATTGTTTTTATTTTGTAGTTTTGATGTCGATTTGACTCGTATTTGTAGTTACAGCTCAGTTTTTTTTTTAATGTAAAAAGAACAATCAGTTTTGTTAGAACACAAAACGACAACGTTTAAGAAACAAAAATCCTTAGAAACTTTCAAACGAATAGTGTAAACATTACACACACAAAAGTTAAAACTCCCTATTACTCCTGCCCAAAGCCATCACGGTTCTCTTGTTGCCACCCAAAACCTTGACCGTCTCTGCCCCTATTAACCTGCTGGCTCGTCTGAGGCGGCGCCATTCCGGGATTCCATGGCGACTGAGGAGGATAAGATCCTTGGAAATTCATATTCATCATTGGTGCAGGCGGATACCCGAGCAGCGAACCCTGTTCTGTTCCGCTGCCTTCTGTTCTTGTCATGTCATAAGGTGGCGCACTGTTATAGAACTGTTGAGATGATCCATCGGTTGTTGGATAAGTCGGAAAACCATACTGCTGTGGCAAACCCGGGTTCTGATTCATGGGAACGGGCAGGCTGGGCGGTTGCATAAGGTTCATCGGCGGGTAGTCTGGGAACCGGATTCCCGGTTTAGGACTAGCGGTTTCGAATCCCGGAGGACGAGAGTTGTCGCCCTCTGCGGGGTAATTCTGGACCTGACCAAATCCAGGTTGTGGCTTTGACAAGGATGCTGACCTGTGTAGTAACGGCTGCTGGGATCTTAAGGGGCCTCGTAATGTGGACTCTGAAGCTGAAGACTGCTGCTTTGTGCTCTGAACGTCTGACTCGTTACCGTCATCTTTCTCTGCATCGGCTTGTAATAGGCTGCCGTGGAGCTCATGGACATGGGCTTCAAAGTCAGGTTTCTTCAGGAAAGACCTGAGACAATGAGGAGCTGCGCAGATGAAGATTCCTTCCATCATCTTGATTGTTTGAATCTTTTGAATCCGTTCATCACATCTGTCCAATAACACACACACACACACACACACACAAGAGGCAACAAGATTTCAGTTTGATAAACCCCTCATTGCCTAAAATGATCTCCGTGGATTCTAAAGTATCTACCAAAGCTTCTACTGATATACTCTCTAAATTCCCAATACAAAACACAAAGCATACTTCAAACTATGGCTCATCCAATAATTGTACATCAGTTGAAGATCCTTACAGATAGCAGATGGAATCACTGCGAGCACATTCGAGGCAAAAGGCATGATCGCAAGGAATCTGTAAACAAACAAAACAGAGCTTCAATCACATAGCAGAACCCCCAAAGAAACCCTAGCCGCTTAAAGATCAAAACAGATTAGGGAGACGCCAACTTTACCAGACGACCATAGATTGCAATCGGAAAATCGCAACGAACGCAGAAATGAACTCTCTCTCCCAACTGGCGGCGAGAACGGCGACCGACGGGCTTGATAACGGTGGTGGGAGTCACGGAACCGATCCCTTTCGCGACGGGAAGATCGGCGAGGACGAGGTGGTCAGGACAGGCTACAGTCACTGTTTCCGTCGGAGAAGGTCTCGCTCCACTTCCAGTCTCCGTCGGAGAATCCCTCCTAAGCCGAATTTGAAGCATTGCCGCTGTAATCCAAAAGGGAACGAAAATCGCTTCACATTAATGAAACCCTAAGAAATGGATCAATTGCTCCCACACAACTAAAAAAAAGAAGAAGAATCAAAGCTTATTCATTACACCGATAAACCCAATGAACGAAGTTTACTCGCAGATGGATAAATTCGAGATCTCTCTCCGGTCAATCCTTCCCGAGATTAGTCGGAGGCGAAAGACGGCGAAGCAAAATTAATTTTAATTTGGGGGATGCAAACACAATATATTCTTCCTCTCATTTCTTTTTTGGGTCTGATACGCTGATTAATTGTTCTATTTTAATTAAAATAAAATATTATTCCGAATGAAAGTAGGAAGAAGGCTCTGGCTCAGAGAGAGGGTTCCAGTCTCAAATCATGAGTTTCAAATAGAAGCAAGTAGAGAAAACTAAAGTCAAGACCATAAGTGAAGAATCAACAATTTTGCCAGAAAAACAAGGTGGAGTTTTGAGGAATTTGCAATCAAGAATCAACAATCAGTAGTTCAGGATTCTCTCCACCTTCAAGTCTCCACCTTAAAGACAGATGGGCACACAAAGCAGTTGAAGCCTTCATTAGGGTTTATATTCCCATGAGACAAGGAAATGGGAATATGAATCTACCAAGACTATCACAAGACGATTTAATTTCATAATGTATTGCAGCTGTTGACATTGGAGCAGACAAAAAAACTTTGTGACTCTTAAGCAATGCAGATGTCCAAAGCAGAGATGCCACCAAGGAACACTCCACAGACTTATTGGAAGGAATCGACAGAACGCAATTTTATCCAAAATCAAAAACAAACAAAATTATGTATATATAAGTAAAACTTCTCGAATTACAATGACACAGTAGTATCAACGTGGTTTGCAAAAAGATAAGATGAGAAATAACCATATGACTCCTTAGAGGGAATTTCAAATTGGACTTTCCTGAGATTATTCTTCTCTAAGTTAAGATGCCAAGTATAGCCTATTAAATCTTTAGCAGGCGATAAGAAAACAACTTCACCGTCACAAATGGCCAGAACAGAGCCAGAGATTGTGTGGTAAATGAAAAACCATTGACGACCATTCCTTGTTTTCCATAAGACAAGAAAACTCAATTTCGCAGTCCTTGATACGAGCAAGAAAACCCAACCTCCCTTGAAAGTCTATGAGCTTTGTAAACGACGAAAGGTGAGGATTGGTTTGAGTTTAGGTCAAAACTTACCACATGAGTAGTAAGATCAGAAAGACCATAACCTGGTGTTCTCGAGTACGCTTTCAAGTATAAAAAAACCATTAATGTATATACCACTTTCGCCACACTCGTGATTACACATGACGGGATTAAGATGATCAGGTATGCCTTGTATCTTTCTCCATAAGTCACCATCTTGTCCCACTGTAAAGACCGAAAACTGATTTGGGCCTCCGAATCCCGACATGCACAATACTTTGAACTTGTCAGAGATTGGGTCGTATCCGAAAATCAGAAACTCTGGGCCAATAGAACAAATAAAACACGTTGATATATGGTTTTGTGAAAGAAGAAAACATGAGCAAAGCTATTGGTTTGGTGAAGAAGATGGAGGAGAAGCAAGGAGGATTAGTGCCTGATGTCTTTACATACAATTCCATATTACATGGGTTTTGTAGACAAAGCCAGATGAAAGAAGCGGAGAGGAAGATGATTGAGAGAGGTGTAAATCCTGATAGGTCAACGTATACTTCTCTGATCAATGGATTTGTTTCTCAAGATAACTTAACCGTGGCGTTTCGGTTTCACGATGAGATGTTGCAGAGAGGATTCTCTCCTGATGATCAATTCTGATTCTACTGTTGCAAGTTTTGGACCTTTGGACAGGATGAGACGAAGAAAGTTGCATCTCATGGGTTTTGTAGACAAAGCCAGATGGATTCGTTTTTTCTTGTTTCAACTCTAGTCGAATTATGTATAAAACATAGTATAGGAAACGGGACCACGATTGTTGTATGTTAAACATGAGCTATATATATTCCATCTTGTACAACGAAAAGGAGAAAATTTGGTTTCAATATTAAGATTTAATTTGGTCAGAAAGCAAAAAATATACAAGAAAATTAAATTGCAAAATAGAATTGAACAGTGATGAGTGATGACGGTGGCTTAGAAAAATGCGTTGCGTCTACAACGACTTTTCGGTGATGAACGGAGAACAAGAAGAGTAGCGAGCAGTCCGTACTCGTACGCGTTTGTTCTCTACCATACGTGACTTGAGCTGTATATCAAATAATCAAACCTGTAATGTATATTCTACGTGTCCATCAATGTATCTCGTTTTTTCTTTCTTTCGGAAACAAAGTCGTGTGCCTCATGTAATAGCAAGGCTAGCCATTCAGGGCTTTGTGGTTTGATGGCGTCCTGAGTCGGAGTTACTAAGAAAACAATGCGAGACCTCAGACTCAAACAATCAAGCGTTTCGAAGAAGAAGGCGTCAACCTGATGTGAGACAACAACAATCACATCTGCTGGATAAGGATGGGCCCGGTGAGAGTCCATTTCCAATAAAAGAATGTCATTTTGCATTCTTTGATGTCTCGAGGCTTTATCCCCTGCAAATAGATATAGCAATGGAGGAAGTGAGATATATACTACAAGAAGATTACACACACACATATAAGGAGAAGAAAAGAGTGTTAATTTACCTCCGGGAAGAAAGTAGATTCTTGAACCCCACGTCTTGTGACGCAGATACTCACCACTCCAAGACTTGCTGTTATTCTCATCAACATAAGCAAAGATATATATCTCGCCATTAAAACCTCTGAGACGAAGAGCTGATACGATTCTGCGATGGATCTCATCAGGATTGGAGCCAAGAGGGAATGGGCACTCCTCGACGTCCCAGAAGACGGCTGTCTTATCCCCTTCGACTAGCGTGAGAGGCTCCGAGAAATCTTCCATCTTGTAGATATCAAATGCTTCGATACCGTCAGATGCATTCTTTGATTCTTCGGTACCCTCTGCAAGGAATAAAACAAGCTATGATATAAAAGACACAGGCTGAAATTACGAATTAAATTAGATAACTATGACAGATCCACCAGATGAAATCTTACTAAGAGATGGACAGAGATCTTACTGGTGGAGAAGTATTCGATCTCGGATTCGCCGCCCATTGGTTCCACCGAGAGGATTGGAGACTTTCTCGCTAAATTAGGGTTAGATCAGGCTTTGGATGTGTCTAAAATCCTTTTACTTGTATGAGAAGATATTAAAACCTTTTTTTTTTGTCGATTACAACTTTAAATACTTTTTATGAGAGATAATATAATTTCGGAATTGAACTTTTTAATATACGTATATGGGTAAATATTAATAATATATTTATCAAAAATATAGTGTTATCCTTTTTAAATATACTTTAATTTAAAATAGAAAAATAAAAATTATCTACTATGCATCATACACACGTGTATGTGTGGGTCTCACTGATTCTAGAGAATGTGTCAATTTTGAGTCTCCAAGTCCATTTTAAAAAGCGTGTTATGATGTCGACCAAAGGTCCAATGGCTTTAGACTTCTAGTGAATCTGGTACCCTTTTGACGTCACCGGAGTTCGAACTCCACTTTCGGTTAAAAACATTGCGTTCGGAAAATCGGTTTATGAAATAAGACTATACAAGAGAGTTGAATGAGATAAACGTGGCAAATCGCAGTACGGGGGTGTAATATGGCCTAAGACCAAAACATGATGTTCACTAAACTATAATTAATAATTCGTAATTTGGTTTGATTGGGTAAAAAAAGCTAAAAGTCCATCATCTTTAGGTACGTAACCATCTTAAAATGCTACATTACGGTTGATAGATATGGTGTAGTTTTCCACGGTAGTAAAAGTGTCTTAAATTAGTTTATTCGTTTCTTATACATTAACACTTTTTTCTATTTGCTTTAAAAGTTATTTGCATCAAAAATGTCTGTCTAGAACATTAATAATACACGTTAAGATTTCTGTGACATAACATGATAATATTTATAACCCAGAAGATTCCATAGAAAAACTCTTATAAATTTCAAATCTTTTATTTGTCGATCGACTTGTTTAGATGTCTTAAATCCATTTATTCATTTATTTTTTCTAAAAGTTTGCTTTATTCAATAACGCTATGATTTTAAAGCATGAAATATTTTCCACTAAGGACTCTTATGACTTATGAGGCTTTAAGGTCGGCTATTAAATCAATGAGTATGATTTTCTATCTATATTAATTATTTTCCATTATAGCTTTAGTCCTCAAAATGTGTTTCAAGTACAGTGTCACTGTACTGTTACCAATTACTCTAAATAAATTAAAGTTATTTTATATCATTATATGATTCTGTTTTCTTTAACCATTCAATTATGAATATTTGACTCATTATATTTCTTGATATTAGACAGACTCATACAGTATTTTTGTGTGTGATGGATCACAAACATAGATCACCTCTAAACGTAGCGGTTTGATATAGTTAGGATCTAACACTGAAATAATACATATCTAAAAATTTTAAAAGTGGTTATATTTTTTTCATAGTAATATTATCTTTAAATTACGTAGTATTGCTATCAATCATTGACATCATAATATGACGTCAATGATTCAAGCTCAGAAGTAAAGAATAAACAACTGTAATAAAAATACCAGTACCCTTGAGGGTATATTATAGTAATAAAAAGTGTGCTTATTTACAATATTGATGGAACTCTAACGGTTACCAAACTAAAGTGGGTTAAACCCACTCTCAAACAAAATTTATATTTATTTATTTATTTGGTCGAAATCCAAACAATTTTTCTATAGGAATATAAAATTTTAGGCTTTATAAATAGTCTGTATACATTTATAATAACCTTCTAAGACGTGTCTATTTGTTATCGAGAATCAAATAACAACCATGGTTATGTATTTTTTTTTTTTTTTTTTTTTTTTTGCTATAGGCATGGTTATAGTTGGGACTTGGAGTGTACAACAAATACTGATCTTATTGCCTATTGGTAAGAAAAACAAAACTTATATACAGTATATCGTGAAACTTAATTGTAGGTACGGTAACACCAACTAAATATAACAAAATAAAAGGAACTAAGTCAATTTTTGTAGAATAATAATGTTAATTAAAAACAAAATAAAAGTGGGTGATTAAAAAAATATATGTTCAACTTCATAAACAGAATTTAAATTATACGAAATAAACAACAGCAAAAATCGACGTTGAACTGAAGATATTCAAAAGTTAACAAGATTTGATATATTTTTTTGGATAGAAATTGTAGTAAAAAAAATGTCAAATGATTTCTTGGATGAATGCCCAATCGGCTCCTGCTTATCCAAATATGGGACTTTAGAACAAACAAAAAAATTCAAAACAAAATTGAAGTAAAACATGGGATTAAGCATCTATTAACATGTTGGATCACGGAAGTAATCTGTAATCGTATATTATTAAATGCATATAGTTTTGCAAAGTAGTATTTGAATTTTAGTCCTCGGCATGGGTATCATACTATTAATCGAGAGAAAAGGACGTAGGAAACGGACAAATAAATTTGGAAAATCGAGGAACGTTCGAATTTATCCTAAAGGCCTTTTCACCTTTAATACTCAAAACCTTAAATAAAAGGCCAGGCCATCATTGTTATTGCTATATTGTTTCACATGTAATTCACCACACTTTTTTATTTCTGTAATGTATGTTCTGAAAGTACCTTTTTACCATATCTTCTGCATTTTTATACAATTACCATTATGTTGTCTACCTTTTTTCTAGTGAGAAACGAATTATGAATAACGTATGATCTGTATATGATTTCGAAAGTCTGGCTATTAATTAATCAGCTACACGTAATCTCTAGCAACTAGCGTGTGGTGATTTCATTTTTCTAGTTTGTTCTTAGGAAAATGATAAGATAAATGTGTGATGACTGATGAACAATGTGACCGGTTAACTAGTTGTTGAATAAAGTAACATAATTTATTAAAATTTTGTACTGTAGTTATTAATGGAATTGGTCACTCTCTACATAAATTAGTTTTGTAGGTACCTCGGTCTTATTAAAGTTAAAACTTAAATCTAAAAAAAAAAAGTTGATAAAAATGTATTCAATATGACGCATTAAAATCCATACTTAGTTTGGAATGACTGTGAATACTCTAGTAACTGATTCTTTTTTTTTTTTACAAAACGTAGTTTTGCTATAGTTACAATGTCATATGCGATAACGACAACTTTCACAATTTTCTCTTATATACAAAAGAATAATAGGTTGATACTCAACTAGTAAAAACCAAACAGTTGATTAAATTTATCCTCGAGATTACTTTCAGGTACAATACTTTGCGCCAAAAAATCAATTATAAAAAATGAGTCTAATTGCCATAAAAGTCCAAGAAATTTCCATAAGAGTAGCATAAGCATAACCCAAATTTATTTGTTTACTGTGATGCATATAAATGTCGCTATACTTATCAATAATACTAATGTATAGTCACTGAAACTAGATATTTATCAAATGTATAGAGATCTCAGTTTAAATGAAAACTGTTTGTTCGTTGAAAAAAAGTTAAACATTAAATTAAGAGATAAACTTCAATTTTTTTATCAAATGCAATTTTTACGACGACGTGCAAACAATTGATTTATGCATATCTTTTTCAATAGTAACACGAAATATAAAACTGTATATACGCGAGATGCTGAATTTAATACAAACAAATAATTAATATGCATATCTATTGCTATAAATTATACGTGTCTAGTAGTTACTAGTTAGGCAAATGCAATGCATGTTGGCCAATACAAAATGTCAAAATCGAAAGAAAAAAAAAATAGATGATATTTTTAACAATTAAGAAATCAGTAATTATCAACTACATCTCGAGACGTTATCAACAATTAAAAAAAATCGATCTATAAATTCTGACTATTTATTAGAAATCAGTAAATACTCTCGTAAGTTATTTTAAAAATAAAAAGTATATATTTAGAAAATATTTCGTTGTACACTAATGATTAACAACGAACATTTAACATGTGAAATGAAGAAAACTCTAAATAAAAAAAAGTAGAAACAACAAAACGAAACAACTTTTATTTTTGACAACAAAAACGACTTTTTTTTTTCTCTTATACAAAGCACAATAAATACAAGTATAGGCCCCATATTATTTACACACATATATATTGGAGAAGGAAAGAGAGAGGAAATAGAATTGGAGAGAGATTATTTGTCTGCTCCGCCTGAGATCGCGCAGATATAAAAAGAAGAAGATGAATTACATTTGGATGGAGATTCATTGACTCCAATTCTCTCCTCCGATCGATTTTTATCTTTGTCTCCCCCAAAATTTACTTTCATTTATATTCTTCCCGGAGAGTTTCTAAAATCCCCTGTTTTTCCGGCCACATGTCAGTCGGCGTACCGGTAAATCCGTCGAGCAGCAGCCAATTACCGGCGGCGCCAACAACAACAACAAGACGGCGCGTGCCTGATTCTCAGGAAGATCACAGCCACGTAAGCACCGGAGGAGGAAACGCGGTCGTTTACGTCCCCGACGACGAGGAAGAAGCCACGAGCTGCAGCCTCGGCGGCGGAGGGTTGTCTTTGTGTTGTTCGAGTGGGTCCCACCACCAAAACCACAATTACCTCGTCGGGTTTCTGTCTCTCCGGAAAATCAGGCTCGTGTGGATGCTCATGGTGGAGAACAAGTCTCGATGGACGGCTGGGATCGCTCGGAACATGAGATCAGCCACCAATCTTGGCCGTTTGATTCTGTCCTTATTGGCGATCCTCGTCGTCACTTTCTTCCTCGTCGTGGCTCTCTCCGGGAGCGTCGGACGGCGGCGACACGTGGAGAAACACGAATTCGTCGTTTCGATTCATTCCAGAAGTAACATTGAGAAGATCATCGAAGAAGAAGAATCTTCTTCCAGTTCCGTTAAAGTCCTCGTTCCAGAGAGAAAACCGGTAAGCTCAAAACTCAAAATTCCCCCATAAAAGTTAGAACGGAGTCAAAAGTTTTAATTTTTATATAAAAAGGTCTAATTATTTTTCAGAAGAAAATTATCTGTTTCCGCGTTCTGCTTTTTGTGTTGAAGTCAAATCTTTTTCCCGAGGAAAAATCAAAACAACAAGTTTAAGATTCTGTTCTGTTCTGTTCATTCATGTCGACCGAAATTCCTAGCTGAATCTAATTAAAAATTATAAACATCCTTATCCCAAAATAAAGAAATATTTTTTTTCGTATTTTCATTTGTTTTTCGTAAAGAAAAAATTCCGAAAAGTTCGTGACGAAATATTTAATTGGAATTTTTTTCCCAATTACGAAAGTCATCGTGGGTAACCTCCATTTGTTGTCCTTGAATTTTCTAGCGGTTGACTTCCGTTAATAACTAATCCAATATATATACTATTTTACACTCTTAACTAATCACATCACAACAGCTCCATTAGTAGTACGTTGGCCCGTTGGGCTTAGTCGGTAGTTTAACGATGTTCTTTTCATTATGTTGTGAACTTATCTTTGCTTTTTTTGTTTGAACAAAAGATCCCAGAGATTTGGAATCAACCAGACACTGGAAACTATCAGAAATGCGTAGCTCGTCCTAAAAACCAAAGTAAGTTTCCTCATTTTCTGGTTTAACCGGTTGTAAAACCAAGATATATCAGACCTAATAACCGGTTTTGAATTCGATTTATGGTTTAGGACCAATCAAGAAGACCAATGGTTACCTTCTTGTTCACTCCAACGGTGGTTTGAATCAAATGAGAACTGGTGTACGTCATCTTCTTCTTTTAAGTTTTCTTGGCTAAGATATTCTCAATTTCCTCACTTCATTTGCCTCTTCACAGATATGCGATATGGTCGCAATCGCCAAAATCATGAACGCAACTCTTGTTCTTCCATTTCTTGACCACTCATCTTTCTGGAGCGATCCAAGGTAATCATCATCAAATTCATCATCATTGATCATAATAAATAATTCATCTCTGTAATTCATTCTTGATTCTTTTTGTTATATTCGCCAGCACGTTTAAGGACATTTTTGACTGGAAACATTTCATCAAAGAGCTAGCCGAAGATGTGGATATCGTCGAGTATCTACCGCAAGAGTTTGCTTCGATTAAGCCTCTTGAAAAGAATCCTGTGTCCTGGTCTAAGGTAACTCTCAAATCAATTTTTTTTATTTGCAAAAACAACTTCTCTGTTTTCTCTTTTTGGGTATCTATTCAACGAACTTTACTTAACTCTGTAATGGTTCGGATTGCAGGCTAGTTATTACAGAAACTCAATCTCGAAGTTACTGAAGAAGCATAAGGTGATTGTATTCAATCACACTGATTCTCGGCTAGCGAACAACAGTCCGCCTCCTTCGATCCAACGGCTTAGGTGTCGCGCAAACTACGAAGCTCTTCATTACTCTGAAGATATAGAGAATCTAAGCAAAGTTCTCTCTTCAAGACTTAGAGAAAACAACGAACCCTACCTCGCTCTTCACTTGCGGTACAAGCAATTAATGTTACTCCCTCTCTCTCTCTCACACATGAATGTTGCTGAGAATCATCGATTAAACAGATTTGTTCTTTTAGGTATGAGAAAGATATGTTGGCGTTTACCGGATGCAACCACAGTTTAACGGCGGAGGAGTCAATTGATCTTGAGAAGATGAGATATAGCATTCCGCATTGGAAAGAAAAACTGATCAATGGTACAGAACGGCGTCTTGAAGGCAGTTGCCCTATGACCCCCCGTGAAGCTGCCGTGTTCCTTAAGGCAATGGGTTTTCCTTCGACCACGAAAATCTACATTGTTGCCGGAGAGATCTACGGTCAGAAGAGTATGAACGCGTTCCACGAAGAGTTCCCAAACGTTTTCCTTCACTCTACGTTGGCCACCGAGGAAGAGCTTTCGACTATAAAACCTTACCAGAACAGATTAGCTGCTCTTGATTACAATTTAGCACTTGAAAGCGATGTTTTCGCTTATACTTATGATGGAAACATGGCGAAAGCGGTTCAGGGTCACCGGAGATTCGAAGGGTTTAGAAAAACGATGAATCCCGATAGGTACGGTTTTGTTTCTTGCGTGATGAAACCCTTTTTCTAATACTTAAGACTGACATTTTTATTTTGTGGTTTTCAGGCTAAGATTCGTGAAGTTGATTGATCGGCTTGATGCGGGACTCATGTCCTGGGAGGATTTCTCGTCGGAGGTTAAGAGAATACATCGGAAAAGATTAGGAGCTCCGTATCTTAGACGGCCAGGAAAGGCAGGTCCAAAGTTGGAGGAGAATTTTTATGCAAACCCTCTTCCAGGTTGCTTGTGTGACACGTCTGATGAACAAACAAGTCTGAACCGGTTTGAAAGACCAAGTTTACGAGCACAGAGTCTCTAAGATAATCAGAGATAGAGAGAGGGGTTCAAGTTGGTATACACGAGGGAATCACATGACTTTTTGGGGGTTTTATTTATTTGTTAATGTAATTAGGTTCATTGAAAAGATATGCTAATGATAGTAGGAAATTAGAGAAATACAGGTTGACTCAGATGTGAAATACGAATCAGTTTTACTCATACAAATAAAGATGTCAATCCTAAATCAAGAGAAGCGAGAAAAGAAAAAAAAAACTCAAACTTTAAATTGTAATCAAAGCTGTTCCTCTCTTCTGTTGCCGACGGCTCACACGCGGTCATCCTGTATGGCAATACAAAATCAACATCTATGAGTACATATTGTTACAAACTGAAATTGCAAAATAAAAATGTAAAATTTATTATACCTCTACGGAGGGGTGCACCTCCGTTTACCATGGTAGCTTTGTTAGGATCTTCAGACTTCCAAATCCAAATTGCTTTGGCTCCTCTGTGTAATTCTCCAGTCGAATCTTCAAGTCGGGATATCATAACATGTAGGTCCTTATCACGCATGGCACCACGGAGATCCACCTCTCCGGCAATTACCAAGAGGTAATTCTTATCATCCAAGGACTTCATGTGCAACTCCTTAACCACATAGAACTGGGTGGTTAAATGTTCACACCGGTGTGCTTCTCTTGGGATCGCTTTGAAGTTGATCTCCGGACAAGTGCGAATCGCTTCGTACTTATCTCCAGAGTCTGGTCCCATCGCAAGCAACTCCTCAATGTAAAAATCTGGATTTTTCTTCTGCAGAGCAACCTCGATGTTCCTCTTGAGGGTCTTAATGTCATAACCGTCAGGGATCCAGGCATGCGCAAAAGCCCATATCACAGTCACTGGAGCTGGAGTAGCGGAGGAACTGGAGGAAGCAGCTTTGCTCATTGTGGTGAAGAGTTCTGTAAAAGTTTAAAACAGTGAGGCCAAACTCAGCAAAACACAGTTACATATTAGAGAGCATAAATGAAATGTTAGCTTTAGCCTCTCCAACTAATCTAACCAGCTAAGGGAAACATAATTCAGCTTATAGTAAGAGGCAGCAATGAACAAAAGCAAGATATCCGAAAGTTGAACTTTTACACGCGTTTTGCAAATAGAATCACGACAAGGCCATTAATCATCTTTTGAGCTAAACAACCTCACTAGAGAATCCAGAAACAAACAATTCCTCTCGGGTTTTCGCACTAACCAAACAGATTTCAACAAATCGCAAATGTGGAGAATCAATGGGTGACTGAATCGTTTGCAATTAATAGAAAATCCACTAAGGGACGTATAGACTACAAGATTTGTTCAATCGGAACCCAAACAATAGATTAAAAGACACCAAACCTAACACTACATACTTGTTCAATTGTGCTAATTGAATTTGTGGCAGAGAAAATCAGGCGAATTTGGGAGAACCTAAAAGACAGTGAGAGAAAGTTTACCTGAACCCAGATGAATAGAAAGCACAGATGAGGTCGCGGTTTGTTTCAGAAAGCAGAATTCAGAAAAAAAACTAGAAATAAAGATTGAAGCTTGATTATATCATTCGACGGCTTTTCTCATTTACATAAAGATCCTATTTATACAGAGATAAAGGATTTCCCTTGTAAAACCCTAATACCAGGTGGCTCAATCCTCACTCTCGGATTCAAGATCTGCAAAACCATTTTGAATTCTACTGCCTGTACTCTTCGTACTACTCTTGACTCTGAGCAAAGCTTCATTGATGTCTCCTTCGACTTTGCTTTAATCAGGGAGAGGACGGTTGTTTTTTCGATCCGGCTTGAGTGTCTGTATTTTCTTGGGCTTATATTCCTTGCGGCCCAGTCCATTGTTGTTTTCTGATTTGATTTAAGACCCAACAGATGAAACTACAGCGTTTTGGTCTTCATGCTGATATGAAGAGAAGTACAGATTGAGAAAGGGGACCACTGGAGACAATACACATTCCATTGTTACTCTCCTCTCCCTTTCTTCGCAGTCAAGACGTAGAAATGACACTGAGAGAGATGGTCTGAAAGTGGCAACTGATTATAAATGCATTTTGTTGAATTCACGAGAAACCCATTGCTTTCTTTTTATGGACAAACTCTTACTTTAATACACTCACGGCTTTCACTTGTCCTCAAATGAAAAGGAAAAAAAAGAAGAAGAAGACAATAGCATTGAATTGATCAAGATCTCAAGATCTTAATTTAATACATATTGTAAGATTCTACATGTGAAAACTCATCTCACCAAACCTGCAACTAGCAAAAAACAAACAAACAGAAGAAGAAGGACACAAGAATTTACATTACAGACACAAAGACAAATACAACAATCTAAAAACACCAAACTACTACTTCTTGCCTTGTTCATCAACAACAACTGCTTTTATCACAACGTTATCCGGTTTTTCATTAGCACACTCCTCAGGAACAACCGCCATTGACCGTCTATTACCGCATATTGTCCAAAGGTATAACGCAAACATCGCTCCTAAAGTTCCACAAACCGCACCCAAAACCAACGCACCAAGCATTCTCCAAATATTACATTTGCTTTTCCCTTTAACCTCCACCGTCTTCTCCTCCTCCTTCACAGACTTGGAAACTGCGTTTGGATCAAGCGGTTGCGAGTGAAACCTCATCGAGGGATGTCTCAGTTTAAAGCTCCAAGAATGGAGATACTGTGGCTTGGAAGAGTTTCCATTTGCAGAGCTTAAACCCACCATGAACTTCCCATTTCTCCATAGCTTAGCCAAGTCTACTGAGTAAGAGACGAATGGATCGACCGGCTTTAAGACAGCAGACAAACGAACCTCTATCCTCTTTGAGCTCGCCTCGTAATCAATCCAACAATTCAATTTCTTCTCTCCGTTGAAATGACCACCAAAAGACGACAAGTTTCTAATTTTGGCAGATTCAGGTCTACCGACTAAGATCCCCACACGATTCCCTCTCTTGGAGATACCAAACTCAACGGCAACAATCTCGTATGGCGACAAGAACCCTAGACCAGAGGAAGTTTTATCCTTACTACCGAACAACCTAAGATCCAAACCACTTGGAACCATTACAAAAGCCAGGACACTACCAAACTTGCTGGACATCGAGAATGAGAAAGTAGTCGAGAATAATCCGGAGTAGTTTCTCTCTTTACCTTGGAAAAGCTTGATGGGTTTCATGTAAATGACTCGCCCTTCGCTCCGGCTCACTGAGTCAGTCAATTGAATCGATGAACCGCCATTAACGAGCTTCGAATCTCCAAACAGACCAAGATTCTTATCAAAGCTCGGAGATTTCACAAACCCATTAAACGAAAACGAGGAATTTCCATCTGCAGTAGCCATGGTTTCGAAGCATAGAACGAACAGAAAAGCTAGGGATTTGAAAACCACCATAGCTGAAATAGTGGTGGAGCTTGAGGAATCTGGAAAGGAGCTCTTTTTTCTCTTCTTCTTCTTCTTCTGAATGGAATTTCTTGGATTCGTGAATGAATTCCAGTTTTCAAGAGGGGTAAATTTAGTAGTGTGTGTGTGTGTGGTGGGGATTTTGGTGAAGAAAGGATGGAAATTAAATAAAATTTCTTGATTCGCTCTCTCTCAGTGGTTGCTGAGTAATGGAAATTCAATTAATGCTTATTGCTATCTCTCTGTTCTTATACCCACTATTTTTATATCCTCTCTTCCGTAGCCCCCATGTTCTAGATTGTGACATTTAGGCCCACTTTTCTATTCTAGTATTTTATAATTCTATTTAACGACAATCTCTAATATATAATTGATCGGCAACGCAGAACTTGACAAATTGTCGAATCATATAAATCGGCAAAAAATATTTAAAAAAAAAGTGTAATGCTTAACGAATGATTAAGTTGAAGGGTGTTATTGAACATTAGTAGAATGGAGGGAATGATTTCACATCGTGTTAAGAAGATTTTTTTCATCATATCCAATTGATTTGTGTGTATGGAAATTATTATGATACAATTAGAATAGTTCATGGCGTTTGTTAAGATAGTGGAAAATGAATCATAAATATTGTCCACAAACGAAAAGGAAATAGAAAATGTGGGGTTTGAGATAGTAAAGGTAGAATTGTTGGCAAACAAAAAGATGGAATCTCATCTCTAATAAGTGGGTTAATTAGTGGACAACCATTGATTATGTTACCGAGTTTCTTTGTTTCGACTTTTGGTGTTTTCTTTTGGCAACCTTTTAACGATTTCTTATTCTTATTTACAATGCGTGTATGGAATGAGGCAAAACAAACCCGCGCATATTATTGAGCCATAATCAATGTTTTGTTTGGGACAAATGAAATAATGAATAGTCCAAAACAGCTACGTAAAAAAGTCCAAAATAACTAAAAGATGTAATAAATTATTTTTGACAAAAAATAATAATTATATACGAAAAAGGAACAAAAAAATGGGATACTCTTTCATGACTGAAGAAAATAAATTGTCAGCATTTACTTCAAAGACTGACAAAAGTACTCACTGCCACTTTGTGCATCCAATTTAATACTTAAAACCATGGACCATCAATGTTCTGTTCTGTCTGACTCTTGTTACATATCTCCACAAAAAGTTATCGAGAAGATGATTAAGTTAACGCTTTTTTAATTTGAGTTGAATATTTCGAATTTTCAGTTTTCTTTTCCGAATCAGCTACTTCGATTTTATTTGTTTCGCATTGACAAAATTTTGATTCAAACTAATTCAACATTTAGTTCAAAATCATAAGAAATATAAAAGTAGTTTGAAATTACGTGTATAATAATGCGATTAGGACTTACAGAAGTCAAAACCATATTGATCACTTATCAACACAACCCAACAAAAGAAAAAAAGACTTATGGTAAGCCATATTGAATTCGGCTTCCACTTTGTGATAGACTTAGTCAGATTGTTCTGATTTAAATAGACATAGTTTTAGGGTTTTCTCCAACGGTTCATTTTAAGCATATTCCGGAATTTCAGTAAAAAGACAAAAAAAAAGAGAGTAAAAAGGATAAAGGATAAAGGCATTAGCTAGAGTTTCTGACGAATGGTATTCTAAGAAAACGACAGAAATGTTATTTTCAAATATCAAAACATGTTCTGTTTCTTGTTATATCAATTCTTGTTTGATTGTATAGTTGTGTGGCTAAGAGCATCATTGGATTAAAAAAATGTATATATATACACACAAAAGCCTCTTCATCAAATAGACGATCAAGCATTACAATCGTTAAAAAGAAAAGTTTGTCTCTTAACTTTGATCGCACGGCATCGTTTCTATCATGGCTATCGTCAACGGTTTTCTCAAGGCGGTTCTTTTCCTCATAGCCGCCGCCATCACGCACCAATCTGCTGCTTCCGTCGTAAAACACGTCTTTCATGTAATTACTAATCTCTCTCAAGTCTCCATTCACTTTGGTTCTCTGTTAAAAGTATATATGATAATTGACATAGACTTAACGGTAGGTCCAAAACATATCGGTGAATCCGTTGTGCAAAGAAATAGTGATACCAACGGTTACTCCATGCTGTTCCCGGAAAGAAAGACTAGTGTGAAGATCTTTGAATTTAATTCGACGGTGGAGATTGTCCTCCAAATTAAACACGGCGTTGGTCACAACCGAAAATCACCCCATGCACCTTCACGGTTTCAATTTCCACGTGCTGGCACAAGGGTTTGGTAATTATGACCCGAACCAAACCGCTATAAAACTCAATTTGGTTGACCCGCAGATGCGAAATACCATAGCCGTACCGACTGGTGGTTGGGCTGTCATCCTTTTCGTAGCTAATAACCCTGGTACGTTCGTTCACGTTAATCGTGTTAGTTTTACGTTTCCATTGTTTGTTTTTGTGTTAAATATTTACGTCTACGTTGGCAATACTCGGGTTTTGGGACCCAACTTATTTATTGTTTAAATATCCAACATTTTTTTGTGCAGGTGCTTGGATGTTCCATTGTCATATGGATGCTCACTTGGCGTTTGGTATAATAACAGTTTTCATTGTTCGAAATGGGCCGACCACGGCGACTAGCTTGCCTTCTCCACCGCCAGATTTGCCTCTATGCTCTCCAAAGCCACCGGTTAACTACGAACATCCCACCACAGATCAATATTATTGATTCCTCTATCTAGCTAGAATTCTAATTACATATATCACATGTATGATGTGTTATAAATGATGTTGTCAAAACCATATGTATGAGTGAAATGAATTCTATGTACCAATCGATTTATTATCATGTATATTAACTCAACCTACATTCACAATATTTTGGATAAGATATGAAAACAGGTTTAATAGATACATGTATAAAATAATACCGCATAGCTTCCAGTGTTTGTGCATTTGTACATCTATTTTTTTTTCAGTTTTTAGGTATGAGTATTAATATTCTAGTGAAGGACAAAAACATAAGTTAAATTTGAAATTTGACAGTGAGAAAATTTGAAGCCGAAAATAAAACTATATATATATATATATTGCATTTTTTAAAGGTGACACAGAACATTAAAATAAAAGTAATAGAAACGTGATAGATAAAAAAAAAAAAAAAAACAGATACAAATGGTTTTGAGGGGTAAATATGCTAGAACCATTAATGTGACTTCACATCATGACATTATTATTTTTTTAATAGGGAATTAACATCAAAAGGCATTAAGATTTTTGTTGTCTATAGAATTTGCTTCATAACAACAGTTTTTGTATTTTATTGCGATTACCATTAATATGCTATAATTATATAACTACCACTAATTCTCTAAACTACTACAAGTGGAGTATTAACTATATCGCCAACACGTTATTAGAATAAAAGAAAGCACCGCTTCAACCTTCTCCATCTCGTCTCCTCCATCCATTCCATCCTTTATTTAATTTCATATTAAATTCTTGCTGCCTTCACCTTTTTCCTCTTCTTCATTTTCTCATCCTCGTTTCTATAAATGGTGATCGAAAGACATCGATGAGAAGACACTGTTAATGGAGGTAGAGAATCCGGGACACGTGGCGTAAAAGAAAAGTAGTGTGAAGGAGCATTAAAGTCTAACCAATGAATGAGCTTTGAGCTGTTTTTGAGATGCTTCCTCTCTGTTATAGAGATGCAGAGTGAGAGAGACACAATAACTATGATATCTCGATTTTAACCCACTACTCCACCACATTCAAGAGACACATGCCCTTATTTCCCAATTTCATCACACACATACACATACTCTTTCAAAGTTGCTCCCTCTCTCTCCCTCTCTCTCTTTGCTTTTGTTATCTCTGAAGAAGATGAAGAAACCAGGAGTTGTCTTCCCTTTGGTTGTAATAATCCTCTGCGTGTCACTTGTTTCTTCTGGTAACCAATATTCCTCTTCTCTTTAACATTTATTTTTACTCTCTCTCTCTCTCTCTTTTTGTTTGTAGTGGATTAATGAATCACGTATTGGAAATGGCAGAAATGAAATTAGGTTTGGAGGATTACAGTGTGGCGGATCCAACTCCGTCGAAACCTTCGATTAAAGGAGGTTCTGTTGAGCATGGATCCCCTAATAATCCTTACATTTTTCCTAAGCCTCCTCCTCCTCCTCCACAAACACAAGACGGTGGATAAACTCATTTGGAGAAAATAAAACAAATCTTTTCTTTTCTTTAGTTTTATTTTCCGTGATCTACGTGCTGTTTTGTTTCTATAATTTCCCACGGCTTATTTTTGTTGTTGTAGTTTCTCTGTTCTGCTTCAGTAACTCGTTGTCGTTGTAGTTTGACAATATTTAATAATGTGGGCCTATATGTATGACTCTATTCTATTATTTGTGGGCCTTAAATCTAATTAAGAGAGCATGCACTTCACGTCACCCAGCTAAACCAACCAACTAACAGTCCACTCCGTAACGGTAACGGTAACGGTAACGGTAACGACGGCGGCTGCGTTACCTCCGATTTTACGGTCTGGTTTCAATTTCTTTTTTAGTATTTTATTTGGGCACCATCGACCCTTTATTAAAAATGAATCAACTGAAACTATTTAAAATCTAGTTTGGTTTCAGCTCGATATAATAATTTAAGGTGGATTCATTTCCGTTTTCTGTTAAGATATTAATTCTTAAAATATTATGAAACAAAATAATAATTTAATTATCATTATATTTATATATATGTGTGATTAGCTATTTGTAATCTAGTTTGGTTTATTGTGGTTTTCTTTTTTTCCTTTTGTCGCCGATTCACTTATTTTTTTAATTTAAATGGTTTCTTGGTCACAATTAATCAAATATCTATTTTTCCGTAATTAATAAAAAGAGAAAAAAGAAGCATGAAAGAAGTGAGTGGTGGCGTGAAAGAGAAGCATGAGGGGAGAGACAGAGCCAAAGGCGGTGGTCCCAAAGCTCAGCCGCACTACGACACACAGTAGTTATTTCTATCACGTGCCTCCTACGCGCGTGATGTAATCTCTACCGTCAATGGTGTTGACTTTCAATACTTCGATGACTCAAATCAACGGTCAGAAAAAGATTTCGGTAGCTAATAACACGAAACACATGCCCTCAAATCAAAAATAACACGATGATACTTAGCGTGCGGATTAGTGAACAATCGAGTATTATCAGCTTAAAGCCTGTATAATGTTTTTCCTTTTATCTCTATGTATAATAAATAAATAATAAAGGGGTACTATGTAAATAATGTCTCATAACATTGGTCCACAGACAGAACAAAAACAAAGTCCCTCAGATTTTCCGACCCTCAAATATTTGTTTTTTTCTTAATTTTATTTCTTTTTAATCTCTTGATCCAAGAGTTCACGTTTACTTGTGACAGAAGTCTTGTAATGATAATATAGCAAAGTCTCCTCTTCACACACATACTCTCTCTCTCTCTCAAATAAAAATGTCATCTTTCGAAATCTCTCATGTTGATTTAGAAAATGGTTCCGGCGAGCGGCATTACCGTCGAAGTGACGTCAGCGACATCGGAGAAGATAGTTCTTCTTGTGACTACGACTACGATTTCCACTCAGCTGTACGAAGCTTTTGCGGCGAGTTTGAGATTCCTGACTCGGACGACGATTTAGAATCAGAATCGGAACTCTCCGGATCAATCGGAGGGTCTCCGGAGAAAGATTGCCGGATTTGCCATTTGGGTTTAGAGAGTAGCCGCCTTGAATGTGGAGATCCAATGATTCTTGGATGTTCTTGTAAAGATGATTTGGGTTATGTTCATAAGCAATGTGCCGAGACTTGGTTCAAGATCAAGGGTAACAAGTAAGCAATGATTAGTCAAACCACCTTTGATCTCAATCTTCATGAGTACTCTTTGAGCCATTTGTTCGCAGTGTTATCAAATAGGAACCAATGTTGAATCTAATAATTGCAATTTCAGGACATGCGAAATTTGTCGTTCAATAGCTTTAAACTTCTCCAAAGTTGCCAACGAGGTTGATCAAACAGCGACTGAAACCAATGTGGATGATGTAGAGGCTGGAAACGCATCCACGGTGGTGGCTACAAGCGATTCCGATGACCGGAGATTCTGGAGAGGAAATAGATTCCTTAACTTTCTTTTAACATGTATGGTCTCTGCATTTGTAATCTCATGGTTCTTTCACTTTAACTTGCCTTCACAACAATGAGAAAGAAGATTAACTTCCTCTGTTTTTCTTCTTTTCCTTTTCTCAAATCTTATTTCTTTTGCTTTGTGTGGAATTTGATTCCTGTTTTTGCTTTTTGCACGAGTGCAATCATATCAGACAATGGGAATACAAAAAAATAATAAATCATAACTGAGTGGAATTATAAAAATACAAAAAAAAAAAATTAGCACACAAATCTCAATGGGTACATGTGTTTTGTGTATTGTATTCACAATTTCCGAATAGTAGTTATTCACAAACGCTAATAAGCCTCAAGAGTAGAACCATGTCTAAGTGCTTCTTTAGCTTCAGCTTCCATCTCGAGCTTGAAGAGACAAGCCGCTTGCAAGTAAAGAGCGACTGGCCATTCAGGTGAAGCCACTTGAGCTTGCATCGCGTCGCTTAGAGCCTCGCTGAACATTTCACTCATAAGGTAACATAGACACCTTCTTGCCAATACCGTTGGTGACACCGTAGGAGCTCCACTAAAGAACTGCACAAGAATATATATATGAAGAATGAATCAAGTCTTTTTTGGTGTGTTTATACTTCTTGATGATTCAGTGTTTTATTATGATCTATATTTGTGTTTATACCTCTGTGTAGAACTCAATGGCGGTATCAAAGTCTTTAGCACGAAATGCGACATCTCCATGCTTCTTGTAGTCCATATTCTCTTGCATTTCGCCAGTCCACATTTGGAACGAAAACTGCTGGCATATGTAATATATTCATGAGAAACAGCAACATCTAGATAGTAATGATCAGTTCCTTAGATATAAGAAATCATCAACATACCTCGTTTGCGACCCCATCGTCTTCTCCATACCCGAGTTTCTCGAGTAGTTCGTGCATGGTAGAAAGATCTGCTCTCAAACAAGCATCTCCAAAAGGAGTCAACTTTAGTGGCTCTGCTGCAGGTTTACTCTTTTCAGGCAGATTGTATGATGGAGACTGTCCATTAATATAATTATTTATTTTTAGTCACATTGCATTAATTAAGTCTGCATATTCTTGAATCTATGGAGAGAGTGACACTTACAGGCATGAGTCTTTTGACATTACTAGGCCATAACTCGGCTCGTTTCTGAAGTCTAGAAAGAGTCGCCATAAGAAACTTTATACTTGGCCTCTCTTCGGGTTCAGTCTTCAAACATCGAGAGGCTATGTGCATTAGTTCTGTCCTGTCCTCATCAGAGAACTGACCATCCAGAGCTGAATCCATTAGCACCAAATAGTTTTTGCCTTGGAACAAATCAAGCGCCTGCACCAAATATCACACAAATAGCATATAAAAAAAAAAGCTGATAAAATCAGTCCAAAATGCTAAAAATTCAACTAAGTTGCCACTTTTTGTTACATGGTTCGGAGGAATGTGTCTGCCGCTCATAAGATCCAATAACAAGGTCCCAAAGCTATATGTGACGCTCTCCAGTATCAAAGTACCTGAAAAAAAAAAGTTATATTATGTAAACGAGCTTCTATGAGATTTTCAGCTGTTTACACGCAAAGGTTGTAATCATGTACCTAAGCGCAAATACTCTGGAGGAGCAAATGCTAAGTTGGTACTATGATTCTTCCCTTCACGGCTATTCTTCATGAGACCAAAGCAAGAAAGCTTTGGATTCCCAATCTATCATTCAAACACTTTGAGGTTAAAGATCAAGAACACCACTAAAAATCAAAATAAAGGTTTTGGCATTTTACCTTATCAAACAATATCCGGTAAGGATTAAGATCATGGTATAACTCTATTCCCTTGTCCTTACAATACTCCAAAGCTCTTGCGGTATGCAACGCGACCTTCAACCTCATTTCCCATTTCATCGGTCTTTTCTCCCCTGAATCACTCTTTCTTCTTAAGGAACCATAACATCAACAGATCATTGAGAAAAAAAAGGAGAAGAAAGAAGAGATGTCGTTACAGTGAAAGAGATGCTTTGCTAAAGTTCCATTAGGCATATACTCAGCAACAAGAAGCCTCTCGTTGTCATCAGAACAACATCCGATCAAATTCGCCATATGCTCACTCCTCAATCTCCCCACTGCTTGTGCTTCATTCTGAAATTTCCACAATATGTACATCAGAAGCAAGAACCCAAAATTTCAATCTTGGTTAACCAATCATATGCCAAAACCCATAAAATATCGAATCAAGCAAAACTGGCATTGAAGCTTAAGTGATGATGAGAGAATCCAGAAATTGACCGATTCAAAACAACATCAAAACCAAAACCAGTGAAAGATCAAACGTGTGAAGCAAAGAAAAGACGAACGGTGAATTCGAAAGGATCAGGCCATGAAAGTCTCTGAAACCGTTTGACGGCGATACGACGACCATCGCCGAGTTTTCCCTTGTAGACGATGTTTGGTACCCAATCGTTGTGCTCCGACACGATGTTCCCGGCGGAGAATCCGTCGGTGGCGATTCTCAGCTGCTCGAAGCTGAACTCCCGGAAAATCAGCGGATAATGTCCGCCGTCGTCATCGTCTAAGTCCTTTTCGAGATCGTTGATGACCGTTGATGTAATCGACGGTGGAGATTGTCGCCGCCACGACTTGAAGCAAATGCATCCCATCGCCGCCGGCCAAAAAACTGTTCCTCCGCAAGTCTCCGGCTAAGACTCCCGCCTCTAAAAAAATATCCCTTTTCTGTATTTTTGAAACAAATTCAAATTATCAGTATTCATTTATAATGGTAAGAAAATTAGCCAAAGTATATATATTTGTATTATCATAAAAGAAACATATCTCTGCTGGTTAGGTGTGTCATTTGGTCATGAATCATGCTTTCCTAACTAGTAACTATATATTAAAATGTAGGGATGTTTTTATTATTAAGTTAATAACAGTATTTTTAGGAGTGATTCGTAGTTATAAATTTTTGTATTTTTAAAGGTGATTAATTATTATTATTATTACTGGGACGCTCGTTTAGGAAATATTAAAGAAGATAAACCAGCCCAAATATTAAATGGGCTATAGCTGATATGAACCAGCCCAAATAAAAATAAACTTTGTCACTTGGCCCAACAATCTCCTTTGGTTCAAAGTGGCTTCCATAAACTAATTGAGGCCTCTAAATATAAAAGTGGCTTCCATGATGTATGTAGTGGTATACCATAAACTAATTGAGGCCTATTAATACGTTCTGGGCGGTTTTATGTTTTACATACATGTGAAGGAGTTTTAAGTTCAAAATGGATTGATAGATAATGCGTGGAGATGTATTTTTTTTTTAATATATATATATATATATATATACTAGTGTGGGAATTGGAATCGTGTTCTAGTGTGGAGGAAATTGGAATCGTGTATTATTTCGCATTTAAGACATTCTAACATTTAAAGGATTTTAATAAAATCATTTTATGAACATTGCAAGGATTTTATCAACATTTCAATAAACATTGAAGATTAAAGATCTGATATATTATAAATATATAAATAATTTTATATTTTCAAGCTTTCTTTAGTTTAAGAGGAGATTTTTTTTTTTGGTTTAGTTCATTAAAACAGTATTTTTGTGGGTGATTGGTTAAGTTCTTTTTACAGCTCTATTTTCTCTAAAACATAAAATTTCTATACATAGTGCTATATTTTTTTCTTAAGTTACCGTAAAATAAAAATCTAAACACTTTTCTCGGATTTTTCTTTTTCCTGTTTTTCTCTTACCGTAAGAAAAAAATATAAAACTAATATACATATGCGCTATACATACTAGGACTCATGAGACAGAAGTGGCATTTTTATATATTTTTATATATTTAATATATATATATATATGTACGAAGAAATCAAAATAAGATCGATCACACAAAAATCACATGGAAAAGTCGCATATATGTTATCATGTTCATACGTGTATATGCCCTTGGCTCCAGAAGGTTTTAAAAACAAATATATATATATAGGACGGTAATGCCAGTTTCAATTAATGTTTCCACATAAGAAGGGGGAAAAAGATAAATTTGTGTTAATTGGAAAGCAGAAAGGATCTGGAATTATTCTTGTCCTAAGAACGAATGAGTTAGAAGAAATCATTATTAATTTATTGATGGTTGCCTAAGTAATATTAGAGGTGGCCATTTGGTTATTTGGTTTTATTCTGGCCGAATATATATATTATTCAGAATATTTTTTCACCGATTTGAAATCTAATTTTGGCCGAATAATATAGTAGAGAAAAGAATAACAACTCTGGAGATAGTAATTAAAAATACATGTTTGGGTCACCACCCAAAAAAAAGAGATCGTAGCCGAGAGATTTGGAGCTTAATTACCAATTCCCTTTTTTTTTTTATTAAACTTTTGCTTATATTAAAAACGTAATTTCGAAATACAAAGGCACGTAGTACGAGAAGCTTAGGCACGCAGTACGAGAGCTTATAAATTCCCTAAACAACAAATAAATTCGAGAAGCTTTTAGACAGCTATTGCATGAGGGAAAGTGTGCAGTCATCATGTTTGAGATTGCCAATTTTCGCTGACTAATAAATTCAATATAACAATTGAACCAAAAAAAAAAAAAAAATCAATACAGTATAACAATGTATTAATGACGTAAAGTCCAAAAAAAAAATTATCAGCACTTTTCCACTAATCTCTTTCTCTCCTTGCAGTCCTTTCTATAAATAGCATACGCATACGAGTTTCTCACAAAGTCACAAGTCACAAACTTATCATTCCTTTTTGATAACAAAGACGTTTTCATATCCTTACATCAACGATGCCTCTCGCAATCCAAGCCTTCTTCGTCGCTCTTCTCTTCTCTTCCATTGCTTCAGCAGCTATCGTCGAGCATGTTTTCCATGTATTTACTATTATGCCACTCTCTCCTATTTTAATTTTTTCTCTCCTAATGTATACATGTATAGTGTATATACTAGCCTCTTTTTCTGTATGGACCACGCAAGCATTTGCGGGGTTTTTACTCTATTTTAGAAACTATTAACTACCGTACGTATTTGGTAGTTCGAATCTTACGTTTGGCACATCGTTTGTTACAAATATAATTTCAGCATTTACGTTTTGTTTCGAAAAAATAAAAATCGTTTGCACTTGTAGTATTTTATTTCATTTTTTAAAGAACGTTTTTTCTAAATTACAAACGTAAACAAAATGTTCTTCTTTCGTCAATATATGTTTCGTGTTTATGTTTACATTGATTTGTAAATTTTCTACTGTGGGTTAGTTTGAATATACAATAAATATACATTGTTATAGCAAGCGCAGCACGTCGTTAATCTGTGATTCAGTCTTTGATATATGACGGGATATATAATATTAACGGCGTACAGGTCAAAAATGTGGTGGTGAAACCGTTGTGCAAGGAGCAAATGATACCGACTGTTAACGGAGGTCTTCCCGGTCCAACGGTAAACGTTAGAGAAGGCGACACTCTTGTGGTTAACGTTATCAACAACTCAACTTACAATGTAACCATCCACTGGTAGTTAACTAACCTATCGATCTCTATATTGTATAATTTCATCAAAAAATTATATATATATTTCGGTGTATGAGTTGAATAAAAAGAAATTTTGTTTATAGGCACGGAGTGTTTCAGCTGAAGAGCACATGGATGGATGGTGCGAATATGATAACTCAGTGTCCGATTCAACCAAATAATAGCTTCACGTATCGATTCGATATAACCGGACAAGAAGGTACATTGTTATGGCACGCGCATGTTGTTAATCTGCGAGCCACTCTTCACGGGGCTCTCGTCATCCGTCCCCGATCCGGTCGTCCTTACCCTTTTCCTAAACCCTACAAGGAAGTTCCTCTCATTTTTGGTGAGTATTTTTTATAAAAAAAAACTGACAGTAAGAAGCAAAACCGGATTTTTTATAGATAGTAAACAGAAATAATAAACCACATATATATAGGTGAAAACAAAATTAATGTCTAAAATATGTTTAGAATTTTCCAAACTGATATTTTTTGGGATAAATTATTATATTTTTTATAAATGTTACAAGTTTGACTAGGTTGGTTGGGGTTTAATTAAGAACACTCACAAAAATTATTATTACTGCAATCCAATACTTTATAAGAAAACAAAATATTTGTAGTTCATAAATAAGGAGAATCAAACATTTGTTATGATATTATTCAAATTGTTAATTAATTTGTTTTTTTAAATGACTATGCAAGAGCAATGGTGGGACACAGATATTGAAGCTCTCAATTTACGGCCAGCTCCGATTTCCGATGCTTACCTCATCAATGGCCTCGCTGGAGATTCATATCCTTGCTCAAAGAACAGTAATACTCATTCTTTAAACTTAAATTAAAAGTTAATGAAAATTTGCTTTTAAAATAAGAAAAGTCAAATGGTTTTTTTTTTCTTTTTATTTGGCTTCGGTAGGGATGTTTAAGCTCAAGGTAATACAAGGGAAAACATATTTGCTAAGGATTATAAACGCGGCCCTCAACACTCACCTCTTCTTCAAAATAGCCAATCACAACGTGACAGTTGTCGCTGTAGATGCTGTCTACACGACACCTTACGTCAGCGATGTGATGGTCTTGACGCCGGGACAAACAGTCGACGCACTTCTCACCGCCGACCAGCCCACCGGAATGTACTACATGTCGATAAGTCCTTACACTAGTGCCAACTCGCTCGTACCGGTTCCCCCTAGCACTCCTATCAGAGGCTTAATCGTCTACGAAGGTGCCACGTCGACAACATCCCCGGCGGCGTCGTTGATGCCTGCAGGGGTGAACGCAGTACACACAGCTCACAGATTTTCCTCCAACATCACTAGCCTCGTGGGTGGACCCTACTGGACGCCAGTGCCTCGCCATGTGGACGAAAAGATGTTCGTAGCGATGGGGCTTGGCTTAGACCCATGCCCCTTGGGAACCAAGTGTATTGGTCCGTTAGGTCAACGGTACGCTGGTTCTCTCAACAACCGTACTTTCGTGATCCCGGCAACGATTTCTCTTCAAGAAGCTTACTTCTACAATATCAGTGGAGTATACACCGATGATTTTCCCGACCAACCACCGCACAAATTTGACTATGCAAATTTCGAAGTTCGTGATGATTCTCACTACAGAATGATGTTTCCAGAGAGAAAGACAAGCGTCAAGACACTTAGATTTAATTCTACAGTCGAGATCGTTGTGCAGAACACGGGGATAATAAGCGCAGAGAGCCATCCCATGCACCTTCACGGCTTTAATTTCTATGTATTGGGTTACGGATTCGGTAACTATGAGCCAAACCGTGATGCAAGAAAGCTAAATCTGGTTAACCCGCAAATGCACAATACCGTTGGTGTACCACCAGGTGGATGGGTTGTCCTCAGATTCATCGCCAATAATCCTGGTTAGAAACATTTTGATTTTATAACAAAAAAATATTATATGTATATATATATTCTTACGTACTCTAAGTATTATAAATAAGCCGATGGGTTGATTTGAAATGTTGATGTTATGTTTTTGCAGGTGCATGGATGTTCCATTGTCACATGGATGCACATTTACCATACGGAATTATAATGGCTTTCATAGTTCAAAATGGACCAACTCCAGAAACGAGCTTGCAATCTCCACCGTCGAACCTTCCACAATGTACTCGGGACCCGACGATCTATGAATCTCCGACGACTAACGTGGATTTGTCTTACTAGCTGGTAATTGGTTTACGGAATTTTGGCTTTCTTTACGCTGACTGACTTTTAAGTTTTTTTTTTTTTTTTTTTTTGAATTAGACTTTTAAGTATTACTTACGTCTTAAACAAAAAAAAAAGTATTAGTATTACCTACGTATTGATTTTTGTCTTGTTTCAATTTTCTTTTTGTCTTTATTCGATTATTTTGTTGTGACCAATGCAATACCATGCATGAATATTTACAACTACTCCATGGAGTACTATTTTGGTGCCATTTTTAACCTGATTATTTATATTACCAAGAATTCTCAGCCACTAGCTGACTCATTTATACAGGGCGTCGGTAAAGCTACCCATGAAAGAAGAAAAATAGAAACATTAATTTATGGGAGAGAAAAGAGGAATCGGAGGGACTGGATTATTCGTAACTCGATAATTGTCATGCTCATAAGAAACAAACAATTCGTAGCAACATTATATGTTGATTATAGTCTTATTGTTTTTTTTTATAGCACACATAGTTTAATGATTTGTGTTTGGAACACTATAACATATACATTTTCTGACTCAGAAGCCGTAAGCACATTCTCACATATAACTCAGAAGCCAAAAGCACATTTTTAATACTGGCGAAAAGAGAGGGTCAAACGAAAATTGTTAATTTGTAATATCATCTTTCTTTTTTACAATATCATGAATTTTCTTGTAACCTCATTTTAGTAGAAGTGGAGAACGACTTTGCCCATCATATGCGTTCCACGATCTTGGTATTAATTTTTGTTTCCTTCCACGAGATTCGTTATGAATCATTCATACATTTCCTTAAGTTTATTAGTTTTCTAATCATACAATACGGTAATTAATGTAAGCTACCAAAGTTCATAAAAAAAAACGTAAGCTACGTACGTACCATTTTCCTATGTAATATGAGAAATAAAAACATTTTTTACACGAAGAGCAGAGAGGAATCGGGATTACTTTTAAGTTTAACAGCTAGCACACATAGTCAACTGGTTTGTATAATTAATTATAACACATATAGATAGTCTTGTCGAGTTTCTTATTTTTTTAACAGCTAACACACAACATAGTCAAAATGGTTTGTGTTTTCACATTATTAAATAGAAAAACAGTCATTATAAATTTGGTAACATTTATATTTTTGGGCTACACGGTTTCGAATTTATTTCACAGATTTGTATCCTTTATGCTGTTTAATTAAAAAGAGTTGTTCGCAAAAATCAACAATGTTTTCCTTTTTTTGAATTGAATGTCAAAATAATTCAAACAAAAAAAAAGATTTTTACAAGAAATGCTTTTGTTTTTGAGAGCTTACAGAGATCATATATCAAAAACGTTTTAGTACTACCCTATCAGTTTTTGGACTCACGATATAACTGACCCCATATACACATATACACATATGAACATGATACATATATGCGACTTTTAATTGATTATCAGTATGTTTTGTTTATTTATTTTTTGCATTTCTTAGCATTTTTTCAAGCCGTATAGTGGGCGACACAAATTCATCGGCACTTCGGCAGATCAGATCTTTTTATTTTGAAAATCTAATAAAATAGCAGAAAAGATACTTATTGGATGAAAAAATTTCTAAAATCATGTCAGATCGTGAGTGGTGCTGTAAGAACATTTTCAATCATATTCTAAATTTTATGTTAAATATTATATTATAATAAAACCTGCTTTAATCATGTCTTGTTTTTATTTTAAAATAAAATGATACTATTTTTATAAAAAAAATTGAAATTATCTCATTTTCTATTGAATTTATTTTATTTATAAACTAATATTTTAAATTTTAAATATTTAAGAAAAAAGTATAATATAAACTATTATTTGACTGATAGTACATATTCAAAATGGTAGACGAAGTATTCACATGGGGTACTTTAAGGGACGAAGTATTATTAGTGTAAAATATTAGAGATAAGGAGCTGGCGAATTCGAATTATATATAATAAAGTTGCAACTTGCAAACTCAAAAACCTTTGTCACAATCTCTCCTTTATACTCATATGAGTCTCTCTCACAAATTCATAATGACAGGCACAGCAAAAAATCCAATTGCAAAATTAAGTTTCACATAGGTTAACGACGGCGTTTTCATATCCTTACATCAAAAATGCCTCATCTTGATCATTATCTAGCAATCCAAGCTTTTGTCATCGTTCTTCTCTTTTCTTCCATAGCTTCTGCAGCAATCGTCGAACATGTTTTTCACGTATTTTGCTATATATTCTACCACTCTCCTTATTTATTTTTCGATTAGTCTTTCTTTCTTTTTCTTTGTATAGTTAAACTGATAATAAATAAACTCATCCACTTATTTTCAAATATACTTTATTTTGTTTAGTTATTAATTTTTATATAAAAAAATTTACTTAATAAATATAAAAAAACTATTAATTTATTTTCAAATATACGTAATAAACGTAAACATTAATCCAAACAGTATTAATGGCGTGTGACAACAACAGGTCACAAATGTGTTGGTGAAGCCATTGTGCAAGGAGCAAATGATACCAACGGTTAACGGAAGTCTTCCCGGTCCAACAATAAACGTTAGAGAAGGCGACACTCTTGTGGTTCACGTCATAAACAACTCAACTTACAACATAACTATCCACTGGTAATTAAGTATAACTGATTGAATCCAATAATATAAATCATAAAAATATGGAATTTTGTTGTTGTTGTTAATGATGTCTCACATATATATATAACACAGGCATGGAGTGTTTCAACTGAAGAGCTCATGGATGGATGGTGCGAATATGATAACTCAGTGTCCTATTGAACCAAGTTATAACTTCACGTATCGATTCGATATCATTGGACAAGAAGGTACATTGTTATGGCACGCGCATGTTGTGAATCTACGTGCCACCCTTCACGGGGCGCTAATCATCCGTCCCCGATCCACCCATCTTTACCCCTTTCCTAAACCATACAAAGAAGTTCTTCTCATTTTTGGTAAGCATTGGCTTTTTTTCAAAGCTGAAATCAAGAAGCAAAACATCCGTTATTCATATTATGATATTAATAAAATTGTAAAAAAAAAAAAAATTGGTTATGCAAGAACAATGGTGGAACATGGATGTTGGACTTCTCAGTATACAGCCAGCTCCGATTTCCGATGCTTACCTCATCAATGGCCTCGCTGGAGATTTATACCCTTGCTCTAAAAACAGTAAGTAATACTCTTCTCTTTTTTTTTTGTGGCAAAAACATCACAAAAGTTGCTTACAAAAGAAATGTTTTTTTTTTTTTTTTTTTTTTTTTGTAATGGGCTTGGTACTATAGGAATGTATAAGCTCAAGGTAGTTCAAGGAAAGACATATTTGCTAAGGATTATGAACGCGGCGCTCAACAAGCACCTCTTCTTCAAAATAGCCAATCACAACGTGACAGTTGTCGCTGTAGATGCAGTGTACACGACACCTTACGTGAGCGATGTGATGATGTTAACGCCTGGACAAAGCGTCGACGCGCTTCTTACCGCCGACCAGGCGATCGGAATGTACTACATGTACATAAAGTCTTACAATAGTGCCGACCAGGTATCTCCGTTCCCTCCTAACACCACCACCAGAGGCTTAATCGTCTACGAGGGTGCGACGTCATCGTCATCATCCCCGGCGGCCATACCGTTGATGCCTGAGATGAACGACCAAACCACCGCCCATAGGTTCTCCTCTAACATCACAAGCCTCGTGGGTGGACCTCACTGGACCCCAGTGCCTCGCCACGTGGACGAGACGATGTTTGTAACGGTCGGGTTTGGTTTTGATAAGCCAAGTGGAGAAGTGGACGGGTCTCTGAACAACTATACTTTTGTGCTTCCGAAGACGGTTCCTCTGCAAGAGGCTTACTTCTACAACATCACTGGAGTCTACACTGATGATTTTCCTAACCAACCGCCGCTCAGATTTGATTACGCTAATTTCGAACCCCGTACCGATTATGAAAACATGATGATGTATCCGGAGAGAAAGACCAGCGTCAAGACACTTGGGTTTAATACCACGGTTGAGATCGTTGTGCAGAACACAAAGATAGTCACCAAGGAGAGCCATCCCATGCACCTTCACGGCTTTAATTTCTATGTGTTGGGTTACGGATTCGGTAACTATGATCCAACCCGTGATGCAAGAACCCTAAATCTAGTTAACCCGCAAATGCGCAATACTGTGGCTGTGCCTTCCCTTGGATGGGTTGTCCTCAGATTCATCGCTAATAATCCTGGTTAGCTACAAACATTCTCATTTTGCATTATATATAGATTGATATATAGGTCTAATTTGTTTCTTCTTGTTTTGGCAGGTGTATGGATGTTCCATTGTCACATGGACGCACATTTACCCTTCGGAATGATAACGGCTTTCATAGTGCTCAATGGGCCCACTCCGGAAACGAGCTTGCAACCTCCGCCGTCGAATCTTCCACAATGCTCTCGGATCTATCAACCTCCCACGACTAACGTTGACTTGTCGTACTAGAAAGTAGCTAGCTTCTTATTCTTGTTTTGACTCATTTACTATTTTAGCTTTCTTACCTTTCCAAATATCATCATCTTGGGTGGTTCATTTGACTATATAGAGCTTAAACTCATATATATTTACGAGAAATAATCCATTTATGTAAAAAAGAAAAAGAAAGATGATATACTCTCTCTCTCTCTCCCGAGTTTGTGGGTTTTAGACTCTTCCAACTGGAGATAGCGGCGGCGCAAACGGAGAGGATGATTTTACGGTGGTCACTGACACCGTTTCCTCCTCGGAGGCACAAGTTATGACCGTCACGCACACAAAAAACGCTTGTAGATGCGAAAGACACGAACCAAACTCCACCCTGTAGATCCCTGTCTTCAGCTCTGTCATCGCCAAAGCAGGACCCGAGCCTTCTTGATCACTTTCTTCCTGCAACATATGGTTTAGGGTCTAAAATGTATCAATACATTCTTAACATCTCCGTCTTGGGCAAGGAAACTTTTTAAAAGAGAAATAGTGTTTTGGTCAAAATTACCTGATCGAAAAGTTTGAAGCTTTGGTCGAATTCATGGACGAGTGTTTTGTTGGAGAGAACATGGAGTTTACATCCAACATCCCAGCCACCGCAGTCGCATAACCCTCCGGATCTCCACCGGCTAATCAACGGTGACGGTGCTCCTTTCTCCGGAAAACTGTGAACGCCGCCTGGAATTATCACAGAGACGGCAGTGCAGTTTTCTTCCACAGCCTTCTTCTTGTTGATCACTACAGCAGCAACCTCTTTCCTCCTTTTTACTTGCTCTGATTCATCAAAGAGAACTGATTCTCTGATCACAGGAGAAATGTTTTCGGATTTCTGCTCGGCTATGTCTGAGCTCATAGAGTTGCTTAACCGCATTTGACCTATTACAGTGTAGACGATCCCGCGTTGTTTCGCTTTGTGTCCATGCGTTAGCCAGCTTCCGCTTTTTTTCTTTTTGACTTCATCAACAGAGTAGAATGTGCAGTACTGAACAGAGTCGTCTTTGAACGCTGAAGCCGAGTTTTTCATTGTTGCCCCGAGAATGCTCCTGCTGTTGTGGTTGTTGTCCTTATCATCGACCAAAAATTGAAATAGAGGAATGCCGTTCCTGATCGTTAGCTGAAAAAGAGCTCGGGTTCTCGATGTATCCTGCTTCCTTTCATCTTGAAGTGGTACGTCGATGGTTGGCTTTGTATTTGAAGAACTCGATCTTGCTTTTGACGCAAGAACTTTTTCAGAGCCTTTGGATTTCAGTAAAGGGTCAAGAAGCCTTCTTAGAGGGCTACCTCGAGACCCCTGCTTCTCCCGGTTACTTGACTGAGATGGACAAACTGAACCATCAAATCTCATAGAATCAGATTTGATGGTACTATCATCATAAGAACTCAAAGGTTGCCCAGCTGATTCCTCTTTGAAGGTGAAACTTCTGCTGAGACGGCCGAAGCTAAAACTAAACCGCTTGCTTGGTGAAGGTTGACTGTTCTTTCTGGATTCATCATCTTCAGGCATTTCTTGATCAAATATCTTTGAATGCCTTCTCCCACCAAACCGTTCCTTTTTACCAGAAAGATCAGCACCAAGAGGCAACATCATATCTTCGGAATCTCTCTCTAGCTCGAAGGAGAGTGGACATGAACGAGGAATTTGAGATCTCAATCCTACAGAACAGTTGATTCTGTCGGAAAGATCAAGAGACCGGTTAACCTCCCTAGCTACTTTCACGTTATCATCCGGTGACATTTGGGGCTCAGCGGAAAGAGTGCTTCGGGACTGTTTGCTTGACCGCAGGAGAACAATGTTGCTGACCTGAGGACTCTCCTGCTTTTCAGAAGTAAGAGCAGCTTCTGAATCTCCAACGACCTTCACCTCTTCATCTAACTTCTCAACGCAGTTTTTTCCACTTTCTGTAGCTCTCTTCTGAGTCTCCTTATCCCGGACCACTAAGTTTCCCTTTGCGCCGGAGTTTCCCATTTCTGACAATAAAACTGAACGCGATCTTCTGCTCTTACCAGAGGACTTATAGCTGCAAGTAGCTATTCCCTGCTTATTTAAAGAATCCCTAGAAGCCAGCTCAGGTTCCAAAGTGCATCGAACAGAATGTTGAAGATCCCGTGAAGCTTTCGCTTTACCGAGATTTGAAAAAGTCTGGACCTGGTCATCAATCTTACACCTACGAGAGTCATTGGGAACTGCTCCTGAAGTAGAAGTAGACACCATTCTCTCACTTCTTCCTAATCTTTCACCAGAGTCTTTTGCTCGGCCATGCTTCCATTGCTGTAGACGTCCCCAGTCCAAGACTCCAACATTCAAAACATTACTTTGGGCGCTTTCTTCTCCTCTCTCCATACGTTGGAGATAACCTGGCAACTTGGACATGTATTTCACAAGCTCGTCACTATTCTGCTCCGAACTCTCATTGACACGTTCCTTTCGACTATGGCTCGAACGTTTCGTCCTGGCCGGAATCTCACTATTTGTTTGACCAGTGGAGTCCGGATATCTCGCATCTGAGGTCTTTTGGCTCTGTTTCAGAAAACCCCTGAGCTCGGTTCTTGCAGCCATTTCATCTACATATAAACCCAATGACCCATTTATTAATCAAATATTCACTATGAATACTAATTATCTCAGCTCTGGAATTCTACATAAAAACTAATTCACGAGAGATTCGGACTAATTCTTGATGCATCTGAGCAAGGATTTCAAAGCAGACATTCTGTTTCACAACCCAGAAAAGTAGCAGCATTCAATCTCTAGAAACCCTAAATTAGTCTGCTCTAATTCCTCCCTCCGTATTCTCTCATTCTCTTACGAAACAATACTTGTTTCTATTTTCCCCGGGAAAGTAACAGAAAGAAGGAGAGAAGGGAACATACCAGCACAAGAATCTATAAATCCACGGATATTTCACGATTTCATCGATCGAAACTCTCGATTTGGTGCTGATATCGTCGGGAAGAAGAAACAAAATATCTCTGGAAGCAAAAGGGAACAGCGTGAAGTGGAAGCAAAATCGACACACACAAACGGCCACGGAAACCAAGATCACGAAGCCCAATCTTCCATTAACGAAAACCGAGGAAAGCTTGTGATCAGAGGGACGGTGAGAGAGGGGAAGGAATCGAAAGTGTGCAGGGAATCTCGCCGCTAGAGTAAGACGAAGGAAGAGAGAAAGAGAGCGAGAGAACGGCTTCGTGTGGGGGATCGTACGGTCGAGAATAACGGTGTAGAGGAGGTAAAAAGGATCGTGTGGCTCGTGAATCCTGGAGGTAGGGCCCATTAGGAGACTTCCGTTTTGTTTCTCCTTCGTATCGCATCCCGAAGCAGCAGAATTAAGGGCATTAAGGCGGGACCCACTCGCTAGTCTATTCGTACGCTGACGTCAGACGCACAAGTTTCTTATCTTTTTCTCTTTTTTCACCCGATTTTTCCCATCTTTATTATTTTGTCCGTTACGGCTTTACAAAGCTCAATCATTTTCTCAAACAAATAGTACTATGAGATGACAACAAACATCAATCAATAATGTGTATTACGTGGAGGTCGACATTGAAACAGTTTTCACATTGTGTGTATTTCCTAGTATTAACTTTAATTTTGCGATCTTGCATCCAAAATTTTATATATTATAAATAAAAGTCTTAGTTTTTAATCAAATGACATTATTAGTAAAGTTTCTGTTGTATTTTGCACATGCATCCCACCACAACTAACAGGCCTAAGTCGATGGGATAACATCAAATCACATCCGACATTATTATAACAAATTATTTTCTTGCACGAGGAAGCTATATTTTGACTAAAAGCAGTGATCTAATCAAATATGTATTTCAATAAAGCAAAAGGACTCTCTCTACTTCTTTTTTTCTTTTCTTTTCTCTTGATTTCATGCATTGCATTGCATATAACTTATAATCCATATACAAAATAGTATTATGTAACTTTTGACTAAAAAATACGTGAGTTGTATCAACGATACAATTCAAAAGTGATAGAGCTTAAAGACGTTTAAAACATTAGTTTGTCCTATTTTAAAACTGCAAAGGATCGATATTGGCCAAAAGAGAATATTGGTTTTTTTTGAAAAAAAAAGAGAATATTGGTTTCACAAATGAATCTTGTGATTAAGCTTCAGAGTGCTATATGGTCCACAATCAATGTATTCATGGATGCGTTTTGAATATGATGATATCTTATCGTTAGATCCACAACCTTAATTTTTTCTGAACTCCTAAAAATTAATCAACTTCTATCTTATGCAATTCTCTACTATATTAATCAACTTTTAAATTGTTAACCACGATTTTAAATTGTGGAAGAACCGTTAAAATGGGCCGCTTGACCCGATTTTCGAATGGGTTAGGATATTGTGCCCTATTGTGACATATATTCAGGCCCATGAATTGTGTGGTGATAAAACGCAACTAAAGTCGATTGAACCAAGTCTTACAATCTACAAACCGAAGGAAAAAATCGACCAAAGTACCGGAAAAGAAAGTAATACAAAATGAATTGGTTTGCTTCGGTCCACTAATCAAACCGCTCTACGCCCAATTAATAGTTCTTATTATTTCAAAGTTTTTTAAAATGTTTTGTTATTTACGTTGATCTTGTAATCTTCAAAATTCTAAACATTTTTTAATGTAGTGGACATATAAAGATAACTTAATTTGTAGCTCAAGGAAACGGGTTTTTTTTACAACTTTGATTATGGATATTGGGTAGTGTAAGTCCAAAGTCATTCTCGTTAGCATCTAATGATATAGCGTAAGGAGAAATAAAAATTGATGAATAATATTCTTTTAAATGATTTTAGGCTTTCTTGAACTCCAATAATTCATTATTTAACTAACATTTGAATGTAAAGCTCCAAACTTTCGATGTGATAAGCTGATAATAGACACACAAAATCAAGATATTTAAATTGTTCAAGTATTAAAAAAATATCTACTTTTGTCATCGTGTTGCGTTTGTTATACAAAAGGTGAAACCATTTTTGACCTTATTTTTGGGGTTGCTTTGAAAGGGATACAACGACGAACAATACGACAATTGATAGAGAACAAAGAGACAAAACATTAGTTGTTTGAAATGCTCGACGCTCAACTGCATATTTAATTACGTTACGGGAATTTCCATATGTATATATTCCAGTTCATAATTATAGACATCTCAACTACGGTCAGGTCTTGTATATCTGAAAATGTTGACAAAAAAAGTATATCGGAAAACAATTTATTAAATTGAAAAATATATAAAAGAAACAAGTTATGAATTAAGTTAAGGTTAAACCTATTTTCACAAAGCACATGATTATAATCTTGCATATTAAATTATGAGACAAACAAAGGAAATTATAAAGTCACAATTTCAATTAAAAAAAATATCATAGATTTACATGGTCGTGACCACTCGATCGTAACATACACGCAAAGACAAGGAAACCGTTGGAGATTTTGGTTAGGTTTGAGCCAAAGACAAAGCATCACTTTCTACTTTTATCCTTAAGAATGGACCAAATTGTGGTCACCAGTCACCACTATGGAGGCTATATACCATTCATTAATCGAGTTTAATCAGTGTAAATAAAGAGATTGGAATTGATATTGGGTTTTATCACTCATATATTGAATCCTTTTTCTTTCACGTATTGAATGTGTTTTCTTCGAGATATATACCTTGAAGGCTTTGAAGTGAGGACGGTGCATTCATTGTTTGGGAGTGATTAAATGCTTCACGAAAGTAAACATTTTGAAATTTGGAAACCTTTTAGAAATTCAAACTGTTTTTAAATCAATTGTTTTTTTTTTAACTATACTATCAAATTGGTGAGTTATCAGAATAATAACATGATCACACAAGTCGAACTATGGCTCCGATTGGTAACACAATAAAACTGTGGAACGACGGAAAAAATTAAGCTGCGGAATAGCGAAATGCAGAATAGTAGAATAATTAATTTTGATATGATTGGATAAATTATACGGAATGGCGGAATGGTGGAATGACAGAAAATATATAAAAATAAATTTTCATAATAATATATTTTTATATATAATTTAATATAATAAAAATAAAAATATTAATTATTATAAAAACGTAATTTTAATATAATTAGAAAAATTAAAAAATTTATTGTAATTATTTATTTTTATTTACTATAAAATATATAATTATATCGCAATATTTAATCTACAAATATAATCTGATCATTGTATAAATATATATAGTATAAATATATTTATTTATATTTATTTAAATAATAAAATATAATTAGTTATATAATTGAATGATATAAAATATTAATTCCGCAAATAAGCTACCTGAAACACACTTTTCCACTTAATCAAATTTTTTTTGTATTTTTGTAAGTATTTCTGCCATTCCGCAGAACTCGAGTTTTGACGTTTTTCCGTAAATTTTTTTGATTGGCAAAATTCTTGCGGAATTGCATTTTTCCACAATTCCACTATTTCACCTTCGCTACTTGTACTAGAAAAACTAGGACGGAAGTTCGTGCCTGCTTATCCCGACTACAATAAATAACTATCGAAGAGCGATCCATCTGAAGAATGGCGCTCATATATCCCTAGATATGGGTTTGTACTTTTTTAGAAGGGCGAAGTACTGATTGATAACATATTTTTTATGTCGTGGAATTACGGAATGACAGAAAAAATAAATTGCAGAATAATTTATTGCAAAATTGCAGAACTTTTTTTTTTTACTAGATTGGATAAATTATGAAGAATGGAAGAATGGCGAAATGGCGGAATTGCAGAATATGCTTATTTAAAAATATTATGTTTTTACTATATATTATAAAAAATAAAATATTAATAATTTAATCAATTATTATAAAATGATATAATTCTAATTGTAACTTTCTAATAATTTTTTTCAAAATAAAAAAAAATTTAAAAAATATTGCAAACCTTAAATAATAGATATAATTTTATCATTAAATAATTTTTTGTAATACTAAATTATTTATTTGTATTTATTTAAATAATAAAATATAATTATTTATATAATTGAATAATATAAACATTGATTCCGCAAATAATCTATTTCAAACACACTTTTCCGCTTAATGAAGATTTCTTTGTATTTTCTGTAAGCAAAAACGCAATTTTGCAGATCTTGCGTTTTTGCGTTTTTCCGTAAATTTTTTTATTGACAAAATTCTTGCATTTTTATATTTTTCCATCATTCCACAATTCCACAAGTATTACCAATCAAGCCTACTTTATATCAAACATGTTATTAATATTTGATATCAAAAAAAAAATTCCAAAATTCCCAACTTAACTTAATATGATTACGTGATTTGAAATACACATGCAGAATATAATTGTATACGTCATTTTTTTGATTTTGTGGTTAACAAATCGCAGTCTAAAACTAAAAATAAGAGAAAGAAATTAACCGAAATTATACTGTTTTAAAGACGAAATCGTAGTTGGATTCGTCAATTACACGATTCCCATAATCAATAGTAGTATTAATTTAAATTTAATTTAAATAATTTGATACTATTTAGTTAAAATCTTGTCGTCATTGATTTGGATTAGTTTACAATTAACTGGTAAATTAAATAGTACTATAATCATCTGTTTACAGAGATAAAGTCCGTGTTTTAAAACTTATGTTGAAGATGCAGAGATCGAGGAAGAGAGAGCAAGAGAGCCTCGTCACTCACAGACACCCACAGTCTCTGCATTTTATTTCCTCAGAAAATAACCTTTTTCCCCGAGAAAATAAACAGAAATTTTCCCCAAGAGTCCTATCGAAGAAAAAGGGCTCATTAATGCAATGCGATTCAAGCACGAGAATAGCCAGTGAGATTAAAAGAGAGTGAGGCTCCTTCGAGCGTTTGGTTTCACGTCTTAGAGCAAGCTTTTGAAATCGAAGACCGTGTTGAAGAGACCGGCGTAGTAATGGGTGCTTCGCCGGAAAAGTTGAGAATGGACATGCGAGAAGTGGAAGAGAAAGCTAGAGAAAGCAGTTGCTGCAGCTCCGATTTTCTGATTTCGGAAACGACCAAACAAGAGGAGGAACAAAGCCCTAGCAGTACGGAGGATTTCACTGCTTCTCCGATTTGGTCGGTGAAGAATATGCACGGAGATAAGAAGAATCGTTCGGATTGTGCGAAACAATCAAGAGTTTCAGGTTCGCCATCTTCGTCCAAATGCACCCACCAAGTGTTTGCTTTTATTCCTCACTGACAGTTTTAGTTTTTCTACCAAGCTTAAAGTTCACAGCTTTAGTTTTTTTCTGTCCCCTGGAATTGAAGTTAAGGCTGTTTCTCTTCTGGGTTGACTATATAGAGGTTGAGATGATGAAGGAAAGATTTTCGAAGCTGCTGCTTGGAGAAGACATGTCAGGTTCTGGAAATGGCGTCTGCACAGCTTTAGCCATCTCAAACGCAATCACTAATCTTTGTGGTATGTGGAATTACTCTCATGGCTTGTTGGATTTAACTCTTAGAACAGATCTTGATAGGCTTATTAACTTCGTGTTTTGCTTGTAAAAACAAAAAAAAGCTACCTTGTTCGGGCAACTATGGAGGTTAGAGCCTCTTCCTACGGAGAAGAAAGAGATGTGGAGAAGAGAAATGGAATGGCTTCTCTGTGTGAGTGATCACATTGTAGAGATGACTCCGACTTGGCAAACATTTCCAGATGGAAGCAAACTCGAGGTAGATATTATGCATAGCTTATTGCAGAATTGGATATGTTAAGTTCGGGGAAAGAAACGCTAAAGTCTTCGGATTATACACTTACCTGTTGTTCCATTGTTGCAGATAATGACTTGCAGACCAAGATCAGATCTTTATGTTAACCTCCCAGCTCTCAGGAAACTTGATAACATGCTTCTCGTAAGACCCCGTGACCTCTTTCATTTCATCTAACCGAGTTTCTCTAGTGAGCAACAAAGACCTTATTTTTCTTCTCTTTCTTCCCTCTTCTCAGGAGATATTAGATAGTTTTGAGGAGACAGAGTTTTGGTATGTGGATCAAGGAATCATAGCACACGAATCAGCACAAGACGGGTCGACCTCTTCTCGGAAGTCTTTTCAGAGACAAGAAGACAAATGGTGGCTACCGGTTCCACGGGTTGCACCGGGAGGTTTACAAGAAAACTCAAGAAAACAGCTCCAGCATAAACGCGACTGCACTAATCAGATACTTAAAGCTGCTATGGCCATCAACAGTATCACACTCAACGACATGGAAATCCCTAAATCATACCTCGAATCTCTTCCACGGGTAAAAAAACGAACAATATATATATATATATATATATATATATATATATTTCCGCTTGTGATCCGCTTACATACGAGAACCAAAGTTGCATTTTTTTTCCTGTAATGTTTCAGAAAGGAAGATCCTGCCTCGGAGATTTGATCTACAGATACATTTCCTCAGATCAATTCTCACCTGAATATCTCCTTGATTGCCTTGACTTATCCTCTGAACATCAAGCCATAGAGATAGCTAACCGAGTCGAGTCATCCATCTACCTATGGCACAAAAGGACTAATTACAAACCAGCTACGAATACCAAAACGTCGTGGGAAATGGTGAAAGAACTAATGGTAGATGCAGAGAAGGTAGAGTTAATGGCGGATCGAGCTGAAAGTTTATTGCTTTCTCTAAAACAGCGGTTCCCAGGTCTCCCACAAACCGCTCTAGACATGAGCAAAATCCAATACAACAAGGTATGCTCACAACACGGAAACTAATGGTTGACGCAGAGAAGTTTATTGCTTTCTCTAAAACAGCGGTTCCTTGTATCTTTATGTTTTCCCTTTTTCCTGTATTAGGACATAGGGAAATCGATTCTTGAAAGCTACTCGAGAGTTCTAGAGAGCTTGGCGTTCAATATCGTGGCACGTATCGATGACTTACTCTTTGTTGATGATCTTACGCGGCATTCATCGGATCAGATTCCGACAACATTAGGCAACAACGGTAATGGCGCTCTTAAGAACATCGCATTGCCGGTTTCTACCTACACAACTCCGAGCTACTCTCCTGCAAAACCGGAGCTTAGATCATCACTCACGGTGCCGCCGTCTCCTTCGCGGTTCAAGATTCCTCACAGTAGCAGCGTTAAAAGGGTTCTGACGGCTTACGTAACAAAGAACGAACCAAGTTTGAAAGAAGTCTCAGGCGAAAGGTCGAGCCGTTCTTCATCGAGTGAGAGATTGTCTCTTGAGAGATGCATGAAGGAATCGTTGAATGTATCAAACCTTGATCCTGGGATTTGAATTACCTTCCTTGGAAAGATCTTTACCTTTGAATCCGTTTTTTTAATTAATTATCCTTGAATGTTTCTTTTCTTGTGTGTAGTTTCTTGATTTGTATAATAATAATTGGAAAGATGGGATTTGAGATTTACAGAAATCTTAAACCATAAATGTAGTACGATAAACCGAATCGAAAATAAACCGAAATTCATATAAAATAACCTCTATTGTTCTCTTGTTTTGACCGGAATGCCCGTGGCATCAAATGTATGAAGTGGCCAAGTGGGTAAGCATTTACTTTTAAAAAAACTTCTTAAAGGATCAAGAACTACGACAAGACAAATGTATAAAGAATATTCGTCGAATCTTTGGAGGACACACTTATGACAAAAGACAGAATCTCAACATAGTCCTCCTCGAAAGTAGATTCTCATCAAAATCAGACAAGAGCGTGTGACCTTCATAGCAATTCAAACCGATGATAACTAGACCGATAAATACATCATTCAGAGAACGACAGATTTATAACTGCAACTGTAGAACCAAGAGAAAGGGTTTATTTATTTATTTATATGCGTGGAAACTGGAAATCTATAGAGTTTTTTTGTACAAAACCATGAACGGTTAAACTATATAATTAAGGGAAAATTAACTGTGAACCGGTCGGGTCAAAACCACAAAACCACGACAAGAACCAAAAAAAGCTCCCTGCAGCGACCTTCAAACTTCATCCATACTCTTTGTAATAATAAGATGAGAAGTTACTAAAAAGGACTGATCCAACCGCTTTTTGTTCCTATGTACCTGCAAATTCCAAAACCGAACCAAACAAAAATCAGATTTTTCCGTCTTAGAACCGAACAAGAATCAGGTCCAATGCAAAACCAGGTTACAATACCTTGTTTTTGTAGTATAACATTGGGCTAAAGTAGCAAGATCTCAACTTAGTAATACAAAGACCCTGCAAGTTGCAAAGGCTTCAGCAACGGTTAGAGAAGGAAACACGGTTTCTCGGAAAGAAGACAAAAAAAGATGGGAATCAGATTACCTTGCCACCAGTTTCCTCTTGAGGCACTTCCTGAATCATCTTCGCCTCCTTCTTTCTTCTTCTGCAATACCAATAACATACCCGAAATGATTCTTTAGAAACAACAATTTATGAACAAGCGTAAAAAAACTCATCAAAAGTTCCGCAAGACTAACTCTATCTAACATCTACATAAAAAAAATCCTAGCTTTAGGTTCTTCTTCCTCCAGTTTCTTTACAGACAAAATAACAGATGACTTGGGTTCTGAAATACCCTCAAAGCTCATCAAAAGTTCAAAAGTGACCTAACTCTATAAGACAGCTACATAGATGTATAAAGTTTCTAGCTTTTCCAAGGGCGATTCGAGAATTAGACTTTAGAATACCGTCGAGTTGATGTTCGAATTCTGGGGCTGGAAATAAACATCTGGGCCACCGTAATAGATGGAAGAACTCAGATGACAAGGTTGCACTCTCTGATCCTGATACATGGAACCAAGATTCTCCTCTTGTTCCCTGTTTCTATCATCATCACCTGCAAAATGATATTCCTACCAGTCCGTAAAACAAAGAGCAATACTTTCCAAACACACATCTCAAGGATCATGTTTAATCGATTAGATTACCAGTCGTTGAGGTTTTGTCGTTCCAGCCACCACTCACAGTCTCTTGTTGTCGCATAGATTCTCTTCCCAGAACCTGAAACAAGAAACAAACCCTTAAATTCCTATTCGAGCAGTCAGAATAGTATCAAATTCGATTCGGGAAACTTGTGCTCCAAGACACGAATCATGTAATTTCTTCTTCTTCTGCTCCGTCTTCAGTGTTCGTATTCTTAATTTTGGGTTGTGGGGTCATCCATCATCAATAACAAAATATCTCTTCTTTTTGGAAAAAAATAATTCACAAACAAACAAAAACTTAAAACTCACGGCGATTCAAAAATTCTGAATACGAAATCGAAAAAAAGAAGTAAATTCCGATACGATCGAATCAGATTAATAATCATTTCGATTTTGAAAACCCTAATTCCTAAAATCCCAATTCTATCCCCGGCGAAATTGGAATTCTTAAAGCGATTGACACAAAAACAGAAACAGAGATTACGAACATTGATACGCGAAATTAATATGCAAAAAATCCAGAGATTCAACACCGACAAAACTAGATTCCAGAATTTTTGTTTTCAGAAAGAAAAAAAATCGAAGCTTTTTTAGGATGAAATCATGAATCACCTTAGAAGGAGGAGCGAACATCGATCCGAAAATCCCAGAAGAGGAAGAAGAAGAAGAAGGATTTTCCCTGGAACCAAAAAGCTCAGAGGTTAACGAGGAAGAAGAAGATGAAGATGGAGCCTTCTTCTTTCTCCCTTCCATTGTCGCTCTAAAACCACTCCTTCAGCTAAAACCAAGGAACCTGTATACTATACACATACACGTATGTATATATGTGTGTGTATGTAGGGAGAGATACGTGTGTGTATGTATCGGTTTATACGGAGATGAAGATTGCGAATGAGAAAATTGGGAATGGAGAGGGGAAGCAAATCGGTGGGTCGGTATCGACAATTTATAGATGGATGGAGCAGACTAGAATTTCGTTGGATATTTATCGTATTTTATTTTTCAATGTCAAAATCAATTAAATTAAACCAGCTTCTTTTTCTACACTTACAAACAAATATTTGTTGATTAAATATACGTTTGATCAGCTCAACAATTTAATAAGATTATAAGAGTTTTTTAAAATAAATTTAATAATATAATAAATAAAATAAATGTAAGAGATAGATAAATGATATCGCTTTTGATACTGCTAATTTGTTTTCCATGTTTGTAATTTCAATAAGTAATAACCATCAAAACAAAATATTCACTACCAAACATAATTTCTAATTCTTTTTTTTTTTTGGTGTAGACAAAACATAATTTCTAATTCTAAACCCATACTTACTTACTTATGTCGCTTGGATTAGTTTCAAGTTTGTTCAAATCTGTTTCCCTTCAAACGAAATGAACGTTAGTAGTTTGAAATATTATTTCATGTCACAACAGTATAATGATACTAAGTTTTAAAGAATACTATAGTTTCAGCATCTATTACCGTTATCCGGTTACTTATCAGTTACGATGACATTCAACTCCCACTCGAGGTGTCTGATGAAAACGATTGACAAGTGGCAATGGAATAGAAAGTGGGACCAGGCCTATCTTAGGTCGGTCGTTATTGCCACGAGTAGAGAGTAACCCCAAAAGAAAATCCAAAATAGATAAATTAACCAACCCTTAAAAGGATGAGTCAAACAAAAGTTCGTTTGGATTTCAGTTTAATCTTTGACTCTTCCACTTCACTCATTCGCTCTTCGTGGATATCAGTTTCACGTGACAGTTAAACACACAAACAAACAAAAACAATTTTTTTTTAACTATAAACCTTATCTCTATATCTTGTCGGTTGCAACATTGAACTTGACCTCTCTATTGCCTCGTCGCTATCAATATGAGCCGTTTCATTTAATGCGAAAACTTTATACTAGTAGTATTTTTTTGGCCAACTTCATTTTGGTTTTGAGCTTTCTTTTGATATTCAGAAAGTTCAAAGATTGGTGTGAAAGAATAGTTGGAAAATTCGTGTCTTTTATGTTATTCGGGTTTCTAATTTGGTGATTGATTTTAAGGTGAGAGTTTGATAAATTCTGCTAGGCCACTAAAAATAATATTACAAATTAAGAATGCAGATAACTTAGAACGCCATTAGTGGGAGAGTATCTCAACTTGAATTTCTCAAAATGAATATAAGTGTGAACATAAACAAATATTCATGTTAACTGTTATGTGAAAATATTTGTTTGGGAACTTGGATTAATGCGGAAGATACGTCGGGAAAGCTGCTAACTATGACGACACGTCTCCTTATCCTCTTCTCGAGATTCCGATAGAAGAGTAGCATATTTTTTATTCTCCATCCATCAGTATTTTTTACAATCTTGACTTGATTTTAGGTTACTTTTTTGAAAAAAATTAACATGAAAATCGATTTGATATACATATAACGCTTACGTTTGGTTTGGGCCGGTTTCAGTTTCTTCGACTCATAATCAATAATTCAATGTAATCATCAAAAGTAGAAAGTTTAAGTTTGATCTTTTAGTTTTTAGATACAGTTAAGATGAAGAAAAAAATCCTTGCTTCAAGTTGGATCGGGCGACAAGCCATATAACACTAGAAATAGATTTCATAAAGCCCACTTTGGTTCAATTTGGAAAACCTTTATTGAAGTCCCGGTTCATAGAAACCAAACCAAAATTACACCAGATAACGGCTAAGGATTCTTTTATTTGTTGCGAAAACACATAAAAAAGGAAAACTCGTAAACATATATTCCACTCACCAACTTGACTAAGCAGAGACCACCAACGTGGGAGCTGAAATAGGTAAGTCAAAATCCACACATATTCTTACTATTGGCTCTTTAGAGTCTCCGACATCTTTATCAAGCACACTTACGACATACTTGAAGTCACCCTTCACAGATTTAAAAGGAAAAAAAAAAACGTCAGAGAGGCCAAAAGGAGTTGTAAAAATGTGAGGATTATGATTGTTTTCGGTTATAGAAAACAGAATGAAACCAAAAATGGAACCTCAGGCTAGTGTAAATGAAACCAACATGTTCCTAGGGTTCTCCCTAACTTATGCCATTTCAATCAATAGTTAGTGTATTTCTTTAAGTTAATTACCTCGAGTATATCCAGAGGAACTTCGGGAAGAGGTAACACAAAGCTGGTGCCTGCTTCAATAGCGAATGCATCACGTCTTAGAAGGTCAGTAATGTTCTCAGATCTAGCGTGCACCTCTACGGATCCAGAGTCGATGCTTTTGCCTGGATATATCAAATATCTTATCCAAATCAAAATTTGTTTTAAAAATTAGAGAAAAAGAAAAAGAGAGTTGAAACTTGGGATGATCATGAAAAAAAAAAGAAGGGTACACATACTTGCAAAACCGAGTACCGTAATGCTTAGCTCGAAGTCATTAGGCCCGATCGGGTTCGGAGATATCTCCACATCAGTGACGTTACCAAAATCGTATCCACTTGCTACAACAGTCGCATAGATTCATTGTGGAAGTTATGAGTCAAACTATAGAGTCAAAAAACTTGGATCTATACATCTTTCTTACAAAAATAAATCCAAAAATTGAATTGATGTGTCAAACAATAGGATTAGGTGTTTTTACATGTAACAAGCAAAAAAAAAAAAAATGGTCAAAGTTAAGGGTTGAGTCTCAGATATACTGCGTCTCTCTACTGTATAAACGTTTTAATTAAGTGGAAAATAAAAATCCGATTTCGTTTAGTTATGAGCTCCGGTCTAAGATTTATCCGTTTATAACAAGAACAAAAAACAGAGACAGGAGCAGTTAAACCACAATATATGTGTGTCTACAGATATATGATTTACTAACACACGTACAAGAAACATACCGAGAAATTAAGAATAGCAAATTGATACGTACCGTTGCAGTACTCGAAACTGACGGCGCGTAATGCAGGTAAGAAGAAGAGTGATCCAATGAGAAGAAGCAGAGGCTGGACGTGAGATATCGCCATGAATCAGATCGTTGATCTTCAGACGAAGAAAGAGATTTTTCTGTTTGTGATATGCCTCCTACCTTCCATGCCTATGATTTTATAATCTATAAAGTATAATGTTGCTAAACTAGTGGACCGGATCATAAGTGATAGGTATCTCTGTATATATTAATAATAATTGATCTACCACGTTATACACGATAACGTAAATGTCATTGGTATCGTCACCTACTTCATTCACAAGCACGTGAATTCATCTCGAGGAAATTGAAGATTTAGCTATTCACCGAATCTGTCTCAAAAATGGAGTTGCTTGGCAGGAGGATATGATTTATTATTATTGTTTATCTTCTTCCTTTTTTGAAGTAAGGAAAATGATTTAAGCTCTTGAAAAAACAAACAACTAAAATACAAAAGGCAGTATAAAAAAGTATTTTACCCCAGAAAAAAAAAACAGACTTTGACGCTTTAGCTTAATGATATTAATTTTTTTTATTTTTTTATTTATTTTACCGATTTAGCTTTTAATTGTACCGATTATTTGTCGTCCCGGTTCATACAAACCAAACCAAAACCTCAAGGTACTCATAAATAAAGAAGAGGCTGGACGTGAGATATCGCCATGGATCAAAGATATGAAACTAAATATTTTTCAGTTTTGTTTGACAAACAAGTATGTAATACCTGCATGTTATGTTATACCACTTTCTTTTACGTATAGTCACGTCACGTGGATTCATCTAAAAAATCGAGACTTGTTTAGCAGGGATCGTGTGGTTCCATTTCCATGAGTTGGAGATCGTAAGCTAATTTTTTTATCAAGCTTTTATATTTCTTTATATAGATTGCCAGATTCTACAAAGTCCGTAGAGATGAAGTGGGCCTATAGGGACCTGAATTGGGCTCTCTACTTTGGGCCTACTGGCTTAAAACGTATAATAGAATAAAAAAAAGTAAAAAAACAAAACTATTTGCACCAGCCGGGAATCGAACCCGGGTCTGTACCGTGGCAGGGTACTATTCTACCACTAGACCACTGGTGCTATTTGTGACAATGAAGCTTGATAAAATATTAATTTAAAATCGAGAAAAATCTTCGGCTTTATTTTATCTACTATCCCCGCTCTCTGGTGCTATCGTTCCTTGAAGCTTTATTAATCTCGAGCCTATATGTTGTAAATTAGCATTCTATTATTATTTCAAAAATTATATCTTATAATCATTTTATACGAAGTGAGAAAAAAAAAAAAAGAAGGGTGTGGAAGATAGCGTAATGCGGATACAGATACAGATACAGATACAGCGCCCAGGAGTCACGCAACCTAACAGGTGACGTCATCACAGTTCTCTGTACTACTACCCTCATGGGCCCATTCTCTAATAGCACAATATTTTAATATGAATAGCCTTTCGAGATAAGATTATAAGTATAAGAAATATACCATCTTATAAAAAAGGATAGCAAATAATAATCACATGACTAAAAAATAATACCACATTCTTAACTTTTATAAGAAAGATAAATAAATTCATGGCAGTTCGAAGAACATTGTTAAACTATTAAGGAATCAGAGTAGTTATTATGCGCAAATAACTTATAAACTTTTTTTTTTTTTAAACATAATCAACCACAAATGCTCAATCATGCATTTTTGTAGTTATTTTATATTTGCTTTATGGTATTGTTTGTAGTTTTCTTTCCATGGTTGATCATCTTAATTCTGTTCTAAAGTTAAAAAAAAAAGGAACAGAAACGATAAAATCAGTTAGCTTTTCACATAGGTACTAAGTTGGATTTGATGGAACATAACATATTATAGTCGTCAACATGTGGTGTGAATTTGTCATTTTTGTATGATATGACCATTTCTTTAATCTAATTTGGTTTACGAGCTATAATCATATATATATGCATATCGGTTCAATTTAAAAGAAAATAAAAAGCATCGAATGACTGATGTGATTTTTACTTTCAGAAGTGAGTTGGATTAATTTTTTCCATGTGCCAAAATATGGTATTGGTACCATGAAATATGGTTTCTATTTTCATAATTCTACTTTTCTATATTTTTTGTTAAATTCTGCTGTAGCTCATGTAATTACTAGTTTATAATATTACATCATCATTTTTTACGGTTACAGATTTTTTTTCTGTAGATGTTACAATTAGCCCAATGACTAATAAATACTAATACATTAATGGGAGAACTAATAACAATTTTATTGGAGCGCGTGGGATATATACTCGCGAGTGGATGGGAAATGAGTAGATACTACTTTCTGAGGAAGTACGGAGTTTTGTGAAGAACGAGAAACGCCGTTACATCAACTGACGGCAAACTCGGTGGATTCTCGCTAAGCAAAAGATTTGTGCAGAGAAAATCAAACGTAATAATGTTTTTTTTTTTTAGTGAAAATTCTAAACGACGTTAGCATGACGACGTCACCTGAGAATCCCAATGGACATTTATCAGAACTTGAGTACTTTGCAGTTGTAGTAAGTTACTTTAATTAATTACTCCTACTAAATTTTGTTTCGATTTATTTTTGCCGTTAGGAGTTCGACTCCTTCATCTACCATTGTGGGATAAAATGAGCCAGTGGGTCAGGCCAAAAGATTATTATTATTTTCTTGTCCAAAAGATTATCTAACGTAAATTTTCAATAGTTCTTGTGGTTGGGATGTTATTTAATTATGACCAACCAATCCATTAATATTGTGTACATTATTAAGTTCTAACTTTTGGAACTTTCATTATCAAAGAGGTTAAGATTGTCCATACATTACTAGGAAGTGAATAATTTAATTATTATGATATACAGTGCTAAATCCAACTCAGTCAAACATCCTCCGTATGTACGTACAGAGAGATTACTGAAAAATTGTGGAGTTTATCAAGATTTTTTTTTTTGTATTCTGTAGAATTTTGATATATATATTTTATTTTCAGCGAAACAAATTATGAGAAAAGAACGATTGCTTGGAAATCTTCATATGTGGGTAAACCCGTGATGTAATGTAAAAGAAGAAGAGAAGAACTAATAATTACGTGCACTTTAATTTACTGTAATACTTTATCGGAGTGCTTTGATTCTTTTTCAATTTAGTGGTCCATATTAGCCAAAAGAGGAAATACTTTATGTATAAATGTAATTAAACTTGCCTCATGTTCGAACACACATTTTCAAATGATTTACGTCGCATTATTTCCCATGCAAACGAAAAATCCTCTAATGATTATTTCAAACACGATTATTACAGTACAGTCGAATTTACTTTTCCGTTTTTTAATCATTTTCTGGCAGATCTTAGAATATAGTTTTTGCAAAGTTATTCGCTATACGGTAATAAATAAGTTAAACACACGTATATATATATTCCGTTGAACGACAAAACCATACTCAGATATTGCTATCGTAATACTTGATATATTTAGGATAGTATGTATCTCCTCAAATACGGACAATATAAGTCAAACTGAAGTATGTGAAATGTGAAATACGGATTATGCTAACAAGCCACACACAATTTTCCCAACATAAGAAAACCTTTATTTTTCACTGCAAATGCATGCCCAACATAAAATGTAATCTGTTTACCGTGAGAAAATATTACTGTTCTCTAGTCTTTATTCTTTAACAATACAAAAAATAATTGAAATGCACAAATGTATTCTCGTTAATCTTGCGGGTCATACCATCCACGCGTACTGTAGCGATTAGTATGATTAAAAATTTAAGAGCAAAAAGGTACTTATTCGAGCGAAAGAAAAGTAGAAAAACGACAAAAAGAAGACTTAAAAGTAGTAGAAATGTCAGTAAGTATGTGAAAGACTGAGACACAGAACAGTTTGTACAAAGAAGCTCTGTTCGACTGTCACCGGTTACAGCCGGTCACCTTCTCCCGATTTCCCATAGAGCCTCTCCCACCAAACCCGGGACTTTTCACTTTTCAGTTCATAACTTTAAATCATTTTCTACAAAATCTCCAAATTACATTAGCTCAGCCAATTTGCAACAATTTCCAAACCCCAAAAATCGTTGAGTGTACATCGCTTGCTTCGATACCCGTTTTTTTTTTAAAAAAAAATCAAGAATGATATAGATGCAGCGAAATATTTGTAATTTTTAACTATGTTTAAGGTTTACAATTTTACATTTTGATTAGTTGATGCATAGTCGTACAGAATAAACGAAAATAAATTACATAAACTACTATTTCACGGAATCATGTAAATAACTAGTAGAATTATACAGAATCATGAAACTTTTTCATCATTCTATGGATTTACCTATGAGCGCATTAACTAGCTAGTAACAAACACCAAAAAGATGATCCTTGACCAAAATTGTAATGCTCAATAAATTCTTCCGCAATAGACATTACAGGTCTATAAACCATAGATATTTTAGATATTTTAGTTTTCAAACTAAATAATAAGTATGAAAATATGATGATATAGATATACATACATACTTGATCGTGCTTCAAAAGCAAAGCAAAAGAAGCCTCTTTCTCTCTCTCTCTTAACCTCTCGTTTCACCGTCACACCATTATCTCTTACACTGTTACTCTCTCTGTCTCTCTCTCTCTCTCTCTCCCCTTCTGCATCTTGACATCATCCTTTTCCATGGCCGATGCATACGAGCCTTACCATGTTCTTCAACAAAGCCGGAGAGATAAGCTCCGGATTCCTTCTCTCGATTCCCACTTTCACTTTCACCACCCTCCTCCTTCTTCTTCCGGCGGTGGTGGCGGCGTGTTTTCTCCTCTCGCCGACTCTGATTTCCTCGCTGCCGGTGGATTTCACTCGAACAACAATAGCAATCACATATCCAACCCTAGCTACAGTAATTTCATGGGATTTCTCGGTGGCCCATCCTCCTCCTCATCCACTGCAGTCGCCGTCGCCGGAGATCATTCATTTAACGCTGGACTATCTTCCGGAGACGTTCTCGTCTTCAAACCCGAGCCTTTGTCCCTGTCTTTGTCCTCTCACCCTAGACTCGCTTACGATCTAGCTGTTCCCAGCGTTGTTAACTCCGGATTCTGCAGATCCGCGGCTGAAGCCGCCGCCGCAGCTGTCACCGTCGCGTCGAGAAGCTCTGGTCCTCTTGGACCGTTTACTGGCTACGCATCGATTCTCAAAGGATCGAGGTTCTTGAAACCAGCACAGATGCTTCTTGATGAGTTTTGTAATGTGGGTCGTGGGATTTACACCGACAAAGTCATCGACGACGACGATTCGTCTTTGCTTTTTGATCCGACGATTGAGAATTTCTGTGGCGTTTCTGACGCCGGCGGAGGAGAAAATGGCAAGAAAAAATCAAAACTAATCTCCATGCTCGACGAGGTATAATTACTGATGCAATTTCTAAATTCTTTAATAGTCATATAATTCTTTTAGAATTTTAATAAATAGTCTTATGCTTTCTTATGTGTATTATTGTGTTAAATGTTCACAGTTTTTGGTCGGTGTCCTTTGAAATTGGAGACAAAATGTGATAAATGATAGTATGTCTCTTAAAAAGATCTTCCTTGGAAAATGAAACTCCTTCAAAGCCATTTTAAAAGTATATCGTTTTCAATATTTTATTTCATTCATTTTAAGAGGATGTGTTATTTTTAATTAAACGTTCCCTGCGTTTTGCATGAATAGAAGATGTTATTGAGTCCACATTAACACATGATATTATAATAGAGGGGCTTGCCCTCCTCTTCATTGTATATATTTTTAATAGAATTTTTAAGGTTATACTACTTTAATGATAATATTATCTTGGAGAAGTATATAGAGCTTTCCTTGGCTCTTGATCTAAATATGTGAATTGGATTCTTCAAATCTTCAGGATATAAACTCAAAAAGATAAAAAGAGAATTTCTTCTTTATGAAAGGGGAATATATGCACGAGATTTTATATTTGATCTTAAAGCTAGGGACTTAAAGATTTTAATTAGTTTATTCCGAGGTATATAACATACTTTTTTATATTAGGAACTGACTTATCAGCCGTTCATACTTGTTATTACACATTTTATTTATATACTTGGTTCGAATCTAAAAACATTTCCATGTGGCGTTTTTTGAAGGTTTACAAGAGGTATAAGCAATACTATGAGCAGCTCCAAGCTGTGATGGGCTCATTCGAATGTGTTGCGGGTCTCGGGCACGCAGCTCCTTACGCAAGTTTAGCCTTAAAGGCACTGTCTAAGCATTTCAAATGTTTGAAGAATGCTATAACGGACCAGCTTCAATTTAGCACAAATAACAAGATACAACAGCAACAACAATGTGGTCATGTGATGAACTCTGAGAATAAGACCGATTCTTTGAGATTCGGAGGAAGTGATAGTAGTAGAGGAGGTTTGTGTTCTGCAGGTCAAAGACATGGATTTCCTGATCACCATGCTCCTGTCTGGAGACCGCACCGTGGCCTACCCGAACGTGCTGTTACCGTTCTGAGGGCTTGGCTCTTCGATCATTTCTTGCATCCGTAAGTTATCTTTTTTTAGCCATATATATGCTTTTGGAAGTAAGATGATTTGAGTTTAACTTATACTACGAGTTAACCATGTCAATTCGATCACACCATCAATCAATTTCAGTGAAGTTACACTTGTAACTTGACATAAGTAAAGTCCAATATCCGTATAACTATATGTCTATGTATTCACGTGTCAGGAAGTCATGAACCACATTATTTTTATAGGCTAGTGAACAAATAGCTATAGATGCAAAAGCATGTATATATATGTATGTATAGAAGTGTATTATAATTTGGAAGTATGTTTTAGATGGGACATGTCGACTCCTTGTTTGTTTCTCAAAGTTGGATATGTCGTTTTATATGTGTAATTATGTGTGTGTATATGTAAGAATATATTTTGTGAAATATTAAATTATAGTTGTTTGTGTCTTTTGTTGCAGTTATCCAACTGATACAGACAAGCTCATGTTGGCTAAACAGACAGGTCTCTCCAGAAATCAGGTTTTCACTTCTGATCTCTTCAGCTTTGTTTTTCTTTGTTGTTTTTTTTTTTGGTTTACAATTTAAGATATTCCTTGCTATATACGAAATGAAATTCTGTTGTCGGTAATTACACATTATATTCTTTTTTTTTTGAACAAACAATCTTGAAACTTTCAACACAACTTTCTTTTGGCGAAAAAAGAAAAAGAAAAATATAATAAATAATTAATTCTTCAAATTTGAACAAATCAATTGTTTAGTGTATTCAGTTTATAGGAGGGGATTTAATTTCGTATTTTAGTTGTGGAGGGTAATGCAATTTAGTATGGTTAACCTAATCTCTAGGTTTTTTTGCTCACGAAATTAACTTCTTAGGGTTATTGATAATGATTATTTGTTCTCCGGGAGTAATGTATTGTTGGTGGATTGTTAGTAACTTTACTGTTTTCAGGTATCGAATTGGTTTATAAACGCACGAGTTAGGGTTTGGAAACCAATGGTGGAAGAGATTCACATGCTGGAGACTAGACAATCGCAGAGATCATCTTCTTCTTCTTGGAGAGACGAACGTAGCACCACCACCATCTTCCCCGATAACAACAACAACAACAACAACCCATCTTCCTCCACGGCGCAACAGAGGGCTAACAACAACTCATCTCCCGCTAGACGAGCTCGAGACGACGACGTTCATGGCACCACCACCAACAACAGCAATAACAATAGCATTCTTAACGCTGGAAACGGCGGGAGCGGTGCGGTTAGCTTCCCGTACGGTATTGGAGGAGTGACGTTGACGTTAGGGCTTCATAATCAGATTGGGTTGCCGGAGCCTTTTCCGATGACAACTGCTCAGAGGTTTGGACTTGAGGGTGACAGTAGTGGTGGCGGTGGAGGAGGAGGGGAGTCCTACGGTGGTGGTGGCGGTGGCTATGAAGGGCAAAATCGTCAGTTTGGGAGAGATTTTATTGGAGGTAGTAATCATCAGTTTCTACATGATTTTGTAGGATGAGATTGTTTGTGGGAAGGAGAAAATATGTTTGACGTTGTTCTATGAGATATTGGAATTGTAATGCAAATGATGTGTATATTAGCATGTTTTTCAATTTTTTTTGTTTGTTTCCTTTTGAAAATGGAATCTATCTTAGGAATGAAATTGAAAAGAAACTGAATGTTAATCATTGTCCATGCTAGACAATTTCGTATCAAACCTAGTATTTTGGTGTTGGTTGTTTTCTACGATGATGAGCATCTACTTTTCCAACGTTAAGAGTCTGATGTACTGAGTAGCTCAACTATTAGTTAAGAAACCCTAAAACTTTTCAGAGTAATTGACCTATCTGTTTTGATTTTTGGGTAATTGAAAATTTTACTAAAAACAAAACAAATTTTAAACCGGCTTCAATAACAATTCCAAATAGATCGGTTTAAGGTTCTCTATTCGGTTTGTATCCCTTCCAATAATGGTACAAACAGACTTGGCTTTTGAAGAGCCCATGAGAGCATAAGATGAAAAAAATGTGCTTTTGTTGCTTCAAATAACTTTGCAATTGCTTTTGGTAAACAATGACCAAAGAGATATAACCTTTCCCTCTCGTTGGAAAACAAAAGAAATTCGTCTTTCGTTTCAACAATTATTCTCCTTACCATTTCTCACCCTTTTTGTTTATTTTCTTATATAAAATTATAAACCATCCATTCAATTCATGAATGATGTGTCTAGCATTTTTTTTTTTTTTTGATATACTGTTTTTTTATGTTGTTTACTCATAAAGAACTATTTATCGAATTTACGTCACACCATAAAAGGAAGATTATGGTAAATATTACGGCTCAAAGTGTTCATCATGATTTCATCGTTGCAAATTTGACCGTTTACTGAAGCAAACATTGCACGAGAGAACTTTTACATATAAAAAAAGGGGAAACATTGCACGAGGACTACTCGAAAATGGAATCAACTGAACTAGATGTTTTGAACTTTGATTAGATTTCTACTTAATAAGAAGATGTAAACATTAGCTTAGTTAACTGTCTTTTCAATCATATGAAATTCAATAATTGAGAAGAGAATCGGTTCATGTGATGAGCCTAGAGACGAAACTTAAAGCAGTCAAAGAAAATTTTAAAGACTATCTGTATATTAAAAAGCAAAAGAAAAAAAAATGCAAGTTGCCATCATTGGCTCGTAAAGAACAAAGAATCAATTGATTTGATCTCTCACAATCTTCTCCTTTATGTGGATGCGAAAAAACACTCTCCACACGTTTTATGTAAAAAAACTAATTAAATTTTTAAACCCAATACATATTACTATTCAATTTATTCTTGATAACTTTCAACATAATCTTGTGTATATTACATATAGAATTCTCTTCAACTATAACTTCATAAGATATTTGGATAATCATTTGAGAAAACCTTAGCTTGTTGGAGAAAAGTGTAGAAGTATACGGTAGAGATACGGAACCGGATGATTTTTCTAGACGTGGACGTAAACGTCACACCACAAAAAAGGCCTTTGATGAAAAATGAATTAAGAGAGACGCGCGAATACAGCAGGAAAAATGTAGGATTTTGTGTAAACGAATTCTCACACATTTCTCATAGAAGATGGCACAAGAACCATATAGGACCTAACGTGTGCGTTTTTAGGTCTCAATGAAAACTTATAAGAAACTTTTATAACTACCAAATAGCTTTCATGCAATTCAATTTCGTTTAAAGGATGGAGTTCATTTCAACACATAAACCCTAATTAATGCACCTTTTCGTTTTTGTAAGCAAAGCTATGTACATACATAGGCAACCTTAAACATCATTTAGACACATTAAGCGTACATATTATATTATTAATTTAATATTTGATCTTTGTATTATGCTGAACTCGAGATAAATGTAGGAATAGATAAGAAACCATGGACAAGAAAAAGGATGTTGTCATTCTGTATGAGTATTTGTTCCAGAAGCATTAAACCTTTGGAATAAGGATTATTCTTTTGCACCGTTGCTATTTATATAAGCTTCACCATCTCTCTATATATATGCTCACCGTCAACAACAACAAAAGCAAGGAACAACACGAAGAAGAAGAAAAAGATGAAGAAGAAGGTACTTGGTGATGAACGGGTAATCTGCATCCTGAGGTTTAAAACTAGGGTTGTTAAGCTAATATATATATATATGCGCATGTGTCGTTTTAATCCTCGGGATACAGATTACCTCTTCCTTACTCGAAGTACAATGAAACACCTAAGTCAAGAAAAGACTTATAGCGATAACATGTTCGGAGTAAGAAGAAGCAATCACGTTATCACATGGTTAGCTCAAAGATAATCCCAACTTTTTACATTTTACTCTTTCCCTCCTACTTTGTAACAAGAGTTCCTGAGTTGAAGGTTAGCAAACACGATATACAATTACAAATGATATATGAATTAACGACGTTATGCCTAAGTTTAATCACTTTATAATTTATAAACTCAAGAAATTGGTTAGTTTCGAGATATCAAGAGAAAAAAATTAGTAAACAGTAAACTTGCAAATTTTTTTTTTTACTTTCTAATTGCCAAAATGCAAAACTATGTTTCAGTTTGATATTTGTGTAGCTCTTAGGTAAATGATGCCAAATAAATATGGTTTGATTAGACACAAAACCATATTCACTTATCAATTGATTGGGTATATACGTACATTTTAATTAGCATTTTACTACTATGCTTTTTCATTGATGATCCACAGTTGATGATGTAGTTATTTAATTGAAGAATATATTCATCAATCATTTGGTCTAGTCACACAAGAAGTGGAATATGATTTGATAGATAATCCTCCATATGTAGTCTGATTTTATGCCAGTAATATTATTATTTGCTCCTATCCTAATGTTACCATTTCACAACACTAGATTCCAAAGTTTTAATTACTAGAACCGACTAATGGTCTAATACGATCTCTCGCTTTACATCTTGCAAATTCTGAACTATCATCGACTTCTAATTTAGAATCTTATATCAACTATTGAAAATATACGTGAATGCGTAAATAATCTCTATCCATGTAATTACCGCATTTTATCAAATATCAAAGGGTTTTGGCTGCCGGTTAGAGTGACAAACCGATATTTTGGTTTTGGATATGGAAAACTTAAAACCATTTTTATCAAACTAGACTAAAACTTTAAATCAGATTTTCAATTAGTAACGACGATATCAGTGCTGGTTATCCACATTTAATATTTATAGTAGAGGCATAGAAAAAATTGGTTACGTAGTTGAACCGGGTAAGCATCGGATCACATAAAATGTGGTATTCGGATAAGGAAAACCAGTCTAAAGGGCGTAAATGTCATTTGACTAAAAGAGGAGACGCGTGGCGTAACAATTAATTTAATGTTCTTTCTATTTTCCATATCGATATAATACGACCCCTGCACGAAACCGGGTTTTTGTTCATCTTCCCAGTTTTCTCTAGATATTCTCTCGCGATTTCTCTTCGACGAGCCTTGATCTGAATCACAATCGGTCAATTCTGTGAGGATAGTACTTTTGTTTAGGGTTGAATTCTAGGGATTCTGGGAATTGGAGAGCTGAGTTTGTGATCGGAGATTTTTGGAGGTCATGGATTGGGGAAATGTGACGGTTGAGGATCTCGTCGATGCTCTCCGAGAAGTTGACTGGTCGTCTCCGCCGCGTCCGCTCTCAGAGTTCTTCTCTAGGTTCACCGTTCCTAAATCCTTCGCGAAATGGGATAGCCGCCTCAAGTGCAATCTCTACTAGTACGATCGCTCTCTCTCTACTTGTCTCTCTCATTCGGTAGCTAGGTCTCTGGTTTAGCATATTTGATTGTTCAATTGTTCAATTTAGTGGCTGGAACGAGTCATGGTTTCACAATATTTATTCGGATCTGCTGGTGCGATCAATCTCTTAACAATTCGATGAGAATTTTACACATCGTAGTGCATCATAAGAGAGTAGTAGTAGTTTCGGATAATATTGACCTGTGAATGATGATGTATTTTTGCAGCTACCGAACAAACTATTTCATCATGATCATCGTCATACTTGGTAAGTGATGTTGATAAAGTGGCAAGTCACATAGTATCTGTGTTTTGACATTACTACTTAATAAAATATCAAATTTTACCTCTCAGGATTGGGATTTCTTACGAGGCCTCTCGCGATTCTCTCTGCCCTTTTGACAGCACTAAGTGTGGCATTTCTAAATGACAGGTTTCTCTCTTCTTCCTCCTATTGTTACCAATCTCACACCTTTCAACTGCTGGATATGCTTGAATTGGGATCCTTATCGGAATCAATCCGTAATGTGGATTCTTATCTACAGCTTTGCAGGTTCCTTTAGTGAGAAGGCGACACGAACCATCAGAAGATTCTCTCCACAGTTAGCTGCTAAAATGAGACCCCCATTGACGTACGTTTCTTGCTTACCCTTCCCCGTTATCACGTTTCATGCTCTTTGTTACTTGTTAACCATCTATATTATGTGTGTTTTATAGTCCTGTCACTCGTGGACGCCCGTCAGCGAAGAGAGCAATCCATATCTGTGGTCAACCTCGTTGGGTCTTTGTCTTGATATTCTCGCTTGGTATGTGGGCTGTATCCCTTTTTCATTTTTAAGAGAACCTTAATGAGATATATTCTGAAACCATTTGGAATTTTTCTTCTTCTTGTTTCACAGTGAGTTTTGCCCTTTGGTATATTTCCTGTGGTTTGTTCACAGTCTCTTTGGCGCTACTCATTGGGCTTCTTGGTATGCCATCTACACAAAATTGTCATAACTTACCTTCTCTCACTCTACTTCATTTGTCACAACCGTTTATAACCTTTTTGTTAATTGTGCTACAGCTACAGTTCTTCATGCAACCTTGAGAACACCGAACTTGAAGGCACGTCTTAACACATTCAGGGAGGAATTTCGAGCAGTATGGCGCAACTACAGTGAGATTTAGTGTACTGTAAGTTAAAAAAAACTCCTCTGGTTCGAACTTAAATCCATTGGTCTCAACCAATAGAGTTTATGGAACTATGTGATGCCACAGTGATCTGCCAGAATCACTTTTTTCTTGAAGAAAGTGAAACAACATATTTGTGCTTAATTGGACGGCGACTATTTATTTGAAATGTTAACCATGTTCTTGTCTCAGGAACCTAACGCGGTGAAGACCAAACTGACAGCATTTCTTCAAGATGGAACTGGTTTGCTGTTCTCTGGGGTTTTTGATCCGGATTTGTTGCTCCATGACTCGGATATTCTGTTTCTTGATCTGGGTTTTGCTTTGTGTAGCAAAGTCGTTGTTTTTCGTTGTTAAAAGAACTTGTAAAGCCAGCTTTTTTTTTCTGTTTTTGTTTTCCCAAACCCCTTTGTGATGTACTACTACTGTACAAATCCTACTTCAGAGTCTTTTAAAAGCTTGCATTGCATCTCTCTTTCTCGAAAGCACTCTCAAGTGTTTTGCAAAATAAGAAATATTCTTGTGCAAAATGTCGAGTATGTAAGTGGAAAAGTTGTAGTATTATTTTTATTTTGTAAACTGAAAACTCAGGAGGTACATGTAGCAATAATCTCAAAGGGCAACAACTCCTTTCAACGATTTATGTATCATCATGGAACATGGTGATATCAAAAGTTCAACTAAGACAAATCTCAAACAGTAATTTAAGTAAAAATATCTCCTCTAATAGTTTCACTCTTATTCTCTGAGAAAAAAAAGATATCAGTTTCACTTCTCAACAAAAGCCTTAACATCCTTGAGCCATTGAAGATACTCCCTGCTATCTTTGTTGGCAATATAATCTGCCAAAAAGTCAGTGAAGCTCGGCTTGATCCCCCTGATCTCCAAGAACCTATGGAAAGCCTTCTGCAAATTCTCATCCAAATCACTGCACAAATTCGAAAGATTCAATCACACAATCTCATATATATACAGTACATTGCAAACAGGGCACAAAGATTGAATCCAACTTACTCAAAGTCAGGTCCTTCGTAAGCAAGGCCATTGTCAGATCCTTCGGGTTGTTTGATCGATAAACTATCAATCACAATCTCATCGGGGTATGCGCTGACTCCAAACTCAAGACAGACACCGTCACCTTTCGCCACACTCACAACCATCGGAATCCGGATACTAACCGAGCTTTCTTCCTCTTCATCACCGTTTGCTTCTGCTTCTTCTTCTTCTTTTTCTTCTTCACTATCATAAGTTGCACCAGAGTCAACTTCTACTTGGATGGTTTCATCCTCAAATTTTCTCTGTAGCAACACAGTTCTTTCCCCCGGAACATCAATGATTTCAAAAGGAAACCCTTCTGGCTTATCTTCCAACTGTTTCAAAACATTTTTTAGTTTATGAGAATCAAACTCCGATTACAAAATTTCTAATGATATTGTTACTCAAATTCAGATACAACTGTTGAAAAACCAAACAATTCTGCAACCTACGAAATCTAAACTTCATGTAAATCACCAGAATACATCTGGAATTCGAGCGAAATCATGAAAAGATTCGATACAAATGTCTTATCACTGAGAGAATCAGGCAGATACATATTGAGAAGCAGAGGAGAACTTACAACGTTTTCATCAGGCGCCTCCTCGTTCACGGCGCATTCGATTTCAGATTCGAGAACGCTAACAAGGTTCTCGTCGGCGGTTGTTTTAGTGACCGCACTTTCCGTTGAAAATCTCGAGAATGAGATAAACGATCCACGGCTGAGCTGCTGGCTACCAAGAATCAGTCTCTCGGCGGAGACGGCGCTACTGCGGACGCTCAACGGAGATCTAGCCGCGCGGAATGCAAGAGTGGCCACTGTCGACGAGGCTCGACGAAGGATAGTGTTTAACGCCATTTCTCGAGATTTCTAGGGTTTTTCTCAAGTGGAAGAAATGGGGATGCCTAAGAGAAGATCGTAATGAGGGTTTTAGTGACGCAAGAGGTTTTAGCTTTTGTAGTAACTGGCTTATCTCTATTAGTTAAGGCCCAATTATTTAATGGGCTTGTAGTAACTGAATTGTCTCTATTAGTTAATGCCCAATTATTTAATGGGCCATTACAAGCCTACATGTTGCTGGCTCTGTGATATAAGAATTCGTCGAAATGCAAAATTATTGTATACATATTTTTGTCTGCTACATTCGTCAAAATAATTGTTTGACGAAAATATAAATTTTTCCTTGTAGTCAAACAAAATTCCATAAAAGGAAAAAAAGTAAGATAATGTAAGGATTAATGGTTAGGATTGGAGGTGGAATCTGTACCAAAAACAAATTGGAGAAGACGACAAAAAGGAAAAAAACACATGTTGGAGAAAAGAAAAAGAGATTAAACGTATAAACTAGAATATTTTCGAACAGGGGAATGTCTCTGTGTAGACACGTGCCAAAAGGCAAACAAGAGGAGAGAGAACAAATAGCTCGCCGGCGTCAGAATTGCGTCACTTTCCGTCACTGTTTCCACAATTTTCGTTGGCGTGAAGTTAAGGGAAACATAATTGTTCCTCCCATTAGCAGAACGTTGAGTTTATAATTTGTGGTAGATTTACTTCTTTTAGCATTCAAAGCTTTTATTAATTACCCACAAGCTTTTTCTTCCCGGTAGGGTTTATGATCTTTGAGTGATAATTTCTTGAAGAATAGTGAGAGGTATTCGAATCTGAGGATTTGGGTTTGTGAAATTTCCTGACAAGATGACGGGTTTTTGGGTTTTATGATCAATTTTGTGGAAAGTAGCTATTTTGGTGAGAAGAGAGATAGAAAGTGGAGCTCTTTTTGTTTTCATTGTTCTAGATTCTGGGTTGGTCGTGGTCAATGAAGAAGATGATTGGGGGTCCTGGAACAATGACTGGGCTGATATTAAGAATAGGGCAATGTGCTACTGCTGCTGCTTCGATCGGTGTTATGGTTTCTGCTCCCGGCTTCTCTCGTTACACTGCTTTCTGGTAACTCTCGACATTCTGCTATCTGAAAACTGTATCTGAGATAGTGAGATGGGTTTGCTCATTTCTTGCGAGTATGATTGGTGTATCTGTTTTTGTCGGAATCGATCTCTTAGGTTGTATGTGTGCTTGGATTGACCATTTCAAACTGAGTCTCAATGTATCAGTTGAAATTTTACCTGAATCTTTGACAAGTTTGTCCTGTTATGTGAAATGCAGATTGTTGTATACTTCGATTGCTGGATAATGGCTCAAAATGTTGCTACTTTTTGCTTATGTTTTCAGCTTCTTAGTTGCATCTATGGGTCTTCAAATGATTTGGAGCTTTGGACTTGCGTGTCTCGATGTTTATGCTATCAGGCGAAAAAGCGATCTACAAAGCCCCATCTTATTGAGCCTGTTCACTGTTGGTGATTGGGTACTAATTCTATCTCCCATCTCATTTTACCAAAAACAGAATTTCATTTGCACTCGCTTTGGTATCAGAAAAAGGCTGTGTTACGCATTTTTAGATGTTTCTTTTGTTATAAAGGCTGTGGTTTTTGATAGATTTCTTTTTTTGAATTCATGCAGGTCACTGCACTTCTCTCTCTTGCAGCCGCGTGTTCATCTGCAGGAGTTACGGTTTTATTCACAAAAGATACTGCATTTTGCAGGCAGACCTCTCTCTCCTGTGACAGGTTTCAGATTTCGGTCGGTCTAGCTTTCTTCAATTGGGTTTTGGCTGCTGTATCGTCTCATGCGATGTTTTGGATCTTGATATGACATCGAACAAACCCATCTCCTTAGATTATACAAAGATCCATTTCCACGAATCGTTTTGTCTCTTTTCTTTCATCTAAATTCATAACCGGAAACAGAGCAAGGGTATAGAGCAAAGGTCATTTTAAGTGAATCCTAAGACAACTGTGTCTCAGTAACCTCTTGTGATAGAATGTTAAGGATGTATTCGATCTCGTCAGCAACCTCTTTCATGGAAGGCCGGTTCTGTCTCCGCTCGTTGAGGCACGCTGATGCTAAATTCCCGAGCTGTTGCATCGTCTCCAGGTCAAGCTTGTTAGCCGTCTTCTTGAGCAGCGGATCGATGCATTCAATCAACCTCTCTTGGTCCATCATCTTGTTTATATACATCACCAGGTTCACATCTTCCTCTTCTCTGCTGAAATCTATCGCCTTTTTTGACGTAACCATCTCCAGAAGCACAACTCCGAAGCTATACACGTCGCTCTTATCGGTTAGCTGGAAGTTCCGGTAGTACTCTGGATCGAGATAACCCAGCGTACCTTGTGCGCCTGTGAAGATATGGCTCTCGTTATTAGCAGTTTCCGTCAAATCCACGAGCCTAGAGAGCCCAAAGTCTGAAACTTTGGCGTTTAACTTCTCGTCGAGCAAGATATTGCTCGACTTTACATCGCGGTGGTAAATGGGCGGCATTGCTGCGGAATGAAGATAAGCTAAGCCTTCAGCGGTTTGGTATGCGATCTGCAGTCTTCGCCGCCAAGTCAGCGGTTTCCAGTTGCGGTCTGGATTGCCATGGAGATGTTCGAACAGCGTTCCGTTGGGAATGTATTCGTAGATCAAGAGAGGCAACTCGAGATCGACGCAGCAGCCAAGAAGCCTAACTAAGCTTCTGTGGTTGACTTGGCAGAGGATCCTAACTTCGTTTAGGATCTGATCAGTGCCTTTGGTGTTGTTAAGCTTTGCTCGTTTGATCGCGGTTATGGTTCCGTCGTCAAGAACGGCTTTGAAGACTTCACCGAAACCTCCGGTGCCTATGAGATTGTCTTTTGAGAAGTTGTTGGTTGCCTTTGTGATTTCTCTGCCGGTGAAGATTCTTGATGATTTTCCCGTGGATTTTGCGCTGAGCATCTCTTCTCGCTCCTTAACGATGTTCTTATGGATCTCTTTTTTAACATTTTTGTGGCTATGCTTGTTTGCAAGAACCGCTACCGCAATCGCGAATGTAACTCCCACAACCGCAACCGCCGCACCTTCAAATTTTTGTTTTTTTTTCTTTGGGTTTAGTTCAGTGTAAAACAATTGGTTTCTGTTTATGTTGCTAAACAAATTAAGACTCGGTTTAAATGTTGATCCTTTTTATACCTGCGAAAACAACGGTCTTCTTCTTTTTCTTGCAGTGTTTCCCATGGCGACATTTACCACCTAAAACAGGGTATTTATGTCAAGAACTAATCAAACACAGTTACATAAGATTCAAGAGATTTTGATTCAGTGGTTCACTTACATATTGCGTTAACCGGATCCCATTCCAAACCCTTCTTGCAGAAGCAACGTTTTAAGCCGAGACTCGTCGGGTCAGGCAAACACTTTGATTTGCCCAGCAAGAGGCTACAGTCTACATCCGTTTTGCAGACCGGTTCCTTAGGCAATGCCCATTGCAGCTCTAGCCCCGGGTCGGGCCATTTTTTTCCGGTAGGCGGAATCTCTTTGTTTGGATTCAACCCCACAAAGCTCTGGTACGCGAGACATCCTCCACCGTTGATCCTGATCGTGTAAGCCGTTTGTGAGCCGTCGGTTCTGAAGGTGCAACAAAAGGGAGCCTTGGAACAAGCTGATGCGTTGTTCTTGATGTAGCTGTGGCATAAGCTGGTCCCGGTACAATCTATTGGCGCCTGCAGACCCCAAAATCTCTTGGTCAGGCCTGAAAACCGGGTTTCAGCACATTTTAACCGAATCATCTAGTTTCTCTTTTAAGCTTAAAGAGTAGGATCAGACATTTGAATTACACTGAATTAACGAATTAACTCGAATACCAAAAATAACCAAATCAGTCCGAACTGAATAATGTAAGCGCCACTCTTAATAAAACAGGTTAATTCAAAAACCGGTCCAGACCAGTTAAACATTTAAAATCAGAAATAAAAGATAAATGTTTCACCTGTAGCATAGCTTCAGGGCAACTAAGCAGTAAGATAGTGTTACTGCTAGTGATGCTGAAAGGGAGATGTGGGTCGAGCTCGAGGCCCGCTTTAGAGAAATCAGCCGAGAGACAAGATCCAGAGCTAACAAAACCGGGAGGCCGGAGAACGATCCGTTGGGTCACCGGGTTAATGGACGTGATGATATACGATGATCCATGAAGAGCGCCAAAATAGAGCTTACCGGCGACACAATTTATCTTGTAGGCTTGATCGCCGCAATTCGGAGCCGTGCTTAGCGGGTAAGGTATAGCCATGGGTCCACAATTCGGACACCGTGGTGGTCCGGCCATGGGATGGTTTGTCTTAGCATGGCGGGCATAAGAATGGTCAGCGCATGCTAGCCATACGGTCAAGAGAGTCGGTATCAGTACGGCGTATGATCGCTTCTTCTCCATCTTGGTAAGTTGATTAGAGTGTGGAGAATTAATCATCAAAAGATGTGAAGAAAGGTTTAGGTTATGTACTAATGTAAGGTCATTGTTAACAATGTTGTTATTGTGGTTATGCAATTGTTACGTATTTCTTAGTAATAAAGTTGAAAAAGCAGTTCCCGAGTTGTTGTAAAACGAGAACAAAAAATATGAGGATTGATTTGGGTTTGCTCAAAATCATGTTTGTATTTTCTAAGGAAGATTGTGCAGATTCAGTGTCTGTCATGATCATCCCAACATTTTTCATGTTTCCTAAGTTTTGTATACTATTCGACACAAATATACTTATGATTCTTCTCTTTATATATAGGTATTGATTGTTCAAAAACAAAAGGAATAAACAGCATACTGTATATTTTAGTGTTCATCCGGATTGATTTAGTGTTCTTAATTCGAATTCCAACGAAAAATCTCTATTTTTTTTTTTGGATCTTGGCTCTATGAGTTATCATATTAATCATTTACGTACTTCTTTGAACCACTTTATCTTTCAAGCTCAAAGTGTTAACAACATACCATTTCCTTAAATTGTATTGACGGAATCTTTTATAAGTATGTCTTCCTCGTAATCCTATGTGGATCGATCTTCTATAAATCTACTGTGTGTGTATGTAGAGAAATAAGGAAAGATGCAAGATCCAAAGCTTTGCACATGCAAAGACTTTACTTTTTTCACGTATTTTGTTTTTGTTATTTTCTGATTAAAACTTTAACATGATCGTGTCCGGTTTCATTACGGAGTTATGTATCCAAGTTTGAGATACCGTTCCCATTTCCCACATAACTGGAAGCCACTCGGATCAACAGCCTTTATATGATTTACATTAGTAAAAATAAAAAGCATGACATATATGTTAAATTGTTATAATGGACATCCTTACAGTTTACCATGATTTTGAAGGATTTAATATTATCACTTGCAAATGTAATAATACCTAATAATATACAATTACCACAATCACATCACATGCAGACCATTGATATGTACATATGCATAATATATGATATATCATATTAATCACAGTCCCTAGGCAGAAACTTGGAGTCGACCCTAGTCGGAAAAAGTAGGAGACGATGTCGTTTCGAACATTCCAAAACGGTCCGATCCAAATCGCCTGAGATCCGACGGTGGAGACTCATCTAAGGAATCTTCTTGAAGTCGCATATAATAACCGGCGGTAGTAGGAGAGTGATGATCGCTGAACAAAACCAACGATAACCTTCTTTCTCTTCTATACATAACAATGACTTTGTACAGAAATGGAATCAAGCCTTCCATTTATTTTATACAAAAACAAATTCTATAAACCTTTTTTTTTTCTCGCAATCTGCAAAAGAATTTTTTCGTTTAGAACTTTTGATGGTTTTGTGACTAATGTGAAGGGAATGTTTATAATTATAAGAGAGAAAAGAGTTAAGAGAGGCTTTAGATAATGTTGACGTGACGTGATGTGTTAATCGTGACGGTAAATTATGTTGTTAGAGAGGCTTAGAGGATATGTTTGCACTTTGCACTGAGGGGAAACAAAAAAGAAAAGAAATTTATGAGATCGAAAGCAAAGATGTGAAAGGAAAGTCTTAACTTCCATGAAGCAAACTTTGAGGTTGAACTTCGCAAGCAATCTCTTAAGCTTCACAAAAGAGTTAGACGCAAAAGTGCAAAGTAAAAATATTCGGTAAATAAACCTCAAAGCACAGAAATAGATATCCTTATTTGCAAATATTTGGCGTGTAATCACATGGGCTGATTCGAGGGCCCAATATGTAGAATTTGATTGTTTGAGCCTCATATGAAAAAACCCGATTCGTTGCTCTTCTTCCTCATCGCGCTCACACTCCTCCTTCGATCTCCATCATCTGGTTCTGTGTAGAGAATTGGAATGAGTTCGACGATCTCTGGGTTGGGGGAAGATGAAATTACTTCGTTTTTCGAATCGTCTCCACCTCTCAAGAACATGGAAGAGATAGTCGAGAAGATTAATGGGTTCATGGAGCTAAATTCTTCGTTGCAAGGCGAGATCAAAATCATTATATATATAAAATGTGACATTTCGATTTGTATATTTTGTTGCTTCCATGTATGAACTGATTTAGATGATTTCCAATTTTCAGGAGGGAGGAGGATTGTATGTGTGACTTCAGGAGGAACCACAGTTCCATTGGAGCAACGATGCGTAAGATATATCGATAATTTCAGCTCAGGAAACAGAGGTGCTGCATCTACTGAGTAAGTTTAGTTTTTTTTCTTTTCAATTAATCTTACATAACTTGCAAATCCTGTTCTGTGATCATTCTTGGTCTAAATCTGTTTGATTTGGTGCAAAGGAACTTCGTGAAAGCTGGATATGCTGTGATATTTCTGTATAGGAGGTACATTAATTCCGTTCTGTGTTTCTGAATTGTGTGTAGTTGAAAAGAAAAAAAGTGAACTTTTTTGTTGATGTGTTAAAGATTGATGCTTTATATTGGCTTTATATTGGTTGTATGTGATCTTCAGGGGAACTTGCCAGCCATATTGCCGGTCTCTTCCGGATGATCCATTCCTTGAATGTTTTGAGTTTCCAGATAAGACAAACATTCAAGGTTTTTTTTTATATATATTAGAACTTCTTTCGCAATCTATATACAATAGATGGATATTTTTTCTCTTTTTTTTTGGTCCAACTGATACAATAGATGGATATTAAGTGAGTGTTTCAGTCTGGTACGGTAACAAATCATGTGTCTTTATTCATCCATTTTGTTTGTTTTCAGTTAATGCATCACATCTGGAAGCTGTGAAAATGGCTGTTATGGACCAGCAAGAAGTATGTACTTTGTTTCTCTCTACTGCTTTTGTTTTTATCTTGCTTTTTGTTTGTGTTATCAACCTTTTCAATTAAACATCGCAGGCCGTTGCAGAAGCTCGCTTAATAAAGCTCCCGTTCTCAACCATATATGAGTATCTTCAGGTTCTTGAATCTTACACATGCTGTTTTAGCTATGTTTGTTTTGATCCGTATAATTGACAGCACAAGAATCCTCCGTTAGGCAATATAAAATTTTGTGTTTAGCGGAGCTACAGCTGAAATCAATCTCTCTCTTGTGAATGTTTGTGGGTTACAGATGCTGCGGTTGATTGCAACGGCACTGAAAGATGTCGGTCCGTGTTCAATGTTTTATCTTGCTGCTGCTGTGTCTGACTTTTATGTGCCATGGAAGAGCATGGTAAGAGTCTCATCATGTCCCTTATCACCCTGGCTACACAATTCTCTTGTCTGAATAAATATTTGGTGAAACAACCAGACAGAGCACAAAATAGAATCAGGATCCGGTCCTTTGGACATAAGACTAGCTCAAGTCCCTAAAATGCTTTCAATCTTGAGAACAAATTGGGCTCCAGAGGCTTTCTGCATATCATTCAAGGTCAAATCTCTCTCTCTTTCTCTTTACATATCATTTCTCCAAAATTCAATTAACTCATAAAGCAATTTTGAATCCAGCTTGAGACAGACTCAAAGATTCTGATAGAGAAAGCTACAAAGGCTCTACGAAAGTACAAAGTGCACGCGGTTGTAGCCAATGAGCTATCAACACGCAAGGAGGAAGTTGTGGTTGTTTCAAGCAACAGTAATGTTGTGGTTCGATGCGATCGCGAGAAGCCTGAATCTATCGTCGAAGATAATCTCATTCGTCTCATCGTGGATCGACATTCGGCATACATCAAAGAATCTCACACTTAGATTTTACAATTGCTTCCAAATCAAGAAAAAGTTTGAGTTCTTCCGACTTGTGCTTTTTGTATGTGTTCTTCCGACTTATGCTTTTTGGGATTAGGTTCTGAGCTTCGCTGCTTGATGCGGAACCCATGAATTGAGTCTTCCCTATGGTTTGGGAAAAAATGTGCTTCATCTAATGGCAATCTTGGCCATTCAGGGTCTTGTGGTTTGTTGGTGTCCCGAGTCGGAGTTACTAAGAAAACATCGTAAAACCTCAGACACATACATTTAAGCCTAATGTAGAATAGCGTGTCCTCACCGACTTGATCTGCCAATACCATCACACTTGGTGGACGAGTATTTTCCACGGGAGAGTCCATTTTCCATAAAAGAACGTCATTCAACATTCTATTAAATCCCGACTCTTTATCCCCTGCGAAACAGTATACACCAATGGAGCTAAGTGAGATTTAGCATACATACACACATATATAAGAGGAAAAGAAGTGTTTCTTTGGAATTCTCACCTCCGGGAAGAAAGTAGATTCTTGAATCCCACGTCTTGTTCCTAAGCAGATGCTGCTCACCACTCCAAGACCCTTTCTTCTCATCAACATAAGCCCAGATTGATATCTCACCCAAACAACCCCTTTCACGAAGAGCTTCCTCGATTCTGCCATAGACCTCGTCAGGATGGGAACAAAGAGGAGGGAATGGGCAATCCTCGACGTCCCAGAAGACGGCTGTCTTGTCCCCTTTGGCGGCTCTGATAGGCTCCGAGAAGTCTTCCATCTTGAAGATATCGAATTGGGAGCTGCCACCATCATCAGAATCACAACTTGATTTGGTCGGGGTCACCCCAGCAACACTAAAGTAAGGATCAGTATCAGAGTCATAATCAGAATCATAAAATGGTGGACCTTTCCTCATAGGCTTTGCTCCACCGAAAACTTGTATACATTCAAGTACTGATTCTTCAGAACCAAAGAGACTTTCTCCTTTTGCGGTGTCATCAACTAGGACGAGAAGAGTGCATTTTCTCGATTTCAAACACTCAAGAACCCTAAGCAGCTCGCTTCCTGGCTTTTGCTTTGCGATTACCAAAAACTTTACTGGATCATCACCGGCCGATCCTGCCCAGCTAATCATCTCCAGGGGTATTTTGAAATCAGGCGACATTTTAACCCCTCCGATTCCGATTCCGATTCCTTGATAGGCAAAGATTCTGGCCTCCCGCATCTCGTCACGCTCGTGATGCAGTGTGTCACCATGCCCATGGAATTGCTTATACCCAAGAAACCCAATTTCAACAAGAGCTCCTTCGATATTATCACGAATCAAATTAGGATCCGCACCATCAGGGATTGGGTACTCCTCCAAGTTCCAGAAGACGTTTGTAACATGGTCTTGACAAAAAAGGACGACAAGCCGAAATAGGTTCATTATTTTACTATGACAAATCGATCGGATGAAACCCAACAAACAATTTCGGGTAAGAGATGGAGAGAGATCTTACCGGAAATGGGGAAGTATTCGATCGTGGATTCGGCCATGGTTCGACGGAGAGAATTGCAGACTTTCTCGCTATATTAGGGTTAGATCGGCCTTTCATTATGTGTGTGTGTCTAGAGTTTAACATTTCAAAATACTATAATTTTATGCTATACAAGAAAAAGAAACGATAGTCACACTTGAATGTCATCATCAAAATTCTAAAATTTTTACAATTCCACAGTTATCAAAGAAACCCCACTAAAACAAATTATACGTACAAATTTGAAAGTCAAGTAGATTACATCTTCATTAATTAAATTTCATCGTCAAAATTATGGACATCCTTACAACACATATTTACAGTTTTACCATACTTTTGACGATTTAACAACACGTTTGTTTTACTTGCCAGTATAATAATTTTTAACAACAGATTACATAAATGATCATCTGTCCCTACGTACGTTTGGCGATGTTCCTAGTGGGAACACGAGATGGTGAGGACGTCTTCGTCGTTTCGAGTAATCCAAGACGGTCCGTCCCAAATCGCCGGAGATCCGACGCTCGAAATCTACCGGAAGAGTCGCCGGGAAGTCTCATGTAGTAACCGGAGGTAGAAGGAGAGTACTGATGATCGCTGAGCAAAGCCGACGAAAAGCTTCCTTCTCTTTTATACGTAACAACGGCTTTGTACAAAAACGGAATCAAACCTTCCATTTGATTATCTTCTAATCAAGTCCTTCAGAAATTTTGTTTATGATGGGATTTTCTTCTATGGGTTTGTGATCGATGCGAGGGCTTTGGACCTTTGGTGTATAAATAATATAAAAGGGGAGGAGGGTAGAGATAGTGACGTGGCGTGATGGGTATGTCGCCACGTATGCTTAGGCGTCACGGTAGATGATTTTTTAAGATATATAGAAGAGTAAAATAGAATAACTATAATTTTGTGAGACGAAAAAGAAATATGTGAAAGGAAAGTCTCAACTTAAAAATCAAGAAACCTGGAGCTTCTCAAGCAATCTTAAAATTACCATCTTTAGATTAATGAAAGTTTCATTATACTGTAGTTTGTTAATAAACTAATTGTCAATTAGCAATTGATAAACACACGGCCAACAATATATTCAAAGTTTTATCATAGTTTGTTATTCCTGAGTTTCGTAAGAGAATGTTCTTCTTATTGATCAAATTTCTAATTTTTCTGAAAAACATATTCTATTTTTTAAAAAGAAATTCTCGTTAGCTGGAGTTTTCTTTTTTTAGTCAAACAACATGCTAGTTATCTAAAGTATTAAACAACTAGTCTTTTTTTTGTCAACAAATGATTTAGATTAATTAAATTCGGATCAAATTACCCACCCCACTAGCCTCACAATCTTGAATGAAGTCATAGTTTGCATCATAGATCGGGAAAGTCTAATCCCATTGTCATTATTCTATATTTTATCCATTTCTTTATTCTTTAAAAGTTAAATGGTTTTCAAATATACATTTTCGTTCAAAGCAGATATAATTGCCTCTTTCACTGAAATACGGATGGCTAAACTTTCTTAGTTTTCAGGATCGTGTTAGGTGAGGAGGATAAGAACAACACACATCTTAAGAGTTAAGCCTAGTCCTTCCTTAGTTGCATATCTCGCGTGAGTTATACTCTGGGCCGTTATACATCTTAAGCCCAAATTATAGTAGAAAGTGAGCTAATTTTTATGGGCCGAAAGAACACGAGCATTTTAAGCTGATGGTACCTATAATCGTTTTTACCGGTACGAATAATCAAGAAATCGATTATAGTTTATGAGCTCGGTTTGGTACGGTTTCCATTTTTTCAAAAAGAACAATTTGTGGCTTTTTAACATGAAAATCGAAGAACTGCCAATGAAGACCAGCACAAAGATCTTTCTTATCGTCTTCTTTGTCGCTGCTGATCCAGAGGAAGATCGAAGCAAGAGGTATACTTGAACCGACGTCGTTAAAGTAGACACAAAGGACAGAACAACCTAAAAGAAGCAACTTGAGATGTTTCTTGATGGATAAGCAACGACGTCGTCAAAGCAGACACAAGACATAATTTGTTTTCTTCAATCCTTTTTTTTTGTCATTTCACAAACTAAAAGATAAATTGAAATCACACGAACATCAAAAATATTATCTTGGTTGGTTACAAAAATAAGGAAGTTGGTGGTGCCGCACAAAAAAAAAAAACAGAAACAAATTAAAAAAGAGTATTTTATTTGCTGTCATGGAAGAGGTAATTACGCAAAGGTCGTGGACTCACGAGGTTGGTTAAAATTAATTTGTTCTATACATTTATTTTTTTACACGTTTTTGTAACATGAAATCTCTATGAAGATAATCAGTTAACCAATTGGGTAGAAAGCATTTACCGCGTTTCATGTGGGACGACCTCTTCTTATTATATCCTTTGCAACTATCTCCACTCAATGAAAATAAAAATAAAAATGATAATTTCTTCAAATTTGAAGGAAAAAAATAGTATATACAGATATATAAACTCTTATCCACTGGGAAACATGTAGACTAAATGATATTATTCAACAACACCAACAAAAAAATCTACTCTCCAAATCCAAGTTATCTATAAAATCATGGTTTTCTATAGATTGCAATACGATTTATATAATTCTTCAAACTCCATTTTCAAAAGGGTAAAATTAAAGAACATCTAAATCTAATTATGAAAGAGTTTCATTAGCATTTCATGGTTAGTTATGCGTTCACCAACACTTTCTGATTCACCTTTTAACTTAGCATATCTTTTTATTGACTAGTTCATTAGCCTAATATTTTCCTTTTTCATAGTTTTGAATAAAAATTCCCTAAACTTGTAGTTATTTTCTTCCATATTTTTCTGGCTTTAATTAGCTGTTTCAACTTATTTCATTTTACGCTTTTCTCCTCAGCTACCAAAGAATTACGATCAAAATACTATAGTAATTAAAAAGTTCATTATACATAGATTTTTTTGACATGCAATACTGAATCACATAATATTAAATTTTACGGATTTTCAGTAAAAATCAATGGGTCATAAGTGCATTGATCTGTGCCCCATATGGTAATAATTTACTAATAAGTGCATTGATCTGTGTCCCATATGGTAACAATTTAGATTTAATATAGTAATACTTTTAATTACAAACAATTATTAACGTGGATTTGATATATTATTCACACAATTTTAAATAACTAATAATAAAAAAACTCACATTTGAAATGTCAAGAAATACATAGTTGAATAAATTGTAAAGATTTAAATGCTCACAGAATTTTCTCACTCGTTGATTTTTATTTATTTCTTTCTTCCGTGTTTTCTTAGCTAAAGACCGATGGCAATTAGCTAATTACCGGTATCCGGTTTAACCCGGTTCAACAAAAGCGTAGCATGTATTACGCGCAATCTCTTACAAAAACACCAATAAACCGACGCATCTTCTTCTGATTTAACCGACGTGTCTTAATTTTTTTTTGTAACTTTCAACTGTCTTTCATAACTTCCCAATTTCTTCTCCACGACTCTCTCTCTTTATCCGTCTCTCTCCATATATATACGTCACTTTCTCTCTGATCTCGTAGTACTGTTCGTAGAGTGTAAATCTGAATACCTTAAAACCGGTTTAACGAAATCGGTTTAAATGGATAATCTACTCTGCGACGAATCATGGCTCTCGGGTCCTCTAACTCCGGAGCCTTTACCAAACTTCCGTTTAAATACTTACGACGATGACGTGGCGATGACTCCGGCCATGGACGCAGCGACGGTGGATGAAGCCATTTCTACGGATTTAGAGAAAGAATTATGTTTCAGTAATCATGGAGACAAGTTTATCGAGTTTCTCGTTTCTAAGAAGTTAACCGATGCTAGGTTTCAATCGGTTCAATGGTTAATCCAGGTAACTTAATTCTTATTACACCTTTTAGGTTTTTTCCTTTGTTCTTCAGAAAAAAAAAAAATTAGTTCGCATCTTTTGAAAATCTACATATGAGATTCGAGAGAATACCTCTAAATATCATTGATACTTAACACCCATGTGGTTTTTGATTTTTTTTTCTTAATCACAATTTAACCATTGATATTAGTGTGACAATTCAGCCTATACCGGATGTGTCAAGATGCAAATATGTTTTTGTACATTTGTAGTTTTATCTGCACACTATTTTGCGTTGCAATATAATATTTAAATAGCTTCGAGTTGGTTGGTCACTAGGCCCATTTTTACAAATACATAACATATATATATGTTATTGCAAACCATTTCAATGGCAATTTACGTGTATAGTATGGTTTTTTCAAATTTTGCATGTTTTTTTATAAACGGTAAGTTTATTTTTGTGTTTGTTGTTCTATCAGACCCGGAATCGGCTAAATCTTTCATTTGAAACGATTTTTTCCGCCGCAAATTGTTTTGATCGATTCGTCTATATGACTAGCTGCAACGTAAGTATATGGTGTTTTACATTCATTAACTTTGTATACTTAAGATGATGGTTGAAAATGATGAATCTTACAAATAAATGTAGGAATGGAGTAAGTGGATGGTGGAACTAGTTGCAGTAACAGCACTATCTATCGCATCAAAATTCAGCGAGGTTACTTCCCCTTCACTTCAAGAACTTCAGATGGAAGGGCTAAATCATCTGTTTCACCACAAGACCGTTCTTGAGATGGAACTCATTCTGTTGAAAGCTCTAGACTGGCGTGTTAACTCAGTCACGAGTTACTCTTTTTCGCAACATCTGATGGCAAAAATCGGGTTGTTAGGGGAAGATATGATAATGAGTCGAATCACAGATCATTTGCTAAATGACCTATGCGGTAAGAAGACCATGATGTGTCTCTATTTTGAATATGCTGCTTGTCGCGGAAGAAAGCACTGTAGAATTGGTTGATTGAATTTGAATCTTGAATATTGATGTAGATTTGAAGATGGCTGAATATTTACCAAGTGTCGTGGCGGTTGCGGCTGTGTGGAGTGTCGTAGAAGAAAAAGCAGCTCTAGAAGATAAAATTATGAATCTTTTTGGACAAGAGCACAAGGTACATATACTGTTGTGAGGTGGCGTTTTTGTAATATCTCAACTGGGCGAATACGTTTCGATTATGATATGAATTATTGTTTGCAGGAGAAAATTGCGAAATGTGTCAATGTTATGAAATATCGTAACGTGGAAAAGGGTTGGAGAAGAAATGCCGGTGGAGAAGTGAAGAGATTTGCGAGTATGTTGCAGAGAGGGGAAATGAAGAATACAAATGTGGATAACTACGTAGGAGACTTATCTGCCATTTTCCAGATTTTACGATCCGAAGGATCCAATAAGAAGAGAGGGAGAGATAATTACGAAGACAAATTTCGACCTGCAAAAAAAATGACATTTGTGATGACAATTTAATTTTAGCATTTATGAGAAGAACGTAAACTACATTTTTCTCTTTTTTTCTTAATTAAAAGAAAAAAAATTATTCTTACACAATTGATACAGTATGTATTGTAGACAAATGTATAACAATTAATAACAATACGTTTTTTAATTGTCTTATTGTTCTATGATCTACGTTTGATATAACTTACATATTATGAATCTAAAATATATTTCGATAAATGTTGCAAAATGGCAAAAAAAAAAAAAAAAAAGTGGAATAGAAAATATAGTACATCCTAAACTGAAGTAATCCCAAACACATAATACGTTGTGGAGCAGACAAATGGCGCAAAATGATTGGATCTGAGAAACAGAACAGAATATCCATAAACGCAGCTTCTGTCTGCCTTTTGAAGATAAGAAGGCAAGAGTGTAGACAAAGAGATAAGATTACAAATGAGCACCTTGCCGCTATCGTCATCAATCTTTTCACCTCTCCCGACCTGGTCGTCCCATGGCCATGGTCGAAACCTCAACATCTGCTCCAGTCGGAAACAACAGAGTTTCCGTGTACGAGCCGCAAAACTGCCAGAAGGGGTAAAAATTCGTTCCTTTTTCCCAGAATTGATCGTAGAATAAGAAATTTCCCCTGGGTGGTAATCAAAGTACTTTCGTAGGTGATAGTGCCGAAAGTTGAACCCAAATCTCAACCTGCGTTTCTGGGTTTCACACAAACAGCTGAGATATGGAACTCAAGAGCTTGCATGATTGGTCTCATCGGAACTTTCATTGTCGAATTGGTGAGTTTTTTTTTTTTTCTTCCGAATATGCTTTCGCGATAATGAAGTTAAAATTGAAAACTGTAATATCATTTTCGTTTCCAGATTCTGAACAAAGGAATTCTTGAGCTTATTGGTGTAGAGATCGGAAAAGGGCTTGATCTTCCTCTGTAATACGTTTTTTATTATTGCCAATTTCTCTGTGCGTACACACATCTTGTGAAATGTAAACTACTGAGTTAGTTACACATCAAACATGTAAAACTTGTTGTGAAAGTTTATATCTTTCGAGGTTCTAAGCTTTACAGGACACGAGTTGTACGAGCATCTATGATGGCTACTTTACCTAATGGCTCTGAGAGAGTTAACGACTCTGACAGAGAGATACGTCTGTTTCTCCAGGCAGATTCAGCCCATGACTTCATCTTCTCTCCTTCGCTTTTTCTGTTCTCTTGAATCAGTAGTAGCTCTGCATACCCGCCTGCACAGTCAAAGATCCAAAGTAGCTCGATGATGATTACAAGTGCCATTACTTCTTGAGTTTCCAGCTTCATTATCCCTATTGGATTACAGAAAAGATGTTGAGGACACTTATGTAAATTGGGTTCCAGAATCGCCCGTGAAGTAACTATTTGTAAGTACCTTAAGAATCCAACGGAGGTGCTTTCATGAGCTCCAATGCTCTTCTGAAGAGACCCTGAGATGGGAAGGGAAAAGTTGTAAGATGAGGAAATTTCAACGGTTTTTTAAACCCTAAAGAAACTTGCTTCTGACCTCTTGAATCATGATAGAACTCGAGCGTTCTTGCTTGGCTTTGTTTCGGTACATCAGAGCTACTCCAGTTAAAATCACACCAACCATAGGATGATTGTGTCCTGATCCGAAGAAGCACAGAATCCGTGAGTTCTTGCCTTAGATCATTGAATTGATGGAAATGAGAAAATCCAAATGGTACCGTAATGTTCCTCAGTGCTTTTTTAATGCACTTGTCAGTGTCTCCTCCGCATCACCAAAGTTTTTAACAAAAAGCAAAACACAAACAAGGACTAATGATATAACCAGAAATTAGCGAGGACCCGTATGCACAAACTCAAAGCCTACCCAATGTGTGACTCGATCTGCCCAAGAGCAAATGTGGCTGCCAATGAGACTGCCTTCACAATCATGTTGCAAGAACACATCGATTCTTTGGTGTCTGTCACTCCTCTCCTTCAATTGCCTTTTCGATGATTTTCAGTGCAGCATATGATGTATGGATGTAATGTTTGATATGTTTTTTTCAACTAATCTAATACTAATTTAAATGGTAGCAAGAAACAAATAATTAAAAATACTAATTATTTTAAGAATTCTAACAATTATTATTCAAGTAATATTAAAAAGCTATTTTGATTAGTAAAAAAGAGAAACTATTTTTATTAGCAAATTAAAAAAAAAATTGATTACTAAAATTTACAATATGGTGTAAAAATATATTGAACATATGACACATATAACTGTTAAATAACTGGATGTAATGTTGGATGTGTTTTCACAGAATATGCAATCTAACAATCAAATTTTTAATTCAACTAATAATCTAAACGGTGAAAAGAAACAAAATTTCTAATGAATATTATTTAAGTAATATTAAAAAGTTATTTTTTATTAATAAAGAAAAGAGAAAATATTTTATTAGCAAATTAATAGAAAATTGATTACTAAAATTTACAATATGGTGTGAAAACATGTTGAACAAATGACACCTCTAACCATCAAATAACTCGATGTAATGTTCACAAAATATGCAATCTAGCAATCAAATTTCTTTAATTCATCTAATAATTTAAACGGTGATAAGAAACAAAATTTAAAAATTCTATTTTTTTTAAAAGTTCTAATGATTATTATTCAAATAATATTAAAAAGTTATTTTTTAAATTAGTAAAAAAAGAGAAATTATTTTTATTAGCAAATTAATAGAAATTTTGGTTACTAAAATTTACAATATGGTGTAAAAACATGTTGAACATATGACACCTCTAACCGTCAAATGACTGGATGCAATGTTCGGTGTATTTTCACAGAATATGCAATCTAGCAATCAGATTTTTTTAATTCATCTAATAATTTAAACGGTGATAAAAAAACAAAATTTTTAATGAATATTATTTAAGTAATATTAAAAAGTTATTTTTTATTAGTAAAAAAAAGAAAATATTTTTATTAGCAAATCAATACAAACTTGATTACTAAAATTTACAATATAATGTGAAAACATGTTAAACATATGACACCTCTAACCATCAAATGACTGGATGCAATGTTCGGTGTATTTTCACAAAATATGCTTTAGCAATCAAATTTCTTTAACTTATCTAATAATTTAAACAATGGTAAGAAACAAAAAAATTTTAAAATCTATTTAAAAAAAAAATTCTAATGGTTATTATTCAAGTAATATTAAAACCTATTTTTGATTGAATGCAATGTTCGATGTATTTTTACAAAATATGCAATCTAGCAATCAAATTTCTTTAATTTATCTAATAATTTAAACAATGGTAAGAAACAAAAAAAAATTAAAATCTATTTAAAAAAAATTCTAATGGTTATTATTCAAGTAATATTAAAAGCTATTTTTGATTAGTAAAAAAGGGAAAATATTTTTATTAGCAAATATAGAAACTTGATTACTAAAATTTACAATATGGTGTGAAAACATATTAAACATATGACACTTCTAACGGTCAAATGACTGGATGCAATGTTCGGTGTGTTTTCACAGAATATGTAATCTAGCAATTAAATTTCTTTAATTTATCTAATAATTTAAACAGTGATAAGAAACAAAAAAATTTAAAAATCTACTTTTTTTAAAAAAAGCTCTAATGATTATTATTCAAGTAATATTAAAAAAACTATTTTTGATTAGTAAAAAAGAGAAAATATTTTTATTAGCAAAATAATAGAAATTTGATTACTAAAATTTACAATATGGTGTGAAAACATGTTGAACATATGACACATCTAACGGTCAAATGAATGGATGCAATGTTCGGTGTGTTTTCAGAGAATATGTGATCTAGTAATCAAATTTCTTTAATTTATCTAATAATTTAAACGGTGATAAGAAACAAAAATCTAAAAATATTAATTTTTAAAAAAGTTCTAATAATTCTTATTTAAATAATACTAAAAAGTTATTTTTGATTATTAAAAAGAGAAAATATTTTTATTAGAAAATTAATAAAAATTTGATTACTAAAATTTACAATATAATGTGAAAATATGTTGAACATATGACACCTCTAACCATCAAATGACTGGATGCAATGTTCGGTGTATTTTCACAAAATATGCAAACTAGCAATTTCTTTAATTCACTAATAATAAAAATGGTGATAATAAAGAAATTTGTTTAAACACTAAAATACTAATTTTTAAAAAAATCTGTATGACCATTATTCTAATTTTTTAATGCCTTTATTAAAACACTATTATTTTTAGTGAAAAAAAAAAATTATTATCATATCACCTAAAATAAGAAGCAAAAATGAATAATCCAACAAAAAAAAATGACATTTTTGCCAAGACAACTCCAATTGAGTTGAAGTTGAAGAAACAAATAAAGGAAAATCATACCAGAGAGTGTGGAGGTGGCTTGACCGCTTGAGGAAGTAGTTTGCGGGTAGAGCACTTGAAGCAGCCATTTCTTGTTGGATATGAAGCTGCACATTTCAAGATAACATAGCATCGAGATGCCCAGAAACTAATCAATATCCTTATTCAGATTCGTGTGATCTTGTTTGGAAAAACAGAGTAAACAATCCAAATCAAACAAAAAAAACCAAGAAAAAAGAAATTGTGAGACTCGGATTTGACCTCTAATGAACAAACATAGTCTTATACGGACTCAACGTCTCATGAACAAACGATGTACCTTGGACCAACCTAGCCTGCACAGTGAAGAAGATTATGATTAGCTGTTCAAAGATAAGCAATTTGCAGCAGATGTGGCTGTGGTCTAACTTTAACTTGCCTGTTGTATCTCCGAAAACTTGCCAAACATTTCTTCTGGAATTGACCATCCCAACACCTCGAAGTTCTCTCTCCAGAACTGGGCTCTTTAGAACATCTGCCTTCACCCACGTTGTCCCTGGAGAACCCAATGGCGAATATCCCTGCCACGATAAAAAAAAACAGTCACACAAGTGTATAAACATGAAACGTATCATCATCTGTTTTCTTGAGTCTGTTTTGAAACTTACGGACAAGTGGATTCCTTTGGACTTGCAGAACTCATGTAGCTTATGTTGTTGCCACGAAGGATGACATTCAACCTGGTTTACAGCTGGAGGGACCCGAGCAACCTCCACGAGATCCGAGAGTTTCTTTGTAGAGAAATTGCTTACGCCAATGGCTCGTGCCTTGCCTGAATCATACAGTGCTTCCATCGCGTTCCATGTGCTAGGAATATCGATAGGCATAATGTTCTCGGGCTTGAACTCGACAGTGCCTTTCTTCAACCGCACAGGCCAGTGCATCTTGACAAATGAAACCCAGTTGAAGTATAAGCAAGCATTGAAAAGATCAAGATATAAACGAACACATGTTGAAAAATGTGTGAATATAGTCTCTTGCTTACGAGATACAGATCGACGTAACTATGCTGCAGATCCTTTAGAGTTCTGTTCAGTGCGTCTTGTACATCCGGTGGGTCAAGATCAATCAACCTGTAATTGCATAATTTGTAGGTTATAAAAGGTTTAGAGGCTAAAGCAATTACCAGTTAAAACTTAAAAAACAATCGGAGAAACAAAATTCAAGGATCTTTATCTTCTCCTAAGGTACGCAACAGATAAGTTCAAGTAACTACACAACAAAGTCAGGGTTTTTTTGCGATCCATAATCGGAGAAACCAGATCCAATAGAGCGAAAAATCAAAGATTTGTGACGAATAAACCCTAGAGAGATCGCTGAGTAAATTACCAGAATCAGAAGGCGAAGAGGGATGATTCACGGAAAATTTCGTTCTTCATTTCAGCCACTTCGACGAAAACAGAGCAAGTAAACCAAAACAAACAAGAAAAAGAAAAGGAAATTCATTGGATAAACCCCTTTGATTTAATTCTAGAGAATCTGGGAGAGAAAAAAAAAGGAATTGATAGACGCAGAAGAAGAGAAGATTTGTGAACTTGTTGTTTGTGGCATGGGTCTTTTATAAGCAACTTGAATTTGTTTTATAACGGCTATTTTTTAACGATCTCTCTATTTTCTTACCGTTGTAAAACTGAGTCTCTGGCTTCATGACAAAACGTATAAATGGAAAAAGCAAAATCTTTAATTTATCAGAAACAGTGATGCTATTACACAGGTTCAGTATCTTATCTCAAAAGCTATACAAATTTCAAAACTTGTCGCTGCAAATCTCAATCTCTCTTTTACATTTTTACATGAGCAAAGGTTTACAATAAAAACTTGGCTACAGAGCATTTTGACAGGAGAGAAGTGTAGGGTGAGACAAGCATGATCCGAGAGGCTGTAATTCTCTGGCCACAATCCTTTCTCTGCTTCTTCCGGAAACAGAACCGCTTTCTTCACTTTCAATCCAATCGCTTCTTCTTCTTCTTCTTCCTCCTTATCTTCTCCTTCTTCTTTCCTACTCTCCATCACACTCTCTTTGCAGTTTCCAGATTGATTCATCATCGTCATGTTCCAAATTTTCTGACATTATACATACACAGACACGCATCAGAGTCTTGATTGACGTTTTTAAACAAAGCAATCTTATCGAATCATTTTATCAGTTTGTGATTCCCGCATCAACTTGGTTTATATTAATTTACCCTGAGTTCTTCATAGTCGAACACACCATTTCCATCAAGATCAGCTCGAACCCATAGCTCTTTTGTTTCTTGGAAGCTTAGTCCATGTGGAATACCCGTCAGATTTACCTGCCACAAAATAAGTTTGAATCTATAAGTGAAGAAACTCAAAGTCTACTCTCAAAGTTTCTACCCCACCCGATTCTTCGTGAGAAATCTCACCATAATGTTAATTAGTGAAATCTCGAGTTGGTCACAGTTTTTACCTTTTGAAGTGCTTGGCAAAAGGCAGGGTAGGTTAGTGAATCACTGTGATTGTTTGCCCCAAGAAAAGTAAAGGCATCGTTCTCGGCTATGGAAGCTTTCTGGAGTTGATACTGCAAACCATCAAAGAGATATCAGAATTACACAAAAAGAAGATGAAATTATCAGACTGGAGGAAAATATCTAAATCTAGAAAGAATGAGAAACATGACATAAACAGACACCAAAGAATCTATCTTTTCACCTCTTCCGACCTTGTCGTCTCATGGCCATGGTCGAAACCTGAACATGTGTTCCAGTCGGAAACAACAGTGTTTCCGTGTTCGAGCCGCAAAACTGCCAGAGGGGGTAAAAATTCGTTCCTTTTTCCCAGAATTGATCGTAGAATAAGAAATTTTCCTGGATGGTAATTCAAAATACATTCGTAGGTGATAGTGCCAAAAGTTGAACCCAAATCTCAACCTGCGTTTGTGGGTTTCACACAAACAGCTGAGATATGGAACTCGAGAGCTTGCATGATTGGTCTCATCGGAACTTTCATTGTCGAATTGGTGAGATTTGTTTTTTCTTCCGAATATGCTTTCGTGATAATGAAGTTAAAATCAGAACTGTAATATCATTTTCGTTTCCAGATTCTGAACAAAGGAATACTTGAGCTGATTGGTGTAGAGATCGAAAAAGGGCTTGATCTTCCTCTGTAATACGTTTTTATTATTGCCAATTTCTCTGTGCGTACACACATCTTGTGAAACATGTAAAACTTGTCGTGAAAGTTTATATCTTTCGAGATTTTAAGCTTTAGAGGACACGAGTTGTACGAGCATCTATGATGGCTACTTTACCTAATGGCTCTGAGAGAGTTAATGCATCTGAAAGAGAGATACGTCTGTTTCTCCACGCAGATTCAGCCCATAACTTCATCTTCCCTCCTTCGCTTTTTCTGTTCTCTTGAATCAGTAGTAGCTCTGCATACCCGCCTGCACAGTCAAAGATCCAAACAAGCTTTAATAGATATTTTTAGCAACTGTTTATGTTTGAAAGAAAACAAGCTAAAGTTTACCTCTTGCTAGTGCCATTACTTCTTGAGTTTCCACGTTCTTTATCCCTATTGGTTTACAGAAAAGATTGTGAGGACACTTATGTAAATTGGGTTCCAAAATCGCCCATGAAGTAACTATTTGTAAGTACCTTCTGAATCCAACGGAGGTGCTTTCGTGAGCTCCAATGCTCTTCTGAAGAGTCCCTGACATGGAAAAAGAATAGGTGTAAGATGAGGAAATTTCAACGTTTTTTTCTTTGAGCCCTAAAGCAACTTGCTTCTGACCTCTTGAATCATGATAGAACTCGAGCGTTCTTGCTTGGCTTTGTTTCGGTACATCAGAGCTACTCCAGTTAAAATCACACCAACCTTAGGATGATTGTGCCCTGATCCGAAGAAGCACAGAATCCGTGAGTTCTTGCCTTAAATCATTGAATTGATGGAAATGAGAAAAACGAAACGGGTACCGTAATGTTCCTCAGCGTTTGTCAATGCACTTGTCAGTGTCTCCTCCGCATCACCAAAGTTTCTAGCAAAAAGCAAAACACAAACATGGACTAATGATATAACCAGAAATTAGCGAGGACCCGTATGCACAAACTCAAAGCCTACCCAATGTGTGACTCGAGCTGCCCAAGAGCAAATGTGGCTGCTAATGAGACTGCCTTCAGATTCATGTTGCAAGAACACATCGATTCTTTGGTGTCTGTCACTCCTTGAATTGCCTTTTGATACATCTCCTTCGCCATTTCAAAGTTTCCGGTGGCATGCAAGAATTCACCATAAGAAAGTGCAATGTTACCTATTTTTATGTTGTTATTTAGACGTTCCAAAAAATCAGGTTTCACCACAAGAAAAGACCTTCTAGCTCCAGATTAACAGAGAAAAATTAGTGTTTTACCTTTGCAGATCTCATGATTCTCAAGTCCTCGAAATAAAGATTCGGCTGCACAACAACAACAAAAAACACTTATCATCAAGCAATACATAAAACTAGGGAGGATGGAATAAAACAACACGGAGAAGAAAGGTTAAGGCTTGTTTCTCTAACCGGATTCAACACTTCCTTTCACAAGCTCAACGAGGCCTTTGATCGCTTTAGCTGTAGCAACCACATCCGGAAGATTCTCATGACCTCCCTCTTTTACCAGTTCTAGAAATTCATCAGCAACAGCCAATGAAGCATCGTCCTAAACGAAGAGAAACATAATCAAATTTCTACACAAGTTCAGAATTGTGGACAAACTAACATAGTAGCAGTGTCAGGATTTGAACCTGTCCTGACTGAATCAGAAGACCAACAAGCGCTTCCACAGCAGCAGCTGCACAACAAAAGACAGTTTCAGACTCAACAACCTCAAAAAGCACATATCGAAAAAACAAGGTTTTGAGAAACCTCTAATAGCCAATGAAGACTGTGTCAGAGCCAGGACTTGCTTGAGGCGTTCAATGGCCTCACTACTGTTCCCACTGTAAACATAGAAAACCAAACACTAGACGTTTATAGATTTTATATATATAAAAACAAACAAAAATGGGAGAGAAAAGGGTATAAAGATGAAACCTTTCGTATGATAGATCAGACATAGCAAGCAAGACTGTTGCTTTAGAATCTTGAGAAACCTGATCATCGTTCGGTTGATTCCCAAGGCACTGTTCAAGCACTAGCATCCCTTGCGCATAAGATTCATCTGCAATTTTCAAATTTCAGGGAGACCCATTTTAGATATTCTTTCACAGTCTCCGGTCAGAAAACTAGAGTTTAAGCTTCTGAAATCCGATAAAACGTAAAGACCTGATTTTTGTGACCTAGCGTGGGAAAGAGCGTAATTGACCATCTGAATAGCAACATGGTTCGCGTTTGGAACGCTGATTTCACCGTGAATCGATCTCAGCTGAATCGAGTATCGAACAAGGCTGCTTCTAGCAGAGCTGGCGCGTCCACGAATCGTTGCCGCTACTGCTCTTGAACACTTGGCAGCCGCGTTAAACATTATCGCTCGATTTACTCTTTCTCTTGTTCAGAAGAAGAAGGGTTCTTCTATGGAAAACTCAGGAAGCTTTGGAGCTCTTCCTCGCCGTCACTAGCGGTGGCCAATTCGAATCGGTTTGCCTAATGAATTTTAACGGTTAGATTGGGTTTGATTTGGTCCTGTGATAACCAATAAACTACTACTCCCTCTCATTTACAAGTTTTGTTTTGTTTCAACACATAAGTTGTTTTCATATATTTTATTCAAATTTATATTTATTGGATGTTATGTGATCAGTTAATATTTTTCAAGATTAATTTAGTTTTTAATTAATATATTAACAATAATTTTTTTAAAATGTATTTTTCTTAATATTTAAGCTTTTAACTAAACCAATTAATAATATAATACAGAGGGAGTATTATTGTATATGTTCATTTTTGTATATTTTCGTTAGTAATCAACTAATCATGTTCGATACAAGTTTGTTTCAGTCTATTATATCTACTTATTTACTCTGTTATATTCCTTATCTACCAAAAACTTCAACCTCCCCACTTGTTATAAAGATCAAAGTTTAGAGTCTAGTGACATTGCTTCAATCGCGCTTGTTACCTTTAAAAAACAACAAAATTTTATAAGAAGATGAAAAAGAGAGAGTAATCATTTGTTTTGTGCAACTTTTGTCTAAAAGAAAGCAAATCCCCACATTGAAGCAATGCATATATGCTCTCTGCTGATTTGCTCTACAAAATTAAAATGGTAGTAAGAAATGTCAGGAAATACTAGCAGGTGGTGAAGTTTATGCGCATAAACATATTACATAATCTTTTAAACTAACTAAAATATTGATAATGAAATTTCAGGTCTAGTGATTTGATAAGGAATTGTAAAATAGAACTAATTTGCCTTCGACTTTATAATATAAAGGAATGATTAAGTAATAATACTAGCAAGGATGAAATTTATGAATCTTCTTCCGATAAAGATTAACATGAACCTTCTTTCCTTTTTCTTTTAATCCTTCTATAACCCACTCTTACCCTTCTTTTTGAAAAAAAATCCTTCTTTAACCATTCTTTAAATGAAAAAAGGTATTATTAATATATCTTTAGAGAAGGCTCACAAACAAGCCTCTCTCTATCATTCTCTTTCCCACGAATCCCATCATCAAAGACTCGGTTTATAAAAGGTTAGCACTTGGCAGTTCCCTTCCCTATACAACAAATCCACTTCACCACAACACACCAATTAGCCTTGCAACTCAAGTTTCCACTTCTTTCTCAACCACGTCGTTCTCCACTTCCTTTATTAATATTCTCTTGTCAACACACTAAAAGCAAACTTTAGAGTGAATGATCCCCACACACAGACCAACAATGTCGAATTCTGCGACTCTCCTCCTTCTCTTTCTCACTATCTCAACCTTCCTATCCTCCTTCATTGGTACGATACCTCTTCTACTCCCCCGAAAACATAAGAATTGGGTTTTATTTCCTTTGGCTTCCTCTCAAGTGGGTTCACTTCAAAATAGGCGTCTTCATTTGTTGTTTTCAGTTTTCCTTTAAATGGGTTGTTTGCAACTTTTCGTAAAAATTGTGTTTTTTATTTATTCTTGCAGATGGAGCTCAGCTTATACTAGTGAATAACTGCCAGGAGAGCATATGGCCTGGAATTCTCGGCGGCGGAGGTCAAGTCACGCCGAGAAACGGCGGTTTCCACATGGGAAGCGGCGAAGAAACCATCATAGACGTACCGGATAAATGGTCCGGTCGAATTTGGGGTCGACAAGGCTGCATCTTCGACCAAAACGGCAAAGGCTCATGCCAAACCGGAGATTGCAACGCCGGTTCCATCAATTGCCAAGGAACCGGCGGTGTTCCACCAGCGACCGTCGTGGAAATGACATTAGGCTCATCTTCCTCGCCGCTCCATTTCTACGACGTGAGCCTCGTCGACGGGTTCAACCTTCCGGTGTCGATGAAACCCATCGGAGGAGGAGTCGGATGCGGCGTGGCGGCTTGTGAAGTCGATTTGAATGTTTGCTGTCCTTCGGCTTTGGAAGTTAAGAGAGATGGTAAAGTCGTTGGGTGTAAAAGCGCTTGCTTGGCGATGCAGTCGGCGAAATACTGTTGTACCGGAGAATATGCGAACCCCAAGGCTTGTAAGCCGACGCTTTTCGCCAATCTGTTTAAAGCGATTTGTCCGAAAGCTTATAGTTATGCGTTTGATGATTCGAGTAGTTTGAATAAATGTAGGGCTTCTCGTTATGTTATCACTTTCTGTCCTCCAAAGTGAGGATTATCATTGATTTGTGTCTGTTTTTCTTACTCCTATTGTCGTCTTGTTTATGCAGTTGCTTGATTTGATATTGTAAACGTCTGGTTTTAGGTTATTGAATGAAAATTTAGATCCACATTCTCATTCTTGGAATTGAAATCATTAAAAGGAACAACAAGTGATCTAAAGATACAATCTTTAATCTTTAGCTGGTGCGTTTTCACAAGGAAGAACAAAGAGGCCTTGTTTCTAAAGAGAAGAAGGTTCATTATAGAATGTGATCCACAGTGAATTTAAGAGCTGTCTCTCATCTTCAGCCGCTGACAGCTCCTCTTGTGACATCAAGCTGATTCCTTTGATCCGTTCTTCTAGAAACCGTCTCAGTTTCTCACCGTCTTTCTCTATGCTAGAACCACAAATACAGTATTTTCCATCTTTGGCTAGCTCGAGCAGTCCTCGAAGAGCAGCTTCTCTTATATCAGCATCGGAGCTAGACACGAGGCGCATCATCAAACGGTGAAACCCAAGTTCTATAGCAATATCGCAGTCTGAGTCATTCTCTTGTAGCAGATAATGCAACAAGTTCAGAGCTTTCCTGAAGAATTGAGAAAGCAATGACAGAAAGTTTTGAAATTTACTCTGTTTTGCGACATTATCTTCTTTGAAAGTTCAAAGGAAATTCATAGTATGAAGAGAAATGAGGAGTATTACCTTTGAAATCTCACACTATCAGATTCCAATGCATCTCTTAAACCAGTGTAACCATTTGCAAGCCGGAACCCAGTGATCCCGGGTTTATTGTGGCGAATCAAAGCTGTACTCCATACAAAACATCAGATTTACCATAAACAGAGTGGAAAAAGAAGGCATTTGATCATCTAAATTTGTCAGGACTCGGAGGAGCTTACATGATATTGCACCGAGCGCCTGTGTTCGAGAATGCATATCTGCGTCTGAAGTAAAGTTAAGAAGCAATGACTCCAAACCATTGGCCTCCATAACAAATTGTTGACTTCGAGGATTGTTCTCAACCATTGTGCTTACGACATCAGCAGACTTTGCCCGGATATTAGCATTGGAGTTTTTGAGGTAGCCAAGAAGAGGAACCAAGCCTCCAATGGAATGAAGATCTGCTCATACATTCGAAGAGGTCCATATTAAGCCAAGCCATGAAAAGACAGATATCAAAAAAGAATTCTAAGCATGAAAAGAAAAGGATTCACCATTAGCGTAATCGATCGATTCAACATGTTCCTTCAACTCATCCAGCAAATCTACCAAAACACCATAACTCAAATTTTAGTTAACCAATCAATAAGAGGAAGAAAGCTACGAAGACAATTATGAAATGGATATTCAACCTTGGATATCTTGAGGGGTTACTTCATGAGCCTCCAAAACTTGTTGAGGTGTCTGCATCACCTGTGTAATCTCCTTCATCCGCTTGACTACATCTACGGTCTGAGATTGCATAGCTTCCGCAAACCATTGTCGATCCTCCTCGCTGCCTCACCAAACAATTCAAATCAACAAAGCCACCCACCACAAACATAAATGAGGCTCATTTAAGCAACCCAAATGATTCATCTCATAATGTGATAACTGACTCAAAGTGTAAACATTTTGTATTCCCCGACCAAGAACAGTTCATTTGCATAAGATTATGAGCATATTGGGTACTGGGAAAGACCATAAAAAAGATACTTTTCTTTGCATAATGCTTAAAATCGACGACAATTTGCACAGGAAACTCCCAAAATCCATATTTACACAAACCCAAAGACTCAAATTCCATTAAACGGTTCGTTTCCCCATCAGAAACCGAACTCACTACAACACAAATTTCTACAGCACAAACAAACGTTCAATGGAAAAAAGAAACTCAGTTAAATGGCCACTAAAATCAGAACTTCTTCGTACCTCAACTGGCGAGTAGGCCGAGTACCATCGGCGTGAGAGAGACTCCATTTAAGCAGTCCGTCCCAGTTAGGTCCGTCTTTGGCCATTGAAGCCAACGAAAGAGAAGAAACAAAGACGCTGAAAAGGTCGGAGACAATGACTGTCCCAAGAACAACTAGCTTGGGCCTTGAAAGGTTACAATGGGCTTAAATGGGCCGAATCGTCAGCTCGAAATATCTGGAAAGGGGCCCACCTTATCCACACACAAAAAGAAAACTGAAGAACCCAAAACGTTATCCACTTTCAGAGAGTGACACGTCGCGAAGCAAATCCAGTTTCGAAAGCGCCAATAAATCAAATCACATCTTATTACTTCCCCCAAATCAGAATCACTTAGAAAAACCCTAAATCATGGCGATCGCACCGGCAATGCAGACGACGTTCGTGTCATCTACGAACTTTCTGAAACAATCGAGACCTTCTTCTTCTTCTTCGTGGGGATCCTCACCGAGCAATGTGATTTTTCCCAAAAACAAGAGATCTTCTTCCTCTTCTTCCTCCGTAATTGTTGCAGCTGTCGGTGATGTCTCTTCCGACGGAACCATCTACCTGATAGCCGGAGCTGCCGCAGTCGCGCTCGTCGGGACGGCTTTTCCGATCCTCTTCAAACGCACCGACACGTAACCACTCTAATCTTTATGTATTGAATCGTTTTATTTTGGTTCCCGTTGGATTAAACCGGTTTCGAATGCACTCGTTAAACCCAATCAAATTGGATACTGCTTCTGTGATTCATCAATGATCAGAAAACTGTTCCCAGAGTTTACCTTTCACCATAATGATTCTAAAACCAGACTGGAGATAATTTTCAACAAAGCCTGAGTAGATTAGAAACATGTCTCTTAACCGATATAGTAAACCGGTAAACCAAAAGAAAATTCCTATCTGAAAAGGTGTTTGTGGTTTAGGTGTCCGGAATGTGACGGAGCAGGATTTGTGAGGAAGCAGGGAGCGACTTTGAGGGCGAACGCGGCACGGAAGGATCTTCCTCAGATCGTTTGCGCAAACTGCAATGGACTCGGAAAACTTAACCAGATTGATAAATAACTCTTTTATTTATCTTCCTCCACCGATATGTAAACAACAAAATCCACTTTCTTTCTTCTTCTCTGTAATAATACTCTGTAATTCTTCCTCCTGAAACCGTAAGAGTATATATTCGCGACAGCTTGTGAACGGTTAATGCGTGGTGATACAATTGTTTGTAGCTGTCGTAAAATTCTTTGTTAGTCTTACGACAACTACAAACATTAGCTACTATAATATTTTAAGAGTAACAATGATGACCATCTGTCATTCTCATCTCACATCACATGCATATATTTGTTTAGTTTGTTTATGTGATTAGTTTAATGATTTCCTATATGGTATCGCTAGAAACGTTCTTGATATTTTTTGAACAATTTGTTCTATTTTTTATCACCAATATATATAAAATTCAATGTGTGAGTCGCGCGGGTGGAAAAATTGGTTTTAGCTGTGCATTATATTCAAATAATTCTTGCTGACTTATATATCTCGTTGTCCCTTTGAACGTATAGAAGGTTATTACTTGCATTCCATGCGCATTGTAAAGAACATATTGTTTAAAGGAGAACATTATTAAACTAAACATTCTTATCAGCGAGAATCTCATTATGCATAAAAGAATGAATAAAGTGACGGTGTCAAAACAGTATGAAAACAAAAGCAACATGCTATTTGTATATATTATTTGGACGATTACATTAGACTGTACGCTTTTATAGAACATTTTCTCAAAGCAGAAACACAATCTATATGTAAATTCTATTACTATATATATAGCTGACATGACCGAAAGTAGAAACTCATAAAACATTTCGTACTCTTTTCTTTATCGTTTCTTGTCTTTTTTTTCTTCTGAGTTTCCTTGAAACGCCACTTGCTCTGTATTACCGAGAAAAATGAGGCAAGGCGATATATTTGAGCAAGAAAGGGAAATTTTGTTTCAGACAGATGAGGAGGAGAGACAAACAGAGCTTTCGGGCGATGAGAGCTTTACTGATTCCTCATCATCGCCTCCGCTATCCCGAAGCAACTCACATTCCGATCAATGGCCACGGAGTTATAGGTAAATCCTAAAAATCCCCTGTTTTTGTCTATCAATTGTTCTATTCCAAGCTTCGAATAGAATTGATAGCTTTTTCTTATTTTGTGTGGGAGTTTCAGAAAGTCAATGGATATGTTGACCGGAATTACACCTCCGACAACAACGAGTCTCGTCTCTTTCTTTAACAAGAAGCAACAAAGCTCTGTTTTCGGTTCGTTTTCTTCATACGGAAGTAAACAACTACTTCTAGACAAAGATTATGATGTTCATAATAACTCTGCAGTCATATCGGTCCCGGATCTTTCATTTGTAGAAGAAAATCGAACAGCGACGTTCTTTCAATCTGTTCTCAACGGTAATAATACTCCTAAATTTGTTAACCGTGAACACATAACCTGCCTAAAACCTGACCTAAAATGGGTACTCTAAAACTTGGCTTCTTCAAGAACAAGAAAAGTGTTTTATGTTCTTCCTAAATGTTACAGGAATCAATATACTTTGTGGAGTAGCGATACTTACGATCCCTTACGCAGTAAAAGAAGGAGGATGGCTCGGGCTTTTCGTTCTCTTCTGCTTTGGCATCATCACTTGCTACACAGGTATTCTCCTTCAGAGATGTCTCGAGAGTTCTCATGGGCTCCACACTTACTTGGACATTGGTCAAGCTGCGTTTGGAACTACTGGACGCATCCTAATCTCCGTAAGTTTTCTAATATATTTATATAAGCCACAAATGTGAAAAATTAGCGTGACACATATATTAAGTTAGTTTTTTTTTTATAACAATCTGGAAACTGATACTTGGCCCTTGTCTCCATCGGTCCATCTGCAGATACTCCTGTGCTTGGAGTTATATGTAAGTACTCGTACCGGTACAAAGCTCCCATTAAGGTTTTATAGTTTGGTCGTTACGAAATCTGTCTAACCTAGTTTCTTGGCCTTTTTTATAGGGATGTTGCGTGGAATACATAATCATGATGAGTGATAACTTGTCAGGGTTGTTCCCTATGACCTCATTGAATATCATCGGAGTTTCTCTAGATTCTACTCAGATTTTTGCCATTGTGACAACTTTTATTGTTCTTCCCACAGTCTGGCTCAGAGACCTTAGCTTATTGTCCTACCTCTCAGGTTTGATTATCTGTCAATTTTTTCTCACATGTCTCTACTCAAAAAAAAAAAAAAAAAATTGCAATGCTTCAAGTATATACAAGTGTGAGAATCATCTTGCTTCCAATATTTCTAACACTACACAAGCTCTTGTTTTAATAATATATGTTGTATATTTACTTACCCAGCGGGAGGTGTCTTGTCTTCTATCTTGCTTGCGGTTTGCCTCTTTTGGGTAGGATCGGTTGATGGAGTTGGATTTCGCCATAGCGGACAAATTCTTGATTTGTCGAGTTTACCTGTAGCGGTGGGGATCTTTGGGTTTGGGTTTACGGCTCACTCGGTGTTCCCTAACATTTACTCATCCATGAAAGAGCCTTCTCAGTTTCCTATGGTGCTTCTCACCAGGTATACCACATTTTCTTCTACAGCAAGAAATCTCTAGGGCTTTTTCTTCATCTAATGAGAATTCTGTTTTTCTATATGTTATGCAGTTTCGGTTTCTGCACACTGTTTTACATTGGTTTAGCGGTTTGTGGTTACACCATGTTTGGTGACGAGATTCAATCCCAGTTTACACTGAACTTGCCTCAAGAATTTACGTCATCTAAAATCGCAATATGGACAGCAGTAAGACAATTGTTTTAAACTCGTCACTCCTTTCTCTCTGCATAGATATCCTACATGTTGGATTCTTTTTTGGAATCATTTTCTTTTCTTTTTTTAATCATTTTAGGTTGTTACACCGATGATGAAATACGCATTAACAATTACTCCGGTCGTGCTAAGCTTGGAAGAACTCATGCCGTCTTCGAAAAATATGAGATCCAAAGGCGTCTCTTTGATTTTTAGAACCATTTTAGTTCTCTCTACTTTGGTTGTTGCACTCGCATTTCCATTCTTCGGTAATATGTCTCGCCTCATCTGTTTTAACCTTAACTTCTTTCTCAAGAAATCTCCTTCTCATACAAACGGAGATGTGACCTAACTTGTTATTGTAATTACCTCACAGCGACTGTTGCGGCTCTGATCGGATCTTTCATTGCAATGCTTATCGTAAGTCTCCAAGAATAAGCTTATTTATTTCCCTATCCTTAATTCGAAACTTAAATAATCAAAACTTAAATTCGTTTTTCTCGTCTTTAATATATTTTGCTAGGCTTTTATATTCCCGTGCCTCTGTTATCTCAGAATCTCTAAGGATCAATTAACGAACACTGACGTAAGATATAAAGCTCAATTTTCGTTTCACTTTTAGTTGATAGTTTAGAGAAAAACTTCGTTTCAATAACGAACAGTATTGTTTTTCCAGATAGCAGTTTGCATTTTCATCATAATCATCGGTGTTGTGAGCGGTTGCTGCGGTACTTACTCGGCCATCGCCAGATTAATCCACGAAATCGCTTGATTGACGCCGCATTACACTGAAATTATTATTTATAATTTGTTTTTAACGTGAACATTTTCTTGAGATCAGATCAATCATTACTAGACGTGAAGAGAAAAGTTTCTAGACTTTCTGTTAAGATACACGTTGAATTGAGATACATGTTGCATGTTGGGTATTACCACATTACCACCTTAAGTCGTGTTGCATCGTTTTGTGAATACAGTATATATATTTTTTAAAGATGGTATCAAAATTAAATTGGAAATAGAGTTTTTTTACTGAAATAGTTTCAGTTTACAAATTTCTATTCTACCATTTGCAAGTTGACACTTTTTACGATTTTCAGTTTTGCTCTTAAGGTTGAACTGAATTCGAACGCATCAAAATACAGCGTCTTAAAATCTCTAGTACTTCATAATTAGGGTTAAACATAGCAATTAGACACTGTTAAATCCTAGACTAACATTAATTTAGTGCTGGCAAATCCTAGTCCTGAGTCCTGACACTGACAGATAAATATTTTACTTTAAAAACATTTAATGACAAACTGTCGTTGACTTCTTACATCACATGCGTACATGTAGTTACGCTTACCTCTCTTTTCCCACTACGTGTATATTCTCGCGAGAAACGTTTGTAATAAACAAAAAAAAATATTGTCTGATCAGATGAACATTATATACTAGTCAAAATAATGTGTATAACAACGAATTAGCCATGAAAAAATCATCAAAAAGCTATGAAAATGTTTATATAGCCATCGAAAAAATTAGTTACAATTCTATAACCATGAAAAAGTTAAAAAGTTTTTTTTTTGCTATATAATCATAACTCATATTTTTCGTAATTTTTATGATTTTCAATTACTTTTAAAAATTAGTTTTAAAAAAATTAGAATTATTTTCGACAAAAAAAAATAGAATTATGCAATTATTTGATTGTAACTGAATTATTAATAAGATAATATTAAATATATTTTATTGGTGGGATACAGGTGAAGTGGTAGATTATATTCTTAAATAAAAAGAATTTGTTGACAAAACTAAAAATAAAAAGAATCTAACTATGAAATGAAATTGACTTTTTTATATTTTCATTAAATTACTATTTCATTAATCCTATATAAGTTTGTACATGCAAATTTAGATTATTTCTATTAACGCTGTCATATAATATTTGAAATTTATAAATGAGAAAATTGAATTCTGGAAGTAGAGTTAATAATATTTGGAATTTTTTAGTGTATGTAAGATTAAGAGACGTGACTTTAAATTGGAACTAGAAAGCAGAACACGTATCATTTTTTTGTTAAAGGGTTTGTCAGAACACGTATCCTTGCGTCCTCTATTCTCTATCCCTCAATTTCTTCTTCTTTTCCAACTCTGTACTGGTTATCGAAACAGAGCCAATATAATACAAAGAAGATGAAGCAAGACGAGACAGTCGAGCAAGAAAGGGAAGACTTGTATCAGACAGAGACAGACAACGATGACGAAGAAAGCCACGCCGAGAGCTCCGTTCCGTCAACTCCGTTATCTCGTAACGGATCCAATAACGATCCGGTCCCGTGGCCTCGAAGTTATCGGTAAATCATAACAATTGCTCTGTTTTTTTGTAAGAGATCTGAAGAAAGTACATTCTTTAAAGACCAACTTATTTATTTTCTTGGGATTATTTTCAGACAATCTATGGATTTGTTGACCGGACTTACACCTCCGATTAGGACGAGTTTTGTCTCTTCATTTCACAAGAGACGACAAAGCTCTGTTTTCGGTTCATTTACTTCTTCACCAAGCAAACAACAACTTCTCATCGACAAAGATGAGACCCAAAACTCTGTTGTAACATCGATCAAATCATTTATTGCTTCTCATCTCAAGCTATCAGCCCCGGAGGATCTTTCGATTCCCCAAGAAAACCGCAGTTGCACGTTCTCTCAATCCGTTCTCAACGGTAATATTATAATAATTGTAATTAGGGGTATTTCAGTCTGACTTTTGGTTTGGTTTTTTCAGTGTTTTAATTATTTATAGATTTTGTTCCGATATAATTTCATTACAAGTTTACAACTTGTCTTTTGTTGCAGGAATCAATGTTCTTTGTGGAGTAGCTTTACTTACAATGCCTTACGCAGTGAAAGAAGGAGGATGGCTAGGGCTTCTCATACTCGTCTCCTTCGGAATCATAACTTGCTACACAGGTGTTCTCCTCAAGAGATGTCTCGAGAATTCGCCCGGAATCCACACTTACCCGGACATCGGTCAAGCTGCATTCGGCACCACTGGTCGCATCCTCGTCTCTGTAAGTTTTTTCAATCAATCTTCTAATATATTCTCATAACTTCGATTCTGCGTGATTCTAACTCTGGGTTTCAAATTACATTTCAGATACTTCTATATGTGGAGTTATATGTACGTACCATACTCTTCTTCATGTTTCATATCAAATATTTTCTTCATTGACATGCCTTGGGCCAGTTCAACTATATAATACTGAGCCCTATTAGGGCCGAATTGGGCTAGTTAAGCCCATCACAGTATCGTTATTGTGGTATTTTGTTTGTGTTTCTTTTTGTAGGCATCTTGTGTTGAATACATAATCATGATGAGTGATAATTTATCAGGGATGTTCCCAAACACCTCCTTATACATCACCGGAATATCACTCGACTCTAATCAAGTTTTCGCCATTACCACGACTCTTATTGTTCTTCCGACTGTCTGGCTCAGAGACCTTAGCTTATTGTCCTATCTCTCAGGTTCATCCGTAATTCGCACAAATATATCTGACATCTAATCTCTTTTATTTCTAAGAGATGCATTTTTATATAATCATTTTTTTTTGTGTTAGCCGGAGGTGTCTTCTCTTCAATACTGCTTGCGCTTTGCCTCTTTTGGGCTGGATCAGTCGACAAGGTTGGATTTCACCTGACCGGAAAAGCTCTCGATTTAACTAATTTACCCGTCGCTATCGGAATCTACGGGTTCGGTTTTGGGAGTCACTCTGTTTTCCCCAACATTTACTCATCCATGAAAGAACCTTCCAAGTTTCCTACGGTGCTTCTTGTCAGGTAAAAAAACCTTTGATTGTTTTGCAAGAAACCTCTAGGGTTGGTTTCACTTTCCATCCCTTCTATTAATCTTATGAAATATATGTAGGGTTTGAATGGTATGCAGTTTTTTCACGTTTTCACGTTTTGGAAACTTGATTCTGTTATTTTTTACCATTCATGTTATTCATCACGTTTTCACGTTTTCACGTTTTTTTATGTTTTTAAAACGTGATTCCGCTAGCGTGTTAAAAATATAACTAAAAAAAATAAAACGTGATTAATCTACTAAAATAGCTTTTCAGCGTTTCACAATTATTCAGCTAAAATATTATTCAGTTCAGTTCATTCCGCTAGTAATTTTTCAGTTATTCTGCTATTCTGTTATTCATCTGACATACCAAGTCAGACCCGTATTTGTGTTATGCAGTTTCGCGTTTTGCACGCTATTTTACATCTTTGTAGCGGTTTGTGGATACACCATGTTTGGTGACGCGATTCAGTCCCAATTCACATTGAACATGCCTCAACATTTCACCTCATCCAAAATTGCAGTCTGGACAGCGGTTAGTAAGCCTTTTGAACCAACATTTCACTCATCTCTTCTTCCCAATTATATATTTTTTTCTCAATTCCTTTCGCGTTTTGATAATTAGGTGGTTACACCAATGACGAAATACGCTTTAACGATCACTCCAGTTGTTCTTAGCCTAGAAGAACTTATACCGTCTTCGTCAAGAAAGTTGAGATCCAAAGGAGCCTCTATGGTTTTCAGAACCATCTTAGTTCTCTCTACTTTGGTCGTTGCACTCACTGTTCCGTTCTTCGGTAAATCTTCCTCACACACACTTTCCCATAATTACCCTAACTTTTCGCTCAAGAAATTCCTTTCCAGAAAACAATAACATGTGTATGAGTATGACCAAACTCATTAAATGTAATTACGTTTACTGCAGCAACTGTCGCGGCTCTCATTGGATCTTTCATCGCAATGTTGATTGTAAGTCTCCATTACTACCATAGCATGCACTGATTCAAAAATTAACGATTGAATCAAGTTTTGATGACGATTTTCGGTTTTTGTCTTCTTAGGCGTTAATATTCCCGTGTCTATGCTATCTCAGCATTATGAAGGGTAGAGTAACTAACGTTCAGGTATGAATATAACTGAATTTGATTTATGAGTTTAGTCAATGCTTCACAAGGAATTTTTTTATAGTCAATGCTTCACAAGAAAATTTTGATTTGTTTGGACTTGATTTTCAGATTGGAATTTGTATTTTCATCGTCATCATCGGTGTTGTGAGCGGTTGTTGCGGGACGTATTCCGCTATCGCCAGATTAATCGGAGAAATGACCTGACAAACTCTATTAGAAGCCGGTTGAGTGATAAAATATCAGTTTTGTGTCGTATTTTCATTTTTTAAAAACCAATAATAAAGAATATTTTGAGAAATGGGACTGTTGATACAGTTTTGGAAGTTAGTCAAACGAAAAGAAAAATATTTTCGTAGAATACAAATCCTAAGAATATCGTCAGAATCAAATCTACACCGCAAGAAAAGAAAAAAGAAACAAATATTAAAATATTAAATGTTGTATTCTCCATTGATATGTTTCCATATATAGAAGAAATCTCTTTGACTCGCCGGAAACTAAAATCCGTTCTCCGTCTCTCTCTCTCTCTCTCTGCACATTTCTTCTGCATTTCTTTGAGATTGAGAAAACAGAAGAAGATGAAACTCGACGAAGAATTCTTACACGACAGAGACCATTCGTTTCTGACAGATGACGAGGAAAATCAAGCAGAGCTCGCTTGTTCCGACGATGAACACGACGGAGACGGTGACGGTCAGAAAGACGGAGCAAACTCCGATTCCTCCTCCCCGCTATCTCGAAACCGTTCCGACAACAATCTCTCTGATGTCTCAAATCCTCCATGGCCACAGAGCTATCGGTAAAAATCATCATTTTCCTCTGTTTTTTCCTTTTTGATTTCTCTCAAATAACAAAATTTCAGACGATTCCTAATTCAATTTTTTTTTGGTTTTTCAGACAATCAATGGATTTGTTGACCGGAATGACTCCACCTTCGGTGAGTATCATGCCTCGAAGCGGTTCCCGGAGATTAGTCTCTTCCTTCCACAAGAGACAACAATCTTCGTTTTTCGATTCATTTTCTTCTTCCTCAAGCAAGCCTCTTCTCTCTCAACCAGATCCCGACAAGGAAGAAACGATTTTACCTGTAAAACCTCCCCATTATCCATCTCAGCTCAAGCTCTCCGTCACCGATCTTCCATTACCAGAATCTAAACTCTGCTCCTTCTCTCAATCCATCCTCAACGGTAAAATAAAACCATCAATTTAACACAGCTCTTATGATTAAGAATCTCCAATGATGACTGTTATATCTCATAAATGAGTTAGTGCAATGATGGAAGAGCAGAAACACTAGAGCTAAATTAATAGTCTACAGGATAATTCTACAGAATTATTTTGAATAAATTTTTTTGATAAATCAAAAGATCATGTTTTCTTTCACATTGAAAAATAGTATATATCATTCCAGCGTCATTTTGTACTTTTTTGCAGGAACAAATGTTCTGTGTGGCTTAGGATTGATAACAATGCCCTATGCAATAAAAGAAAGTGGTTGGCTTGGTTTGCCCATACTCATGTTCTTCGGAGTCATCACTTGCTACACAGGTGTTCTCATGAAGAGATGTCTAGAAAGTTCTCCTGGACTTCACACTTACCCCGACATAGGCGAAGCCGCCTTTGGAATCACCGGTCGCTTCATCATCTCCGTAAGTTTCCGGTTTATCCAACCCAATACCTAAAAGATCCTTTCAAAGATTCTGTTTCTTGAGACTGAAACTTTGGTTCTTGTTCTTGTTCTGTTTTTTTGAATCGCAGATTCTTCTGTATGTGGAGTTGTACGTAAGTTTCAACGTAGCTATTTTTGAATATTTTTCGTTTTTTCTTTCCATTAATTTCTGACAATTTTTTTTGTTTTTCAAAAAATAGGCAGCTTGTGTGGAATACATAATCATGATGAGCGATAACTTATCAGGACTATTCCCAGACATTTCATTGAGCATTACTCCAGGGATATCTCTAGATTCTGCTCAGATCTTTGCAATCTTAACCACTCTTCTTGTTCTTCCAACCGTCTGGCTTAAAGATCTTAGCTTGCTTTCTTACCTTTCAGGTTTGATTTCCCCTCTGAAATCTCTCTGTTTCATATCGATTTCATTCGCTTGGTTCTAATGGACCGTTCTTGATGTTTTGAAACCCTCTAATCTAGTTGGAGGAGTCTTGGCGTCAATCTTGCTCGGTCTCTGCCTCTTTTGGGTCGGTTTGGTCGATGGAATCGGGTTTCATGAAACAGGAAGAGTTTTTGATCTCAGTAACTTGCCTGTTACCATAGGGATTTTCGGGTTTGGGTACTCAGGTCATTCTGTCTTTCCCAACATCTACTCTTCCATGAAAGATCCTTCAAAGTTTCCTCTTGTCTTAGTCATCTGGTAAGTCCAAGAAACCTCTTTCTTTACTTGTTTTTCAAGAAAACCTAATAGGCTAAATTTTCCTTCTTTCTCATGCAGCTTTAGTTTTTGTACGGTCTTGTACATAGCTGTTGCTGTCTGCGGTTACACTATGTTTGGTGAAGCTATCGAATCACAGTTCACATTAAACATGCCTAAACACTTCCTTCCATCTAAAATTGCGGTTTGGACGGCGGTAAGATAAACTTTCTCTCATCTGTTCTATGTATACTATACATATACTTAACCAGAAAATGAACTTTCTTGAAATCTTTTAGGTCGTTACACCGATGACAAAATACGCGTTAACAATCACCCCAATCGTTATGAGCCTCGAAGAACTGATTCCAAAGGCTAAGATGAGATCGTATGGTGTATCGATATTCTTCAGAACAATCCTAGTTACCTCTACTTTGGTCGTTGCTCTTTCAGTTCCTTTCTTTGGTAATATCTAATATTCTAAGCAATTAACCTAATACCAAGCTAATTTCTCTAACTTCCTACGCAAGAAACCCATCTCCTCATACCTTCTCTGATCGAATTCTCTCATTTACAGCGATTGTGGCCGCACTAATCGGATCATTCCTTGCAATGCTTGTGGTAAGTTCTTCGATCTTGAAAGGATAAAATTTAAAAATAAATTGATTGAACCCACGGAAAAAAATATGTTTCTTTTGGTTGCAGGCTCTTATATTTCCGTGTCTATGTTATCTCAGCATCCTCAAGGGTAAATTAACTAACACACAAGTAAGAACATATCTAGTTTACTTTTATATAAAATAGTAATAATTAATGTTTTGATTCTCGTGGAGAATTGTGTTATTCTTGACCCGATCTTCTTTGTGTGTGTAAATTTGTTCAGATCGGATTATGCATGTTCATTATAATCTTCGGGGTGGTGAGTGGTTGTTGTGGTACATACTCGGCTATCTCAAGATTAGCCGTCCAAATGAATTGACTGGCTTCAAAAAAATTATGGTGTTTTGAATTAGGTTAATGTAATGTTTATATATTTGTTCTAGTTTTCTATCTATTCAGTTTTTTTTTTATATAGAAAACAAGCCGAGTTGAAACCAAATCTAGTCGAGTATGTGTTTTTTTAATATTAATTGTAACCAAATGTAACGCCCATTTATAACAGAAAAGGACTTATTTGAACCTTAGCTAAACGACTCCGTTTGAGTTTTCTACCATCTTCGATGTTTAAACTACGCCGTTTGAGTCAACATTCCGCGTCATTAAGCGATGTCTTATTAATCAGAGAAATTAAAAAGATAATCTAAAAGCGACTAGCCGTTGTGGAGAGTAGTCCGTTGGAAGCAGCCCGTTGTGGAGTAGCCGTTGTAACGGTAACCTAAGCTTTAAAGTTTAAACGGATGAATTTCTGAGTTTTTGGCTATAAATACACTCAAATCCTCTTCTTCGTTTTTTGCTAAATACACTCAAATCCTCTTCTTCTCTTTTTTTTTTGGGCTAAATACACACTCAAATCCTCTTCTTCTATTTTTTGCTAAATACCCTCAAATTTTCTTCAACGACTTCTATGATTTCATCCTAATTATTCTCTGACCTTTTTTTGTGTGGTTTGATTCAGTTTTCTGGATTTATATTTGAAATCTCTTACTAATCTGAATATATTTTTTTCTGTTGCGATTACAGATTTTGGGGTTGCTCTTCGATTTGCCAACCGCCGGAAATATGTGGAAGCTTTTTGTCACAGACGGTGGAAACAGAAAAGCTAGGGACTTTTGGGATTTCCATAATGCATGTTTTTACAAGTAAGCTTGAAATTAAATTCAGTGTTTATATTTATATTTCAAAACGTTGTCAATTTCAAAAAAAAAAAAAAACTCAGTGTTTATTTCTTGTATTCGGGTTCTTATTCTTAATGCATATGAAATGAAATGTTTTAAAATCTTAGGGTAAAATGATTCGTGATCTTGTTGTGATTGTAGTCTATTCGTCTAGTCTTTGTTAGCATATTTGTTTTTTGGCGTTATCTAAATTTGGATTGGATTTTTAAGAAGTCAAACGTCTTATTTTGCATACTTTGATATATTCATGTTCGGGGGAAGTATAGGCATGCTATTTCATTGTCAAGTGAATGTTCTGGTCTAATCATAGAAAAGTTCAAATTCGTTTTCACTGCAGCGTAAAAATAACCTTAATTACTAATTAATTTGGTAGTAGAAATGCTCTCCTCTTTTTCACATATCCAAACGTTGTGGGATTTTAGATTATCAAATTAATTAGCCTGTGGAAGTTTAACTTATAGAATACATCATTGCGAAAACAAATCGAACATAGTATAATAATATATGGTAACAAGTTCTCTGGTCGTTAGACATAAATTACATGAATTTGATTGACATATGTAGTAATGCATATATGTTTAACAGACATAAAAACTGATATGCAAGTATACCAAAATATAATATTTTTTTGTTTCAAAATAGAATGTTGTTCAGTAATCAAATTGGTGAGTCAGATATTTTACGATTGTGAGTTTTTGAAACTCGGCTAATCTTTGATTACTATCGACGATATATTAACGCCGCCATGTCGGCACCTAAAGAGATTACCATTTATTCTCCTTGGTTGTAAAGTGGCAACTGTAAAGCCAAAAGCATAGCGACACAAACAGAAAATCCAAAGAATGCCATACAAAATCTCTCTTTGATAGATATAAATGATAACATCGTGATTCTGAATGCGAACTCTGGTGAAATTTATCTAAGTTTTCTGATAAAAATCTGTCTAAATAATATTAAATCTAAATGATAACAGAAAAATGTAACAGATTAGTTTAGTCGCAAAAGTTATCAAACATTCATCCTTAATTCAGAGCAACGTAGGTTGTAACCATAGACTCTATATAGTTTGAAACTGAACTTTATTCAAACATTTCATCCTAAAATATTTGAATTTAGAAGTTAAACAGTATAGTGAATTCAAATTAATGTGTCACACGAGCGGACCTAGTGGGCAAGTGTCAAGTGAGAAGACTGATTGGTAAGTGAAGGTGTCTTGATTTGGAGCAGGATTCGAGGAAAATGGACCCAACTAATAAATGATGGGGCTTTGTCCTAAATACAGCAAGGCAAACAACATGTGCAACCATCCTCTCTATTTTCTAAAGTCTCTTTCCATGTGAACGTCACATCTTCGAACTCTTTTTTTTTTCTTTTGGACTATATTTTATTCATTCTGTCAAAAGCCAACATTGTTCATCATCTTACAGCTTGTTTAACATAGGAAATGTGAGGAATATATTCTTTAATATAATGATTAGCTAAAAATAGAGTTTTTACATCTAAATATGGGATCCAAATCCCTAACATATATAAACACTGTATAAATATAGTCGCAAAGTTTGCAAGTGTTGGCAAATCTTGTGTTCTTTGATGAAGTTTAGAACTGAAAACAGAGACAAGTGAATCCGTCTTTATTTAAATATATGCGCACCGTCCAAACTCCCATGTCAAATACAATGAAGAAACCAAGGCAAACACACATGCTGATCGACTTGTGGTGTTTTTTGAAAAACAGAAGTGTAAGTTAACATTTTCAATTTTATAACAAATTTAGTCTGATGAAGAGATATAATAATATTAAAATCATTCTCTTAATTATATTTTCTTGATTTTGGAGCCGTTTGTTATGTTCAGTGCATACATTACTAATCATCTGACTAAGTTAAGCTATTCTAAAGTTATTATTTGTTAATTACTTCATGTCATATGTGTTTAGCGTCTTGTACTCTTACATTATTTATTTTAAATATATGCAAGAAAAAACCTTAATGAAAAAACATATCGCGCAACCAAAATTTATTGGTTCTATTTATTAATTATTACTCAAACAGTATTATAACACGAATAATAAATTCGGAAGTCAAAACACTAATCTGATAAAAGAAAACTATGACACTGATAGAGATAATACATACATGCAGAATAATATCGTAAAACTATTTTTTCTAAATTAATCAGAAAGTCCTTATATTTACATTGGAGCAAAATAAAACAAAACAGATATTTTCCAGCTGTTCAGCGAACTTGCACCAAACTCACTTCACTTCACTTCTTCTGTACTTCTTCTTCTTCTTCTTCTTCGCTTACACAAACTCAGTCTTTTTTTTTTCTTTTCTTTTTTTTGCAATACACACAAACTTTTCTCGAATTCATAAGCAAAATTTTCTCATCATGTTTCCAAGATTTTATCCTACGTTTTCTCTTCTTCTTATTCTTCTTCTTTTCATTAGGTGCCATAGATGTTTCTCTTCTTCTCAAACTCTTGTTCTGCCTCTAAAGACCCGAATGACCCCAACGGATAGTTCGGGTCGTCGACCCACCGACAAACTCCATTTCCACCACAACGTTACTCTCACCGTCACACTCACCGTCGGTACTCCTCCCCAAAACATCTCCATGGTCATCGACACTGGCAGCGAACTCTCTTGGCTTCGCTGCAACCGTACCTCAAACCCTAACCCGATTAATAACTTCGACCCGACCCGTTCTTCCTCTTACTCTCCAATCCCCTGTTCCTCACCCACTTGCCGGACCCGGACCCGAGATTTCCTCATACCCGCTTCCTGTGATTCCGACAAACTATGCCACGCAACCCTTTCCTACGCCGACGCCTCCTCCTCCGAAGGAAACCTCGCCGCCGATATTTTCCACATCGGAAACTCCACCAACAACTCGAGTCTGATTTTCGGGTGTATGGGATCCATATCCGGATCCGACCCGGAAGAGGATAACAAAACAACCGGGCTATTGGGCATGAACCGTGGATCGCTCTCCTTCATCTCTCAGATGGGTTTCCCCAAATTCTCCTATTGCATCTCCGGCACCGACGATTTCCCGGGTTTTCTTCTCCTCGGCGACTCCAATTTCACGTGGCTAACGCCGTTAAATTACACGCCGTTAATCCGGATCTCCACGCCGTTACCTTACTTCGACCGTGTCGCTTACACCGTCCAGCTCACGGGGATTAAAGTTAACGGTAAGCTATTGCCCATCCCTAAATCGGTTCTCGTACCGGATCATACCGGTGCTGGTCAAACCATGGTTGATTCTGGTACTCAGTTTACTTTCTTGCTCGGACCGGTTTACACAGCGCTTCGAACCGAATTCTTAAACCGAACAAACGGGATCCTGACGGTTTACGAAGAACCGGATTTCGTTTTCCAAGGAACCATGGATCTGTGTTACCGGATTTCGCCGGTTCGGATTCGGGCGGGGATAGTCCACCGATTACCAACGGTTTCTTTAGTTTTCGAAGGAGCTGAGATTGCGGTTTCTGGTCAGCCGCTATTATACAGAGTGCCGCATCTCACGGTCGGGAACGATTCGGTTTATTGTTTCACATTTGGAAACTCCGATCTAATGGGAATGGAAGCATACGTGATTGGACATCACCATCAGCAGAACATGTGGATCGAATTCGATTTACAGGGATCCCGAATCGGTTTAGCTCCGGTACAATGTGATGTATCCGGTCAGAGACTCGGAATCGGATCGTAAACCCCGTATATAACCAACCCGGTAACTCGTTTATCTGTGTAAATTATAGATTTTTTTTTTGCGGTACGTAGAATTAGAAATGGTTATCTGGTAGAAGAAGGTGGATGCTCCTCCACGTGGCTAGAGTGAGTGAGACTCGTTTGCCAACACGTGCGTATGGGTAATAACTTCCGAGTTGTTAGTAGTTGTCTATGTTGTTTCGTATTTAACACGCTACTTTCGTTGCGTGATTAATTTTTCCCTTTTAGGTTTTCTTGTATTTTATTTCTTCTTTCAACGGCTTAGTCATTTACCACTTTACTGTGTTGATGAAATTTTGGGGTAGAAGAAAAGTCTATTTTTAAAAATTGTTTCGCTCAATGTTGTGTATCCAAAATGGATTTAGAGTATATTTGTCCGTGTAGTGAGACGTGGGTGAAACCGGTTTAGGGCTTCTCTGTTCATCTTTCTTGTCCCCAAGAGGGAATAAGAAGCACTTCATTTTCCCCCAAGAAATGAAAACACCCACGCTTCTCCACTGAATCACACAGAGATGATGCACAAAAAACTTCATTAAAGTGAGCATTTAATCAAACAATTATCCTGCAAGCTAAAGCTAGTGAGAGAGGATAAACAAATTACTTGATCAGACTAGCAAACACACAACCAAATTGAACAACTTCCAACTCTAAATACCTCCCAAGAGTCAAAATGCACTATATATCCTTGTTCTATTCATTCCAAAAATTTGACCTTTGAATCCAACTGGTCAAACCAAATACGAGTTTCTGGGACCTGTTAACATCAAGGAACCCGATGGATTGTCGAATAGATGATTTATACAAATATATATAGTATACTCAAAAGACAATTTGGTAGACGTTGCGGCCTCTTTGGTAATAACTAAAAGCTTAAACTAAAAACAGCGATTCTAAAACCTGTTTATATGTATTACTTATGAATTTACAGTTTTACACAATTGCTTAATCAGTTGATTCTATGATTTTGAAGTAAAACATGTATACATATTGAACCTGGTGGATTCGTAACACTTTTTCTGAACAATAACCAACTCTATTCTTGAACCTGCAGGTGGATTCGTAAATAGATCCTCTCCAAGTAAACATTCAATATGGAGCGTGACTTCTCACATTCATCTATAGAGTCCGGTGTTTGGAGTTGGAGCTATTGTTTCCTCACAAAGATCGCACTAGTAGATTCCATTTGCGTGTTTTTCATACCTTATATATGATTTTAGGGATTCAAAATTTCTTGATACTACTACAATTGAACCTTTGTGTAATATACGAGATGTAAAATAGTATTTAATCCTTCAAAGTGCATACAAATTTCGCTCTAGATTTCTCAAGATGATATATATTATCCTAAGGTTTTGGATGCTGAAAATTAACCATTATGAATTTCCGTCATTGTTAAACTAGAATATCATTAATAATTATATGTAATAGATAGTTGTGGGTTTTAAAAAATATATTTTTTATGACAAAGATAGTTTGACAAAAATGTATTACTTTAGTAAATCAGGTCAGGTCACAAAATATAAACTTTCTCAATGTTCAAACAAATAATATTTAAGTATTTGCACCAAGATACAATATCTACATACAAAAACGAATAGAGCCTCAGTTATCTATTATCTAGTTTTAAAAATTTAAATATTTAAGTTGTTAAAAAAGTATAGTATAAATGCAATATTTATATTTCAAAAATCAAAAGATTAAAATATCATTTAATATGATATAAAAAGCAACTTAGCATATATTTAATATATATTTTTGACAAAATAGTCAAAACAAAAATTATGATTAAAAACAGTAAATTTAATTTTCTGTAAAAACTACAAAATTTCATTCTTCCGCTAAAACTGTAAAATTATGTTTTTTTACTATAAAACATAAATCGTGTTTTTCGCCAAAACAGTAAAACTGAGTTATCAACCAAAATCGTAAAATTAGATTTTTCTCAGCAAAATCATGTGTTCCCGTTAAAATTGCAAAAAGTATTTATTGCCAAATCCGCAAAATTAAGTTTTCCCGTCTTTTTCCATCAAAACTGTAGAATCACGTTTTTCCGCTAAACATAATTTTTTGCCAAAACTGTTTATTATGTATTTTTTGCCAAAACCATAAAATCTTATTTTTTGCCAAAACAGTAAAACCATATTTTCTGCAAAATAATAAAATTGCAATTTTTTATCATAGCCGCAAAATTATAAAATTATATTGCCCACAAAACATCATTTTTGTTGACGTTATATTTAAATGATATATCTGAAAATTGCAATGATAACCAAAATAAAATATCATAAAATAAATACAGTTATAAGTTTTTTTTTGTGATGTCTTTATTGCAACAGTTTTAACCTAAACAATACAAAAATAACACCAAATTGCATGTTTGGACTAGATTAAAATTTCATTTAATGTTGCAAATTATTATTATTATTTTCTAATAAAAAATCGATAGATTTGCATTGGTTGTGACACAAATTGAACATAGACAATCTCTAATGACCAAATGAATTCAAATGTCTGGATACCATGTCTGATTAGTATCACATCTAATGTAAATCTAATCAAATTTAAACCAATCTATATTTTAATAAGAATGAATTAATTAAAAAAAAAAACTTATCTTTATTTTTAAGTTTCTTTCTGTCAGCATTATTTGCTTTCTGAATTATATTTTGAGAAAAAAAAAAATTAACCTGAAACAATACAAAAACAATATGAAATTCCATATTTGGATTAGATTCAACTTTCATTTAATATTATAATTATTATAATCATTTTTTCCTAATAAAACCGATTGATCTACATTAGTTATAATACAAATTGAACATAGGTAATCTCTAACGACCAAATGAATTCAAATGGCTAGATACCATGTCCGGTTAGTATCACGTCTAATGTAAATCTAATCGATTTTAAATTAATCTAAATTTTAATGCGAATAAATAAAAAAAAGAATAGAATACTTATCTTTTTTTAGTTTCTTTTTCTCGGCATCTCTTGCTTTCTAAATTTCATTTAGTTAATTTTTTTTTAACCTGAAACAATACAATAAACAATATGAGATTCTATGTTAAGTTTTATTTAATATTATAATAATAATTTTTTTTTCCTAATAAAAACCGATTGATCTATATTAGTTATGATACAAATTGAACATAGGCAATCTCTAACGACCAAATGAATTCAAATGACTGGATACCGGTTAGTTTCAACTAATATCAATTTAATCAATATTAAACTAATTCAGATTTTAATGTGGATAAATAAATAAATAAATAAATAAAGAGAGAAAAAACACTTATCTTTCTCCCTTAGTTTTTCTTCTCCAAACTACATTGTGAGGAGTTCGGGTCCGGGTCCCTTGACAGTTGTTTGTTTTTCACTCGTTTGCTATAGCTTTGGCTAAAAGGGTTTTCCCATATCGTAAGGAACAAAAACACCAAAAAATAGCCAAATTAACATTCACAATTTACATTAATCTCAATTCAAGATATTTTCTCTAATGGCGTACTTGCAAGCTCTCTGGCAAATCTCAGTGATATCAGCGCCATTGAATCCATGAGTATACTTAGCGAGTGCAGTCACGTCGATATCTTTAACAAAAACACCAAAAAATAGCCGAATTAAAATTTACAATTTACATCAATCTCAATTCAAGAGCTAAAAAAAGAGAAATATCTAACCTTTTCAATGTTTTCACTCATGGGGGTACTTGCAAGCTCTCTGGCAAATCTCAATGATATCAGCGCCACTGAATCCCTGAGTGTACTTAGCGAGTGACATCTCTAACAAAAACACCAAAAAAATGGCTGAATTAGCATTTACAGTTTACATCAATCTCACTTCAGGAACTAAAGAGAAGATAAATATCTAACCTTTTCAATGTTTTATCTGATGGGGTACTTGCAAGCTCTCTGGCAAATCTCAGTGATATCAGCACCACTGAATTCCTGAGTGTACTTAGCGAGTGCAGTTACATCGACATCTTTAGCAACAGGAGGTTTCCTCAGGCAAGCCTTGAAGATGTTGAGACGGGAATGCAGGTCGAGTCTTCCAGGAAGAAGAAGAGTCGGATCAATAATGTCAGGCCTGTTAGTTGATCCAATAATGAAGACCGTCTTCTTCGCATCCATTTCCGTCAGAAGCTGATTCAAAAGTCTATCAGCTGCACCGCCTGCATCACCCGCGCGGCTTCCTCTCTGAGTAGCAATGGAGTTGAGCTCGTCGGAGAACAGAACACAAGGAGCAGATTAACGAGTCTTGTCAAAGATTTCACGAACATTGGCTTCACTTTCTCCAAACCACATTGTGAGGAGTTCGGGTCCCTTGACACTTATGACGTTTGCTTGGCACTTGTTTCCTATAACTTTGGCTAAAAGGGTTTGTCTCCAAACTTTTCGAATTTCTCTGAATGCTTCACAGGGTATTGAACAGTCTGCATTGCAACCAAAACAATAGATCATGGATTAGTTCTAAGATACAGAAACAATTTAGATCGAAAGCAAAAGATGTAGAAACAATTTTACCTCTCGTAGCTCTCTCTTAACATTCTCAAGACATCTGATATCCTCCCATGAGACATTTGGAACCTCCACAACCTGTTAAATGAAATGAAATGATTAGAATCGAAACAATGTGAATAAATAGCTTCTGATTCATATACAAGCAGAGAAACAACACTTACGGTTTCACGAAGTGCAGATGGGTTGCTGTTTCCAAGAGCAGTCTGGAAGTTGAAGTCTCGGCGTCAATTTCGTCATCTTCCAAGTCAATCACATCCATCTTCTCTCTGATACATTAAAGGGCAGCTTCAGTGCATAAAGCTGCAAGATCGGCACCAACATATCCATGTCTGTCTTTGGAGATTCTTTCTAGATCCACCTGTTTAAAAAACAGATCTTTATTAAACATTGCAACCAGAGAACCATCAACAAAACATGTAGAGATGCTATAGATTAAAGAAATTTTACTTACATCTTCAGCTAGCTTCATGTTCTTCGTGTGGATACTAAGAACTTCAAGACGTCCGATTTCATCAGGAACACCGATTTCAGTCCATCCATAAGCGTAAGGAGCTGAGAGACAATCCTCCTCTCAACCTCTCCATCAGTCTTCTCCCATAGTCTTCTTCTCAGTCTCCTCAAATGCATTCTTGAGGTTGCTTTCACTCTCACCGGCCAGTTTCGACATGATCTCAGGTCCAATGATACAGAAGAAAAACGCTCCGGTTTCGTTGGCCACGGAGCGAGCAATAAGAATACGCTTTGGTGACTTGAACAGTTGTGGATGCCTCAATGGAAGTTCAACAGGTTCCCTAATTATCTAACGATCTGTTCATTCTTATCTTAGGCTCCTCGCATGATTCATCAGCAAGGTCAATGCACACAATGTCCTTCCTTTTCTTACTCTGTAAAGGCAGAAGCGGAATCAAGTAAGAAATCACCAAGATATAAAAGATCACTTTTAAAAACAGAACAAGTTTAGATTTCGACCAATGAGTCCATGACTCAATGCGTTTATAAGATCACAACAAATAAGAGAGAACAAATACAATCACGTAAGAATCCATCGGCCAAGCAAGAAAAAAACCCTAATTTGGTAACAATCGTCAATCAAGAAACCAGAAAAAGTTTCGATTCCAGCAATACAGGTTTTTAAATTTGTAAAAACCAAACCTTGTTGTGAATCGTATCGCCACGGAAAACTTGATGAAGTTTTTCCATGGCGGTGGGATGGAGAGAGAAGACAGAGTTGTCATCGGTAATGGCTTCGTCGACAACAAGTCGGTTCGGAGACTTGTTCCTCCCGAGAATAGCAGTACTGAAATCTTTATTCGATTTGCTGAAACAAACAAGAGAGAACAAACAAAACTCAGCAGATTAAAAAAGAAATCAACTTTAAAACCCTGATCCGAACCTCAAAAGCACAGGGTAAAAGATCGAAACTTTATGATCGGAAAACGAAAATCAGAGTTCTGGATACTTACAGTCGGGAGATTCAGGTTGGTTTGAAATGGTGATTGCTGAAAATTGATCAGAGAGTTGCGAAATTTATTTTTAAAGAGATCGATTGATGGGACTTTGTGAATTATGATTATGGGATCAGCAAATTTTGGGATTTATGTCTCTTCTTCTTGTTGGAAAACAGGAAAAGAAGCCGTTGTATCTGACTGGGTTAATAGAAGCAGATTTTTTACAAAACCGATTATTAATCAAACCGGTTTATGTTAACAACAACAAAAACAGGAAAAGAAACGGAATTTATTTACTTTTCTTTTTCTTTTGCTAATCGGTAGGGAAAAAATATTAAATAATTTACTTAAAAACAAATGTGTATAATTAGGAAGAAGAACATAACCAAAACATATTTGAATTGCTACTGTAATGTAAAAGGTGAAAAACTAGGAAGAAGAACATAACCAAAACATGTGATTCGTTAAACAAAGTTGGCAGGAGAAAAGCCCAAAAGCCTTAAAGCCCAAAGGCTGACGTGTTCTTTAGCGTCCGGGCCTACCGAAGTCTCGCTCCCACGTGGGAACGGCACGCGGTTTACTGTCTTTTACTGTAAATATTCTTAGATCACGCGCCGTTACACGTGAGGCCTCACCCATGATCCAACGGTTGCTCGCCAGCTCAGGCCGTGATCTGCAGTCGCTTTTGGCTGAGAACTTGGGTTTGCTTTTCTCCTTCGGAGACAAGACATCATAATCACTTCATCACCATCATCAACTATCAAACAACAACAACTCTGATTTCTGGGTTTCGAGGAAGAATTTTTTTCAACACCATGGATGCAGATGAGAGTAGTATTACATCGCTGGATCATAGGTTTTTTTTCTGTTACATCTCATGAACATAAAAATATATCTTCTTTTCTACTTATTTCTTTATTCTGCTCATGTTCGTACTGTTGCCAATTTGAAACATCTTCTTGGTATAGATTAAAATTTTAACTCGTATCTTGAATTTGAAAAATCACTCACAGTTTCTCTGATTATCCGTATGAAGTTGAAATTCGCTCTTGTGCTCTGCTTTCGTATGTTTCCAGAAGTTTTCATCTTCAGTGATCAGTAACTTCCTGAGCTATAAAGTATCGTACTTGTAAGGTGTTCGATGGTTTTTCTCAGTGTGTTTATAGGTGAAATGTGTTTAGAGTTTAGGATTTGTATTTACTGCAACTTGTTGATGGGTTAAAGAGGTACTCAACACTTGGATCTTAAGTTCTCTTTACTCTTATACACAAATATTACTTGTAGGGTTTAGAGATTCTGGACCAACCCGTTTCGTGCTTTAAAAAGGTCATTTCATCTCAGTGGTATCAGTATCTAATGATTTTGATATTTTGTTCTATATTGTTTTCACTTTCAATTGATGTCATTAGTGTGGGTCACTGTGTTCTTAAAGCTGTAAATTGCAACCTGAATAGGATCCTTTATGGTATGAATTTAAGTATTTAGTCGTGTCTTGTAAGAGGAGAACTTATGATTGCTTTATGCAGTTGAAATTTACGACCTTTACTATTTGATATGTGCTCTCAGCGATACAAACGATATGATGGTAGTTGCTGAGGAATGTCTTGACTCAAGCAAAAAGAGGAAACAGCGAGCTGAAGAATCAGACTTGTTGTCACCCTTACCGAAACACTTTTGTCTGGAGCAGGCTTCCCTTCCTGATTCTTCATGTCCATCATCAGATATAGAATGTGCAGAATGTTCTCATGCTATGGAAGACACAAAGACCAGCGATGAGACTTCTTCTTCTTCTTCTGCATCTGTCACAGGAGGGGCTTCTTTGTACACGTTTAAAGACTCTTCTTACTCAACCGCGGGAAGTTCAAATTCGAGTTCTGGTTATGCAAGATCAAGCATAGACCAATGCTGTTCCAAAGGTAATGACAAAGCACAAGAATATGTTGATGAGCTTAGTGAGATGGAGTTCATTTACCCCGAGTTTGGGGTCGAAAATCTTCCAGAGCTTCTCCACTCTCAAGATTCGAATCTAGAAGGTTCTTACTACACTCTTTCTTCTGCAAGGTGGAGTGTGAGCAACCAAGGTAACTAAAAAAGAAAATGCTAAAAGAGTTGGTTTTTAGTGTCACGTTTTATGGGATTCGTTTTGATATCATCACCATTTGGATTACAGATTCTGAAGAAACTACCACGAAACCAACCATTGATCAAGAGTTTGAGGACTACTTTTCAACACTTATGATGTAACAGGAAGCTACTGCATGTGTATCTCTGTTTATGTAAATATTTTACCGTGTTTTTTTTTGGGTTAGAAACACATAAAACCAGAACAGAACAAAATAAGCTCAAAGGCATTGCAATTGTCATCTGCATTTTTTTTCTGTAAGCCTTGATGTTGTCTTGTTCAACAGTGTTTATGATATACTCAGTTTCTGACTGAACTGTAATTGAAAAAACATTTTAACTTTTAGATCAATAAGCAGAAGACTCAGAGTTTCATTCAATCTCCAATCATGACACTTAATCCAAGAATCAGATCGCAAATCTGTCTAGGAAATCCAAGAAGATGGTTATCAGTATATGTTAAATTAATAGGATTTTGATTTCTGCTTCGACAGTTTATACAAAAGAGGATGATCCGATACAAGCAAGAAAAGAAAATACTAAAGAGTAGTACTAGTCCGAGATACATTAGTTTCGACTTTTATTTTCCCCGACGCATTAGGCTCGACCAGAGGTAGAAGCAACCAGAACCTCGGGCTCAGAGTGGTGAGGGTGAATGTACATCAACTTGAATTTCTTCCTAATTTTCAAAAGTCGAACAGCCCTAAGAATGTCGTTTGAGACGACGTCGCCGGCGATGAGCATAAACGAAGATGGTTTTGGATTCTCAGCCGACCACGATTTAATGTCCTCCACCATCCTCTGCTCTCTCGCGTATTTCTCTTCTGCAACAAAACACAAATTAGAAAGAGAACAAGATGAAAGAGAAAACAATGGAGGAAACAATTTGCACACTGAAACAAATAACTCAAGTTCATCTAATCAAAGAGGGGAAGGGATATTTTGGTTTAGACCTGGGAAAAAGTGAGTGGTCTTGATTCCGGAGGAGGAAAAGTCGTGAGGAGTCATATCGCCATAAGCGCTGATGAAGAGCGGACCACGATGACCAGAATCGGAAATAGTCTTTCGGATTTTCTGCACAACCACCGCAGCATTGCGTTCCCCAGGCGGAATATCCCAGAACTCATTCATCCCGCACTCCTGGATATCCCAGAAAACGCCCATCGCAGCGGCTGCAAGGTTTTAGATCCAAGGAAAATCCATAAGAGCCATTACCAAACGCAGAGACAAAATCAGAGAGAGAGAGAGAACTTACTGGCGAATCTGCCGTGGAAAGGAAGCGGGCCGATGAAAGAGGTCATGGTTTCGACGACGGCGACTACAATACGGGCTTCAAGAGAGACTAGAATCTTCTGTGGCTGCGACTAGTGGTGGAAACCAGAAATGTTTTGGCTTTTATAGCTGCGGGGACGGGAGATACTAGGGTTCAGCTAATATCCCTTTCTGAGGGTAATTTAGTAATTGTTGGGCTGCAATCATTATGAAAAGGGATGGTTCAAGAGTACGGACAGTCAGCGATTCTTTGGTTTCGCAATCGAAAACCAATCACATGATCAAATTAAATGTTTCCACTTGGGTTACTATTGAACCTGAATTCCACCGGAAATATCCCACCGGAAAAAAAAAAGCCACTCTAAAAACCAAACATGAATCTGTTAAATCATGAAATGCATTTCTTATAGAAAAAAAAAGAAAGCACATGCCCAAGTGAGTGTGAACGACCAGTTACTTTACCTTTATTCGCACAGAGCATAACCGAGCCGGACTAAGTAAAAGACCGCCATATGGGACTTAGGAGAGGAATATAGGAAAAAGCGCGGCTAGCCCTTTAGAGAGACAGAGCAAAGGAGATCTACTCTTTAACCTAATACTATTATGATCACGCTAGGCTAGTTAAATATACCCAACTATAGCCCAATATAGTATTATTTATTTATTTGGGCCGGGTACGAACGAAAGTTTAGTTTGTAATCATCAGGAACACAGCTGATTTCTGGGAATTTTTAGGTGTGAGACTAGTAGTATTCCATCGCTGGATCATAGGTTTTTTTTCCCCTCACATGTCATGAACATAAAATATATATGTCATCTTTTCTACTTATTTGATTATTCTGTTGCAATTTGAAACCTCTTCTTTTTATACAAGGAAATTGGAAATTGGATGCTCAAAACTCGTATCTTGAATCTGAATGTATCACTCCAAGTTTCTCTGATCATTCGTTTGAAGTCGAAACACTCTTTTGTGTTCTGTTTTTGTATTTATTTCACAAAGTTTTCATCTTTTGTGAATAGTTAACTTGAAGAAACAGAGTGATATTCTCACATTCTGACCGAACTGTAATTGAAGAAACATTTAACTTTCAAATCAATAAACACAAGACTCAGAGTTTCGTTCAATCTCCAATAGCATAACACTTACTACGGCTACTACTAATACTAATACTAGTGCTAATGCTACTCCCCCGATACATTAGTTTCCACTTATAATAGCCCCGTTACATTAGTTTCCACTTATAATAGCCCCGTTACATTAGTCTCTACCAGAGGTTGAAGCAACCAGAACCACAACCGTTGGGTGGTGTGGGTGTATATACATCAGCTTGTATTTCTTCTTCGTTTGCAAAAGTTTAACCGCCATCAGAATGTCATTGGGGACGACGTCTCCGGCGATGAGCATCAAAGTTGATGGTTCGGGATTCTCAGCTGCCCACGATACAATGTCCTCCAAAATCTTCGTCTCTCTCGCATATTTCTCTCCTGAAACAAAATACATACAGTATTAGAGAGGCATCCAAGATCAAGCTGCTAACTTTAGAGAACGATTATGGAAACTGAGCATTGGAGGAAACAAATTTGCAGAAGGTGAAACAACTAGTCCTAGAAAGTAAGAAATAAATAACTCAACTTCCTACATAACAATCACCGAATCAGAGTGAAACAAATAACTCAACTTCCTACATAATAATACTAGGATACGAATGAATCTTATCACAAGCTACATGCGTGATCAATCAAAGAGAGGAAGATATATTTGTACAAGGTTGCAACAAATAGCTCAACTTCCTAGGATAATTAAATAAGATTGAATCTTATCACAAGACATCATGATAAATCAAAGAGAGGTATGTTTTAGACCTGCAGGAAAGTGATTGAGCTTGATTCCCGAGGAGGAGAAGTCGTGAGGAGTCATATCACCGTAAGCGCTGATAAAGAGCGGACCACTATGGCCAGAATCCGCAATAGTCTTTCTGATCCTCTGCACAACCACCGCAGCATTGCGTTCCTCGGCCGGAATATCATAAAACTCAACCATCCCGCATTCCTGGATATCCCAGAATACGCCCATCGCAGCGGCTGCAACGAAAATGCATAAGAGCCATTACGAAACGCAGAGTAATAAACACATCATTTGAGCTACAGAGAGTGATCTTACTGGCGTAGTTGCCGGGGAAAGGAAGCGCGCCTATGAAAGACGTCATGGTTTTGACGACGGCGACTACAAAATGTTTTGGTGAAAAAAAATCTGTGGCTGCGACTAATCGTAGAAAGTAGAAAGGTTTTGTTTTTATAGCTCCGGGGACGGTAGAGACTAGGGTTCGGGAATTTCGGTCCTATCCCTTTCTGAGGGTAATTTAGTAATTCATAAAGAAAAAGGGCTGGCTGATAAAGTCCAAAGAGTACGGACAGTCGGCGATTCTTTGGTTGGAGGAGCCTGTTTCATTTGTTATAGCAGCGTCCAAATCAGAAATTCGCAAAGGAAGAATATATTCGCAATCGAAAACCAAATATCACATAGACTCAAATAACGTTTCTACTTCGGTTACTATTGAATCCGAATTCCAAATTAAACCCAGAAAAAAAAAAAACATGAACCAAGATCCATCTTTTAAATCATGAAATGCATTTCTTATAGAAAAGAAAAAAAAAGCACATGCCCAAGTAGTGTGACCGTTCCATTACCTTTACTCGCTTAGAGACAAGAATATACATAACTGAGCCGGACTGAGTAACGGCGAAAACGACCGCCATATGGGACTTCGGTTAGGTTTACGAAAAGCGCGGCTAACCCTTTAGAGAGAGAGAGCAAAGGAGATCTACTCTTTTAACCTAATACTAATATTATGATAAACATCTCACGCTAGTCTAATTAAATACTTATACCCAATTATATAGCCCAATATAGTAGTATTAGTTTGTATGTCGATTAAAGAATCCATTATTTATTGAGTTGGGCCGGGTAGGAAGGAACGAAAGTTTGGTTTGTAATGTAATTCTTCCGCAAAAACTAAACATCTCAAAATGTTTCGTTAAGAAAATCCATGTTTTTAGTTTGATAATAATCTTGGAAAGACACAAAGAAGTACTTTGTATGCACCATTAATTTGTGAAACGCAAGTAACAGTGATCTCTTAGTCCATCCTAAATGCGCACCACCAGGACAAGTGCTTGATGCTTAAGACGCGCGTTAGATCAACTCCAAGTTTCTCTGATTATCCGTTTGAAATCGGAATACTCTCTTGTGTTCTGCTTTTGTATGATTCCAGAAAGTTTTCATCTTTTGTTGTGAATAGTAACTTCCTGAGCAATAAAGTATCGTGGTGTTCGATGGTTTTTCTACACAGTGTCTAAAGGTTAAATGCGTTTAGTGTTTGGGATTTGTATTTCTACTCAACACTGGAATCTTAAACAAAGCTTCTCTTTACTCTTATGTACAAATATTACTTGTAGGGTTTATAGATTCTGGACCAACCGGTTTCGTGCTTTAAAAGTTCCTTTCATCTCAGTGTCGAAAGATTTTTATATTTTCTTCTGTTTTGTTTCCACTTGCAATTAGCGGTGGCTGCGGTGTTCTTGGAGCTGTAAATTGCAATTTTGATAGGAACCCTTATGGTATGAGTGAAGTATATGGGAAGAAAACTTATAATTCCTTTATGCAGTTGAAATTTACGACCTTTACTATTCGATTACGTGCTCTCAGCGAAACAAACGGTACGGTGATAGTTGCTGAGGAATGATTTCACTTAAGCAAAAAGAGGAAACTGCGAGCTGAAGCATCAGACTTGTCACCACCCATACCGAAACACTTTTTGTCTGGAACAGGCTTCCCTCTCTGATTCTTCATGTCCATCATTGATCAAGAGTTTGAGGAGTACTTTTCAACACTCATGATGTAACAGGAAGCTACCACTACATGTGTATCAATTATTACTGCAATGTTTATGTCAATATTTCACCTTGTTTTAGAAACACATAAAACCAGAACAGAACAATTAGGCTCAAGGGCATTGCAATGGTCATCTGCAAATTTTTTGTAATCTTTGATGTTGTATTGTTCAGTGTTTATGATTCTCTTCACTTTCTCACAAGACTGTAATTGAAGTCACACATTTAACTTTTAAATCAATAAACACAAGACACAGAGTTTCGTTCAATCTCCAATCTCATAACACTTACTAAGATTCAAATCTCTCCAATATGTAACAACAAATGAAAACACAAGCCAAGAATCAAATCGCAAATCTGAATTCGAGATATAACGGAAAGATAAAGAAAGAATTCTGAGAAAAACAAATCTCAATTTTGTTTCATTAAAAAAATTCAATTCGATACACAGAAACACGTCGTCGTCGCTGAAAGGGGAAGACACAGATAGAATATAATCTCTAGAACAATCCTACACTGAATAGAAACAATTATCTACAGAGGAAAGCAAACCCTAGAAGAAAAAAAATCAAATCAAATTTAAGCGCAAGCTTCTCGTCGAGGCTGTGCATAGAACAGAGTTTCCAGATCCGGCGGCTGAAAGTAACCGTTCCTCGGTGGATCTCGTTTCCTCACCACCATTGATTTCTTCCTCGGCGGCGGAGGACAAACAGAAGCCACCGGAATCCTATACTTCATGCTTCTAGGCGTTGTACACCCTTCTTCCGCCATCTCCGTCTTCCTCTCCACCACCTCCATACTTCTCTCTTTCAATCTCTTCTCTCAATTTGAAAATCGTACGGCAGAACAATTTTGAAGTCTGAGAAGAGGCGGTTAGATGTTTATTTTATATATCAATTAAATAAATAAAACCTCGAAAATTTTCCAGATTAGTTTCCTTTAAAAAAAAATCGAAATTTTGGGAGGGAGAAAGAAATGAAAACGGGAATCTTCCCCACGATGTTGATTTTCGTCTCTTTCCTGATTAATCGGACGGTGGAGATTGATTCGAACAGCTTACTGTGAGCTGGAATTGATGACGTGGGTAAGCATAAGTGGTTGATAGCACCAAATTTATGTTACGCGTGACCCCACTCCACCGCTTCAGACGCTCTCCACCATCATTATTTGCTAAACATTAAATTTTAATACTATATATTTTCCACTTTTAATATACTAATATTTAATCGCATTATTTTAATTCCATTTGTGGCGGCGCCAACTTGCACAACAAGTCCCTTTGCGCGGGAAATAAAAGAGTCCTTCTTCCTTTTTTGCAGCGAAAAGCCGGAAACTTTAGATACGTACCAATTGGTTTGGTAACTCTTAAACCGGTGTCATTTTGACCAAAGAATTGAAGCACGTGACATTTATGATTTGATCAATTATGGTTTAAATTGGTTAGTAGCGCCACTATTATTGGGGCTGCTACTAAAGCCCAATATAACTTAACGTAAGGCCCGAAAATCAACCAATCAACAATCTGAACAGTAGCCTAGTTGGATCAACAACCTAATATAACCGTTCCAGCCCATAAAGCCCATTAAATTAAACCGGAAGAGGTTTTTCCCCTTCTGAACATTACTGGTGGCGACAAGAGCTCCTAGAATATATATATGGTCACTCCGGCGCTGAATGAATTAAAGATGACATTTCCTCAGTTTCTTGTTCTTAAGTTAATTGTCGTCGTCTACTTTTCTTACTATTCCTTTTCACTGGACTCGGTCTTCTAGTTTCAACCTCGGTTTGATTCTATTTTTAAAAACGTTTGTGTAGCTGATTTAAATAAAAACAACAAATTTTATGTGGAAATAGAGTTGTTTGCAGGTCTTTGTTGTCAGCGAAAATTTCTTGCAATTTCTAGTTTCCCAGAAAATGTCAACTTATATGTGAACATGGAGGGAGGGCCTATCACACTCTCGGGTGATGGCTAGGATTATCAGGAATTAATTATATTTGTGGGATTTACAATTAAATAAACACTTGATAAACCAATATTTCTTGCTGGTCCACTTTCATAAATAAGTTCATTATCAATCAAATTGTATTAGGGTTTGCATGTCATGGTTCATGGTTCATGTTGATGTCTTTCTATAATATCAATTAAATTTTGACCAATAATGAATAAATATTTCTTGAAAATATTATCAGTGGTTTACGTTTAGTTTTTGTCTCTTTTACCAATGACTTTCAATTTTTTTACGAGTCCGTCGTTCTATTTAAATTTGTTACAAGTACCCCGATTTGATTTACTTTTCTTTTAACGTGAAATCGTCGTACTGAGAGGTCGGATCTGTATAATTATTTTCATGAGCTATGTTTTCCAAAAATATATATTCAAAATTAATTTTATCTCCTCTGGTGAAAGTTGAAACTTGAAACTAAAGCATCCTGGATTATTCTTTTTTTGCTTTGTCATCTAGCTCGTAGATTATATTAATAGTTGAAAGTTGAAACTTACACTTACATAAAACCAGAAGCTATCAGTTCTTTAAAATTTAATAGAAAGCCCGGAAAATGATTTTAAAGGAACTAAAACAGATTGGCAAACAAACAAAAGAGAGCAAAGATGTCAATATCAATGCCAACTAGCTGCTTTCGATATAAATGCAAGTACTAGTTCGAAGAAAATAAGAGTTAGAATTAGTCAGAATCAGAAAACCAATTACAAATTAAATCATAATAATCAAATGTGACATTTTGTACACGTAATTCCAAATTCTAGCTAGTAAGGTGATTAAATTAAAGGGAATTTCATACAAATATCTAACATTCATTTTTAAAGGTATACCAAAGTTTCTAATTATGACACTTTGCGTTTATTGTTTCTTGTTCGTATTTCTTCACGACTCACGAGTCCAATAATTTGCCATTTTAATATATCAGAAAACAAATATTTTATGTTAGAAAAAGCTGAATTGCAAACAGCTGTTGTTTCCTCCTAAATTTCGACTGTCTTTTTCGAAAGTACCAATTATATATGGCCAGTATGTACTCTACCCATCTTTTCTTCTTTTAATTTCTTTAGGGAAAAATAAATAAATTATGACATAAATATATTCAGACAGATTCGCACTTTAGTATCTTATATTCACGTTTTAGCTTATTTGGTACAAAGTTATATACGTATCACCAAGTTAAAGTTAAAAATCTTTCATTTCATAGATATAAATCAACAGCAACCTCACTCTCATCAGTAGTTAGCAAAACGAAGAATAAATTTATAAAATGTAGCAACTTTTTTTTTGCTTAACTGTAAATATCATATAAATGAAAAAGGAGTTTTACAAGTGCTTTAAATGTAGCAACTTTTAAAAGACAGTAACTACAGTACAAAAGAACTAGTCACGTACAGTCAAGCTAAAGTGGTTAACAGTAGAATTTTGAAAGTATCTCACTTCCGATGGTCAGCACGAACTCCAAATATTTGAATTAGTTATTGACTTCATCTTCACAGGGTGAATACCTTGTGATGAAATGATACATGTGAATCTTTGGGTTCACACCATTGAATAATTCCCCATCAGTATATATATATTTTTGTAACTAAGTATATTTATTCGTTGGTATTAAACAATATAAAATAAAGATATGGAGATCAGTGTGTCTATATTTTTTTCTAAATGATTGTTTGTTTTTAACTGATTCCGAATCGAACCCATTAAGGAATTAATCTCGTTCGAATTGCTTTGAGAATAATCGTGCAAGTTGCAACTTTGTAAAACGAATACACGAAATAGATAATGAGACGCACATACGAAACTAAGCCAAAATAAAAAGATAATCATCAACCCGAGTCGGTTTCAAAGCAAACACGGATTGTACTAATTTTTGTTTTAACAAGAAGAAGAAGTTACAAACTTAGATCTGTAATATCTAGAACAAGGCTAATTAGTCTTTTCCACGTCGTCCGCGAACAGCTGAGTTACTTATTATAGTATATGGCTTGTACTCGTTAACAATAGCAATTCTACTCCAAGTTTTTACTCTAAACGTAAATTACTCAATGTTTACCGGTATGGACGGCATATTTTAAATAAACAACTTTTAATATGGAAATGCATGCATGATGCACATGTCATTAAATACTATATACCACATGTTCACATTCATTTGTCAACGATCTATTTCACTTTCTTCTGTTCGAATATAACTAGTGATGATTGATTGCTAATCAAGGTAAATATTATAAAAATTACAAAATAAAAATAATTGAGATGATAAACAATAGAGAAAAACTTGATTATACTCGTGTTTCGCGTGGCCATCATCAAGGAGTTCGTGTTCCTAAGTGGAGGACTAATTAAGGCCAAAGAGAGAAAAGTTGAAGCTTGCATGCATGCAACCCTTTATTCCTCAGTGTTGTTGATAACAACCTTTATGCCTCAGTGTTGTTATTTAACAATCATAAATAAGCGAAGACAATTCAGAATATAAAACTAATTTCCTAATGACCATTTAACCGGCCGTGTGTAGAGCTATTACCATTCTTAAACTAATTTCCTAATGACCATTTAACCTAATGACCATTCACATAACTTAGTATTCAGTTTGATACCATTCACAAAATAATTGCTTTAAAAGAATTTTCGAAATGGTTAGGAAAAAAAAAATCGAAATAGCTTATTTAATTGATGTACGAATCATATGCGATATAGAGCCAAGAATATCTAATCATTAATTAATGTATGGATCTACCGAAGAAACAGTCAAAACGATTTTCCGTTTATTTTGTCACAAGTATTAAGATCCAGAAATAATTATTTAGTGAGTCCCATAGTTCCAAATTCTGAGTCTCAACGCATGTGCTTAAGTTCCAGATTATTTGACGTCCTTGGGTCTAGGAACCAGACGCACCACAAAGTCATAAAACAAAAAGTTTAAATGGTTTTTAGTTCCTCAATAATTGGAACCAAAGAGATAGGATCGGCTTTTGATCCTATCTTCTGGCTTAAATAATTAAACCCAATCAAACAATTATTGATTGAAACCAAAAGAAAACAAAATTTGAAATAACTATAGCTTTCAACAATATAATCATCGTATTTTAGAGATACATATTATTACATATTTTGATTTTATATATTAAATTCCACAATTTCAACCCAAACAAATAGTAGCTGCATATATTTATATATTTTAAATTCATCAGACCCTTCAACTTTCTGCAAGTTTATCTTAGATAATTAATGATGTTGATCAACTTGGTGTCTTACGGCTTTTATATTGGCAACCGATATTGAATTCCTATTACACGATCCAAATATCAAAAGTTGAAAGTATTATTACTCATGCGGCCAAATTGTTGGACCAAAAAACAGAAGAAAATTCCAATACTAATTTACAATCACAGTAAATTATATTACAAAATACGATAGAAGAAGCTAGTTGGCTCAAGAAATTCTTAGGAATACAAGAGATATAGAGAATGCTATTATTAGTTCCAGAGTCCGTATATTCTCGATTCATCTAGAAACACAAGCTTATAAATAAAACAACCCACAATGAAAAAAAAAAGAAGCTAATCGTTCTCTTTCTATCACTTTTTACAGGTCTGGCGGTGCATCAAGATTAGTATAAACCAAGATTAGTACAAATCCAGTAAAATAATGCATAATTTCGACCAGTACAATATTTTGTCTTGAACTATTGGCAAGACAGAGGGGAAACTTGGGTAATTATATACCATATATAGCATAAACCCATAGAAATTTGAAGTTAATCATCCTTATAGCAAAAAAAAAATCGTTGAAGTTTCTCATAAATTTATGATTTTTCATCTCTTGTAGTTCTTTCTTTCTATGAAAGAATCATATCATATTTTTTTTTTAATATGTAGCACGTAATTAGAAAGAAGAATGGCGTGGCCATCTTCTTAATTTGACTTGTACGTTAGAACTTAGAAAACACACGGTTTTAATTAAAAGTAGTTAGGAGGAAAAATATAATTAATATTTTTGGTTGCAAATAGCTTTTAATGATCGAAAAGAGCCAGGAAAGAGTTCCCTATTTAAACCTCTTCTCCGCCTCGCTATATCCCTCCCCTACACCTTTCTCTCTCTTAACATACACATACAGTCTGCTCTTTCTCTCTCTACTCTCGCCGTTTTTTTTCTCTACCAGTTCTGTTGAAGGCTAAGGTATAAAAAAAACTTCTAGAATCTTCTTCAACGCCTTCCTGTTTCTTTCTTGCGTTTACGAACATTTCGTCGGTTCTGTGTTTTGCTTGCAAACTCCCTGCCGTATCCTGTTTTCTCCAAATTGTGTTTATTAGTATTTGTTTTTTTTTTTTCTCGGGGAACGCAAAACAAAATTTATCCCGTCGATCGTTTGAGCGTCGCCAAATTTACCTATTTCCCGTACATTTATCTAAGTTTACTTCTAAAAAACTCTGCTAAAAATAAGTATATAATTTTAATCCATCATAGTATGAATTTAATCATATAAATCATCCTTTTGTTATGTGATTATTTATTGAAAACCAACTACTGTATATAGCTCTTTGTTAAAATCCGTTAAAACAAAACTAAGCCGGGGTTATAGAGAGTGGCTGCAAAGTTGAAAACGAAAGTTCTCAGGCCAAGCATTTTTAACCGGATCCATCACATCTTCCGTTTTTTAAATCGGTCTCCTCTTTAAGTCAAACGGTCAAATATTTGGTCAAAAACCGGTTATTCAGTCCTTTCAGTAATACTACAATATATTTTTCTCTATTCCTTGAACAATTTGGTTAACTGTGTAATTATGCATACAAACATACATATGTATCTTTGTCTGTATGTGTGATCCCAATAAATGATTTGGTTGGAGCCAATTAGTGGTTGCAATTCGCTGAACCATTCAGTTTTAAAAAAATCCTATCCCTAAATTCTTGAGACACAAGCAACTTCGTCCATTCATTTACACAAAACTATTTCTGTTTTTTTTTTATCCCCACTATTTCAGGGGTTTATTCTCCCTCTATCATTAAAAGCAAACCTAATCTGAAAAAAAAGAAAACCCGTTTGGATCATTATTATCCATGAAAAGTCTCTATGATTCAGAATTAAAGCCCTATTTAAATGACCAAATATTAAAGATTTTCGTCTCTGATCCAATCAATTATTCCAGAAAATGGAGTTCGAAAACCGGTACGGACTTGCAACGACGCAGAAGTACGACTGTCTCTTGTTCGGTACGTCCTTAACCGACATAAATTAATCAGTTTTACTTAATCACGCGAATAGTTTTACTGACCGGTTTATCAAATTTGCGATATAGATTTGGATGATACCCTTTATCCTCTCAGCACCGGAATCGCTAGAGCATGTGGGAAAAACATCAAAGGTAATACTATTGTTTTTTTACACTATACCGACTCATCGATTAATATAACTCATTTCTGAATATGGATGTTGTTTCTTTCTTAATAGATTACATGATCGAGAAACTCGGTATACCGGAGGACAAAATCGTCGAATTGTCTAATCTTCTCTACAAGAACTATGGAACGACAATGGCTGGTCTTAGAGTATGTGATCAAATATCATTCCAAAGTTTCATTCTTTTTAAAAGAAATTATAGATATCTTTTGTAATCATTTTCTCGATCGTTCTATAGGCAATCGGATATGACTTTGATTACGATGAGTACCACAGCTTCGTCCACGGTCGTTTACCGTACGACAACATCAAACCCGACCCTGTTCTTCGCAGCCTCTTGCTTAGCCTTCCTCTCCGCAAAGTCGTACGTGTCACATTCACATTTTTATTTAATTTATACCAAACTATAGCTTAAAATAACAACATTTTTCTCATATCCCGTGATTAGATATTCACCAACGCGGACAGAGTTCACGCGGTCAAGGCGTTGAAGAAACTGGGACTAGAGGACTGTTTTGAAGGGATCATATGTTTCGAAACGCTGAACCCGACGCACAAAAACGCTGTGTCTGACGATTTCGAGATTTTTGACATCGTGGGACATTTTGACCGGTCTGAACCAGTCGATTCACTTCCCAAAACCCCTATTGTGTGTAAACCGTCTGAATCTGCTATCGAGAAAGCGCTGGAAATCGCCAGTATTGATCCTAGCCGAACGGTACAGCAAACCGGTTCTTTTTTTAATTGTTTTCTCTATTTTTGAAAAAAAAACATGGACGACAACATTAAATTTTACTTTATTCCTCATCGCAGCTGTTCTTTGAGGACAGTGTCCGAAACGTACAAGCTGGAAAACGCGTTGGTCTTCACACAGTTCTGGTACGATTACTTTGGTTTAACTTAGCCTAACCGGGATCAAATATAATCAAACGGGTTTGGAATTGACTATTGAGTTTGTTGTTTTCAGATTGGTACATCGAACAAAGTCAAAGGAGCAGATTACGCTTTGGAAAGTATTCACAACATGAAAGAGGCGTTACCGGAATTATGGGAATCCGACAGGAAATCGTCGGATGTTGGATATTCCGGCAAGGTCGCCGTTGAGACATCTGTTACAGCTTAGGAATGTTTCGCCACTGTACCTAATTTTCCACCACTGCATTTTCATTTCCCTTTTTTAAATGATGTAATGTCATTTTTGTTTTTCGACTTTTGTCTATAAGTTTAAATAAAAATTGAGGAAGTTAATAATTACCATCTACGTAGTTTTTAGGAGAAACATAATTACATAACAATTTCCTCCGATCGGTTATAATTAAAAGACTAACAGTACGTTAAAAACGAAAACAACCTCATAGAAAATCAATAAGATCTCACCATATTATTTATTTACTAGTAGTGAATAATTAAATGTTTGCAGGAGAAATTTCTTCGATGGTACATCTAGCTTTGTGATGTGTACCAATGCAATAATCATTGCATCACCATAATTGAAATTCGTCGTTTATACTATACGTGTTTTTTGAACATATATACTATATGTTGTTGACAAAAGAAAAATATTTTTTTAACTTTATTTAATTAACATGAGATCCGACATTTTTTTTCCTTTGCTTAATTACAGATACATATATGTTATATATTTTTCACCATATAGTATAAAATTTGGAGACGGTCGTATCTAATATAATTATTATATATTGCTGAATATTGGATTTTTTAGTCTACAATGTCATCAGTTGAAACTGGCTGAAGTAAACTTTATTTAAGTGAGAGTTTGATTTGATTTGATTTTTCTATGATAATATATTTTTTAATCTAACAAATATAATCATGACATATATTGGGAAAGAAAAAAAAGGTGCTCATGACAGACTTGACAGTTCAACTACAGTTGTTTCGAAATATGAACAGAACTAAATAATTTCATGGTTTAATTATGAAAAAAAAGAAAGAATAAACCTTTCACCCAAACAACAACTTGTCGTTTAGGAGGCGACGAGGCCGTGTAAACGGCACGTAGTTAACATCTTCAAAGTCGATTACCATCAAAGAAAATATCTGGCCCATAGCACTGGTCTCTGGGACGGGCCCAAAATGTAATTAAGAGGATTAATAAGAGTGTCAGTCATCTGCACCACTACCAGTACAGCACGTGTCATATTCACGAACAAACAGTCTTTCCATCAGATCAGACGGTCATTAATGCCCCCTGATTCTTCTTCTCCTCTTCATCGTCTCTTAAATGGCATTAGCGAGTGTATTTAGTTTACCGAATTTTCTAGACCTTCGCAAGCTTCTTCAATGGCGAATCTTCCCACCGTTCTCGTAACCGGTGCCAGTGGCAGAACAGGTACTTGCTTTTAGTTCTCCTTCGTCCTCTCAGGTTTACAGCGAAAATGATCGCAATCCATAGCAAATTCTGCAGGGTTCTAGGGTTTGTGAATTTATTGGTGAATATATAATCAAGGCCTGCGATCCAAACCGATAACACTTTTTGTTAGCTGTTCGTTGGGATTCAAAAGCCAAAATTCTCGTCTGAATGTTGAGTTTATGCATGTGATGTGATCAAATTTACCAGTTTGGAGTCTTATTGTTTGTTTTAGAACGTTTTTTGTTTTCGTGAGGTTGGTTCACTCTTTCGATGGTCTTGTTTAGCTTCACTTGATGAAAATTGTGGGTTTTTTTAATGGTAATCGATAGGCCAGATTGTTTACAAGAAGCTGAAGGAGAGGTCAGACAAGTTTGTGGCAAAGGGTCTAGTGAGGACTCCAGAAGGAAAAGAGAAAATTGGAGGAGAAGCTGATGTTTTCATTGGGGATATAACGGATGCTCATAGCATTATCCCTGCAATTCAAGGGATCGACGCACTCGTGATTCTCACTAGCGCTGTGCCCAAAATGAAACCTGGGTTTGATCCCACAAAAGGTGGCAGGCCCGAGTTCATGTTCGACGATGGACAATACCCTGAACAGGTAAATTACCAATAACATGTAATTCCTCCTTCAAAATTTCAGCTTGATTTTGTGTTCATTGCAGCGTAACACACATTGTGTTTTTTGGCGGTAGGTTGATTGGATTGGGCAGAAGAACCAAATTGATGCTGGTAGGGTTTGCTTTTCTTTCCATTTCATCTTCTCTTGTTTCTTGTCTTGTTAAAAGTTAAAGTGCCTTATTTTGTGAGCTTCCATGAACAGCCAAGGTTGCTGGTGTGAAGCATATTGTCTTGGTTGGGTCCATGGGTGGAACAAACCCGGATCATCCTCTGAACAAACTGGGAAATGGAAACATTCTGGTTTGTTAAAATTTCTCTGTTCATTCTTTCTTGATTTCCAAAGTGAGTTTGGTTTCTTACACGGTGAGCAACTTCGGGCTCCTATGGGTTTAGGTTTGGAAGAGAAAAGCTGAACAGTACCTTGCTGATTCTGGAACTCCTTACACAATAATCAGGTAATTGATGAAGCTTTTCATCTAGTGTATCAATGAAAGTTGTTCTCGATCTTCTTGTGCCTTCTCTTACTCGATTAACTCTGTTCTTGTTCCCCCACAAACTTTTTCTGTTGATGAACTTAGGGCTGGAGGACTTTTAGATAAGGAAGGCGGTGTACGAGAGCTGTTAGTCGGCAAAGATGACGAGCTTCTTCAGACTGACACTAAAACCGTCCCTAGGGCTGATGTTGCAGAAGTCTGCATTCAGGTTTGCTCACTAATTTTTTATTTTTTTTTCTATTATCAAATCACCACATTTCTTTCCTTGACTTCTTTAATCATTTGTCTTATGATCCAATCTTTCTTCTATTTTACAAATACAGGCATTGCTGTTCGAGGAAGCCAAGTTTAAAGCTTTCGATCTCGGCTCAAAACCGGAGGGAACTAGTGCTCCGACCAAAGACTTTAAGGCTCTCTTCTCTCAAGTCACTGCTCGTTTTTAAATCTTTATCATTGTTGCGAATGAATAATGAGACTGAGAATAATTTGGGATGTTGTAACGTATCGAACCTCTTTAAAAAATAAAATCTCCAGGTTTCAGTTTGAAAAGAGTCCATAAAATTAAGTACATACCTGATATTGATTTCAAAGAAATTCGTTTGGGCCAGAATTATAAAAAGTTTATATTTGGGGAACATTTGTGAATTAGTGAAAAATACGGGGCAAAATTAGAGTTTCTTGTTTCTATCACCCGCTTCATTTGCCTTTCTATCGCCACATGAACCAGAGAGAGAGAGAGCGATTTGTTCACTTCCGATATCGTTTGGAGTTTTCTTCTTCCGTTACTCCTTATCGAATCCTGGCGTTGGGTAGAGTCTTCAAGTGAAGCTACGATGATGAGACTGAGAATAATTTGGGATGTTGTAATGTATCTTTAAAATAAATATCCGGGTCTAATATGAAAAGAGCATAAAATCAGGTATCGTCTTGTGATTTCAAAGAAAATCGTCAGTGCCAGAATTGTAAATAAATTAAATATGGGGAACATTTGTGAATTAGTAAAGAAGACGGGGCTAAATTAGAGTATCTTGTTTCCATCACCCGCTTCATTTGTCTTTCTATCGCCACATGAACCAGAGAGAGAGAGCGATTTCTTCACTTCCGATATCGTTCGGAGTATCCTTCTTCCGTTACTCCTTATCGAACCCTAGCGTTGGGTAGCGTCTTCAACTGAAGCTACGATGATGACGGTGAGGGCAATCAACGGTTGCTCCATCATTCGCACCGTGACTACCGGCGGCAATCCTCCCGTCTCCCTATTTCGCCACCGTATTCAGCGCCTCAGGGCGTCTCATTTACGTGAATTCTCCAAATTAGGGCTGGGTTTTCCGCTACTCCGGTCGAATAGGCGGGTTTTCGGACAAAATAGCGGTGGCGATGCTCCGAGCTGCTCGTATTGCATTCACAGCCTGGTCGAAAGTGTTTCCGAAGAGTTCGAATCCATCAGAAGGCGAAAGGGAAGCCGAATCAGAGTTCGCGCCAGTGTGAAGTACGTTTCACTACCCTTCTTGTCATATATCTACTAATTATATTAGCAAACACAAAATTGCTGGAATTGGACTCTTTTCGATCACTTGAGACGTTGAAGATTAAAAGAGAATTAGTTGAATCTGCAGGGTGAAATTAACAAGCTACGGAGAGGTTCTGGAGGATAAGCTAGTGAACCAGGAACTGGAGGCAGGGTTGCTTCTGGAGTTTAAGAAGGACCCAGAGAGGGTTTTGTTGGCAGTTACTCATCGACGTGATGGCAAGAAGAACTGGATGGTCTTTGATCAGGTTTCACTTGAATACAGTTTTACTCATATACAATGGCTCTAGCCGTCGGTGCATTACTTGCAGATTGTTAGACTTATAGATGAAACTTTAATGTTGCAGAATGGTGTTACCTGTTCCATCAAACCGCAACAAATCACGTACATCGTCCCGGGTGTTTATAATTTTGACCATACAGAACTTACTGATTTTCTCCAGAGAGCTCAGGAAAACTTGGTATGGTTATGACTTTGTGTAAAGGAGGTTGTCATGTTACCCATATAATTGAGCTTCTTGTTGTTGTTTCGATGCAGGATCCCCAACTGCTTGAGTTTGCTTGGATCGAGTTGCTTGAGAAGAACAAACCCGTGACTCCAGAAGAGCTAGCAGAGGTACCATATATATATATATATATATATATATATATTTTTTTTTGAGTACTGCAGCGTTCGAGCCCGTGGTTTGATCAATGCTTCTAACTTTGCAGATGATTTATGGTCGCTCAGATCCTCTCGAAAGCTACTGTGCTCATTTTTTGCTATCAAAAGACGAGATATACTTTTCTGTCTTGGAGTCAAAAGGTTCTCGATCAATCTATAGCCCTCGCCGTACTGAACAGGTATTTCTTGTGCATTTTTTCTTCCTGTATTCATATGTTTGGACTCTTTGTTATTGACCTAAATTTGCCTGAAAGCCCTTCTATTCTCTGAATCTCCATTTGATTTTTTTTGATAGGTGGAAGAGCTTTTACGCAGGCAACGTGTGAAGGAGGCAGAAGAGAGAGAGTTTCAGGAGTTTATTCGATTGCTGAAGTCTGCCAAGAAGGCACCTAGTCACGCCAAGCCCCCCAAATCTTCATGGTTAGCTGATGATAAAGTCCAAGATAATATTGGTTCACTTGAAGCTTATGCTATTGATGCATGGGCAAGCACTGACCAGCGGAAGTTGGCTGGAATGGTGAGTCAACCACATTTATTATTTGGTAGCATCTCTTTAGCTGTTACTCTAGATATGGGAAGCTACATCTCCCAAACTGTCAATTTTGTTTTTTTTTTTGTAATCAAATGTACTTTTGTGGTTGCTTCATGGCAGATCTTAAAATCCATGGGGTTACAGAAAACGGCTGTCTCGGCACTAAACCTTCTCATAGATGTTGGGTATTTTCCTGTACATGTCAATCTTGATCTGCTTAAATTGAATCTTCCGACCCACCACTCAGACGCAATCGTTCAAGCTGCCGAGGTTCTTCTTTCAGAGTCATCTGATGTTGATGCAGTGAGCAGCTTTACCTTCTTGTTGATATATGTGTTACATGAAAATGTATATTCTTGTGTTTGTGGTTAATCCTCGTGCCAAAGTTGTCGTGTTTGTTTTTGGTTATTTAGAAAGTGTGGAGACATAATCATTCTTCAAGATTCAAAATTCTTACTTGCTCAGACCTTATGTAGGCTAGGAGGATTGATCTCACACATTTGAAGGTTTATGCTATTGATGTTGATGAGGCTGATGAGGTAAATTCTTTTTGAGTCTCCTATATTCGTTCTGCAAACTCTATATTGGTGCCTTCTCCTTTAACTGCCAGTTATCTTTCTGGGTTCTTGGAATTTCTGCAGCTTGACGATGCCCTGAGTGCAACGAGACTGCAGGATGGACGTATTAAGATCTGGATACATGTTGCTGATCCTGCTAGATATGTTACTCCTGGGAGCAAAGTGGATAGGTAAGTACGATGCATATCTCCGATAACTATAAGAATGAGTTTTTTGGTCACTCTGATTTATTAGAATTTGGTCTAGAGAGGCAAGGAGAAGGGGAACTTCTGTCTTTCTGCCTACGGCTACATATCCAATGTTTCCAGAGAAACTTGCCATGGAAGGAATGAGTTTGAGACAAGGAGAAATATGCAATGCTGTCTCTGTGTCTGTTGTCCTGCGTTCTGATGGCAGGTAAAACTAAAGATATTATCATTGCTCTTCTCTCGATTTCTTATCTACAGAATACCCAGTACTTAAAAGAATACCTTACAACTTTTTGCTACAGCATTGCAGAATATTCGGTAGAAAACTCGATCATCAGACCGACCTATATGTTGACATATGAAAGTGCTGCCGAGCTGCTTCACTTGAACCTGGAAGAAGAGGCCGAACTGAGATTGCTCTCTGAGGCAGCTTTCCTCCGCTCTCAATGGCGCCGTGAGCAGGTTGGCTTGTCATGAAAACCTTATCATAGGAAAAAAACAACAACATAGTTTTGCTAAATGGTTTATCTTGTCTAGAATTTTCAACGCAAAGATGTTCGGTAGAGAACTTCTCTGGGCATTAAGTTTTTTTATTGGATACTGTTTTTGTGTAACACTTGCCCTCTTTCTTGGGTTACACAGGGTGCAGTGGACACAACTACACTAGAAACTCGAATCAAAGTGGTGAATCCTGAAGATCCAGAACCTTTGATTAATCTTTATGTGGAAAATCAGGCAGAACCGGCAATGAGACTTGTCTTTGAAATGATGATTCTTTGTGGAGAGGTTGTAGCAACGTTTGGGTCTCAGCACAATATCCCATTGCCATATAGAGGACAGCCGCAGTCAAATATTGATGTATCTGCGTTTGCGCATCTTCCAGAAGGACCCGTACGGTCCTCATCCATCGTTAAAGTAATGCGTGCTGCAGAAATGAATTTTAGGTGTCCTGTTCGACATGGAGTGCTCGGCATTCCTGGTTACGTCCAGTTCACATCTCCCATCCGTAGATACATGGATCTTACCGCACACTACCAGGTAAAACCTTTTACACCATCATGTGATTATATTAGATTTGATTCTCCTTGACAATGTCTTGTTGATTGATCTATTTGGATATCTATGGGGGTGGTGAATCCAGTAAACGTACCTGTGACTTCTGCCTGAACATTCGTTTGAACATTAACCAGTTCGATAAAGCATGCTGTTTGAATTGCAGATTAAGGCTTTTCTTCGAGGAGGCGACAATTTTCCATTCTCAGCTGGTGAGCTAGAAGGTATTGCCGCATCCGTAAACATGCAAAACCGAGTGGTGCGAAAACTCTGCAACAGCGGTCTCCGTTATTGGGTTATAGAGTTTCTCAGAAGACAACAAAAGGGTAAAAAATACACCGCGTTAATCTTGAGATTTGTTAAAGACCGGATCGCGTCACTTTTGTTGGTTGAGGTAATTGTTTGATATAAGCAAGAAAAATTCTGAGGATAAGCGCTGTGTATATTATAAAACCGAGGCAAATTAAATCACCCTTAAAATGTTTGCAGGTGGGTTTTCAAGCAACCGCTTGGGTATCAGAAGGAAAACAAGTGGGAGATGAAGTCGAGGTTCGAGTGGAAGAAGCTCATCCCCGCGACGATCTTATACTTCTCAAAGAAGTCCTCTAGAGTTTTGACAAACAGTTAGTTCCCAGATAAATTCGTCAAAGCTCGGTTTCTCTAAACATAGAGTTGACTGAAACTGATAGAGAGCTTGTGTCTGCGAAAGAGGTAAAATCATCATCTCCGCTCGTATTCTAACTTTGATTCTTGAATACAGAGAGGTTTCTGAGCCTAATACAATACTTTGCTCTTTTGTTGATAAGGAAGCTTGCCCGTGGTGGCTCGAGCTATGATCTGCTCTAAGAGTTGAGCACATGGTACGCGGTTATAGGGTTCATACAATTTTACATGTTGTAACTCAATATAGGAAACGTGCTTTTGTTCTATAGAGCAACCGAAAAAAGGGAATGTGAATATATACTATTCTAATGTTGGATTTGATTGATCTAAAGTCCGAAAGAGGTTGAAAGCCTTGAGAAAAAAAGTATCAATTTGATATTAGGATTTGAAGATTGTTTGTTTCTTCCAAATTCCAGTTGTGTAGCTTGGAGTTCAAGATAGGTCGGATCTAATCATATGGACTTCACATTATTGACACACTTTAGCTCTAGAAAAGAGACTCAAAACCATAATTAGATGTGAATATATATCACCAATCATCATGTGGCTGTCTAGATCTAAAACAAAATCACTTGAGTAATATAACATTTGGCGTAGATTATAAAACCGTTGATAAGTCAAACTTGCAATGACCCTGTGCAAACACTTTTCTCGAATCTCTCGATTTTATATGCAAATGATTGAACCAAATGAATGGTAGCTTCTCTTTCGCCACGTCTAAAATCTATTTTACATTTATGAATTCAGCTGAGGCAGCGGGTTTACTTGTAAGATAATACAAAATTGGATTTTTATATTTAGTTATAATAGATCTGAGTACAAGAATTCGTACGTTGTTTACAAACTTACAAAGTTTAACATCTTTCCGAGAGTTTAGTTGCGATGGAAAAAAAAAAGATGAAAAAGTCAAATGCTGAAAGTGTACGTCGTCGTACTAGTAGTAGTAGTTGATAAGCGTATCAATTAAAATTAAATATGAAGTAACAAACAATTAAATGAATATTTTCATGTTACTATGTTCCTTGCATTATGTTTTCTAACCATTAATACCGGTCACCGACTAGTTGATTTTTTTTACGATGTCACCGACTAGTTGATAGTTTGTTATATACGTAAGAACAGTTTATACATATATTAACTTATAAACAATTTTTTTTACGATGTCACCGACTAGTTGATTGTTGATTTTTTTTTTTTGTTTGTTTGTCAACACCATAACTAATTGTTGATTTTTTTTAGTGATAATAAAACTTGAATTTTCAATTGTTGAAATTTTTAGCTTCATCTCTTTTTAGTATCTTCTTCCATTTATTTAAAATTTGTTGTCATTATAAGATCTTACATTTTTTTAATATCTTATTATAAGATGAAAAGTTAATTTGACGGTTTCGATTATACATTGGGAAACACTACACTTGTGTTCGGTGTCAAGTGGTACGGACGAAGTGAGATCTAAGGATTTGTTTGCTTCGAAAACCACCCTAACAATTTTATTAACTGCACATGCACAATGCATTTATCTTTACTAATTGCTCATAAACTATTAGGTAGGTAAAACGGATCGATAATTACTTAACAATATTGACTAAAATATTATCTCACATGTAGTAGTAACAATTTATAAATTGTCGTCTAATGCCATAAATGATTAGTTCTAGGTGAACATTCTTGGAAACAATCACATGTGCTTCTTTGAAATTTTATATGAAAGAAGTCTCTGACTTTTTTTACTTCTTGTTTAGTTACACTAATTACATACGACCTATGTGTAACAATGTAATTTGAATGCTTTAAAAAAAATGTAACTACAGTATGTCATTTGAATGCAATTTGTAAAATCGACAAAAAACCAACAAAAATGTGAAAACATTTAAGGTGTACGTTACGTAGTTACAAGAAACATATACTATAGCCCTAAGGGAAATGGCTTACGTACCTTGAGATCAATTATTTATAGTACTAAACAAATGTAAAATAGTGGCAATAAATGAAGCCACATGGATATAGTGTGGTCGAATATTTTAAAATTTTCTGTAAATGATCATGATATATTGATATATATATATATATATATTATATATACACAATATGGAGAATTTGGACGTTGATTAATCGACATTTTACTAAAATATATATATGTAACAGAAATACAAATGATTTTAAAAATTCATATATACAAGTCTCGTCACCGAACATTACGGAATTAAAAATTTGATACATAAACTACGTTTTATGAACGGATAAATTTTGGGGATTAAACTCAGATTAGTCTCGAGACTTATAGGAATAAGGATGATCTTGTAATTTTAAGAATAAATAGTGATCAACATCACACCATAATGAATGAAGCTCGATCTATGAACGAATGATACCCTTTTATTTACGATCGATCAAACACATTAACTCATGTGGTTTTTTACCCGATTAAGTTAGGTCTATATATAATTTTCAAAAAAAAAAAAAAAAAATTAGGTCTATACATTAGATGCGTTCACTTCTGAAGATCGCTTAATTATGATGCGTGTGGTAAGACGTGAGGATGGGCCCCTCAATCAGATGAGGCCCAACTGCATCGACGCACGGCCCTGTTAAATGCGATACCGTATCTTCCGTGTACTTATGCGGGAACTCTAGTCTCATTTATATTATACAAAACTTGTTTAAATAATCAAACGTTTGATCGTAGCTTACATTTTTTGTTACTATAATTCAATGCAATATATAAATAAAATGAATTGTATCGATCGGATCGGAGGGTTTTAGTTCATGTGGGATTTCCAATTGGGTCTCACAACTCGCAAATTGACCAGAGAAAAATGCATGAGGTGCCCATGTGCGGATCACGTGCGTTTGCTATCTTTTTGGCTTATATTATATATATAAGATTATTATTAACTGACTAACAGTGAATAAAAATATTTTGCATTTTCATGTATTTTTTTTTTTTAATTTCTAGCATTGTTAGCCGGTAGACACCAAAAAATTATAACAATGATTATCCGGTGTCAGTATCTTAGTTGTTTAAAAAAAAACTTTAGTATACAACAACTTTTGATGACGGAAAAAAAACTCAGAAGATTTTCTTATTGCTTTACAGAAAGTAAGAAACAAGTGTTCAATTGTTCTTTTGCATTTTTTTGGAAGAATAAGTACCAAAGATGGGATATTTATAATTTTATAATACATATAATTTCCAGTATTTCATCGAATATTTAAAAGACCTTTCAGATAAACGTTTATATATTACCGTTGGATGTTTTTCCACAATGTATCTTTTCTAACTCCTAAAGAATACACAATTATTAGATGTTTTAGGATTTCCACACAAAATTAATAGTACGCAGTTATAATTCTATCAATTGCTTATAATTATAAATATTAATTATTTGATTTTTGAAAACAAAAAGTATTGAAACATCTTATAATTTGAAACGGAGAAAATATAATTATTAAAAAATAAAGTAAATGAAGTAAAAAAAATATAAAGAATGACTTATGATCGTGTATACAGGAACGTATAAAATTGAATGTTCAGTTTCGGAATGATTGAGAACACTTTGATAGGCATTCTCGTGAGTTCGGTGGAATATAATATAAATATTTGGTTAGATCGACGAGGAAAAAGAAAGGGGATTACAAATTTTATTTACAAATACTTTTAAAATTGACTTAAATTCCGAAAAATTAAAAATGCCGTAAACTCTTTTTGAAGCCTCTTCTCTCCCTCCATAAGTACCCTTCCTACCTTCCTCCTCCCTCACACAAATTCTCCTCTCTCTCTCTCTTCCAAAACTAAATTTTTTTCCGTACTGAAGAAAAAATGGCGGCGAAAGTAACGATAGTAATGGCGGTTATGGTGGTTGTTGCTCTGACGGCAACCACAGTGAACGCCAAGATCCCCGGAGTTTACACCGGAGGTCCTTGGGTTGACGCTCACGCCACCTTCTACGGCGAGGCTGACGCTTCCGGCACTATGGGTACACCTTCTTTGTTTTTCATTCTAGACCCCTAAAGTTTTCAGTTTATGTTTATCAATTTCATCCTGTTTTCTCATGTCTACATCTTCACACACAGTCTTTTTGGGTCAGAAAAGAGATTATTTGTTGTGTTAAATGTTTAATATTGTAACAAAGGTTTTAACTTTAGCATCTTTAATATTCTGTAAAGATCTCAAAGTACGAACATTTTTCACTAAAAGAAACCTTTTTTAAACACATTTTTTCTCTCTCTTTTTAACTGAAAAGACCTTTAACTAACGGTTTGGTTGTGAATAACTGATTTGTAGGCGGTGCGTGTGGTTACGGGAATTTGTATAGTCAAGGATACGGAGTGAACACGGCAGCTTTAAGCACGGCCTTGTTCAACAATGGCTTGAGCTGTGGATCTTGCTTTGAGCTAAAATGTGTGAACGATCCAGGCTGGTGTCTTCCCGGAAACCCATCAATCCTAATCACCGCCACTAATTTCTGCCCTCCTAACTTCAATCAAGCTAGCGACAATGGCGGTTGGTGTAACCCTCCTCGTGAGCACTTTGATCTCGCCATGCCAATGTTTCTTTCCATCGCTAAGTATAAGGCTGGTATCGTCCCCGTCTCTTACCGCAGGTTATTCTCATCCCCTCTCTCTCTCTCTCCACTCTGTTTTCTTCTCTCTCAATACTCTGTTTCCTACCTTCTAATGCTCTGTTTTATCTCTATACATACTTCTCTGTTTTTACTATGATTTTTCTCTCTCTATACTCTGTTTCCTGCCTTCTAATGCTCTGTTTTATTTCTATACATACTTCTCTGTTTTTACTATGATTTTTCTCTCTCTCTATACTCTGTTTTTTATCCATTCTTGAAGTTGCAAACCGCCTAATGTTGCTCAGTCAAAGATGTAAAAGATCTATCTTTTGCTTCAGAGAGGTCACCTTTTTTAAAAAAGAAATATAGGATCCCGAATCTAAGAATCTGTGAGATTGATGTAAAAAAAAAAAAAAAGAATCTGTGAGCTTGAAGATTTTCAGAGCCTTGGCATGTTCACTCTATTCTTTATTCAATTTATTTTCTTATTTTCCCGAGAAAGTTGCTCGCTTTTCATTTATTTTTATCGGGAAGAACCAAACAGAAAAGTTTTTCCATTAACGTACTGTTTTAGTTGAGTCTATGCAATCACCTTTTCTGCCTTTTCTATTAACGTACTGTTTTAGTTGAGTCTATGAAAGCCATACATAACCTTTAAGCCAAACGAACCTAGCCTTAAACCTTCCCATCGGAAAATTACCGAAAAACCCATTAACACCGGCTCTGCAGGGTGATTAGGTCATTTACACAAGTCGAGGGACATCTACCAAAGATTCAGAAACATTTTTTTTTTTTTTTTTTTGTTTGCATTGAAGTCAGCTAAAGCCCCGACAGTTCCTCACTCAACCCCATACATTTGCTGTCTCTCATCCATATTAACTAATAATATACTACTGTACATAATATTTTATTTGGGTGTTGCAGGATCCCATGTAGGAAGAAGGGAGGTATGAGATTCACGATCAATGGATCGCATTACTTCAACTTGGTGCTCATCACTAACGTAGCCGGAGCGGGAGACGTCGTGAAGGTGAGTGTGAAAGGAACCAACACAGCGTGGTTAAGTCTTAGCCGGAATTGGGGACAAAATTGGCAATCCAACGCAATTCTCGTCGGCCAATCTCTTTCTTTCCGAGTCCAAACCTCCGACCGCCGAAGCTCCACCTCCAACAACATCGTTCCGAGTAACTGGCAATTCGGGCAGACTTTCTCCGGCAAGAATTTCCGCGTCTGATCATTTCTAGACAAATAAAGGAAAAAATCGGCGGAAGATACCGAATCTTTTTTTTATATAATATAAAATACATATATATTTACGTGTCTTTAAGCTTAGTTACGATTTGGAATTGGGGTTTTACCATTTTTCCCTTATTTTCTCAGGGAAAGTATTGGGGTTGCTTGGTTCGGAAGTTAGGGTTTTGTTTTAAAGTTTAGGGCTTGTGTTTTGCTTTTGGTGTGTGTTTGTGTCTTTGCTTGGAATGTAGAGAGGCTGAAGCGGCTGCAAAAAGAAAGGGTTGGGATAAAGATCAATGTAGCCCGCAGCTCTCCTTTACGCTCTGTTTGTATTAAGTATATATAATATAAAGAAACTTGAATTTATTTGATGATTTGTCTCAGTAACTAAAATCGTTCCTATAACTAAAGCTTAATGGATGCACGTTGACGTACTAACATAAACGTCAGTGCGTCACTATACTTAGATTATTCAACCCTATACGCACGGAATCTATATGTACGGTCCAGAATTCCGGGATATACGGTGTACTATACGTATATTGTTGTAGTGTGTACTTATGTCATGTGAGAGGTGATGTATCAAGGATAATAGAATTCATGTGATGTGATGTAAATGCATTACACCATCATCATGTGCAATATCTGCGATCACAATTTATCAGAGAAAAATAACAAAAAAGTAAATATAAGATATTAAAATAAGATTTTCAGAATCTTATCTTATATTCTGATGATTTAGTTGCTGGACCAACCAATGTACTATAATATTTATACATTGTTTATCTGTAAACCCATGACAATATTTCATATGCTAACTAACATCTAGATGCATCCTATTTAGATAGCATCAGTCCATGATGTAATAACTAATAACGAAGATATGAGGTATTTGTTAGTTACCTATGAATGATTGTTACAAAGTCTTTCTCAGTGATCTTCATCTTACTTTTATTTTTTCGACCTTTTTGTCATTTTTCTTTGATATCATTATCGCATATGTATATATGGGTTGGGGTGGCTATATGGTCGGTTTATCTGAATGAATGTAAAAAAAAAGAAGACGACATTAAGGCATCTTTGCAAAAAGAAAAATGTAAAGATGGTGGAGAGCATAAGTCCTATATTATCTCATCGTAAAAGCATCACTTTTTTTTTTCGGCACAAAAGAACAAAGACAATAGACGAACGTAAGAAAATTATAGAGCATAAGTCCTATATTATTATCCCAATTCATTTTTTTTTGTTTTAGTTACGATTTAGTTGGGAAAATATAGAAGTGTTTCGGTCTTGCGACAATCTTCGCAATTAAACCATGCACCGCCAATTTCAGTGGCTTTCAACATTTAAATGTTTCTCAATTCATAGACCAACGGTGAGAAACAACTAAGATCAGTTTGATTTGGCAACATGATAACTTGCTAAGAGCTCATTCCCAAAGTTTTTTTTTTTTTTTTTTTTTTTTTTGATAAATCAAAGTTTAAATTTGGTATGGGTTCATCACCATTTCTATGGAATTAGCTTTTTAGTTTTTTTTAAAAAAAAATTTCAATATTTTTGATCGCCAATATGTACATATTAAATATCAATGAATCAACACAACAATAAACCATAAGTCTCTTTATGGCTTGACACATCAGCATTTTCAAGCTTTTAGGAGATGACATTTCAGCAAAAAAACACCAATAAAAACATTTCATTAATACAAGTCATCAATTTATTTTAACTTTTAAATTTAAACCCATTAAAAACTCAAATATTTTTTATTATTAATTTTAGTTTATTTTTTTGGTCAAGCTCAAGCCCAAATAATAAATAACAGCAAATAAAAAAAAATTCTTTTATTTTTTTAACAAACCCAAATAATAAATAACAACAAATAATAAAATTAAATCTTTGTTTTGTATTTTTGCCAAACCGAAACTCAAATAATAAATACCAGCAAAAAAAATTAAAATTTCTAACTATGTGTTTGCTTGATAGAGATGTATATGATTGAAGAAAATGTAGACTCATCATCAACTATGCTTCCATAACAACAATGCAAAAAGCGTTATGTTATAAGAAGCTCACACATCAGCAAAAATTTGAACCAATAAAAATATAACAATAATACATATTATTAACACACTAATAAAATCAATTTACTATTTTGCTGACCCATTACAAAGCCCAAAGTTTACAAAAAAAAAAAATAGAAGGCGAAAGCAAATGAAGAGAAACTCAGACAAGCTAGATTCGCATTTCCACTGGTTACCGAGAACAAATTTTCTTGAGTTTGGTGGAAATAGAGAATTTCTTGGTTTTGGTAGAAAAATGTGATTTTCAGTTTTGGTAGGAAAACATAGTTTCTCGGTTATGGCGGAAAAAAGCAAATTCTCGGGTTTGGCGGCAAAATGTGAATTTTTGGTTTTAGTGAGAAATAAAAAATTTGATTTTTACGAGAAAATGCGAGGGAAATGCAACTTTTCAATTTTGACGAAAAATATTTATCGGTTTTGATAGAAAATGCAATTTTTCGGCTTTTGATGGATAATGTAATTTCTTAATTTTTGCGGAAAATTGTAATTAGACAATTCTGGCAAAAAATACAATTTCTCGGGTTGATAGAAAAGCAAAATCTCTCGATTTTTGCGGGAATAAACAATTTCTTGGTTTTGATGGGAAATGCAAATTTTCAGTTTTTGACATATAATTTGATTTTTGGTTTTCGAGAAAAAATATGATTTCTTAATTTTCGTGGGAAACGCGATTTCTCAGGAGATGATGCAATTTTTGGTTTTTGCGGAAAATTATAGTTTATCGGTTTTGGTAGGAAGACGTGATTCTTGATTTGACGAGAAAAATAACTTTTTCTTGTTTTGGTGGGAATAGACGATTTCTCGATTTTTACGGGAAAGTAATTTTTTGGTTTTGAAGGAAAAATACTATTTTTTTATTTTTGCAGGAAGATTAAATTTTTTGGTTTTGGTGAAAAACTTGATTTCTCTGTTTTGACGAAAAAACACAAGTTCTCGCGGGAAAGTGTGATTTTTTGGTTTTTGAGGGAAAATACAATTTCTTTGTTTTGGTAGGAAAATGAAATTTCAGGGTTGACGAGAAAATGAATTTTTTTGGTTTTGGCGGAAAATGTATTTTCTCGGTTTTTGTAAAAAGATAAAAAATTTATGTGCTAAATTTTCAAGTTATAATATGTTTATATTAACCAAAATTGAATTATTTAACTTCAACTACATTGATATTTCAACAGTTCAAATAGAACTTTCTATTTAGTTCTATTAATAGTAATGATTTTGATATGAATGTTATTGATTATAGTTTGATAGTTTTAAAAACATATGTCTATAAAAAATATTTGATAAATAAATAAATTTTATAATTTAAAATAATCATATTAATTAATATTTTTTTTAAATGGCAATTTGTTTTATATAGTTTCAAAAGAGGATCAGGTAGCAATTTAGTAGATAAAATAAATTACATTTACCATTAGCTTGAAAGTACTTAAAAATGTATTGTTTTATCTTACATATATATTTATAGATAGTTAACTAAACAAATTTGATAGTAGATTATAATTTTAAAAAATAAAAAAATTAATGATATATAATGTTTATTCAGATTTAAAACATATAAATACATAACTTAAGCTAATAAAAAATAAATATAATACTCATTTAAAATATATAAATAATTTTATTATATTTAAAATATATACAAATTTAGAAAAATATCTCGCAACATAGCGCGGATAAATACCTAGTATAAATTAATTTTTTTATATTGCAAAATTCTGCGACAAAGAGACATTACAATGTAAATTTTTTAGATAAGAAACACAGTAATACAGAGAAACTTTTACCAAACTTAAATATAACTAGAAAATAACATAAATTCGTGTTTAAGAATAACAATTAACAAACAAGCTTTTGGTAAAAAAATGATACGTGGTTAAGGAGAAAACATAAAATATGATTATTATACCCTTTTGCTCCAAGGAAGAGTCTATCCCTTGCTTATCTGAGGACTCTGTTTGAGCTAAGAACGAAATTATCCTCACCGCCTGCAATGGTAGAGTGAAGTCTCCCGGCGGCCCAGCCATTGTTGAGCATCCGAGCAGGATCACCGGTGACACGGCTTTCTTCAGCACGTGATTCAAATTCCGGAAGCCCCTTGGCTTTCCTCTCTTTCCTTCTCTTCCTCTCTTCGTCTCTTTCTTTCCTCAGCCAACTCTCAACTGTTCTCATCAATGACAACTTGCTTGTCTCCTTCACTTTCTCCATTGGCAGTGCTAACTGCAACTTCCCGTTTGCTACATACACCTACAATGGCAGATATCGTTGTTCAATGTGTTGTTCTTTGGTTTAGGAACAAAAAAAAAGCAGAGGAAAGAGATTGTGGTTTGTATTACAATGTGTGTTGGCCAATCCTCTAGGCCATCAAATATATGAGTCGCATAGATGATTGTTGCTCCTCGTTCTTCGCATTCCTTCCTCAGGAACTTCAAAAGGTCGGCTCTTGCAAGAACGTCAAGATCAACAGTAATTTCATCCAAAAGGAGAACCTGTAGATGATCCAAGAAAGTGTGATTTCAGAACCCGAGATCCTATTACGACCTTCATCCTTCGTTTTTCTGTTGAAGAATCCTTTCTTAAACTTCAATAGTGTTTAGGGTTACCTTGAACGGCCTCAGGAGTCCCATACAAATCTGGACGCGTCTTCTTTGGCCATCCGAAACCTTGTGCAATCTCCATGAGATATCGATATCCAACACCTGAGCCAACCGCAATTAGAACGAAAGAGAAAGGTAGCATTTGATGTAAAAGCAAGCAACTTCATTCCAGGTTGTAAAATATACTAGTAAGTTTGGATGTGAGTGTGACACACAGATCAAAATTCAGACCATACTCCAGCTAATTTCATTTTCAACGGTGGGATTCACGAAGACACACAAGAGTTTAAATCTGTGGAAAAATACTTCTATTCTTGATATTTGAATCTTTCCTCAAATATCAAATAATCACTAACAGAGAACCTTAATCATCTCATCAAAGTCAGATTTTGAAATTTAGACCCACCTTGATCAATTCATCTCTTCTCTGAGGATCAATACCCGCCACTCCAAATATCATTTTCTCTGCTGAAATGTCCATTTGTATCGGAACTTCGAATCCTGCAAATGCGACATCACGCCTCCACTGGAAACAAGAGGACGAAAAGCATTGAAATCACAGATAATTTCCAAATCAGGACTCGGTTTCTATTGTCATCCAATCACATTCACAGGGGAAAAAGAAAAGATTGAAAATTCATCACGAACCTCGCCACCGAGATAACAGAGGTCACCAGAAGATGTCAATCCGGTGTCGTGAAACGCCGATCGACCCAGAACCCTAACCATGTGCGGCTCCACCATGTGTTTCCCTCCCAGTATCTTCAGAATCGTCGTTTTCCCTGATTTCAATCACTTTTTAATCAAATTCAGATCAATATACAAACACATTTCAAGCTAGATAGGTAACGAATTTCACGTACCCGCGCCATTAGATCCGACGAGGAGACACCGATCGCTCGAATTGAGCTTCAGAGAGAAATCTTCGATAAGTGGTTTCGATCCCGGAGGTGGATGACCGTCGATCCCAGGATACGTGAAACGCAATCCGGAGATCTCCACCGTTGAATTACGCTTCTCCTCTTCCTTCACCGCCATTTTTAGTACTTTCTTCCCTTACTCTTCTCTGCCTTACTTATACTTTTTCTTCAGACGTTTGGTAGTTGGTGAGGAGAGTAATAAACCGACACCGTATTGGTGAAGACTTGACCCGATAGCCCACGTGGCGCTTTAAGAGACGCTAGTTAACAATAGTACTTTACCCCACGACACCGTTTTAAATTGGAACAAAGGAAGAAAGCCGACGTGGCTCAATTAGAGACGGGAGGTACGAAAACGACGTAGTTTCAAGAAAAGTGGAAATTTTTCATTTTGATTTCCTTTCATCAGGAGATCTGTAGTGTGATCAGACGTTCTTCATCATCGTCTCGCAGATTTCTCGGTTTGGATCTTTGAGTGAATTCGCAAACATGGCAGCGATTTATAGTCTTTACATAATCAACAAATCCGGTGGTTTAATATTTTACAAGGTACGATCTCGAATACTCTTCCCATGTTCTTCCATCTCGCAGCTGTGTAGAAGCTTACGACTTTCTATGTCTAGTGAATGACGATCTAATTGATGTTAATTTCGCCGGTTTCATCCATTTAGTTAGAGGGAAAGACTAAAAAACAAAATTTTGGAGATCACTAGGTTTAGAAAAAGCTAAGAACTTGAGATGATTTAGGTATTGCTCTAGGGTTTGTGAATAGCTAATTGAACCCCTTATTTAATTTGTTGGCTTTGATTTGGCTTCCGAGAACATTTAAGAACAGAAAGTAGTCCAATTTATTTTGCCTTGAGGTGGAGATTAAAATCTGAAATGGTTGGATTTGCCCTGTTCTGTCTACAACTAGAGAGATCTGTTTATGTTTGGATTTGGGAAAGTTCAGGATTGTGGAACAAAGGGAAGGATGGATACGAATGATAGCTTGAGAGTAGCGAGTCTATGGCATTCAATGCACGCCATTTCCCAGCAGCTTTCACCTGTAAATGGCTGTTCTGGAATTGAGCTTCTCGAAGCCGACACTTTTGATCTCCACTGCTTCCAGTCTCTCCCAGGTAAAATAATATTCATTTGCAAGATAATCATTCACAGTTCCTTCGGTTTATGTCAGCTTCTCTTAGATTGTTGATTTTTCCTTTTTCTCTTATACCTCAGGAACAAAGTTCTTTGTGGTTTGTGAACCTGGAACTCCCCACATGGAGAGCCTCCTTAGATACATTTATGAACTCTACACTGACTATGTCTTGAAGAATCCTTTCTATGAGATTGAGATGCCTATTCGTTGCGAGCTTTTCGACATCAACCTTACTCAAGCAGTACAGTCAGACCGCGTTGCATTGTTAGGACGATGAGCAAGAGACTGATCGTCTGCTGGAATCTCACTGCTTTGGAATTTTCTTCTGCTGTTTTTTTTTGCCGATAACATTTTGTATGTGATATAACAAATGATCATTCTGAGAAAACCTAAGTTTTACTAAGTTTGTTTCCCTCTCTTACATTTTTGCCAAGAAAGTGAAAAAAAAAAGGAAGAGACCCTTTAGTTTCTAGCTTCTACTGAAAACGGCATAATACCTAAACAGAGAAAAGTTTTAAGAGTCTATACATCACATCTCCCGCCTGCGTTACATAATCGAAGGCCTAGGATAATTCACAGCTTGTGGAGATTTTTTCGCTTGTGGAGATTTGTTGTTCATACTGTTGTCACTGCTGGTTTGAAGATTCTGCTGCTCTTTTGGTGCTTCCTTTTGGACATGGAGTTCTTCAAGTGTCTTAACGATATCGTTCATGGTCGGTCTAATCTTGGCATCTATGGATATGCAATCGAGTGCAACAACCGCAATTTTCAAAGCTCGGGTTAGCGAGTATTGACCTTGGAGACGAGGATCCATCACACGGAGAAGCCTTCTTTTGTTTGTTAAGTAAGGTCTTGCCCAGTCCACTAGGTTGTGTTCTCCTACTGGTTGGTTCTTGTCGATTGCTCGTCTCCCAGATAACAACTCCAGTAACACAACCCCGAAACTGTACACGTCGCTCTTTGTCGATAAATGACCTTTCAAATTCAACAGAAACATCAGTATTCCAGTTCTCTTCAACGATAGATCACAGTTGACAGAAAACAGCAATGGAAGATGCACATGTATAAAGACATACCTGTGGCTAGATACTCTGGAGCGGCGTATCCCTTAGTTCCCATGACTCTGGTAGATACATGGCTATTGTCACCCATTGGACCATCTCTAGCCAAACCGAAATCCGAAAGCTTTGCGTTGTAGTTCTGCAGATACAGAGAAATAGTCAAGATAAACTTCTCTGGCTGCATCCAAAACCAAAGCTACACAAAGTATCAATCATGATGTGTCATACCGAGTCTAGCAAAATGTTGGATGCTTTGAAGTCTCGGTATATAACTTGCGGTTGAGCATTATGAAGAAAAGCGAGTCCTCGAGCTGCACCAAGAGCCACTCGAATCCTTGTGTTCCATGAAAGTGGCTGAAAAAATGTTCCTCCTGTTTAGAGGGAATCAGAAAAAGATGAATCATTATGTGAAAAACAGATTGTCACATGAGCTTCTTTCTCTTTGAAGATATCTGAAACTTACTCCTGAATAAGTGATTCTCAAGACTACCACGAGGCATGAACTCGTACACAAGAAGCCTGTGCTCTTCTTCTAAGCAGTATCCAATCAGTTTCACAAGGTTAGGATGATCCAGCTGACCTAAATAATTGATCTCAGCCTAACCAAGAAAAAAAATACGGTTCAAGAACTCAGTACTTGACAATCTTGAAACAGAGTTTGAATCTTGAGTAAGAAATGTGACTAACCAGCCACTCTCGATGACCTTGAAACCCTTCTTGGTTAAGTCTTTTCACTGCAATGACAATGCCTGTTCCGGGTCTAGTAGGAGCGAAGGAAGTCACATCGATCCATCCTTTGAAAACGCAACCGAATCCACCTTCACCAACCATACTATCAGGCCGGAAACTCCTCGTTGCGGACTTTAGTTCGCTGAGGCTAAAGTTCTTGAGATTAGCATTTTGCAAGATCTCGCCTTCTGTTCGAGGCATGTGAGAGAAGGAAGTAGTCGACGAGCCCTTGCTCCCATCTCTACTCAAGAATTTCGAACTTAGCCCTACAATAATTACTTTTGTCAGAACAGTCCAAACACATAAATTTTCACAAGCTATTGCATTTAGATTCTCAATCCTAGAAAGGTTAATAAATCTGGTTTTAACCTTTTAGGGTTCTCCAAATCTGGCTAGAACTAAAGCCACTTTTTGTCTTTTAGAGACTTAAAGTGACAGTCATTTCCACTTAGCCGACCGACACTGAGATTTTCGCAGAATCAATTCTTCTTACTAATAATGGAAACATATTATCTTTCTACTCTGAACACTAACTTCATTGAATCTAAACCTTTCTAATTCAGGAAAAACCAAGTGTGAAAGAACCACGGTCACTCAAACCTCCACAAGATACCGATCACCTTCTTCAAATTTAGTAATAATAATAAGAGAAAGGCAAGAAATTGACCAAAGACTCACATGTACTGGAAGCAATATCTGTTTTGATCTGATTGCTGAAACAAGCTCCCATTTAAACTCAAGAAAGTGGAAACCAATAACTAACTCAGCTCTGTTCTTCGATCAAAGCAAAAGAGATTTCTGTGTGTAAACACAAACCCAGACGGCGTACGAAATGGAGCGAAAATTAAAAAGACTCAAGAAAACTCCAAAATTGGAGAAAGAAAAACGAAGATTCCGAGAGAGACAAAGAAAGAAAAGGAAAAAAGGTTTTAGGCTGGCTAATTATGAAAGTCCTAACTTTTTTGTCAATAATCTCCTAACATTTGTTCTCTCGGAAAAGTCTTTTGTGATAATAATGATATTAATTGAGATGAAAAAGAAGTGTGAACTGTGAAAGTTGGCTTTTTTTAAGCTCTTTCCTCCCTCATTGTGATGGGTACGCCCTATTGGACTTTGTCTTCTTCCTCACCTTCCTCTGTTCATCGCTGACTTATTGACTTTCTTCATAAGACTTTTGAGTCTACCACCCTCGTGGGCTAGATAAGTATATCTTATTTGATGTGATACCAAAATAAGCATAGCTTTATTTGGTTTTGATCGATTTGTTAAAAAGGAGATGGAAAATCTATAAGAAGCCATACAAAATCTGTATTAATGACCGTTTTAGTTCAAAGAGAATATAAATATCATATATTTTTATCAAATAAAAAACCAACATAAGTGATCCACAAATTTGGTTTATTTTTGTCATTCAGTTTTGGAAAGTTTGGAGAAGCAATGTTGTATGTCCAATAAAATTATTATCAACAATTACTTATGAATTTTAAAATTATTATGAAATTTAGCTTAAAATTTCTTATTTTTTTAGAAGTAAATATAAACTATAAGTATATACTTATCTGACTATGTTTTGTTGAAAAATATAGAAAATCATTAAGATTCAATGAAAAATCGATCTAAGTGATCTACAAATTGATCTTATTTTTGTAATTCAAAGTTTTTTTTTTATCAACAGTTACTTATGAACCTGAGAAACTATTATGCATTTTGGTTTAAAACTAATATATATATAAAAAATGAATCACTGAGTGATATTATGTTGCTTTGTAGTAAAAAAAAACATAGTAATGGATAGAAATAATATATGAATTTCTGAAAATATTTGTAGCAACTAACTAATTGAACAACTAAAAACGTATTAATATATAGAGTTGGACTAGTGGTTGAATACAAATAAACTGAAAACACATCAAATGTGGGATTGGGCTAGTAGTTGAATCTAGATAAACTGAAAATCTAAACACTTAAGAGGACACGAGTTCAGTTCCCATTGGAGAACATTTTTAAAAGTTAATTCTAAGATCTGGCAAAACTTCCAGATAATTAAAAAAAAACACTAATTAAACAAAAGATGAAGAAATGAATACGACTACTTTCAATAAGAAACGTTGTTTTTTCATTACCGGTAATGTAATTAAATGTGATAATCAAAAAATTGGCTACATAGCTATTGGGCTAGCCCAATATTGTAAACCATAGATTATTATGGGCTCTACGCTTTGTGTGGCCATCGCTAAACCATAAACTGTTATGGGCCAATTAGTATTGTTTAAAACAAAAAATTATTGGGACAGTTTTAATCAAATGCATAATTTCATTTAATCAAAGAATTGATTTTTATATAATAGAATTAACTTTTAAAAACTGTCAAATGCATAATTTCATTTAAACAATCAGTTTTATATATTTTCTTTATGAATATATAATTATTTGAATTGCTTTTCTTGTTTTTAATCCGTGACCCAATGGCCAATTTATTTACCTTTCATTTTCTTCATTGCTGATTTGTTAATAGTGTTAAAAATTAAATGTTGGACTTTTTAATTTAGGGATAAAGATTTTATGGAGCTAGTGAATTGATAAAAAGTAATTTACTAGCAATTGAAAATTTCAACTACTAAACCGAAAAAAGGAAGCAACAATTTTTCAATCATTAAGATAAAAAATCTCAATATTTCCCTTCATTCTCTTCGTTCGTATCTCATTGTAAGACTTCCATAGCTCCGCGAACCGCCATGGCATAACCAATCTCCACCTATAAAAACTCTTTCGAATTGGGGTTTTTGCTGCAATCGGAGAATTTAGGGTTTTTCTATCAGGCGATTGGTGGTATTTCTTCTTTGATTTTGGAACCAGACCCGATTCGATTGTTCATTTTATCCAGCGTTGATGATTGTGTAATCGCTCGAATTTGCAGTTTTGTCGAACGATTCAGGTTCTGTGCGGAGTTTGTCTGCCTCGGGTGTGAAGAGGATCACTTGTTGCTTCTATCCGAGTCTCATCGTCGTCGTTTGACTCGGAACTTTCCCTTGCCCGGAGGATCAAACCCTGGAGAGTCACAGTTCCGTGTCAGGGTTAAGCAGGTGTTTCTGCAGCGTTGTGTCTGTGGTGGTATCGTGTATCCGCCGCTCGTTAACCAGGGAGATGGAGACCGACACGCCTCTTTTCGGTTCATTTCCTCCCAGCTCACATGATTTGCTCGTCGAGGTATTGTTTTAGCATGTGCTCCCTGAACTGTTTCTGATTCATATGGACTTTGTTATAGTAGCAGCAGTGACTGTGTTTCGTAACTCTTGAATGTGTGGTGATGTAGTTGTGGTTGGTTTGTACTGTGACACTGCTTCTTTGGTTTAAAGTTCGCCTTTACGTTTATTTTGCAGAGGCTTGCCTGTGCTGGGGTTCCTAAAGAATGCTGCTCCAAACGTGGCCTAGTGGAATTCGTCAGAGCTAACCGGTCCACGATCTCAGAGCTAGTCTCTGCTCTCGTACCTACAGACGAGGATGTTAAAGTAGGATTGAAGGATGCAAGGGAACGGTCTCGAAAGTCTGCGGTCAGTCCTAGCATGAAAAAGAGGTTCAGGGAGAGCATGAACTGGCTGCAGTGGTTGATGTTCCAGGATGAACCTGGTGTGTCTTTGAGGAAGCTAGCAAAGCTGAGTGTTGATCAGCGAGGTGTTTGTGGCTCCGTCTGGGGACACAACGACATCGCATATAGGTGTAGGACATGTGAGAACGATCCAACTTGTGCAATTTGCGTGCCTTGTTTCCAGAATGGGAACCACAACGACCATGATTATTCGATTATCTACACAGGTGGTGGTTGTTGTGATTGTGGGGATGAGACAGCATGGAAACGGGAAGGTTTCTGTTCAAAGCATAAAGGTTCTGAACAGATTCAACCCCTCCCAGAAAATCTAGCAAATTCAGTTGGGCCTGTACTTGATGCCCTTTTCGCTTGTTGGAATGTCAAGCTCTTATCTGCTGAAAGTATCGGTCAGAAAGACGCTAGATCCAACGATACTCTTGTAGTACTCCAAAAGATGTCAAACGAGCTGACATTTGTTGTGGTTGAAATGCTTCTGGAGTTTTGCAAGTCCAGTGAGAGTTTGCTCAGTTTCGTTTCTAGAAGGATTATCTCTTCATGTGGTCTATTGAATATCCTCGTAAAGGCGGAGAGGTTCTTGGACCAAGATGTTATGAAGAGACTACATGACCTGTTCCTCAAATTAATAGGGGATCCAGTCTTTAAGTCTGAATTTGCAAAAGCATTTGTGAGTTACTATCCAGTGGTCATCAGTGAAGCGGTTAAGCAGGGTAGTGATAGTGCATTCAAGAAATATCCACTACTGTCCTCATTTTCTGTGCAAATCCTCACGGTGCCAACTCTAACACCTTTTCTGGTGAAGGAGATGAATTTGCTAGCTATGCTTTTCGGATGCCTCGGTGATATTTTTCTTTCTTGTTCTGGTGAGGATGGTGTCCTACAGGTAAACATATAACTTGTCTCATTTGTTTGGTATACTTCAGTGGTGATGAGTTTATGTCTGCTTTGATTATGTTCGCAGTGAGATGTATCTGACGGGTTTCTTTTGTAGGCTACAAAGTGGGAACGGTTGTGTGAGACAAGTGACCGTGTCATTGGAGACTTGAAATTTGTTACGAGCCATGCTGTAGTTACTAAGTATGCGACACATGAACATCGGGAGTTATCAAGATCATGGTTGATACTCCTGACCTTTGCTCAAGGAATGAACCCTGTAAAAAGAGAGACTGGAATCCATATTGAAGAAGAAAATGAATACATGCATTTGTTTTTTGTTTTGGGTCATTCAATAGCTGTTATTCACTCTCTGTTGGTTAATGGTACATATTCTGCTGCCACTGATGAAGAAATAGAAAATGAAAGAACCACAAAGGCAGCACTTGATAAGTGTGATGGAGATGGAGAAAGGTATGCAAAAGTTGGGAGATTGTCTCATGAAGATTCGGTATGTACTGCGATGGTAAGCTGCAGCTCCCCGATGGCTTCTGAAGTCCACAGGATTGACCCTTTCCATGCCGTGCTTCCTTCTTCAGCCATATGGTTGATACGCGAATGCTTGAAAATTCTGGAGACATGCTTAGGAGACGATGAAGGTATATCAAAGTTTCTATGTAAGTTGTATTCTACTAGCGGGAGAAACATTACTGGCAGCAAGATGTCGTGGCCAAAGAGAGAATTTTTAAAGGTTGAAGCTGGAAGAAGTTTATCTAGTGATTCTGCCAGTTCTAGTAGAGATCCGAGTACTGGCTTATCACCTCTATGCGGCGATATACAAACAAATCTTAGCTTGGATAATGTTGGTGGACCGAATGGGGAGGTTCAGACAGATGTTACGGCTGACTCGAGGAGAGTATCTTGCAACTCTTCGGATCTGACGAAGAATGCATCAGGAGTACGTATACTTAGTCTGTGTGATTGGCCGGACATTCACTTCGATGTGAGCTCTCAGGCCGTTTCAGTTCATCTACCGTTACACCGGTTGTTTTCTTTGCTCATAGAAAAAGCATTAAAGATGTGTTATGGAGAATCTGCATTGCACCATGGAGTCAGTATTAGTCATGAGATCCCAGAGGCAGACTTCTTCAGCTCTGTGATTGGAGATTTCCATCCTAATGGATTTTCTGCGCTTGTTATGGAGCATGTGCTCCGGGTTAGGGTGTTCTGTGCCCAAGTTATCGCTGGAATGTGGAAGAAGAATGGGGATTCTGCATTAGTGTCTTGTGAGTGGTATCGTTCAGTGCGTTGGTATGTGAGAAAATGCTATTGTTATCATGAAGTACTGTAATTCATTGCATGTTTCTCAATCTAGTTGTTTCCATTTACAGGTCAGAACAGGGACTTGAGCTTGATTTATTTCTTCTGCAATGCTGTGGTGCATTGGCTCCTGCAGATTCTTATGTCAATAAGCTTCTCAGTCGATTTGGGCTCTCAAGCTATCTTTCACTAAACCCGGATATAACAAATGAGTATGCACCTTTTATCCTCCTACCACGAATTGATCTCAGAACATGGTTAATTTTGCTACATTCAAACTGTCAAGTTATCTCCTTCAATATGATTGTCCCTATTATTGTATTCTTCTGTAAAATTTCTCAGTCTCGTATATTTTTATTGCTAGATGGTCACTCAGAATGACTGTCTCGTATCTAAAGATTTTACTATTATTGGTCTTTCTTGCCTCGTTTTGACATGATTCTTATTATAAAATTCTTTTCAGGTATGAACCAGTTTTGGTCGAGGAAATGCTTGCTCTTCTGATACAGATTCTGCAAGAAAGGCGATTTTGTGGTCGTTCTACTGCTGAAAGTTTGAGAAGAGAGATCATCTTCAAGTTAGCCACTGGAGATTTTACTCATAGTCAATTGATCAAATCTTTACCCCGTGACCTCTCCAAGTCGGATGAGCTCCAGGAGGTCCTAGACGACGTTTCAGTCTTTTCTAATCCATCCGGCATGAACCAGGTCTTGAATCAAACCCATATGCTGGTATCACCTTTAAGTTGACACAATGTGTAAATCACTTGACATTAATTCCTTGGCAGGGAAAGTATTCGCTACGGCCATCTTGTTGGAAGGAATTGGATCTCTACCACCCTCGTTGGCATTCGAGAGAATTGCAATCTGCAGAAGAAAGATTTTCGCGCTATTGTGGAGTGTCTGCGTTGACCACTCAGCTTCCTAGGTGGAGAATGATCTATCCGCCTCTAAAGGGGCTTGCTAGAATAGGCACATGCAAAGCCACATTTCAAATAATTTCCTCTGCTTTATACTACGCACTACAGAGTGGTACATCTGTTAAATCACGCGCTCCAGATGGCGTTCTCATAGCTGCACTGCATTTACTCTCGTTATCATTGGATATTTGCACTCAGCAGAGGGAATCTAATATTCAGGCCTGCGAAGAAACTTCACTTCCTATCCTCGAATTAGCTGGTTTGGAGATAATTGGTATAAGCCAAGGGACTGGAAAACAAAGTTTGTTGTCTCTTCTTGTTTCGTTAATGAGGACTCGTAAAGATGATGGTCTCCATCAATTTCCGGAGGCAGGCAGTTGCAATATTTCGTCCTGGATTGGAAATCTGCTGAAGAAGTTCAGTGAAATTGATTCTGTTTGTATGAACCTATTGCAAAGTCTTGCCCCAGAGGTGGTTGGTCAATCTGGCTTTGATAAAGTCACGTCAAGCTCTGCTTCTGATGAGAAACGCAAGGCTAAAGCTAGAGAGAGACAGGCTGCTATTCTGGTAAGTTCTTTCAAATTTAGTGCTTAAGTTTGATATGAAACCGGTAACCATTGATGTAGCACTTTAACATATGATCCCCTGTTCGCCCCATGACTGGTCCTGCAGGACGCATACATTCATTCCTCTGTGGTAATAGATAGTCTGAATTGTATTGATGTTCATTATTCGACTTGCTATCGACAGTAAGAAACAACAAGTTCCAGGATATGCTAGTTATGGTTATTTTAACTTGCATGCAGGCAAAAATGAAAGCTGAACAATCAAAATTCTTGTCTACCTTGAGTTCCAGCATGGATGATGATGATACTGAAACAAGTGATTCTGTGATTGAACATGATTCAGAAATGGCTGTCCGTGAAGTTTGCTCCCTCTGCCATGACCCAGATTCCAACGACCCTGTTTCTTTCTTGATTTTTCTCCAGGTGGGTAGTGTGATGATACTGTTATTTGTGACTTTTATTGTTAAATAAATATTTTCTCCGATGAAGTTTTGTTTTGCATCAGTCTTAATGAGATCTTTCTTTTCCTGCAGAAATCTAAACTTTTGAGTTTTGTGGATAGAGGCCCTCCATCCTGGGATCAAGGTCCACTGCCCGAAAAGAAGATATCTGTGGATGGAGCTCCCGATCTCCTGACAATGATTGTATCCTCAGATAGTTTAAGAATGAGTCCTCCTCCCCTGCTGCAATCGTCAGATGATACAACCTCTGAGTCTGCTACAGATTGTGTGCTTGAATCTCTAAAGGCCCGGTTTATAGGGAGTGGTAAGACGGAGAAGAGGTCTAGCGATTGGAGGGGAAAAGATGAACCGAATATGGAATCATTGGAGATAGCTATGTATCAAAATGTTCGTAAAAAAATTGAAAGCATGATAAATGAAAGCCTTACACGTGTAGATCATGGACACCATGATGCTGGAAGTAGCTTGGAGAGAAATTACGTTGGTGGTCCATCTACTTTGCAAGTTACATTTCCTGATATTCGATCAAGACAGACTTCCAGACATCCTGATGTCGGTTCAGTTGGGTTTCACCCTACCGACTGTGATGGGGTTTATCTTTCATCATGTGGACATGCTGTGCATCAAAGCTGTCTTGAACGATATTTGAAATCGTTAAAAGAAAGGTGAGCCATTTTTTACTTCTTTGTAGTCGTAAGTGAGAAACAAAAATTAATTAGCTTGTAGATAGGTGAGACTTTTTTTCTTTCAAGTTGTTATCTCCTTCCTACGTTATTAGCATAATTGAATTGATTATTTTGCTTCCTTGATTTACAGCGGCGATATTAACATTGAATTTAAGAGCCCCTTTTTTGTTTCAATGATGTAGGTCTGGTAGAAGAAATATCTTTGAAGGTGCACATATTGTGGATCTTGAACAGGTATTTGCGTGACAAGTTTAGATATTTTTCTGGGGCTTTAATATGCACCTTCTGAATCTTCGATATTGTTTCTGTTAGGGAGAATTTCTCTGTCCTGCATGCCGCCGACTAGCTAATTCTGTATTGCCTGCTTGTCCTGGAGATCTATGTTCTGTCTCAAAGCTACAAGAAAGTCCGCGTGCTAAGTTAGGTGGATCAGATGCACAGAAACCGTCTCTTTGGCTCTCTGAAGCATTGTGTCTACTACGATCTGCTGCTGAAGGGATCGATGATGTTGATAGCGTGAAAACAATATCTCTGCAGGGAGTTGAACCAAGAAGGAAAGATCTTGAATCTGTATCTAAGAAGCTATGGAATTTCTATTTTTCCCAGGGACAGGAAAAATCTCTGGAAAGTCCATGGCTACCACAATCAATCGTCATGTGGGACACCCTTAAGTACTCTCTTATTTCAATGGAAATTGTTACTCGCTGTGCGAAGAATTCGATGCTTCCTGTCTATTGTATTGACTCCTTGTATGAAGAGATTAAAACCTCTAAGGGAACTGTTTTGTCACTCTTATTACGAGTCATACAGAGCACCCGAACAAAGAACGCTTTAGATGTTCGTCAGAGATTTATGGGTATGAAGCATCTTGCAGAGTCTATATGCTCTGGAATTTCAAGTAGTTCTTCGGGCAGCATATTTGGAAATGAAGGTAATTTTTCTCCAATTCTGAAAGAGAATAAATTATATGGAAATGTCTGTCTACATGGGCTCTGTATTTGCTCTTAACGCTGACATTAGTTGTGATTTTGGGATCAACAGTTTTAGGCTATCTACAAATTTCCCAATTATGAATAAATTGGTTGCTCACTGTAGATGATGTTTGTTGATAATATCTGAGAATAGTTGCCATCTTTTCAGGCACATTGAAGAATATAGACCTGCTCTGGAATCGAGCATCTGATCCAGTTCTTGTTCATGACCCATTTTCATCATTGATGTGGGCTCTCTTTTGTCTCCCTTTTCCTTTTATCACATGCGTGGAATCTCTATTGTCACTTGTGCATATTTTCTACAGTGTCTCTCTTGTTCAGGTATGCCACATTCTTCTCTGCGTATAGACTAATTTTGCCTATTTAGATTCACTTTTTCTAATCATGCTGTCTTTGGTGCAGACTGTAATTGCCTATTGCGCAGGTCGTCTGTGTGAGTTAAGTAAGTTAGATTTAGAGGAAAACCTGCTTTGCGACATCTCCATCGCTTTGAGTGAATCAGGTGGTTGGGGGTATTTCAGGTCAAACAATATGGATTTATCATGTGATATAAAAGACACAATTCGTAAATGCAGTCTTCCTTTCTTGAGGAGATGTGCATTGTTGTGGAGGCTACTGAAAACTACTCCAGGGAACTTTCATGAAGAGGTAGACATGTCTGATGTGCCATCTGACTCAACCAGTGACAAGATGGATTTCATGTATAGTCCTCAATCTGAGCTGAATCATTTGCATGAGCTGGAGAAAATGTTCAAGATTCCGCCTATTGATACCATTCTCAATGATGAACTTCTCCGGTCTTCAACACAAACATGGCTTCGCCATTTTCAGAAGGAATGCAGAGTTAACAGAGTTCAAGGGCCTGTTTGCATGACCCCTGTAGTTCCTTTCCAGCTTATGAAACTGCCCAATTTATATCAGGATCTACTTCAAAGGTTTAAAGCAGCGTCTCTCTCTCTCTCTCTCTCTCTCTGGTTTTTTGCACGAATTTACTTTCCCAGTCGAAGAGAACTCCTCTAATCAAGAAGCATGTTTATTTTTCTTTTTATCAGGTGTATAAAAAAGCCTTGCAGCAACTGCACGAAAGTTATCGAAGAACCTGCATTATGTCTTCTTTGTGGAAGATTGTGTTCTCCCATATGGAGACCCTGTTGCAGGTATTTGCGTCACTTTCACTAGTCTCCGAAGATCCTTCTTCTTGTTTTGGACTTTACCAAATGACGAGAACGTACTTGTACAGGGAAAGTGGTTGTCAGACTCATGCAGTTACCTGTGGTGCTGGTACTGGTGTATATCTTCTGATACGGGTATCGCCTCTCTCATAATACAACACAAGTTTCTTTTTCTTTCAGTTTTGCTTGTGTATGTGTGGTGTTTGGGCGTTTAATGGATTAGTATTCTTCAAATTTTTCAATAGCGGACCACAATTTTGCTGCAAAGATTTGCAAGACAATCACCTTGGCCATCTCCTTACTTGGATACCTTTGGAGAAGAGGTAAACCTGCAAAAGAATTTCTTTTTTGAAAATCTAACTTTGATTGGTATGATCTTCTTCTTTGTTTGTTTCCGTGCGAAGAATTTGATTTTGTTTTGTGGGCTGCAGGATACCGATATGACGAGAGGAAAACCACTATACCTGAATGAAGAACGTTATGCTGCATTAACTTACATGGTAAGTGTTAATGTTCGTCTCTGAATCAAATAGCACAAGTTTGTATGGTAATATCATGTTTTGCTTCCTTTGTCAGGTTGCTTCTCACGGACTCGATCACAGTTCGAAAGTTCTCAATCAAACCACAATCGGAAACTTCTTAATTTAGAGGCTCTTCTCTCTTTCTATCCTCCTCCTCCTCCTTTCTCTTGTTCTCTCTGTAGATCATATGGATTCATATGCTGCTTTTATACATCACTTAAAATTTGAGAGATTTTCGGATGTTTTTTTTTCAATATTGTACAAGGTTCATTTAATTTCTGTCACCTTGTTTGGTTGATTTCTTTATTTGTGGATATATGATATCCATGTTTGTAAATAGAGTATTTTTCTATGAAAAGAGTATTTGTATGCATCGTAAAGCCCATTATCCAATCTTTTGTGGGCCAACCGTTTGCCCAAATCAATCTTGTAAAAAACGATGGGCTTAATGATAATGCTGATTTGATTAAAAAAGGCCTTTTAACCTTTAAATTAAACTCTTATCATATATCAGTGAAAAAAAATTATATTAAAAAAAAGCCTTCTAACTTTTAACTTCGTCTTAAAAGCCCCCATGTACCACCTACCTATGCTAACTCGGATGTTTCGGTTTCACTATTCTCTTTCACAGATGTAAACTCAAGCTGTCTTGATTTGAACACAGCTGTTCTTTTAGCTCTTAAGCGATACGGCGGAGAGACATTGAAAGTGTTCCCATTTGACCCGAATTTCTCAGCGTCTCCACGATCATCAACAATCTTTAGCAACAAACCTTCTTTCCGAACTGGAGAAATCTCTGAACTGTCTTTACTGTTTTCTTTCTGATCAGCTTCCTTAGTCACACCATTATCAACCTCATCATCTGTTTTCTTCTCCGAAACAACCTTTCGCCTTTTCCTATAGATAGAAGGCGTGTTTGGAAAAGTCCTAGCAGCTTCTCTCAGGAAAGATTCAGGGCTTCTTGTTGCAGTTAAGCCACTGTCCTTATTACACGGTGGAGTCATCAAGCTAACCGGTGATGCAGCACTGGGACTGCAGCCACATTCGTATCCGTACATACGTTGCAGATCCGATTCTGCTGGAAAGTAAAGGTCCAGTGGAGACTTATAGCACAAACTACCATGCTTCGGAGTTCCAAAACCATTTTCTTCATTCCTTTGGATCGATCTTTCGACAGAAGCTTTTGAGTTGATTCCGGCTTTTTCTGAAACTGGTCCCAAGTTAGGCAACTGAGGCTTGTACTCAACAGAAGCTGGAGAACAAGCATACTCTTCAACACTGGTTCTTCGTGAAGCAGCTACTTCTTCAAGCACAGCTGGAGATGAGTTTATATGCTCTCTTCCATCTTCATCTGTATCCGTACTTGCTGAAGAAGTTTCGGATACGGAATCAGATTCCTTTAAACGCTTAGTTGCAATATTCTGCTTGGAATCTCCGTCTCCATCGGCAAAATCATTGGGAACGCCGAATTTGGTTGCTGGTGGTGGCAAGTTTCCTGTAGCTATATAGAACTCCAACTTTTTCTTCAACGAACTATTCCAGTGATTCTTAATCGCGTTATCCGTCCTGCATTAAGCCAGACAGACAGTTTCATGAAATCATAGGCAACAAAACTGAATGAGGATGTTTAAAAAGATCTTAGAACTTTCAATTAGCTGTGTTCAACAAGAAAGTATACCTTCCAGGCAAGACTTTAGCAATTTCAGCCCATTTGTTTCCGTGAATTCGATGAGCATCCATGAGGGCTGATTCTTCTTCTCTAGTCCAAGCATCTTTTCTAATATCAGGATTTAGATGGTTGTGCCACCTGTAATCATATAAATGCATCTTGTTGAAGCTTCCATTCCAAAATGAAAGGAGGCATACGTTTTATTCTAATCGTTATTACCTTTCTCTACATTGCTTCCCGATACGACCTGGTAAAGACCCTGCGATAACAGACCATTTGGCCGGTCCATACTTTCCCACAAGTTCAACAATCTTATCATCTTCCTACAAAACCAGAAGCGAAGGAGAAGTCTTTTTAGAGCTCGTGGAATCAAAAACGAAGAAAAAGTTTCAGAACATCAAAAAGAAAAAGGAACCTCTCGAGTCCAAGGTCCTTTAAGAAGCGCAGGATTAATAACTTTCTGCCACCGGTGCAAGCATTGGACTTCTGTTCTATCTGTGAAAAATTCCGCTGCAAAGTGAAATAACAATAAATCAAACAAGGAGTTGCAACACTGATGCTACTTTTTGTACAGGAAGTAGATCCAAGAAAAGAAATTTACCTACTTTCTTCCACCTCTTGCCCTTATACTTGTCCACTGCTTGTCGCAGTGTCTCATCCTGAATAGTGATAGAACCAATTACAGGCTAAAACAAGGCTAGTCTCATCTTTCAATCATTGTAAAAAATAGCATTTGCTATATACTAATCCATGCATGTATAAGAAACATAGTCGAGTTGGAATCTATTATGTACACAGAAGCTTATCTATTATGAAACCGAGAATAAGGAAATAGAGAGAGAAAAAAGCAACCACTAACCTCCTGTGGAGTCCAACCACCTTTTGCTCGCCTCATAGGGCCACTAGTCCTTCTGCAGGATCAACATTTAAACATTGCAAAACCCAAAATTTGAGAAAGAGTTCAGGTAGGGAATTCAGAGTTCCAAGTATAAACTCACACATATCGAAAGAAGATGAAGTGAAGCAGATAACACTACCTTTGAGTTGGGGATGCTGTGGCAGGAGTTGTGATTTCAGGTGACTTAAGGAAGCAATTGGCACTGCCTTCGGATGCAGAAGAGCAAGAAGCAGGTGTTGGTTGCTTATTCTCCATACACTGAATCTCAATTCTCATTTCGCTTCTTTCCTCCTAAAGCTCACCAAAATCCAGAATTATCACAATGAACAGGAATATACAGAAACTGAAAAAAAACGGATCATTATCAAACCAGTAAATTAAAAATCAGAAAACCAAAGGCAGCGAAACAGAAGCCAGATCTCACAAATCGGGAAACCCAGAGTAAAAGAAAAGAAGTAAGAGAAGCATCGAACGATTTAGGGTTTATAACAAGTCAAATCAATAAGACCCTCTTCCGAGACCGTAAAAATAAGAAAACCTAATCACCCTAATCGGATTCTGGGTAAAATCTAACCTTATCCGGAGAACAATCCGGTGGATTCGAACTGGAGCTCATCAGATGAACGAATTCGCGAGCAGACGAAGAGGAAGAAGAAGGGAAACGTTAAGAAAACCAAACCTTTATTCGAAAAAAACTTTGCCCGTTGAATGAGACGAGAGTAATGGAAAAATAGGAAGAAGAAACAAAAATTGGGGTTAAAAACAAAAAAAAAAAGGTCAAAAACTGATATTGTAACGAATACTTGTTTCGCCGACGTTACCGTTACTCGCCGTTACCCTTCCTTCGCCTCACCAAATGTATTATTATTCGCTGTATCATGAACTCAAATCAAGTAGTATTTGATTGAATAAGAAAAAAAATGTTATTCTATGCTATTTTGAAAATCAGAAGATAAATAAGTTAAACAACATAAAAAAAAAAAAATTCTGTATTAGGATAAAATTGGACTTAGTTTGTTAGATTCTATAACTTTGTTTGGATTCTATGTATTTAACTAGATTTATATGTATTTAACTAGATTTTGATGTACTTAATAAGATAAATTTGGAGAATTCGAAGTAATAATGACTCGAAAAAAGTTAATTCTGGGCCCAAAACTAACCCAAACAAAAAAAGAGAAGATGTAATGGTGGGCCTAATGATACAACTTTTTAGAAAATTGAAACATAACAAATTCAAAAATATCAACGGGATCACTTCTAACTTCGAATTTTGAAATCCATTTCATCTCGTTTCCTTTTCTCTCTCTCAAACACACAAACAGAAATGGATTCGAAAACCCCAGTGAAAACCAAAGTTTTGGGGTCGTCTTCGATCTCCAAGGTTAGAGTCGTCCTTAGGGTTCGTCCGTTTCCAAGGTTAGAGGTTTCCGACGACCGATCCTGTGTTTCCGTAATCGGCGGCGATGCCGGAGATGCGAGCGAAGTGGCAGTTTGCCTCAAAGATCCAGATAGCTGGTAAGCGTCTTCTCCTTTTTCTTTTCACTCTAAGTTCTGGAGGGCCAAAATTTCATGATGGGTTTGGTGTTATTTGGAGCAGCCGTAACGAAAGCTTTAAGCTGGATGCGTTTTACGGGAGCGGTGATGATAATGTGAAGCAGATTTACAATAGAGAAGTAAATCCTTTGATTCCGGGGATCTTTCGAGGTCTCAACGCTACTGTGCTTGCTTATGGAGCCACTGGAAGCGGAAAGACGTTTACGATGCAGGTCGGTTAGCTACAAATCTAATTTCGCAAATTTGGATTTAGGATCAAAATCGTGATAACTAGAGATCCTTTTTGCTTAATTTCTGTTTTATACTGTGAGAATTATTGTTTGGCCATAGACAAGAATGATGGCAAATGTCTTAGTGAGATCATGAAAATGAGAGATTTTAGTGATTAGTGTTTGTTGGGTTACTCAGCTTCTGATTTCCTTTCGATGAACCTTTACTTGTCAGCTTTTATCGAAACCTATGTTATGCTGCTGAGCCCTGAATTGTGCCAGAAAGAATAGCTCTTTCACATTATTGCTTTGGAGTAAACTGTAAACTGCGGTTTCAGCTACGTTTGCATTTGATCTTCTCAGGGAATCGATGAGCTCCCTGGCTTGATGCCCTTGACCATGTCCACCATTCTGTCCATGTGCGAGAAGACAGGAAGTAGGGCAGAGATTTCATATTATGAAGTTTACATGGACAGATGTTGGGATCTCCTAGAAGTCAAAGCCAACGAGATTGCTATTTGGGATGATAAAGATGGACAAGTTCATCTTAAGGGGCTGTCTAGTATCCCAGTTAACTCCATGTCCGATTTTAACGAGGCGTACTCATGTGGCGTTCAGCGGCGGAAAGTTGCGCACACTGGTTTAAATGATGTCTCTAGTAGAAGCCACGGAGTGCTTGTTGTCTCAGTAACCTCAGAAGGTGTTGTCACAGGGAAAATCAACCTGATTGATCTGGCAGGTAAACTTTCTAATCATTTTCCAAGTATCAAAGTATCGAGTTAGAGGACCCTCTATTCGTTCGTAACTCCGTGGCTTCACCAGGTAACGAAGACAATAGAAGGACAGGCAATGAAGGAATCCGTCTACAAGAGAGTTCCAAGATTAACCAGTCACTATTTGCATTGTCGAATGTGGTTTATGCACTGAATAATAACCTGCCGAGAGTGCCTTATAGGGAAAGCAAATTGACTCGAATACTGCAGGATTCACTTGGAGGGACAAGTAGGGCTCTCATGGTGGCATGTCTGGTAGGAAGATGAAGTGTTTCTGTTGTATCGTTGAATTCATTGCTTTGATCAGGAAATATATACTCTTGAGTGGCTAATATGATGAATCCATTTGTTTGTTTTTGGCTCTTTTAGAATCCTGGAGAATATCAAGAATCTCTTCGTACTGTTAGCTTGGCTGCAAGGTCAAGGCACATCTCAAACAATATTTCTTTGAATCCCAAAGTAGAGACCCCCAAGGTTAAGATAGATATGGAAGCAAAACTGCAAGCTTGGCTTGAATCAAAAGGCAAGACGAAAAGCTCACACAGAATGATGGCAATACGTTCTCCGCTGATTGGTACAAATCAAACTCAAAGCTCGGTCAAGAAACTCGGTTGCCACAGATCAGCCACTACTGCAGAAAGTGCTAAACTTGCTGGCAACGGACAGAGGTACCCCTTTAAAAAGGTTGAGTTTTTAATTACTCAACGTCCTAGAACCTATTCTCTTACTATATATCCATACGCAGGGACGCATTTGTGACCGCAAGAAACTTATTTGGTGAGGAAACTACTGCTGCTTCACATTTATGGGTATTCTGCTCTTCTTTCATTGTGATAAAAATCAGATATAACCTTGTAAATCAAATTGCACGTTTTGATAGATTACTTAAAGCGGTACTTAAGTAATCGATGTCTTTGAAATTCCAGGAACCAATACAGAGTCTGCACTTAGCTTCACCAACCAAAGATGATGAGAAAGACACATCTGCCGAAGAAAATATGTTGGAATCAGAAGCAAAGTTGAGAGGTTTGCTTTCTTGAGCTACTTGTTGATAACTGGTTTGGACATTTGATATTTCTTCTTACTTTGGTTTGCGTTTATCCTATCTTAGATAAACTATCGGGGCTCGAGAAGAAATACACAGAACTGAGTCCTCTTCGAGAAGCTCTATCTCCGATAGACTCAAATGCAAAACCAAACTCAGCTGATGGGTGCTCTCCTATTCTCAAGTCAATGACTCCAAAAACACCTTTACTTTCTGCAAACACTGAGAAAATGCGGCTGGAAGGCACATGCCAGAAATTCGATGCTTGGAGCACTAAATTAAAGGTATGAATCAACAACATTCTCAAAAACATGGGCTATTATGTTGACAAGAGCTACAAATCTGATCCTTTTTTGCGACGTCTTTTCTTTTCACAGACCTCCCTCATAAAGGAGTATATTAACTTCTTGAATACAGCCAACAGGTAACTATATAGTGTCCAGTTTCATCTGCCTGCCTAAGATTCTTCGTAACCCTTATGCTCTCACAAGAACTAACTTTCACCATTTATCTATTTTTTTTAAAACACAGAGAAGAGCTAATGGAGTTAAAGGTGAAGCCTCATGAATTCACAAATTCTATGCTTCCATAGTCAAATATTTGTTTCATTTCACATAGCTCTGTTTCATTTTTTTACTATCAGGGAATTGGACAGAAGATGGCTGAGTACATAATTGAACTCAGAGGAAGAAGCCCTTTAAAATCGGTATACATTCACTCTTCTAGTCTTCTTCCCCATATTTGCCCTTGATAGCTAACTCTGTTTCATCTACTAATCAAATACATGGGATTTTCAACAGCTTAGTGACTTGGAGAAGATTGGTTTCACCTCAAGACAGGTACACAACTTATTCAAAAGAGCCACTGAAGGAATTCTTGAGAAGACAGTTTCTGCTTCGACAACTACACCTTAGTTGTTGTCTCTAGCAAACAACAAAACTTTGGTTGCTTCAAGAACTTGTGTACTATGTGTGTGGGAGTAGTTTCATTATTATTTGTCTGTTCTTCTTGTGTATCTAGGCTATTATAACCAGAGAGACATGTGTTGATCTTAATTGTGTAGTGTGTAAGAAAGAAGCAAACTTTTAAAGTTCTGACTGAAACTTCACTCAAATACACATCCCCATAATAGTTTTGGATTATATATAGTCACGGAGATAAAACTTACAGAGATACCTTATGACCAAACCATGAAAAGAAAACACACAGACGAAGACGAACAAGACTCACGTCGCCGGCAAAACAACCGGAGAAATCAGCCATTATTAAAACATAACCAAACCTAACATAACATTAGGGTTATTGCAGACTCTTAGGGTTTAAGGAGCTCTTCATTTGCAGGTGCAAGGGTTGCACTTGCAGTCAGATCCGCATTTGCAGGCATCATTCTCGGCGACGAAAGTCTCGCCGGAAGCCTCGTACTGGGAGTTCATCGCCGGAGCAACGCCGAGGACAAGAGTCTCGGTGGTGGTGGTCTCGCCGGAGAAGCTCAAGTCAGGGTACATTTTGCAACTGCACAACGCGAAAACACCGAGATCGTACGTCAGAATTAAGGAAAATTAAAACCAGAGAGAATTCGCCGGAAAAATCAGGGATTCCAATTCAGAAAATTGAGATATTTAACACACACAAAAAAAAACTTCCAAAAACCATTTTCGTTTCCCGAGAAATTTTACAGAAACCAAGATTCAAAAATTAAGGTGAGAGAGGAGACTCGAGACTTTACCCTCCGCAACCAACACACTTGCAGCCAGATCCGCAACCACAGTTTCCTCCACAGCAAGACATTTTCTCTAGAAAATTCGAAGAATCACGAAGAAGATCTTAATTTGCCTTTGAATAAGCTTTTAAACAATATTTAGTGAATGAAACTGTATTACGGAGGAGCCTCCTTATTTATAGGCTAATTGAGAAAGTTTGAACCGTCCACCTGTCACAATCTTATTCCGCTCTTGTCACCTAAATAATCGTTCCCGAAGTAATTACAACTTTTACCCTTTTCCAATCCGGCAATTTTAAGAAAGACATTTTGGATTAGTAATTTAGATAAATCCAAATCTATGAAAATTTTAATAAATTTAAAATTTAAAAATAATTTAAATAAATATTGCTTTCCAAATTTTCTCAAACAATTTATGGGTTCTTAATTCTAAATTACCTTTCAAATCATCTCAAATTATTTTTAAAAATAATTCATTAATAAAATTTCAATTTTCTAATAAGGTAAAATTTTAGTAAATTTATATAAATGACTAATCCAATAACCTTGAATGTTAAGTAATTTTTTCAAATACTAAATTCAATAAGAAGATATTTGAAAGAAAAAAAAAATCATTCCAAATTATTATTCCAATATGCCCACTAAAACTTTTTTTGAGAATGGACAATTTACACTATTTTGACAATTTAAAAATTCTTAATTTTGATATTGACTGTTTCCTTAATAATTCTGTGTTGCCTAACATGTTTTAATAGACAAAAAAAAAACAAATTTCATAAACTGAATAAAAGTATTTTAATTGAAAATTTAACTCATAAGTTTACACTTTTGATATTTACTTGTTGTTACTTGTTCCATGTTACTTTCAAAACTTCATTAAAATATTCTCTTTGGTTTGACATACCCGTATGGCCGTATCTCAACATTCATTATGTAATTATAGTGTAATGGGTTTGTCTCTTTCGGGAGATGTTTGAAAAGATATTGTAGATTTTGGTGTGGGAGTATTACCTTGGTGGATCCGATTGTGAAGAAAAAAAATTGTCTCTAAAACAAGAAGATGTTGCAAAGTAGTGTTTCAGAGACTTTTTTTTGTTAATTGAAGTGAAAGTAAGTAGGCAAAAAAGATGAGCCAACTTCAGGTGGGCCCATTATTGACCTTGTCCATTGTATGTGGGTATTGGAATCGAATATCTTCTCTTGAACGCTTTTGTAAAAATCGATCTATAGAAAAAGTAACGGAAAAATTAGGAGAACCATCCATATGGGAATCATGCAGTGTCGATAAGTCTAATCCCTATAAAAAGTTAAAAGAGTATTGATATGAAATGCTTGTGTTTTCTTTTCTTGGGATAAATAAATTACGTGACGACAATCATAAATTGGTTAATGTAGTATTTGGAGTTTACGTTGGGGCAAGAGGTTAGCCTAATTTCCCATTTGAGTTTTTAGTTCGTGAAAAAATGACTTTTTCGCCTTTGTCAAAAAAAAAAAAAATTTACTTATTCCCATTTCCCAATGTTTAGAGTAAACGGTAGCTAAAACCTATAAAATATTGAAATGAAACTCTTGTATACTTTCTTCTCAAGGCGAAGAAAGAGATCAGTGAAAATGAGAGTTGGGAAATGTTTTCTTTTTAAAATAGTAAACCCAAGATGGTATTAAAAATTAAATCACGCCCACCGTGGGGCTCGAACCCACGACCACAAGGTTAAGAGCCTTGCGCTCTACCAACTGAGCTAGACGGGCTTTTGATATTCTGTGTAATGATAATGTATTCATACTCGTCGTATCATATATTTTACACTCCCCCACTTCTACAACAATTGAAAATTTGAAATTGATTTTTAGAAATATATCCCACTTTTCTTTTAACACACTATTTCCACTACAATCTCTTTTACACACAACTCCTGAACTCACAACCAGAACAAAAACCTCATACAAACACCATGTTTTCTCTTGTATGTACCTTAAACTCCAAGCAAAACAACCACAACAACAACCCCAAAAAAGAATTAAAAAAAACAAAAACAAAAATGAAGAAATGATTTGAGTACTTGAATGCCCTCTTAACCCGCTACAAGCAATTCTTCCAGAAGCTCCTCGAAGATCAAATCCTCAACTTCAATCCCGACACATTCACTCTCAAACTGCAAATCCATCCAACCATCCTCCCTCGACAAATCCCTACTCATAATCTTATCAAACGATTGCTCATCCTGTGGCTTGTAACGCAAGTAACAGCTTATTCTAACCCAAACCTCTTTCAAAACACTATATCCCACGGTCATTGGATGGATTCTACACAGCGATGATAACGGTTTGGGATAGTAATGGTAAGACTTCTCGTAGATTTCTATTAGTACCTCGTTGATTAGGTCGAAAAGAAGCAAGTGGTTGCAGCTACCACCTTCTTCTTCATATCTTGAACATTCTGGATCTTGGATCATACATCCTGTTGTTGTTGCCACTTCTTCGTAGACTAATGGATCTAGCGGCTGGTAATCTAATTGCCACATTGAGAGCGATTCAGGTGCGTTGAAACCTGAGATCTCCAGAATGTCTCTTACATAGTTAAATTTCACTTTGTCTTGTGCTTCTATCTGGAGGACTTCGTCTATGGCTGCTGCTGTTATGATTTCTAATTGTTTGCTTCTTGAAACAGTCTCTGTGTCTGGATCGTGTTGTATCTCCAAATCTGCAATGAAAGAAGTTTGTCATTGTCAAAACAAGAGACAAAGAGAAGGCAATGTGATCAAAAGCTCGATATGGGGAAGTGACATAAGGTTGAGGATACCTCGTGGGATGTGAGATTCAGAAGAATTTTCATCAAAAGTAAGACTGTCGTTTGATGATTCGTTCAAATATTTTGTTTCCCCTTCAGCATCAAGCATAGAGACTTCTCTGTTTTGTTCTGTCTCGGTCATCAAAGTAGGATTTTCTGCGTCAGAAGATGGATCCGCTGTAGTCTCTGGCACTTCATCTGAAGACTGAGAGTGATCTTCTGGGATCTCCGGAATGTCATCCAAACAATCTTGTTCTTGCTCGATTGATCTACTTGAAGTTATGAATTGTCTAGGAAGATCCTCAATCTTCAAAGCATAAGAAGATTTCATTTCAGGTGATGAAAGAATCCTTCCCAAGATTTTAGGAACTCTTTTAGAAGGCAACGCCGATTCCTCAGACTCCACCTTTGATGTCTCTGAAGTATTGTTGTTCTTTTCTTCTCTTTGGAAGCTACTTTCATACAGCTGAAGATATCTATCAAGTGATCCACACAGCGATGAAGCTCTTTTTATTTGCTTCATTTTTGTGCCTTCTGCTTTGTTGTTCTTAGTTTCAGAAGTTACTTTCAAGTGGGCGAAGACGTCGTGTCTTAAATCTTTCGAAAATCCATACTTTCGGGGCACTTTGTCTAAGACAGCATCCATAGTGATACGGTGTTTCTCGTTCTTGTTCTCGTTAATCACATGCTTTATCTTCTGTCTTAGATCCTTGAAACGTTTGATCACCACTTGGTTCTTTCCTCGCTTCCTCGTGTAACCAGAACCAGATGAATCTTCATCAGCAAATTTCGCCATTGATTCGTTTAACTTCTGTATCCCATCTGCTCTGTGTTGTGCAGCTATGGAAGGAGATGTTGATTTTTTTTCGATATCTTGCACCGAGTCAAAACCATTGTTATGATCCTCTCTATTGCTACCATGTGTAGGAAAGGATCCGGCTTTAGCCATTGTTTTGGAACTAAAAGCTTGTTGGCTCTGGAAATGCCGGGCTAGTGGAGAACCAGGATCCTGCAAAACTTTTAACAAGAAGTTTCTATTCATGTGTATCAGATTGAGAGCATCAAGACAAGCTTTTGACCGTCTAGGCGATGAATCATCTTCAGTCTCCGAGAAGTCCTTAGCATGTCTCAACTTTGGATCAAACCAAGCTTCCTCCTCATCGTTCTTCTCCTTCTTCTTGGAATCACTTTCATCAAAATCTGATTTATTTTCATCAGTATCACCAACTCGAGTGTTCTCTACCCTAAACTCTTCGCTGTCACTGTTGCTTGATTCCTCGGACATGAGATAAAGTGGGTTCAACGAACCAATCGCCGGTGAAATGCCAGCCGCCTTGTTAAAGACTCTGTTGCGCTCATCACCGTTTGAGGCATCCTTATCGGAAGATTCTACCTCACTCAGTGACTCCTTCTCTTTTGGGTTTGACTGGACAGGATAAGTAGAGCTTCTGTGATGGCGACCTTTCCTCTTAGACTTGTCCTCTACTACAAGTGCCTTAATCAAAGCTTTCACAGACCGTTTGATCTCTGAATGCGTTCTTCTCGACTTCTCTTCCGAATTGAGTTTCTTGGACTTCTCCTCTGAACTATGCTGCCTTTTTGTTTTCTCCCCTGAGTTAGACTCTTTGGACTTTACTGAAGAGCTAGGCTTCTTTGGTCTTTGCCCAGAGTCCTGAAGCAATGAAGCCGATGGGTGAGAAAGTTGCTGCATTTATGATTGAAGTAACATTTATACATATTCATTTTGCATCAACTTACTACATTTGTTTTATCTTCCACCTTGCTCTTGGATACGGGAATACCACCTGGTGGTGGAATTGTGTTATTTACTTCGCTTTTTGTTACTAAAAGCAAAAAAAACAGAAAAACATGGAAAATGTTACAAATATAAACAGTTGTATAGTCCTTATTATGCTCAATGCTTATGAGATTGTAAGGGAGCTAACAAAAACCAACAATACCAAGGCACAATTTGTTACCAGCACTTCTTCTACCAATGGGTCTTTTGTGAGGAAGTCGTTTCTTGATGTAACGCCAATGGTTGTGCTTAAGAATGTCAAATAGTCCCCACATGAATCCAGGATGGTTTTGGATTGGGGAGCAAGTAACTTTCTGACGCAGGTTCTTCCCCATTGATGAGTTGTGATAAAAAAAAACTCACTCAGCTACAAGTTTATCAAACCTGAAAAAGAGTTCCAAACATAAACACATCAATCTTGTGCAGACACCATGGGTGAGGGAAGAAAGAACAACAGCAACAATGAGAAATTGTAAGGTACACAGAACACGATTCCCTAAAATTATAACCGGTTCTTAGGGTCAGAGATTCGATTTGACCTCTCTGAATCAACATTTTATAGCATACATTACCCAGATTATGGATATTGGCGAGCATGAAGGGATTAGAAATACATATATTTATATAGTCATTACATTTCAAATTCATAAAAATCTGGATACATTCCGAAGTAGAGCCTAAAATCAACATAATATGCATGTTATACCCTCGAGGGTCATCAATGGGGATCCCAAACCCCAAAACGAGAATCAATTCGCGATTTGTGGCAAATTTTACATAAAGCTCGAATGTAATCCCAAACAATCAAAATCGGAGCTAAAGTGAAGCTTCTAAATCAAAACCCGAATCGAAATCTCATCTGCTCAGATTATGTCATTCACGCACAGTATCCGAGAAAACAATCAACATCTGATTTTCAAGGCGTTACGAAAAATAATAACCAAACTATTTAATCACCTCGGCGCAGAAAACGAGGGAACGGGGTTAATGTCGTTTACCTTGTGGAGATGAAATGCTTCTGGATTTGTGTGGAGCGTCTTCTCGGTCGCCATTAGCCATGGCGGGAGAGAGAAAGAGAAAGAGAGAAAGCGGAAGCGTATGCGTGCGCAACATGAACTTGGAGAAATTCCCGTTTTTCGCGAATTTTGGATTATTTATTTTTTTATACAATAAAGAAAAAACCAAAAATCAATTATGCGGCCCATTAGAAATCAATTATTTCAGTCCATTTATTATTTGTAACCCATTTAAGTTGTATGGCCTTTATACAATAGCAACTGAGTTTGGAAGGCCTTTTGATATTCCAGAGATAATTTCAGACCTTTTATTTTGAAGCTGAAAAGACAAGTCGAATCTCACCATTATTCATATCTGTCTAAAGAAAAAATTGACCCCAAAATAGCATTCGCAGTCGCAGGATCTTCTTTTGTTCGCTACAATCAAATCTTCATGGAGAGAAAATTGACTAATAAAGTAATGCCACTATCGGATTCGGTAACTTATATACTTACTCGCATGATAGGTATTTTACGTTATTGTGCCATAATAATTGTAACATACTACTAATAAAGTAATGCTACTATCGGTAACTTGTATGATTTTCTGTTTGTAAGTGTCTACTATAAATTTGGTAACTGAAAAACTTCTAATAATTTGAACGTTGCTATACAGAATTCGTTTTGAGATCAGAATGTTTTTAATATTCTATAAAAAGCTCAGGATTCATTTTGCAATTTGCATTCCTCCAAAAGCTATAAGTTTACAACTTTCGGTACCATCTTCCCAATAACTTAATGGTTAAAAGTGGACATGCAAATGTATTACTGATTTCCTTTTTAATAAATATAAATTTGTACTATTTTATTACTTCACCACTTAATTAAGTCATTTGACTTTTTGCTACTGATACTTTAATGACTCTTCTATCTCTTACAAAACCATCACATACTCTTCATCAAAAGTCAACTCATTTGTCCAAAAACCATCAAGTTTTATAAAAGAAAAAAACTGTTTTATCAATTACACAATATAATTTGAGTTTAAGATAAGTGTTCGTCGGTTAAGTTAACCTAATCGTATAGAGAGCATCCTTCATTCAGAATGTGGACAGGATTTGAATTATATTGCTGTTACAGAAAGAAAAAAAAAAGAGTCAACCATCTAAACCAATCTGAGACATTAAGAAATGAAAAGAAAAATCAAATGCAACGAAATCAAATCTGAACCATCAGAAGAAAAAAAAAAACAGGACCGGAGCAAATTAGTATTTATATACACCCCCTAACCTTTATATGAAACGATTATTATTTTATTCATCATTACAATTAAAAATAATAGAAAGATTTCCATCAAAAGCATTTTGTATTAACAAATCTTACTAATTCCACTAACATTAGAATAAAACCAATTCCCAAAGAATAAACTTCTCAATGTCAACTCTCTCTTTATCTCTCTTGGGTTCTCCTGTGTGACTCTGTCTCTTCTTCTTCGTTAGGTTCCACCATAAATCAACCAAACTCATTCTCAGGCTCTCGAGAAACCAATCTTCAAGCGGCTAAGCTTTTACAATTTCTCAATTCTCTTCGTCTTCCTTTTTTTTGACAAATGGGAAATGGAGTCACCACTTTGAGCGCCTGTTGTACCGGAACCGTCGCCGGTGAAATTTCCCGGCGGTTCGACGTATCTCTGATTCACGACGGACTTGGCCACTCGTTCTGCTACATACGACCGGATCTCACCGGATTAGTATTACCTTCTTCTACGCCGGAGGTTCCTCTCCGGTCAGAACCAATCCCAGAAACCACCACCACTTTCCGCTCAATCTCCGGCGCATCGGTCAGCGCAAATCCCTCAACGGCTCTCTCCGGAGCTCCACCTACGGATTTCGATAGCTCGTACAGCTCCGCCGTCTCCGCCTCCGCATTCGAGAGCTCCGGTAATTTCGCTTCTCTCCCTCTTCAGCCAGTGCCGCGTGGCGCCACGTGGCAATCGGGTCCGATTGTTAACGAGTCAGGTCACGGCTCAGCTCCGTTTGAGCGTCGTTTCTTATCGGGTCCGATTGAAAGCGGATTGTATTCGGGTCCGATCGAGTCGGCGAAGAAGGCGGAAAAAGAGAAACCGAAGAGGATAGTGAGCAGCAAGAAAAGAAAACCCTCACCGAAAAAACCCAAATCGAAGAAGAACTTTCTCACATTTAAGTCCTTATTCACGAATCTAATCTCCAACAATAAACCTCGCTCCAAGAAGAGCGTGATCGAGCCGATCAACGGTGCTGATTCACCAGATTCCGATCATCATCATCAACCTGAGATCAATTCCTCAAGAAGCGACGAAAACCCTAAATTTGACGAAGGAGAAGCTAAGGAAGAAGAAGAGAGCATCGACTCTGTTTTGGACGTTCAATGGGCTCAGGGGAAAGCAGGGGAAGATCGTGTACACGTGGTTGTCTCTGAAGAAAACGAATGGGTTTTTGTCGGAATCTACGACGGATTCAGCGGTCCAGATGCGCCGGATTATCTCCTCAACAATCTATACACCGCCGTGCACAAGGAACTCAATGGGTTACTCTGGAACGACGAAAAGCTCCCAACTTTTGGAGAAAACGGCGAAACCCAGGTCGGAAAATGTTCCGATGAGGACGATTCCGATTCGGTCAAAGAGAATTGTCCCGTGACGACGAACATTGACGATGCGGTTGCTTGTGGTGCAAGAAATCAAGAGAAGAGTGTGAAATGGAGATGCGAGTGGGAGAACAAATCAAACAACAAGACCAGATTATCTGATAACAAATCAAATTCGACGACAAGAAACCATAAAGATGTTCTTAAAGCTCTTTTACAAGCGCTTAGGAAAACCGAAGAGGCCTATTTAGAGTTAGCTGATCTGATGGTTAAAGAGAATCCAGAATTAGCACTGATGGGATCTTGCGTCCTCGTGACAATGATGAAAGGAGAAGATGTTTATGTGATGAACGTTGGAGATAGTCGAGCAGTGTTAGCCCGGAACCCTAATTTTGCGATTGGAAGAAAGAGGCAAAAGGAGTTGGGGAGAATTAAGGAAGATAGCTCATTAGAAGATAAAGAAATGTTGATGAATGGAGCAATGCGTAATAGTTTGGTTCCTCTACAGCTTAACGTGGAACATAGCACAAGAAATCAAGAGGTAAAACTAAGTAGTAAAGCAAAGAACCAATAGACTTTTGTCTTGTTGTGTTAAGTAGATTGAGAGTTCAATTAATGGGTTTTTTGTTTGCATGAGGACAGGAAGTGAGAAGAATCAAGAAGGAACACCCTGAAGACGATTGTGCAGTAGAGAATGATAGAGTAAAAGGTTATCTTAAGGTCACTCGTGCATTTGGAGCTGGATTTCTCAAACAGGTACTAATAAGATTAACATTTTATAATTACGTGTTTTTCTTATTTTACGCTATAATCTTGTTGTACTTGATTAATCTTGGTTTTTTTTTTTCTGATTCCCTTCAGCCTAAGTGGAACGATGCACTTTTAGAGATGTTCAGGATCGACTACATCGGGACATCACCATACATCACATGCTCTCCATCTCTATGTCATCACAAGCTAACGTCACGTGACAAATTCCTAATCCTCTCTTCGGATGGATTGTATGAATATTTCTCTAACCAAGAAGCCATTTTCGAGGTTGAATCTTTCATCTCTACTTTTCCTGAAGGCGATCCAGCTCAGCATTTGATCCAAGAAGTCCTACTTCGTGCTGCCAACAAATTTGGTAAGAACATAAAATTTAATAAACAAGTCAAATTAATTTTGAATGTTGTTGATATCTGATTATTTTTTTATTTTTAGGTATGGATTTTCATGAACTACTGGAGATACCACAGGGTGATCGGCGGAGGTATCATGATGATATATCAGTGATTGTTATCTCACTTGAAGGAAGAATATGGAGATCGTCGATGTGAATTTTATTGTTTTTTTCATATATCTCAATCTTTTTAAGAAATAATTACAATATTCGATCGGGTTGGGTTTTTTCTCTCTCTAATTCCGATTTGATTATTTTTCATATGGTGTATTTAATGTTTACCTAAATAGTTTAGTGAAAACACACATCAAAAGTGGGCATATAAAAATATTATTCTTTGGCTTTTTTTTGGTTATATGGGAATTGGGTGCTTCTTCTATGTATACCAAATCAAATTTATTGATTCATATATTTGTCGTTATACAAACAGATTACTGAATCTGCAACATATTTACAATGGACGATTCATCAGTATATGTACAAGTTTGTGGAAATAATTTATTTCTAGTGCGTTAGAATCTAGAAGATCCAGTTGTCAAGACTAGTTCGAACCAATCCAAGAGTTAAAAATCCTTTTTTCAGATTATATCAACAGCAACAAGACGCAGTTTGTGGAAGTAATTATTTTCAGTTACGTTAGAATCTAGGAGATCCTAATGTCAAAGAGTTTATTTGTTTAATGTACATACTACATTTTCAACTAATCCATTATATATAAAAACTAATATTTTATAAGGTTAATTACCTCAATATTACTTTTCTCGAAAATATTACTTAAAAAACTTTATATTAAGATTCAAAACTATCCAAAAACCCAAAAGCCATGTAAACACACGCACCTTAACTTGACCATTAGCTTACATTAATAATAATTCGTCACATACATCATCATCAGGTAAGACAAACAGTTTTTCCACTCTACATAAAAAAAAAAAGCTATTAACTAATTGGATTGTTTATAAGTTTAGAATCAATCAGCAATATCCATATTAATCGAGACAAAAACATACCCTCCATCACCTCCGTTAGTGTTATAGCAATCCTGACATTGAAGTACTCGAACACCATACATCACTGCGGCCAGAGATCATGCGTCCACATGAAATTTAAAGTTTGGATTTGTTCGAAATTAGCATCATATACAATCTTTACGAATAGAAAAAACTTTGTTAGTTACTTAACAAAATTATATGAAATTAAAATTTATAATTAAAATATTTATATTGTTGACTGTATTGTAGCTTAAATAGATTGGAATGACAATCATAACCAACCCATTATTTAGCATGCGTAGTCTAAGGCTGCTTTGAATTTGAATGGTGTAAACACTATGAATAGTTTACATGTTTATCAAATCTCACCATTTCAGCATCCTAGGGTAAGAATAGAAGAATTTTAGTAACATATATTAAACAGTCGACACTGCAAGCAAATCATTTTACCTCACTCGATTTGGTGTGCTGGAGAAATTCCTGACCATTCCTACATGCGAGTAATTTGGAAAAACCAGTATCACAATAGTAGTAGACTCATTTAGCATGTCTAGTCTAAGCGTGCGAACGTTGTTCACCACTTCCACAACAATTGGTATGTATCTAATCTTAAAGACAACCATGAATCAGAGTCACCTATTAACATGGCCGATCCAGAGGGTAGGTAGGCTAAGCCAGCGCTTAGAGCCACCAATATTTTTGAAAAAATTAAGCTAATAAATGAGTTACAAATTTTTAAAAAAATCTAAAAAATGGACCACAAATTTAAAATGACCAAATAAAGTTTACATTTTCTTTTTTTATAGCTTTGGGTCACTATTTTAATTAGACCGGGCCTACCCATTAAGACATGAAAAAGAGATGAAGATAAACTATGATAAGCTAAAATTAAAGAGCATCTACGGTTCTCAACAAACAAACATAAAACTTGTATCATTCGATCAACCTAAAGCTTAAGCTATAAAACAACAAACCAAAACCATGTATCGTTCATTAGTCATGAAACTACAGCTAGAAAAAACTCACCTAACATTTTCCTAAATACATTTCAGACACATTAGTACTTATCAGTATTTACATATAGAAGTTGTTCGCCGTGTGATTAGAGTATTCGAACAATTTAACCGCAACAATCCTCGACTCAAGAGTCCAAGGCTGGATTGGTTCTGTTCGAGATGTTAATTTTTTTAATTTGTTTAGGGAAAATCGAGAAAGTTTAATTTGGGACATTTTGATTAAGGCTAATTTTTTTCATTGCCGATGGAATTAGAGAAATATATTATTGGGCCTAGACGAAGCCCACATAGTTCCAACACTATCTTTAACATATTTTGCCAAGCAGAAACACGGGGAAGATGGGAAAGAAGAGATTCATTTAAGTTAACGTATCGTGTGCAGGGTTGTAATAGTGGTCGAGAAACGAATTGCTAACAGGGCTATCCAATCGTATACGGCTGCGTATATACTCACGGGTAGTAATGAAGGCAAATAATCATTTATTGGGCTTATCTTAAAAATCCAGATAAAAACATCATACTTAAGTTACAATGAAGGCAGAGATTATATATAACATCCAGACAGAAAAAAAAAGGGTAATAAACAGAAAACACCAAACAGCTGCTTCGTCTTATTCCAGGAGAAGGAGAACTTTCGCCACAGCAGCCTCCTTTTTCTCTCTCGCCGTCATCTTTTCTTCTCCATTATTTGGCCTAAAACAAAGCACGAACGAATTAATGAGAGGTTTTCCTTTATTCTTGCCAAGAACAAAAGATCAAGAATCAAATTCATGTACATGCGGGGAGGAGGATGGGGAGTAAACGTGAAGCTGCCGTCCGTTCTTCGACTCTTCCTTGGCCTAAAATAAAACAAAGCACGAACGAATTAACGAGAGGTTTTCCTTTGTTACCAAGAATACAGGATCAAGAATCAAGTTCATGTACATGTTGGGACGAGGAAGCATGAAGCTGCCGTCCGTTCTTCGACTCGTCCACATCCAGGGTGGCGTCATGATTGGGAGCATATTTTTTTCGGGCGGCGCAACCCGAGTCACTTGAATATTCCCCAATCCTTCCACGGCACATCCACATAGTTGCAGCGCCTTCTCTACGGTAGCTTGTCCCTGAAAAGTAACGGTAGCTATGCTATAAAAACCAACAAACAAAAACAAATCTTTGGTTAGCATTTGATAACATATGAGAGTTGGGAAAGAAAAAAGATTCAAAGACACAAACCTGAAGACAGAACACCTTCGCTTTCGTCTGCGTGAGCACGAGCACTCAGGACACATCCACATTGAGAGAAATGTTCAAACAGCATGCGCTCGACATGATCCACAGGAAGCGAAATGTCATATCCCGTAACTCCCATCCTAATAATTTGATTGCATATTATCAACGTTACAGCAACATATCTTACAGATCCAAAAAAAAAAAATTCAAAATTTTAAAACGAAACAAGTTACGTGAGCTGTCGCCTATTGTCTGAGTCTCTTGTAAGAGAGAGCACAGGGTCAAGGTCAGTGGCCTGAAACGGGTAAGGCGTAGCGACTACCTTGTGTCCTCCCATGTCACTCCCACTAAGTTTCAACGCCTTCTCTTCTGCACCTTCTCCCCGAAGATAAACCAAGGCAAAACTGTAAAACAAATTCAAGAGTGTTTATAGCAAATTGCATTTCAACTTTTATGAAAAAAACTGGAGGAAAGACGCCACAAACCTGTTGAGAATACAGCTCACACGGTGTCCTGTCCGGGAATATGAACATGTATCACCTCTCCACATGAAGCCAAGTGTTCTCTCATAGCCTCAACGAAAGCATAGCCAGAGAGCGAAGTGTCGTATCCCTCAACGTAAATCCTGCTCACCATGCTACTGCAATTGCAGGTGCTCATCATGCTACTGCCATTGCAGGTGATACTATTGTTATCATGACAGTAACACATCTCAAAAAAAAAAAAAAAAAATCAATTTTGTAATTGTACCTGCTTTTCCGAATGCCTGCATCAGTATCGTTCAATTCCAAACCCTAAGGTACAGTCAGAAAATTCGAATTTAGAAACAGAGAGATTAGAGAAAGCCATATTTAAGGATCGAACAAGAGATTACTTTGATGGCGGATCCGTCCATGGAGAAGTTGAGAAGATGCGACTGCCCTAGGTTTTTGAGAGGCAATAATAACCCGTAAAAATATATTTTTCGGTTCTAGGGATTTAGGTCTAAGAACAAACCGTTGGGGTCTTCAATTTAGACACCGTCGAGGAGGAAGAAGGTATTTATAATTCTTTTTTTTTTTCCTTCTTTTAATTATTATCCACGTAACCGTTGGTCTTCTTCTATTTGGTTCAGGCCCATATAGTCAACCTGAACCAACCTGAGTCATCGCGTAACCTAATAAAACTTTAGATGTAACAATTCGAGTCATGTACTTGTGAGCTACACAATATCTTGTTGACTCACGTAATATTCTTTACATAAACCAACAAATTTCCTAAATACATTTCCTGATTATGTGACTATTACATACTTTTCAGTATTTACATATGTATATAAGTTGTTCGCCATGTGATTAGAGTATTCGAACAGAGTACCGTATTACATTTTTGAATTTCTCTCTTTCTTTCTTTAAAAAAAAAAACAAAACTTTCACGTAAATATCATAAACTCACCAGTTTCTAAGGAACCTAACATAACATCGAAAGAGCATAAACCTTTGTCCCTACCAAATAAACCTCTGGACACCATCCTCATGGCTCCACTTGAACGGTCTAAACAAGAACATCGCCATTGTAAACACATTAACACCGACAAAAATCGTTCCTACGAGAAGCCAAGTGGCGAAGCCGCTGCTTCTGACACAGGAGTGAAGCATGAAGAGGTAAAGCGGGATGGTGTAATATCTGAACTCGATCAATGGCGTCGGAACAAGAACAGCGCATGTCGCTAAGAAATAGATCAATACCCAGATCTTCCTTCGAGTTTTCTCTATTGGATTGAGAAAGAACCAAGTCAATTTCACAATAGACAAAAATTGAAGGAAAGAACGAATCATACACTGCAGAGAAAGGTTTTATTTATTAACATGTACCTAATAAACTTAGGATTGAGAACCAGGAGTAGACGTAAACCGGGACTAACACGTACTTGATTGACCAATGAGCGTTGATGACTTTCCTCCATAGATAGAAAGGATAATGGCGATTATCGGCGAGAAGGTAAGGATGAGCCAAGCTACAAAAGAGTTTCCAGATGGCAAAGAGAATGAGAGTTTGTATATCGGAGAGCCTAAAGTGTTTTTAGACTATTCAGAAATCGAACCTGAAAAAGTGTACAGAGCCTAATCCGGCTATCAGAGCCACAAGAGTCACTAGAAGGCGTAAAGGCCAGCTTTTATGGAGCCTTTGGAACAGATTTCTCAGTTCTGAGAAGTGTAAGGGAGCAGTGAAAAGAGCAGAGACGAGGCTGAAATACATTATCTGCGCGAAATGCGGGGAAACCACATGAGCCTCTTTTGCACCTGTGAATTTGAATTGATAGATCAGTCAAGAGGAAAAACAACAGAAGGCCTAAATTTACATTTCAAGGAAAGACAGACAGAGCCAGTTCCTGATGAAGAGAAGATAAGTAAGTTGAAATTTACATACCGAGGACTATACCCCCGTTCCAGAGGATAAAAATACCAAACGCCACCACAACGACGATGAAAGGGCTAAATGTGACCAAAAGCCTCCACTTCAGATTCCAAGATGTTGAGATTACAGCATAGATATCACTGACTAAGCCTGCAGTTTTTTTGTACGTTACCTTGGATGTTGTAAGAGAAGAGGAACTTCAAACAAAACATGTAAAAGAAACCTACCTGAAATATCCTCCTCTGTTGAAGAAATGATTTTACTGCGGTCGAAACGGTTGGTAGTATCCAAGCTGCTATCAGATTTTCTTTTTCTGAGATTTGATCTCACGGTTTCTCCTTTGCTATCAATGAACCGATGCAAATCTTGATCTAGTTTTTCTTTTCGCCTTGGCAGCGATTCGAGAGTGAAGTCTATAACACCTGAGCAAGCAACGAAAAGCATCCAGACTACATTTGTTTGTCTGATAAAAATTGCTAAAGTACCAAACTGCAAGCAAAACAAGAAAGAACATAAATTTATTTGCCAACGTAATTGTAATTCTAACTATTGAAAAACACTAACTTGCTTCAAATGGCTTACCAATGCACTGAGCATATATCTTCTTTTCAAACAAGCGAGGTACATGGCAAGAACTGCGGTTAGAGACGCAACATCTGTGTAGTAGAGGAAAGTGAAGAACCAATGGAGAGGGTAAAGCGACATGACTAACGCCATGAAAGTTGCTTTTCTATCACTGAGATTTGGCCCCAAGAATCTGATAATCTCATACACTATAACTCCACACAGAACTGCAAAAACAGCATTCGTAGACCGTAGAACAGACGTAGAACAAGCTTCCGAAAAGGACTGTGTAGTAGTTTTCAGCAACAACATTACTGGAAAGAAAGAAGCAACATGTGCAAGTGAAAGATAGTACCTGCCAAAAAAAGGTTTTTGAATTTCATATATACATCAACATTTCAGAATTCCAGTTCAAAAGATTCAAACTTTCCCGGTATAGTAACATGAGCAAGCAACAGCTTAGAGAAGCAGTAACAATACAAAACCGCATTAAAAAAATAGACTGACAAAATCAAGACTCGTAAAGGCAACTACTTCAGAATCAACATAAGAAAGAGATGATTCAAGAGAGGCATTACAATCCAGGTGGGGTAGTGATCATTGGATCCCAGCTCCTAAAATTCCCATTGCAGTATTGCTGAGCCTGAGGCACATGGAATATCTCGTCCTGCAAAACTCACAGATGCAGTAATCAACACAATCGGAGAGATAGAGGATACTTCGGAGATTACATTCACAATCTGACTTCTAAGAGGGAGTTTTTTTACCATGTAGGGTTCGGGAACAATGTGATTGACGATGATCGACATGGGAATTACCCACAAGCCCGTGATAGCTGCAACGGCTAATTTCCCCATTTTCCCCTCCAATTATCCCCCAGCAAAATATCAGTCAGATCGAAAACACCCGATCTGAGTATTTACGATCGCTGATCAATCATGGGTTTTCATGCCTGGAAGAATAAGACAATGAAATCGAATTTCGCCGGAAAGTTGAGTGAGCGGAAAAGACGGTGAGATTTCGATTGACGAGAGAGGAGAGTCAAAGCGAAGTCAACGAATCAACTATCAAGATTGCAATTGGGCTTTACCAGTTTTATATCTACAGCCCAAATCCATTGTTATTTATAATTCTCACACCTTAAGAAGTAAAGAATTTCGGTTGGACCTCAATATTTTCATAAACACTTGCCTAGACCCAAAATTTTTGGAGTGCAGAACAAAAAGGAGATGCAGTTGCCAGTGATAATCGAAGAAAACAAAAATCCATGGATAAATTGTTGGTCACTGTACGCTTTTTTTTTTTCCTTTGCATTTTTTATTACTTTGTCAACTTCACTCGTCACGTTAAGTAGATCAATTATCACTGTCTAATTTTTTCATGGATATCTTTTTTTAGGTATCATGCAGAGCTAACGTCATCACTCCGTTGAATTCCTTTATTAAAGAAAAAGGTATCTACCATTTTAGCTATATTTTTTTCAAAAGTTCCACAATTTATAAAGTTATTTAAACATATCACCAATTGTATTTTACGAAGAGTTCATTTGTTAACTTTTTGCTAGTTCAACAGAATTCCACTTCTAATAAGATTAAAATTTTAAATATCTATTTAGTTCGACCAAAAAAAAATAAAATAATATATATATATATATAGTTGTTCTCTGTTTTAGACTTTTATTTATGAATTTAAACTGAAACTCGCAGCTATCAAATCAATATAACTGTATATAACTAAGATATGCATATGTACTTAAAATTCGCAAATCCATGATGAATATATATATATAGAATTATAGATTTAAGATAAGAATGACCGTTATTAATAATTACTATTAGAGGAACAAGACTAAGCATGTCCTACACAAATGGACAACAAAGCTGTCTCCTGTCCTTCAGAATATACACTGCAAAGCGATTTTTATCAAAAGATGTGGGAATCACAAATAAAGCTTTTGAGATTGAAAACATTTAATTAGAGTCTCTGGACCCAGATCCCAATCTTCATCTAATTTACTACTACTATGGTTTTGACTTTAATCTATATTATTAGTACTTTTGAGGAAAACTCCGTATATTCTATGTGTTTCGTTTACATGGTCATTTTCCCGAACGATGCGTTACAAGAAATTGCAATGCGGAACCTCGAAGATTATAAGAAGTTGTTGAAGTAATTTCCTCAATATCTAACTTGGATTCATTAATTAGAGAGGGGGTTTGAACTAAGGTTCCAAAATCCGATCGAAATTTTGATTGCCTGCAAACAATCACCCAATTTATCTGTTAAAAAAAATTAGGAGGTGAATAATAGTTGTTACTGATGATGATCATTAGATAGAGTGGGTAAAACCAAGAAAAAGAAATGGTCCCAAAATTTGCATGTGGGATTTGATTCAAATATGTCTAAGCAGCATCGGGTGACATCATAAAGTATCTCATTTTTTTATCTCTCCATGTGTAAAAAGCACACAATCTTTGATATATAAAAAGAGAGAAATAGACCTTTATATATATATATATATATACGTAATGTTACTTGATGAATTTTTACTTCCTTACCACCAAGAAAAAATAATTTACTTTATTGAAATTTCGTTAATACTCGAGCTGGTGGTATTTGTAACTTGAAGAAACCTATATGTATCAAGATTGTTTCCCAATCAGTATGAAATTAATAGGAAACCTGATTACCCAATGTGTTAATGATATCAAACTTTTTAAAACTATTTTAAAATGATATATATGGCATATAAGTCTCTTTCTTTTAGTGTACTGCAGATGTCAACAACAATTGTTAGTAAATTGCTTTGTAATAGTTTGTGAATTTCGATTGTACAGTCTTATGATTATTATTTTCAAAATATCAAAAATGGTCAATGAGAAAACATGTGTTTGCAACTTTCTCTCATGACCTTTTATAGTAATATAATGAAATTATAATTTGTACATCAAATTGAGAAACTTTTTTCTGCAAAGTTTTTGACCCATTAATATTTTAAATCTTATTAAGCTAAAGAAACAAATGACAAAACGTGAAAGATGGAGGACATGATGATCAACCATGTGCGCAGGCATTGCCACCACATGTCCAGTACCCAATCTTTCATTATCCCTCATTATTTATTTAAATTTACTCACTTAATCCATACTTAATCCCCTAATATAATATATCATATAACTTACATATCTTTCTAATTTCGTAATATATATTAATTTGGAGGTTGTGCTGGTGGTCGTCGTTTAGGGAGGTATATCAAGTTTACCAATTCTATAGTGAGTAATTCACATTTTAAGGCTGATGAATCCAAAATTATAATTTCCTACGTGTGCCACAAGTTAATAGATTCAAATTAAAAAGAAAGTTGATATTTTCAAATGTTTATGATGATCGATGACAATAACAAGTAACAACAAATATGGATTAAAAGTATTCAAAACAAAGAAAAATATGCATTTTAAAGGGTGTGTCTGAAATTTGGAGATCTCAATATTATAGATATGTTGATTAGTAAGTAGATCATAGTCAAATTTTTTTTTGTTTGAACATTCTCATGGTCAAACTTCAAGAGTAAGCAAGCATCAACTATATCCCCTAATGCCCAGAGGCCAGATTGATTACGCAACAATTTCAGAAAATAAAAAAAAAAGTAGAAAAAATGATTTCTTTTGTGTTTGAATAATGGAAGGAACAATATGAAAGTATCAGCAATGTAATAAGTCAATTATTAGTTGGTGCTTCATTGCTTGCGTGCACGATAAAGGAAGCATTTGAGAAAATAATTTTGTGACGAGAACGAAAAAAAATAGAACTGATACGACACCGTATGCATGAACACGAGAAACTACCAAACACAGAGAAGCTTCACAAATGTATCGCGAGGTCCCCATGCAATACAAAGGCACGTGCGTCTGATTTGCATCAAAGTTTGTGGAGACAATTCTTACCTTTTATCTAAAAAAACCATAAATTTTAAAAGCACAGGCATGCAAATGCTCAAGTCAAAAGTACAAGAACGATGGATTTTTTACATCGAGATCGTTTTTCTTATGGTAAACAAGACTAATCAGTTTCCATAAGAATGTAGATATCATTAAGAAATTAAAGAGTTTGGAAAATATTAAGGAATAGATTGCTAACCAACTTTGAGGAAATTACATCTTGTCACAACTTTTACATCTGACCAAAGGTTCTTTTTATTTAATGTTAAAAAGGTTCTTTTTATTTTTTTAATGCATTAATTAAAAGATCTTTAAATTAATAACTGTAAAAATTAATAAAATATTAAATCCTCTATACAGTTTTTTTTGTAGTTGGAAAATCTTTTTTTTTTTTTGAAAATGATAGTTTAAAAATCTTAGACCAACCCAAATATGTTTTTTTTGTGTGGATACATACATATTCATTGATTAAGGATGTTACATCGACTTAAAGTTTACGTTCTAAGAATTAAATTGTGGTAGTTTAATGGTCAATTCTCTACTTGTCTAAATCAAATAAATTGATTGTCATTAGACTATTCTTTCCCAAGCTAAGTGCAAAATTTACATACGATGACATGATATATAGGTGTACATATGCATATAGCCTATACATGCAAAAATGAAGCGAGCATATAAATTTTAATAATAAAAATAACAAATAAACTAAAGTTTTTTTTGTATCCCGCCACTTGGGAGACAGATCACTAGTTAGTTGAAATGGTGGCTTTCAAGTTTCGGATCCAACGCAAGTAATCGCTCCTTCTTCTCTCTCTTCTTTTCTTTCTCTCTCCGTAATTTTTCTCTCTCTCTCTCTCTCTCTCTCTCTCTCTCAAATTTGCCTAATGGCAGAGATCTGCTGCGTCAAGGATATCCAAGAAGACGTAGAGAATATCCGGTTACCGACCCGACCTGAGTTGGACCTCCCCGATCACGAAGACTCAACGGTCAACGACGACGATGGGTGCAAGACTCCAACATCGTCCGATCACAAGATTCCGGCGGCGAAGTATACGTTATGTCCACCCGCACCGAGAAAACCGGAACCAAAACGGTCTACCGGAATGAAGCGAAAGTTGACGCCGGGTAATGTCGTCAACCGTATACCGATTGATCTGAGCCGTGAGATCGAGATGTTCTTCGAGGATTTGGACCGTAGGATCAAGAAGTCACGGAAACAATAAAAAGAAGACCGTGATTATTGGTCATGTCTCTAATTTATGACTGTGTGGTGGTAATTGATCCTTTTAATTTTCCCTTCATTTTTTTCAATTTGTTTTTCATTTTCTGTATAATATAAGTGGCAGCTGATAACAATAAAAATTATGATCACATTATGAATCCGTTTTTTTTTGGGTCCAAATTATGAATCCGTTAACTTTGATATATACTACCGACAAAGGGAAAAACTCTCATTACAATTACGTACTTGTTTTCAAAAGTAACTCACGTTTTCAGTAATCAAAATTCAATATAATGTTTCCTTTTCTGATTTTGATTTCGAGAGAATATATAAAATAATATTAGTTATATTTATTTATGTTGTTCGCACTTAACATGTCAAAAGACTCAAAATAAACTATAAAATCTAACACTTCAATGTAATTTCACCACATATATTTGTCTACATGCCTTTTTCTGGAAATTTATAATTTTAATAAGAAAAACAGCAATCCAAAATATCTATCTGTTTTCCTGTAAACGGATTATATAATATATATCCGAAAAATGACTTTCACAAAACATTATCTTAGGGTGTTTAATTTCTAGTTATTAATGCTAATTGATTAATATCAATTTCGACAAAAAAAAGATTAATATCAATAGAATCAATACACCAAAACACGTTAATATTTTGCCAGTTTCAAAATTTTATTAGATTATTTTATAACAGAATTAAATTTTGCTTTCCTTTAAAAACAAAAGATTATTAATTTTAAACAGAACTTGAAAGTCTTTTTTATATACTCCAATGTTCACATTTTGTTGATATCAAACAAATCTATATCATATTGAAGTATCTGTATATTGTTTACCTAGTCAGTACTTAAAAGGACCAACTTACACATTTGAGAAGAAAAAACTAAGATTTGCGGTGGAAGCAAACATCCTTGGTAAAGGATCATGCTTCCTTCATTGGGTACACCTTGTTATGATCGATGAAATTAATCAATATTTTATCATTTTATCTATGTGTGTGCTATTATTTGTATACCGGGTTAAAATGCACATCAACCAAGAAGAATATCGTTTAACTCCATAAATTTATAAAATTAATTAGATACATATATTCTTCTACTTTCATGAATGCAAATATTAAAATGTTCTGTAACAGTGTAATATACTAACACTAACTAAATCAGTAAGTTAATAAGTAAAGGTTTGTGGCAAAATGGCCAAAACCTTCCAGCTTTAAGCCTTTAACATAAATGGGCCGTTACGAAGTATTACTGCTTATGGGTTTTAATACGGGCTACTTTTCAAATCAATGTAAATACAGTAGCACACGTGGCGAGTTGAAGATCGTCGGATCATCAGATATCAAAAAGTAACACTTGATTTGTACGGATCCGCCATTTTTAATGGCAGGGATCCCTTGTTTCTCTCCTTTCCACTCCTCTCCCTCCAAAACAAATCACACAACAACGAGACGAAGAAAATAAAACTCGCGAGAAAATTTTGAATTGCAGTGGCGAAAAATTAAGACAATCTAGAAAATTTCGAAACCTATGTACAGATATGGCGAATCGAGGCGGCGCAAACGGGAAATTGGAACGGAAGAGGACGATGGCGATGAATTGGGAGGGGTTAGGCGAGGTTGAAGACGACGATGATCATTTTTTCGAGAGCTCTAACCGTCTCTCCACCGTCGTTCCTGCGGATTTAGCATCATCTTCTGACGAGGAAGGTGAGTTCGATGATTGCCGATTCTCGTTTTCATCTAACGCATCTTCCGTGTCTCGTGCTGCTCCTGCGCCGGATATGTCGCCGGATTATGATATCTGGATGGCGGCGCCGGGATCTATTACGGAGCGTCGCCGTCGGCTTCTGAACGGAATGGGTCTCGAGTCGAAGAAGAGTATGCTCGGAGCTATCTCGATCCAGCGCGTGAGCAAGCCTACGGCGGTAGATTGCGGAGGTGCTCGCGTTGTGGATGGAGGCGTTGCGGAAGCGAAGGTTGAGGAGCCTGAACAGATTTCTCCGGTGGATCATCAGCGGGTTCATCGATCTCCATCGATGTCGGTTTTGCTTGTACGGTCGAGATCTGATTCTGATATCGAAGCGTCTTCTGCTGAGAAAAATAGGAAAGAGGAAATGTTAGGGAAAACGCCGAAATCGCGGCTCACTAGAACGGCGTCAGCGATTGGAGCTCCGTGCGCGAGAGTTTGTCCGTACTTCACCCAAACGCAAGCCTCGCCGCCGGACCCACCAAACGGCCAGCCTCAAGGGCAACGCAGTGGCGTTTTGCTCTCTTCGGTAGTTTCCAATACTCGATTCAGCGCTTTCTTCCTGATAAAGAATCTCGACACCGGGAAAGAGTTTATCGTGAAGGAGTATGGTGAGAATGGGATGTGGAATCGGCTCAGCGATATGCAAACAGGCAAACAGTTGACGATGGAAGAATTTGAGAAAAGCGTTGGGTATTCATCTGTTGTGAAGGACCTTATGCGACGAGAACACGCGAATTCCACGATTGATTTTAGGAAATTCAATTCGATTGTGTCAAAGAGCTTGAGAGTAAGCAAGAAGAGAGGGGCTGCTTTGTTAAAGAACATAAAGGATGTTGCTCATTCTATGAGCTCCAAGGCTTCAGACAAAGAGACAAATGGTAGTGGTAGCAGTACTCCGAGAGCAGTGGACCAAAAGCAGGAGAAGAACAATGACCAAACGAATCAATGGGTAAAGGTGAGACATTCAGGGAAGTCTCATAAAGAACTCAGTGCTTTGCATTTGTGCCAAGAGATTCAAGCTCATCAAGGAGCTATTTGGACTATGAAATTCAGTCCAGACACACATTTATTAGCAAGTGCAGGGGAGGATTGTACAATTCATGTGTGGGAGGTTCAAGAATGTGAAATCATGTCAATGAATGAAGGGAGCTTGACACCAATTCATCCTTCAATGTCTGCTTCCACGGATAAATCGCCTGCGGAAGGTGATGATGCAGAGTTGCCACCTGAGAAGAAGAAAAAAGGGAAAGGTTCATCCACTAGAAAAGCAAACCAGATACCAGATTATGTCCATGCGCCTGAGACTGTGTTCTCATTATCAGATAAACCGATATGCTCTTTCACTGGCCACTTGGATGATGTTCTGGACTTATCCTGGTCTCGGTCACAGGTTCGTTTATGTTCCTTCCTTGCCATCATTGATGCAAGCAGCCATGGATTGCTACTTAACAAACTTAACCATGTTTTCTCATGCAGCTATTGCTTTCTTCTTCCAAGGACAAAACCGTGCGGTTATGGGATATGGAAACTCAAAGCTGTCTAAAACTGTTTGCCCACAATGACTATGGTAAGAAAAAGAAATGTCCTTTATAGTCATAATGCTACTGTTTTTGGAGATTCCTGTCTTACTCTCTGGTTTTCAGTTACTTGTGTACAATTTAATCCATTGGATGAAGATTACTTCATAAGTGGCTCCCTTGATGCCAAGATCCGCATATGGAACATATCAAACCGTCAAGTAGTGGAGTGGAATGATCTGAAAGAAATGGTTACCGCGGTTTGTTACACTCCTGATGGTCAGGTACATAATTCTCCGGAACTGTCACATGCATATACTTGAAATTGACGATCTCGTATTGATGATATCTTCTATGTATTTGGTACGTAGGCGGCATTTGTTGGTTCACATAAAGGGAATTGTCGGCTTTACAGTGCAGAGGGTAAACATTGGCTAAAGACTTATTCTATTCTGTAACCATGTTTTAGTAATTAACCTTACACTCTCCATAAATTTTGAAAACCTTTTCCCTTTTTGATTGATCAGATTGCAAGCTGGATCAAACAAACCATATTGATCTGCAAAACAAAAAGAAAACTCAAGCTAAAAAGATCACAGCTTTTCAGGTTTTACTCACTTTTTTTTTGGCTAAAACGTTTTTATCATGAGAGGATTCTTACTAACCTTGAGTTTGCATTAACAGTTTTCGCCAATTAATCCATCAGAAGTGCTTGTAACTTCAGCTGATTCACGCATTCGGATCCTTGACGGTACTGAACTTGTTCAAAAATTCAGAGGTATGTAGCCTGAAAACAAATTCATTCGTTTCTTGGTCTGATTTCACAAAGTAAAATGTTTGAAAGTCTCCCTATTGATCCATAAACCAGGTTTCAAAAACACATGCAGCCAAATGACAGCATCATACACACTAGATGCGAAACACATAGTCTGCGCAAGCGAAGACTCACAGGTTTACGTGTGGAAACACGAGGAGCCACGACTAGGAATCACCGGTAGAAAAACAATCGCCATGTGTAGCTCTTACGAAACCTTCCCTTGCAAAGACGTTTCCGTGGCAATCCCTTGGCATGGCGTTGTCAAAGGCGAACCACCACCCACACAAACCCAATCGAGAAAAACCCCGAAAAAGCCCTCAGCAACAACTACTACTACACAAGAAAACGCAACCGCCGGTAAAAAGTCCGGCCTCCCACCGTTACCTAAGAAAAGCAACGACAACGCGGCGGATGGAGCCACAGAACAACATCAAGAAGATGAGGCCACGGCGCAGATTCCGCAAAATGAAACAGAGAACAATACCGGAGAGTCACTAAAGCACGGAGATTCACCTTCTATATCGATCTCATCTCGGATTTCTTCATGGTCTTGGTTCGATAATAGCGGCAGTCATGGAACGCATCTGGTTCAACCAACGGCTTGGGGAATGGTGATCGTTACAGCCACGATCGGCGGCCAAATCCGGGCTTACCAGAATTTTGGATTACCCCGCAGAGTCAGTCGTCAGGGCTCTCTGTTTTGACGCAATTCGTGTACATATATTTACACGGTGTATAGCTCTTACGAAGTTCTTGTATAGTGTATTGAGTCTAATCTGTATATTGTTTAGTCACAGATCAAAAGAAAGAAACCTTATATTAAATGATTTATAGTTCTGACGCCAAAACGTGTATCTATCGCTAGAGAGTTTCGCAACAGAGTTTTGAATTGACTGTATAAGAGAAAGTACTTTGCCGCCTGAACATAACTCAAATCGATTTTGTACATGACAACCTTTGAATACTTATGATGTTTTCTAGCATTAAATAGTGTTAGATGAAAAATCAAATCTGTTTCAGTTGTTGAATTAATATATTTTTTGTCGTATCTTCTGCAATATTATTTGGTCTATTTTCATCAGTCGTGGGATCTTTTGGGCCAGTGAGATTAATTTGTTTGTTTGATACATTTTTTATCACTATTAAATTAGTTTTTTTCTTTGTTAAGAATTTTACAGTATCGGTCAGGCGAGTAGAATATACTAGTTATGTCCGTACGACCTCGTGCTAGTATGGGGCTTTGCCGACTGACATCGCTAGTTTTAAATGGAACCTAAAACAAAGTAAAAGACCGTTACACCTGAGTTTTAGAATCAACTGATTCTTTTGAGAAATTTGTTTTAAAAACTCTACTATATCATATTGTTGAGCCCCAACCAGTATTTAAAGGACAACATAGAAAGCTACAAAACAGAATGATGTGGTCCAAAAAGGATAAAGTGTTTATGGCTCTCGAGGTACACAAAGACGAAGCATCTGGTCTTTGTCCACACCAAAGCACAGATCATTTCCTTTTCTCACTTTTCTCAGTTTCGAGCTTGTAACGGTAATCTATGTACTTCTGTCATATCCACATCATTTTCTTCATTGCTTTTATTTTCCGATTAGACACAATTATTACTTTTAGCCACTTTTACACAGAACCATAGCGAAAACCGAATCTAAACCTTAAATATCAAAATGCTAACCAGGATGTCAGACCACTTCACATCAACTCTAAACAATATCAAATTAAATACTTTAAAACCTCACAACATGATATCTTGCCACAGCCTGAAATCAGATATTTTTATATGCAAAGCTATAATTATAAATGTCGACGTTCTGATCTAATGGCGGCATAGAAGTTTGCGATATGGGATGAGTTAATATATGTAAACTTCTCAACGTCTAACAAAATGGTTTCGTGGTGTAGTTGGTTATCACGTCAGTCTAACACACTGAAGGTCTCCGGTTCGAACCCGGGCGAAGCCATTATATTACTTTTTTGATTTTTGGGCAAAATTTCTCTCTCTCCAAAAAGTATATACACATCCCTTATTCTTAATTTGATACATCTTTTGCTCCATTATTATTCAACCCAGACCCTCTCTCTTTTGAGTCTCAAAACTCCAGATATGGCTCACCAGGTACTCTCTTCTCTCTCGCTCTCTAACACAACAGCATATAATGCACACATATACATTTCTGTGTTATGGACGTTTATGTTTAATTTTAGGAGGAAGGATGGCCGCTTGGGTTGAGACCAGTCAATGCCAGAATTGGTGGACTCGCAAGAGAAACTCATCATCATCATCATGAACAAGTTTCTGCTGGTTCAATCTCCTTCAGCTCTCTTCTCTCTCCTTCTCCCTCCTCACACTCTTCATCCGATCTTGATTCACAGGTCAGCTATATATACACACTCCTCTACTTATACTATACATATACCTGCTTTAATATTTCATTCATCTTGGATATCTGGTAAGATCAATTAATTGCTTTAATATTTCATTCAAATCATTTTGTTGTTATACTTTTGTTTTTGTTTTTCTTGCATATTAACTGGTGAGCCGTTTCAATCTGTGTACATTTTTTCCCTCCCCAGAGAAACGCAATACTGATTATACTTTGACTAGTATTTTGGATCTGTTGAATTCACATTCCCTTTCATTTTTTTTTTTTTTTTTACTTTTTGTTTATTAAAATAGAAAATACTAAAATAGTATTGTTGTTGGTTGAGATGACTTCAGAGCGAACGTGAACCAATTGTATGCTCCTTTAAAGCTGTGATGGTTTTGTCTGAAAAGGCCACGTTTGTCGGAAATTGTTAATTCTCATACCAATAAAAAACAAAATACTAATCAGAGCAATTTCTCTTTTGATCACACCGTATTGGAAAGTGGAATCATTGGAAAACTTTGCCAATAATCCACTGAGCACAACTATGTGATTTCAGAGATTTTTTTTGTCATTCATATAGTTTCGAAAATTTGTAATTAACTATGTTCATTTTTATCTTTCTTGTCATTCATCCAATTTTATAATAATATACAAAAACAAAAGCAAAATAATAAACAATAGCAAGGCAACGTAATGATGAGTTTTGTTTTGTTTTTATATGATAAGTAAAAGATTGCAAAAAAATATTATACAATTCCGTTACCAATTTGCGTTATGGTTCTAAATTTTTAAAAACACCACATTTTCTATAATCTCATACATTCTATATTTATTTAGTTACCATTCACAATCACAAATCAATTCACACTTTTACCTTTTCCATGTATATACAAAGTATAACATATTAATTCTTAATTACACTCTTATTTTTCAGTCGATGGGATCATTTTTCCGCGACAGGAGCTACACACTAGGAAACCTAATCGGGATATCAAGCTTTCTAGAACTTTCGAGAAGATCAAACCGAACAAGGATTGATCAACCAGCGTCTAGGAACCATCAACATCAGAAGAATCTCAAATCTTACAAGCCATGGATTTTCTCTATATGTTCCAAATTAAGCACAAGCTCCACTATCATTGCCCGTAACAAGGTTTCTATAAACGAGGACAACGGTCGTAAAAATGTGCAGTCTCTTGGACATTTCCTCATGGTGGAGAGAAGAGCCATCGGATCAACCACACCGTCCACGCCGACTATGTGAATATCCGAGATTTAATTGCCAAGCTCGCTCGTCAATATTCGAGTTTGAAACCATAGTGAAATGTGGAATTAGATTTCCTTATGATCTATTAACGCAACAGATTCTGATTTGATTTTGTATTTGTTTGTTTCAAATGTTTTGTATCGGGAATTTGAAATCATTTTTCTTGCATGGTGATTATGTTCTGGAAAATTAAGGTGATGTTATTCAAACGACACAAATATCTTGACAAAGCCCAATAAACTAGAAATAATAAATAAGCCCAATTATAAAAAGGCCCAAATGTCAAACTTGTTTGGTCACCAGCATCACTGATCTTCAAATTTGCTAAAACTGGGATCTTTTTTCCTCTCCTGATTTCAAATTAGTCTTCTCAACGATGATGAATCTAAAAGTTTGTGGAATCGACAAGTCTTCACGCGTACTACATCGTGATTTACTATGAAGCAGAAATCTCAGAGCTTCGAATCTAATCCAGTGCCTGAAATGGCGGAAGCAAAGCTTAGGGTTTTAATGGTCTCTGATTTCTTCTTCCCAAACTTTGGTGGTGTGGAGAATCACATCTACTATCTCTCTCAATGCCTGTTAAAGCTCGGACACAAGGTCAGTCTGAGATCAAAATCATTACTTTCTCTTTTTTTTCCCCCGTTTTTAGCTGCATAGTGAAATCAATCAAATTGCGAGTTGAATCCGGTGTGATCAAAATACGTACAAGTTTCAATAGTATCACCAATTGCTGTAAGCAAGTAATGTAGCATTACCGTAAAGTAATCTCTTTGCTCACTAATTGTTGAAGGTGGTGGTTATGACACATGCTTATGGGAACCGCTCTGGAGTTCGATACATGACTGGTGGACTCAAAGTCTATTATGTGCCTTGGAGACCTTTTGTTATGCAGACCACATTCCCCACGGTTTACGCAACGCTTCCCATTGTGAGAACCATACTCAGACGCGAGAGAATCACTGTGGTCCACGGCCATCAAGCTTTCTCCACGCTTTGTCACGAAGCCCTGATGCACGCACGGACGATGGGGTACAAAGTCGTCTTCACGGACCATTCCTTGTACGGGTTTTCTGATGTCGGGAGCATCCATATGAACAAGGTCCTGCAGTTCAGTTTAGCAGATATAGACCAGGCGATCTGTGTCTCACACACGAGCAAGGAGAACACGGTTCTGAGGTCTGGATTGTCGCCAGCGAAGGTTTTCATGATACCAAACGCTGTTGATACTGCTATGTTCAAGCCAGCTTCTGTGCGGCCCCCAAGTAACCATGTCATCACTATAGTTGTGATAAGTAGGTTGGTTTACCGTAAAGGTGCAGATTTGCTTGTTGAGGTCATTCCAGAAGTATGCCGTTTATACCCCAATGTGAGTTTAAACCCCTCCCAGCACAGAAGACTCATTGAATCTCTTTGGTATCCGGATTTACTTTGATATTCGGTTTTTCTTGAAAGGTTCGGTTTGTAGTTGGAGGAGATGGACCAAAACATGTGCGGCTAGAGGAAATGAGAGAGAAGCATTCTCTTCAGGATAGAGTGGAAATGCTAGGCGCGGTTCCACATTCTCGTGTGCGCTCTGTTTTGGTAACCGGTCATATATTCCTAAACAGGTGCAGGCTGATTCTTACAACTCCACATTAGTCTTTGTATCGGTTTACCTGTATCTTGCTTGACTTCCAGTTTTTATTGATCCTCTGGCCAGTTCTTTAACAGAAGCCTTCTGCATAGCTATATTGGAGGCGGCTAGTTGCGGATTGTTAACCGTCAGCACTCGTGTTGGAGGTGTCCCAGAGGCATCTACCGTTTCTTTTGCCCTTTCGCTTTTGTTCTCGTTGTTTCTTTCTCTCATATTGATAAAATCAGGTTTTGTCTTATGGTTTGTGTAGGTCCTTCCGGATGACATGGTTGTACTTGCAGAACCAGATCCAGATGATATGGTACGAGCAATCGAGAAGGCAATATCGATACTCCCAAGTATCAACCCCGAGGAGATGCACAATCGAGTGAGTTGTGTACTTCAAATCCAAAACTAGTGAATCAAACTACCTATTAAGAGATATTATGAGCCTTGTTGTTCCAAGCCTTTAGTTTTTTTTCTTGTTGCTTGTTGCTGCCAGATGAAGAAGCTCTACAGTTGGCAAGATGTTGCAAAAAGAACCGAGATTGTGTACGACCGTGCCTTGAAGTGTTCCAATAGGAATCTTCTAGAACGTCTATCTCGGTACATTTTTAGATCCTTACTCACCAAGATTGATGTAAAAGCCCCATTTTTCTTCAGCATATATATAATATATATACTTGATCATTGTAGGTTCCTCTCATGTGGAGCTTGGGCAGGGAAGCTATTCTGTATGGTTATGATCATTGATTACTTGCTTTGGCGGCTGCTTCAGTTAGTGCAGGTGACAGACACTCTTGCGTTTATATCTAATCCTTTGTCTTACAAGAAAAAAACGTCTAATAGTTTGGAACTTGCCTCAGCCTGATGAAGATATTGAGGAGGCACCCGATGTCATTCTTCGTCCTCAAGAGTATAAAGTGAGAAATGTGAACTCTTCGTTTTTTTAGGAGCTCTTCGTCGATGATTGTATTTTCCGTATTTGTGTTTCAAATGTATTTTTTAATAGTTTATGTAAGAGTTCGAAATCATTTCTCCTTGCTTGAATTGCATCAATATGAATACTTGTGCAGGGTTGAAAAAAAGTGATTGTGCGAGTTTGAATCTCTGTATGATCAAATAACAAAGACACTCACACAGAACAGAACTCATTTGCGTGATCAAATAAAACAATCAAACATACAATATTTATCTATCTTTTTTACTCAAAAATAAAGGCGATGGTTCTTCAGTTCATCATACGGATCCATTATCTAATTTTCGAATCTGGAAAGGGCCAATAAACTAGAAACCCATAATGAGCCCATCTATACATAATTAAACCCATAATAGGAGGGGCAGATATGGAAATATAAAAAGAAGCTCTTGAAAAATTGCTAAACCCTAATCCCCTTGTGTGTTATATTTTGGAAAGACTATAAAAGCGCGTTCTCTGTCTCTCTCATCCGATCTCCTTCGACTCCCTTCGCGGCGCTATCAGAGATCAAACCCAGTTTGCAGGTTAGTGTTATTATCCATCGATGTGCGATTGTAGATTTTACTTTGCTGATTTCATATCTAATCTCCTTCGATGATTTTGAAAGTCTAGGAATCGATGCATTGTGATTTGTTTATGAATTTTGGTTTGTTCGACGGTAGAATCGACATTGAACGGATAGTAGTAGAACATAGCGTAGACTTTTAGAGAAAGTCGGACAGAATCGAGATCTGAGCTTTCTTCTTTTTTTTTCATTTGAAGAACATGACGGCTTCACAAGCCACTGGCTTATTCGTCGGGTTAAACAAAGGACACGTTGTCACCAAGCGCGACCAACCTCCTCGCCCAAACAACAGAAAAGGGGTATGCTCGTTCACTTGTACTGAGTTCTGTATTTGATTCACTATTCATCGATGTTCTTTGGTTGTATGTTAGATTCTATGATTTACATAGTGTAACAGCTCCAGTTCATTAGATTTCGAAGAAACCAGTTTTTGCTAAAAAAAAATTCGTTGCTTTCTTGTATTCCATTTCTTGATTTAATAGCAAAACATGTTTCTACAATTTAGGGAAAACATAGAAGCGATTTAGAACTGTAGGTATTTACCAGATTGCTTAGTAGCTTAAAATCGAACATTTTAGTCTTCTTTTTCCCCATTGAGCTTCTCTGTTTCATGTCTTCATCACAGTTTGTTGTTGTTTCTTCATTGAGGGCGTGTAGCTATTTCTCTCAGTACTAGGTGAATAGGCAATTGATTATGTTTGTGATTTTTATTGTAAAATCTGAATCATCTATTGTTCAATCATCGTTTATTTTCTGTTAATCTGTCTCCATTTAAGTGAAGTTTTGTAATCATTCCTGGTGCCCTGAGGTTTCTTTTTTTGTGTTGATACGGGTATATTGTATATGTAATCAGAAAACAAGCAAGAGGACTCTGTTTATTAGGAGTCTCATCAGGGAAGTTGCTGGTTTTGCTCCCTATGAGAAGAGGATCACTGAGCTTTTGAAGGTCGGCAAGGACAAGCGAGCTCTCAAAGTTGCCAAGAGAAAGTTGGGAACTCACAAGAGAGCCAAGAGGAAGAGAGAGGAGATGTCTAGTGTCCTCCGAAAGATGAGGTCTAACTCTTCTTTTCATTTTTATTAGCTACACCGTTTGTTATATGCAGCTTACTAATCGATGTTTTTTTCTACCCGTTGATTTGGTTTCGTTTATGTGCAGGTCTGGTGGTGAGAAGAAGTGATGCGTTCACTCTGGTTCGACGCTCTGTTCTGAAAAAACTGTTTTTTCTTTGTTTTTAGAGTTTTTTTGCCGAATATTTCCTTGGATAATCTTTTCTGTAGCAACGATGATTAAAACTTAAAACGAAACCATTTTGAGCACCTTGTCTTCTGCTTAACCGGTTTTGGTCTATGTACTGTCCAATTTGGTTCACAAACCGACTTTCATAATTGGGCCTACTTCCAGATTTCAAATATTCGTAACAAATCTTCTGGTTATTAAAAACAGACATTCTTGACCCCATTATAGTCTTTCATAATTGGGCCTACTTTCTGATTTCAAATATTCGTTTCAATGATGATTTGCTTTATCGATGTTGATGTGCTTGAAAGTTGAAAGTGTTGGTGGTGATCTTTATAAGTAGTGAGGTAAGCAAAAACTGTCCACAAACTAAATTTATGTGATAATATTTAATGTGATGGTCAATATTGCAATTAGGCCTCGTGTGATTTCTTAAGGACCAAGCAACTTTATATGGGCAGTCATCATCAGTCGTCACAATCATCTGTTATCGACTTATCGGCCACCATATCCGATCTTATTCAATATAAAAACAAATTCGTATTGGCTATGACATAACATAAAAGAAAACTAACACTCTAATTATCAATCAGAATTCCGATATTTGTTTCTCTTTTTCTCAAAGATATCATATCATCGATAGATATTCTTAACACTGCTGCTTAAAATCTAACTCATTGATTAATTAGTATTGTAAAAAAAAGTATGAATGCTTGTGGTCCATTTTGGACGTACATACATACATACGTGTGTTACATGTGGTTCTTAGTTATTGGTCAATCTAAAAAGGAAAGCAACTTGAGGTGCATGGCTTGTGTTATTAAAGGAAATCAAATTGTTGTACAATTTTGAAAATGATTGGTGCATGTACCAATCACATAACACATATATATAAATTCAGTGTGACGTCAAATATGTTAGAAATTGAAAAGTGGTGAGTAACCCTAAGGCCCGTCTTGATTGTGGGCAACGATAGGGACAAGTGAACAAAAGAAAACTTCTTTTACCAGTAAACAGACGCAGATCATCTATTTATATCTAAGGTAAAGAAAACAAAACCTACGATGTACTACCTGTTAATTCATTAAGATCCTATATTTGAGACACACGCTAATTCTTAAATTCAAAAAATCCGGGTCATCTTATCTTATTCGCAATCAATAAAACAGATTTTAGTCAACAAAATTTTAGCTTCGCAAAATAATGGGACTCGAGAAATTTGTTAAGTTTAAAACATGTGAATTGGCTTGAAAGCTATATTTTGGAAATAAAACCAAATTACATTTTTTGTTGAGTTTAATGAACCTATATCAACAAACAGAAGTAGACTTCAATTGACTAAATCGAAGAAGCCGTCTAATAGTTTTAATTAGTATGTGAACACAATAATGGTTGTGTAACTAACTACATATTTTAGTAATTGTTAAAATAATCGATAGATAAACACAATTATAGGAGTAAATTAGAGGGAGATTGTCAATGGTAATGATAAGTGTAGGCGTAGGAGATGCATAACGTTGTTAAGGAAATCGTCGACAATTTTACTTAGCCATATCAAAAAGCTACCAGATCGAGGGACCCTCATTGTTTTTTTTTTGGGGTTGGCCAAAATTTATAATCAGAAAAATAACAACTAAGATATTTGGTAGAGAGGACACTAGTATGGAATCTTCATTTTATTTTTAGTTAGAAAACTTGATAGAACAGCTAAAATATTCATCACATGTACTATATAGATGGGTCATAAGCTAGATATTCCCATACTTCGAATATTTGAATTATGTCATTACTACTCTACAAAAATCATCTTTTTATAATTAAAATTTCATATATGGAATAAACTAAAGCATCCAAACTCGATTCATAACTAGTCAAGTAATCATCATATATTTACTTGTAGTATATTTATATTATATTATGTAGCTATTTATTGTAACCATATCCCGACGTCCGTTTAAAAAAATAAAGTTAGCAGAATATAGTTTATTACAATATTCTATTCCCATAACTTTAGTTTTTTTGGGGGGACACAGATTTAACTATTTTTTCATGTTTCCAATTGAAGTTTTAGGTTCAGGTACCACAAATACTACGCCCTTACACTATCAGTGAGTCAGTAAGATCAGTCAAGCGAAGGAACTAGTCACAGAAAAGTAAAAGCTGCGAAGTTACAATAAAGAGAGAATGATCTTCACAGAAAACTATACATGGAGATGGAGGCATGTTCTAGCATAGTAGTATTAATTTTTATGTTCATATATAAGGAATATATTTACTAGAGATTTATGAGTGTCGCATCTTTTTCCACGTGACATTAATTAATATACAATATTTTCAGTCGTCAACAAATAGTTACCTGAAATATCCATATTTGGACTAACATTATTCCAGATTCGCTGGTCCGGCTCCATGGACCGGTTTGTACCAAAATTTACTAGCTACGCTACGACTCGTAGACTATGACCGAATCTAAGAGTTTCAAAACGAATAAAATGCACGACCATGAATATTTATACACTTAATGGAAAATATTCCTATACTTTCTTTTGGTATCTTGACATTGTATTTGTATCTGCACGATTTAAAAAAAAACACTTAAAATTATTTTGGAAGTAAAAAATAAAGACAATAATTAGATGATGTGTTAAAACAGAGAGTTTGGTTGTCAGTCACATGTAAGGAAAAATCAGAAGTACAGAGTTTGGGATTTTGTAGCGTTGTTTTTGTTTGGGCTCAAATTCTCACGCGTGCATCGAGGCGCGTGCAATTTCAAGCTCGAATCTCTCGGTCCTCGAGCGTGGGTCCTACCTCCCCTGACCGCACCGTTACTTTTGTCGCCTAGTGGTCCGTGCACGTCACGAGCCTCTTGCTCTCTCCCAAGGCGCGTCGGTGTTTTCTTTTACTCATTGTTCCGACATTGATTCGGTCGTCCTTACGACGTTAGATTTCAGTCTCTTTTACTATTTCTCTGAAATTCTTTCAAGAAATATTATATTTTATATAAGTAGTGTAGTACTAGTACTATTCTATTTGTTGGAGGCAAAAGAGTTTATAATTAACCTACGTAACTGTTTCTAAATCACCATATTTTATATGAGTCGGGTATGCTTAGGTAATGAAATAATGTTGCCATGGTTCGAATACCTTATCCTTCAAGTGATATTGTAAAACAGTTCAAGTCATGTTAATTACCAACAATAGTATTATTTGTTTGAAGAATTGTTTTCATCTTTAATTTCTAGCTAACTTAGTTAAATTTAAACAACGTACGTCTTCTATAATAGTTCCTAATTATCTTACCTTATAACCTACATATTTTCAACAAAAGTACGGTCAACTTTGTTTTTTCTCTTAATTTTGTTTTAAGTTTCCTGAACTGTTTTTTTTTTAGTCCTACATGATATTCTCCAAAAATAGCCAGTAGAGATAACTTACTGATATTCTCCAGTGACGTTTGTTATTGAAATTCTAAGATGTGTCTTTTAATTGGCAAAGCACCATTAGTCTAAAATCATTATTGGCAACAAAAATCGACATTATTTCTGTAGATGTCGAATCTATACTTATTTTCCTTATAAGAGTCACTGTAATACTCAACTAATAAAAAACTTTATATATTCTGCACCCGTTGTGATAATTTATCACTTGTTATCCTCGCTATAAGACTATTTTTTTAAGAGTGGACTGATCTTATTTTGTCGTTTTCGAAACCGATATGCATTATCGTGGATATTGCATGCATTCTACTAATTAATCTAATTGTATATTTGGCGGGTTGGTCTCCACTACACATATACGTATATTATAATATAGACACTCGAAATGATTATAAGTACAAATATTTTGTATTAGTCTAAATAATAAAATTAGGCAGCAGACAAAACACTTCTCGGAATTCACAAAGAACGTTCCTTTGCAGCATAACGAAATCACTGTCCCTTAGTATTTCCAGACCTTCCAGTCTTCTACACCATACATCATTTTTTATTTAATTTTCTAGAAAATGTTTATAAGTATATACCATATTACCATTATATAATCACCATGGTTCATGGAATTTACTATATAAGGTACACTCATTCTATAATCATCACTTAATTTACACTAATATATATATATATGTATATATATGTATATATATACACATCTCCCCATAAATTTGCCGAGGAGAAAAAGATATTTAATATATAAATGACATATATATCATGAACATGAATTTGCTATTTGTTACAGGGAGATGAGATAGATATCATGAGCTAATTATGATATCGGAAAAAAATCTCAATAATTGAATTTCATTACACTATAATGTGGTAGTAATGCGTGTTAAATTGCAATTTCAGTTCAAAATACTTACGAATTCGAGTAAGCGTAGTCTAGTTCAAATAGATAGCTTGTAGATAAAGTCTTAAACAGATTCTTCTTTGCTTTACATCAAAATCATCAAAAAGTCTAATTAAAGTATTCCGTAAAAGACTATAATTTTTAAAATGGAATAGTCATAAAACTATGCGGAATTTGGACAGATTTCATACAAGCTCATAAAGATAGACTAAATATATAGTCTTTTAATTTGTTATTGAGAACTTAAACCCAAAACGCTCACCACAAGAACACTTACTATGTAATGACGTGGTTCATATGGCTTAAAAGGAAACATAAAATACAATCACCTAAACTAGAATTGGTTCTTAACCAATATTTAATGAAATTAATCGTAATTCAATTCTAAAAAATAATGTAAATTTACAATAGATAATTTTTTGTGACATAAATTTACGATGAAACTACAGCAGCTTAATTCCACCTTAGTTTCCACACAGTTTAATTAACTATGGCAAACGTGTCATATATACTTTTTCATGGTTATATTTATAATTTTTTTTTTTGTCTCAGTTCCAACAAAAAGGTGCATTATTGATATTATGCCTTCTCGTAGCAAGTGATATGTACTTTTGATTTATGTGCTGGAGTCTAAGTTGGTTAGAGATTTCAATAAAATACTAATGAGCAACAAGACGATGAGCCTCATTCAATAGTTTAAATTAGAACATACCTAACTCTTACAAACACCGTACTACTCGCATGAATGATAATATCCTCATTCTTCAACTGAAAGATAAAAATTTGCAATGAGAAAAACCCTAATTTCAGCCTGAAAAAACCAACTAAGAGAATCCAGAAATAAAATAAAAAAACAAAACCCAAAACTAGTAGTTGTAATGTAATATAAAAAAAACAAAAACCTAAAAGATCGATCGATGTACCAACTTTTAACTAAGTACATAAGATCATACCACACGTCCACACCCAATAAGAAATAAATAGAAGTATCATCATCACAATAGATTCCGTAGAGTGAAATGACTGATTATATATTGCTAGTAGAAGAAGAACTGAAATTATTAGAGACATCACTCCACGAACTAGTTGTTGCGGCTGCGGTTGATGCAGTTCCATGAATATTCCAAAGCTGTTGCTCGTTCCCAAAAAGTTGTCTAGACATGTTGAGTTGATTGTTACTATTTTCCATTTTCACTGAAGCTAATTGAGAGGCCGTGGCTGTAACCATAGCTGATGAAGCAGACGAAGAAGAAGACGAAGCCAAGTTATGAAAGATGTTCTTAGGTCGGTACTGACCCGACCCGGTGACTAACCCGTAGCCCGGATTCTGCTGCTCCATACCCGTTTGAGTTTGTTGATCATACGGGTATAATCCGGAAGACGAAGAATTGTCTAAACCACTTAGCAAAGGAAGTTGGTGATGAGTTGCGGGAAATCTCCATTGGTCAAACCCAGTCAAAAGAGCCGACGCTCCTCCTCCGCTTCCGCCGCTGCTGCCACCGCCTATATGGTAAGAAGGAGCTGACACGGCACCGTATTGTAAGTTGAAGTTGTCAGTGAAGTCTAAAGGAGGCATGAGCTTGAGAGGAGGCAAAGATGATCCAAGCCCAAGTATGTTGTTGTTATGATCATGTCCGGGGATTAATCCGGCGTTGTAAGAAGATAGCAACGAGCTCAGAGAGGTTGACGAAGACGGTGGTCCCATCTGATTATTAGCCATGGCTCGGTGGTGGTATTGGTCGTTGCTTGTGGTGCTGTCTTGTGACTTACTATTACCGCTACTGCTGCTACCGCCGCCTCCGCCACCACCGCTGTTTTTGGTTCTTTTGTTTCTACGGCAACCGCCACCAACAGGAACGCTCCTTAAAGCTCCGCCACGAGTCCAATAACGGCGGCAGGATTTGCAGAAGTGGCGAGGTTGAGTGAGACTGTAGTTGTTGAAGTAACAGAATTTGGTGTTGGTTGAGTCACATCTTGGACATTTTAAGGCTGTTTCCGGCAGTGGTATGTTGGCTAGCCTTGCCCTTTCCGCCATCGAACCTGGCCGGATTAATCCACCAGGCCCACCGGGACCACCACCACCTCCACCGTTACCGTTATGGTGAAGTGGTGGAGGCGTTTGTTGCGGTTGCGGTGGGAGAGGATGTTGAGGGAGGAATTGCTGGCTGATGTTGTTGTTTCCCGTGAATCCAACGGTGGATGTGATTGGTTGATGCTAAAGAGAAGAAGAAATGATTCAAAAACAACACAAAAAGTTTTTAGAATTTGTGACAAAAAATAATAAAAGAAGGAAAGAAAGAATTAATTTGATGAGTATATTCAAATTCAACCACAGATATACAAAGATTAAAAGTGACAAAAGGAACAAGAATATTATTATCCTCTTTTCTCGTTTGTTTAATCCTCTCTTTATTTTTGTTTTTAATTGATTCTTGAGTACACACGTAAATTATAAAACTAAGAAACCCAATCAATAAGAACTTACTTGTTGTTGCCAGTTTGATGAATCAGAATAAGTAGGAAATGAAGAAAAAACCATCTTTGATCTTTTTCTTCTTTGATGATATCTTCTCTCTTTAGTTTTGTTTTGTTTCTTTGAGCAAATAAAGGAAGTAAAGTTGGGATTTTTTCTTTTGGGTGAAGGCTTATATGAAGAAGTGGAGAATTACATCAATAAAAACAAAGGGGAGAGCTTTAGAGAGAGATAAAGGAAGAGGAGAGGAGAGGAGAGCTTAGAGAAAGATAGAGAGAGAAGGCAAAGGTAAAGGAGGAACCTTTATTTATATATATACATACCTACGTATACATATGGAATATGTTCGAATATTATATTGATTGTATTATATAGATGAATAAAATAGAATTTGAGTGTGTCCACAGTGTTATTGTGTGGCTCTTTTTGTTTTATAGTATATTTTATGCATTTTGCTTAGGGTTTTGGGAAGGTGGAGGAGAGGGAGTGTGTCAAATTGCTTAACTCATAAGTTTCTCTCTGATTTTCTCTTTCTGGCAATACTGCTACTTCTGTACTGTGATGATATATAATATTAGACAAAAGTACTAAGCTTGACTGATTGTGCTATTAAAGTCAGTAAAAATTATTACAATTGGTTTTATTTAATTTTGTGTATATAAAAAGACAACACTGAGTGATCAGACCCACCCCAATAACGAAAATATTGATATATGTCATGAACTTTGGAAACAATGTTATTAGACTACAAAAGACCAAAATCAATATAAGACAGTTAGGGCTAATATATAACTATAATTTTCGACGAACATGCATAATTTCTTTAAATGAAAATGTGGATTTGTGTATATTATTCTATTGAATTGGCTTAAATAACATGGTGTTAACACTGGGGGATACTTCAGCAAAATCATTATTTTCTTTCAATCAAGTTCTTAATTATGAATCTAATTGCTTTCATATATTATATATATAGCAAAAGAGGAAGTATCCCCCAGTGTTGATTAATTAAGTAATTAAAGGTCTATCTTAGTAACTAAAAGGGGAGAAGGTTGGACAAAATGGGCCAACACCAATTACTAAATAATTTTAGCTTAGAGTGATGACTAAAAGAATTTGAGAATGAGTATAAGTATTAGTGAAATTAACAATCTTTTTTATATAAAGTAATAATATGCATTAAATAAAAACAGTCCAACATTCTTCCCAAGTGTCCCCAACAAATTTCGCTTTTCTTTCCCTCGAACCGCCGCGATGTCTCTTTTTTTTTCCAAAAATAAAAATGTTTGTTGCATGGGAAATTGAGGGAATTTCGAATTTTCATTGCATAGGTAATAACCACGCGCCATTTAAGCGCGTAACTGAAGCTAACTAAATCGCGCCTTTTCTTATTTCAGTAACCAAACCGGGATCTAAATTCGTTTGGTTTAAAATTTTAAATGCGGAGATAGAATAATATAGCGCCCAATCGATTAAACTCGGATCAGTTGGTTTAAATCAATGATCTCAGAAAAAAGTAAACCCAATCGGTTTTGTTGATGAAATTACTTGATGTTCCATTTAAAAAGTGAAAATTGGATGGATAAACAAACGTTTGTTGGCCTATGAATCATAATTTTACAGTCTCTCAATTGAAACTAAACCAGATGTATAAATTTTTTAGTATACCAATTAGATTCGCTTGTTCTTCCTCTTCTTGAGAATCACGGTTTTGTCGGTCAGCGAGCATCAACGGATCCCGAGTTCCAGCAAACCGGGCCTGAGGTTCCAGAAGCAATGCAGGAGCTGGAGGAAGAATGAGCAGAGGAATGTTGAGACTGATGATGAGTAGAAGAAGAAGAAGAAAATCTGTTTTGTTGCAGCTTGCGTTCTTGCATCAGTTTCAATATGTAGGCATCGTCATGGACCGAGAAAGGCGTGCTGAAAGCAAAGAATTTTCAATCAAAGATTCAAGAGATATAAGCAAAGCTGATTTTGATTTTGGAAAAAAAATGGTGTTTAGTACCTATTGAAGTCGAGGTGTACAAGTTGCATATCTTCAGAGATCTCGATTTCGACTACTGCGTGAGGATTTGTCTATGGAGAGATTCGATAGATTAGGATATTGAAAAGACATATTCAACAGAAACTTAAGTGAAAGAAGTTTGAATTACCTCAAGTAGAATGAATGGTAAGGTAAACCCTTCTGCTGGGCCTTGAGTCTTCACAACCATCTCCTGATTTCTCGACATAAGACTCTCAAGACTTGAGACCTGAAGATGACGACATTCGAGGAAACATATCAATAAAACATAGAAAGACCGTTGACAATTCATCAAGACACCAGAATGTGATTTACTACGACTCAATACAAAGCAGACAGATGTTTAACAAATTCAAGAAAACCAGCAAAATCAATGGCTTTTGTAATCTCTTGCATAACAAGATCTCGAAATTATAGTAGTTTAGATTTCCATCAACAGATAATAAAAGAAAGAGAATCATCACCTTTTCTCTTAATTCTTTAAGAAAAGCAGCCTTCTTTTGCACACTTTTCATAACCTTATTTCGATCCATCTGCAAACACGAGTATGAGAGATCCACAAAGACTAGTAAGGAAGACGAAGAGAGACAGAAATAAAACAGAAGACAATCCAAGCTTAGAGGCAAGACCTTGACTTCTTCCACATCCTTTTCGCAGGTAATGGGAAGCCCTTTCCACCGGATTTCCTTTTTATCCCTTGCGATAATATCCAACGCCATGAACACATTGAGTGCATCATAGACTCTCCGCCTTATGTTCTTCTCATTATACTAATTGATCACACAAGAACATGTTTGTTACAGCTTATATTTGCTCCAAAATATCAGAGAGATAATATCACTTTCTTCATCTTGCTAATACCTCATTGTCATTCAAAGGCTTCTCTGCGTTTTGCTTAATTGTTGCAAAATCTGAAATGATTTCATCCGCAACCTGGAATCACAAGAACCACAGTCTCAAACATAGGTTTCCACATTTTCTAGTACAAAGTTCTGAATGCATTACTCTGTACAAGGGCAGGACTCCTAGTTAGAAAGAGTATTGAAGTATGTGATTGAGAGATCAACAACTACAGATCAGTTCAAATTCATTCTGGATTAAAAACTTCAAGACAACTCATTTTGTTAAGAGTAGTACCTCCTTGTATGTGGTTATCTTCTTGGCTTCTAGCTTCTGGCAAACTGAGAAAACAACAGTCATGAAAATCTTAATCAAATCCAAAACAATATTACTTTCGAGTCAGGGAAGAAAATTGTTAAGGAGCTACTGACCCATGACGCTGAATTGGCGAAGCCCACCTCCAGCAGTTCTGGATTGCCCTTTCTTCTCTGACCTTTTTACCCACCAATGACAAATTCATAAAAACATTTTAGCTCCAAGTGAAAACGAGAGACTACTTGCGAGCACATTATATTAACAACATAGACTGACCCAATCTCGTTGTCTTCATCAACAATCAGCTTCCTTCTCACTGGAGTTTTCCCCAAGCTCGCTGAAGGATGATGCCTCTGCTTCTCTGGAGTGGCAAACAAATCCATCTCCATACGCTAATAAACACTGTTTCCTTCTGTAGACATTTTCACACAATTAACAAGACGAATCAGGAGGTTAAATCAATTACCAAAAGCCTTTAGTTGTTTGTATCTCGGATTAATCTTTGACTATAATCGATGAAACAATAGGCACAAAATCTAGAAAACCCTATGTTTTTTTTTTCTTCAATATAATCTGTGCAGCTCAATTATCGCTTTCTAAAAAGATATCTCCTACTTCAAATTCTATCAAAGAACAAGATGTGATTATGAAAATGGGTATCAACTAGTGGATGAGATCTAGCGATGTGAAGAAACCCTAGTCAGAGAAACAAGGGCAGAACGAAAACAAAGCTCGGGTCCGTTTCAGATACCGAATCGGGATCAAAGGCGAAGAAGCAGTGATCCTCCAATGGCGGAGAAATGGAGATTTCTAGGGTTTTTTTTTTTACAGAGATGCGAAGAGCAAATCGGATGAGGGTTTTGATGAGTTACTGGCCAACTGATCAATAGTAAGAAGAGAAACGCAGAAGCAACGATGCTTCTCCATAGCCCATAAAAGCCACAAGGCTCAACAAAACCAACACACGCACGCTCTGTCTTGGTGGAACCCAAGAGTTACAGTCAACGGCGTCGTTTTTGGAATCTAATGGCGGGGATTCAAATGGGCTTTTGTTTTTAACTTCAACACCAATGGGCCTAAATGCCTAAAACAAAACATGTGTAAAAAATAAGAACTGTGCATCACCATTTTTTTGTGGATTTTCTTTTTTCTTTTATTTTTGGTCTTTCCCTATCTATCATGTATTGTATTGACAGTTGTGTCTGTATTCGATCCAATTGTATAAAAATAATAATATTAAGTTCACTGAATCTTGAAACGTTTGGTACGTTGGCATCGAGTTATTGAAAACATTATCGCTTATATAAAGTTATTATTCTTCGTTTTATAAGACATGGTCCGTATCATCAACTTGTAACTATATTATAAAGAGCTTCATAATTATTTTTTTTTAATATAGTTTCCTTTCTCTTTGATGCATATTAGACTATTGGTTTACACGTTAGTGCTGGAACGTGTTACAAGGTTGCGTTGCACTGGACCGAAAGTTAATAGTTTCTCAATTTTTTTGTCCTTGATTAACAAAACCATCTTAATTATATGAACCACCGGTTAGTGCGTGATAACCTAATGAGATTGAATGACAAACTTCGGTTAATCTGTTAACCAGTTAAAAGGTCTTTCATTTTTTTAAAAGGGGATATGTTATAAAATGTGCCACCACTTGGCACTGGCCACTTGTTCTCTATGATTGGTGGATGAGTTTGCATTTTTTGTTCTTTATACAAAAGATTGGTTATACCATTTTTGTATTTTTAACTAGTCGAGTTGTTGTTTAGAAGCTAAAACCATAGATGTTCTGGTAGGTGAAAAGTTATCGGACTTTTCCAACCCACTTTCCATCAAGTATGGATCAAGATCGTTCCTTTTGTTTGTAAGAAAACGAAAAAAAAAAAAAAATCAACTCTACTTATATAAGTTAAAACAAACCCGGTCAAAATCAGACCAGACACACCAAATCATTTTTTAGTTTGGACAGAATTGACGTTTAACCGTAAATTTGGTTTGCAATATCACTCAAATCTAAATGAATAAACTCTAGACAATAAGGAGTCAACATCACGACAAAACCTAGCATAGGCTGTGATTTATATAGCTTGGTCAGACCGATCTGGACTAAACAATCCATCATAACAATCTCTATTCGTTAACGTTTCAAAACTATGTACTTTAACAAGATTAAATAAGGAATACTATAACATTTTTTTTTTCAAAAGAAATACTATAACTTGAATAATGATTTGTTTACTTTGATGTAATTGTGTGTTGTCAGATACTCAGAAATATAAATATACTTTGAGCCATTGTAAATTAGTAGTAGTGTGTTCTAGTATAATAGTATTTGTTTGCTGTTTGTTTATCTGTCGTTGTATGGATATGAGAGGTGGCAACTCCCAATATCTTTTTGGGGTCATCTTCAATGTCCTCTCAGATCTCAATTATTGAGTGCTTAAAGTCATGTTTGATTCGTTCTTCTCTTTTGGGTTCATTAATTCTAATTTTAATAACCCTATTTGTCTTGTTTTGTCAACTTCCGTTCACATATAATGTATTAGGATATCTATAAAATGTGAAGTGTCCCTCCAGGAACCGAACATACATCCCTATATAAACACAACATTATTGAAATATTTAGTCCAGTGATTTTCTTCTTCTTTAGATGCGTTGGTGGCAATATTTCAACTCGACGTTTTGTTTTCCTTTTTTCTTTCTCCCTTAAACTCATGTTTCACACAACCCATTCCTATAGTAAAACTTCTATAAATTAATAATATTAGAACTTTCAAATTTTATTCATTTATAAAGTTATTAATTAATCGATAAATTATTAATTATTAATTTATCGATAAATTAATATTTTATAAATTTATAGATATATTTTTAGTTTGAATTTTTAATATTCATCAAAAAACAAAATCAATATTTTCAACAATGTAAAATTTATTCAAAAAATATCATAATAATAAATTTGGAAGATAAATCAAACAAATTTTATAAACTTGAAACAACAATATTATCATAGTTTACTATATTATATTATTAATATATGCCTAAATATATAACTATTAATTTATATTATTATTGAGACTATATTTTTACATAAAACTTTTTTAAAAAGTATTATCTTATTATCTTATCAAATTTTGTCAATTTTTATACTGGCCCGATTTGGAACCAGCAAAAATTATTAATTTATAATAATTATTAATTTATCGAATATTAATTTATAGAAATTTTATTTTATTGTAGTATTTTTTTATATAGTTCGTAATTTGAAATTTGAATTATATATACATTGACAAAGACATGGTGAATGAAATACATCAACACGCTATATGATACTCCAAAAATTGACTCAATGTGTATTTTAATTTATAATCTGAAATCATTATCCTCGTAATTATCCTTAAACCCTTTAATTCTGTTGTTTCAGAATTTATAAATGCACTAAACTAGTCAACAAAGCAGGATTAGTTAATTAAATTCGTAAGATACTAACACTTCGTCATCATCCTATTTCAATGGATTAATAATTAGATATAAAATATTGTTTTGTTACACTCAATGGGGGCACAATAACGCAATTAGTCACTACAATCGTTTATAAAACTAATTAAAATATAAAATCACATCACTCAAATAATCACCAACCATGTCTCCGCGTAGACTAACATCTCGCAAGAATAATAACAACTCCTAAATACAACAATTTTGGACACAATAATCTCAAATTGTATAAGATAAATAGATTCGTCATACGGTCCATAACATTAAAAAGGTAAAAAAGTTTACAAATCTTATTTTGGCCATTTGAATATACCACTTAGGAAAATAAGAACAAAGAAGTGGTATAGTCTTTTGCAATTTTATTCTTAAATCAAAATAGTTGTTTTGATAAGCACATGTAACACAACGATAAGCACTACTCATCAAAATTGTTAGAGAGAAGAAAATAATATTTAATTTTAGATGAAAAAAAAAGAATAAAGAGAGAGAGAGAGAGAGTGGGGATCAGGTGGTATCTAGTTCAGGCTGGTTCTATTTCGTAGCTCTTATTCACATTCACTCTCACCCACGAACCTTCGCTTCTTCTTACATAAACACATCTCATTCTCACCGTTACCAAAAGAGACAGTTCCCAAAGAAAAGAAGAAGAAACAAAAACAAAAACAAAAACAAAAAAAAGGATTAAATTTTGTTGAATCTGTGTGGGAAAGAAAAGATTGGATTCAACAGATTGATTTATCATTGTCAAAATGACGGAGGTTTCGTGTTCTCTATGGGATCCGTCAATCTCTTCTTCCTCTCGATTCATTTTTGCTTATCTCAAAAGGTATTTTCTGGGCTCGATTTCTTCGGATTCTTAAAGGTTCGTTTTTGGTTCTTAAACCTGTTTGATACTTGGATGTAATTGCAAAAAAAGGAAAGGGGAAATTTTTTAATTCGATGTATATTTCTCGGATGGGTTTGAGTCGGAGTTTCCCGCCGCTTTTTGGGGGATTTCGGGAAATTCTAGGGTTAGGGTTGGATATTGTGTTTCTCTAGCGTCTTCGCTTACATCTCCTCCTTTTTGGTCGAGATTAAAAAAAAAAAGAGATAGACTTTAAGGATAACTTGTTTTCTGGAATAGGGATTTTGGATCTCAATTTGGCTTCATGGCTAATTGGGAGATCTGGGATTTGGGAGATTGACCCACCCACTGAATTTAAATAGAGTTCTATAGATCTAACGAGACTCTATTCGATTCGGCTCGTCGATCTTTCGTTTCATTTTGTGAAATGAAAGGCTCGATTCTCACGGTTTTGTCAATGGAGAATCATCACCCTTCAACGCTTTTATCCATGGATTCTAGTGGCTCGTCTCACGAAGAGCTTGATCTGGAGATGAACAATGGTAACCGGCAAATCACGCTCTACAACCCTCCAGACATCAACCTGCCTTTGTCTGTGGGGAGAAGCTCTCCGACATGGAACTTGGATTCGTGTGATAACATATTGGATGTTGGTCTTAGCTCACATGTCTACGAGACCGAGACGTTCCTCAACGTGGTTCAGAGTAAAGTCACTAGAAAATGCTTGAAACGAGTGGATAGTATGTGGGGAGCTTGGTTCTTCTTCAGCTTCTACTTCAGACCGTCCCTGAACGAGAAGTCAAAGTCCAAGGTCATTAGGGAAACTAGCGGAGGAACAGCAGGAGGAGGATGTTTTACAGGTTTTGATAAATCTGATCTCAAGCTCGATGTGTTTCTTGTTCAGCATGATATGGAGAACATGTACATGTGGGCTTTCAAGGATAAACCCGATAACGCGCTCGGGAAAATGCAGCTGAGAAGCTATATGAACGGGCATTCCCGTCAAGGCGAGCGTCCGTTTCCGTTCAGCGCGGAGAAAGGGTTTGTTCGGTCTCACAGGATGCAGAGGAAGCACTACAGGGGACTCTCTAACCCTCAATGTCTTCACGGGATCGAGTTCGTGCCTTCGCCGAGTCTGCTCTGTGTCAGTGAAGAAGATAAGAAGAGATGGATGGAGCTAACGGGTCGAGATCTGAAGTTCACTCTCCCTCCCGATGCTAGTGATTTCGGTTCATGGAGAAACCTCCCCAACACAGATTTCGAACTCGAGAGACCGCCTCATGTCGCAAAACCGGCATCGAACAACGCCGCCAAGAAGATCCTCAATGGCTCGGGGTTACATTTGACAAGCAACGCTTCTTTCAGCAGCAATGGTGACTCATCTGATCAGTCTCCAGGAGGTGTAGGAGGAGGCAACAACAACAACAAGAAGAGAAAAGAGTTTTTATCCCCTGGAAGCAGCGAAGAAGAATGTTGCTTGACCGTTAACAACATCGAGACCCACCTTGCCAAGGACCCGCCCGGTTGGGTAAACGACTTCACTGGAGTGATGAAGAACGTTCACGGTCCCGCTACTGCAGCAAAAACCATCTACGAGGACGAAGAAGCTTACCTGGTCGTAATAACTCTACCTTTTGTGGATTTGAACACCGTCAAGGTTACATGGAGGAACAGTATCACGAATGGTATCGTGAAGGTGACGGGTTCAAGCACGTCGCGGGCTCCGTTGGTGAAGAGACGCGACCGGACTTTCAAGCTGGTTGATCAGACGGCTGAGCATTGCCCGCCGGGGGAATTCATGAGGGAGATACAGTTGCCAAATCGGATTCCGGAAGAAGCAAACATTGAAGCGTATTTTGATGGGACGGGACCGGTTCTGGAGATTCTGGTGCCTAAATTGAGAGGAGGAGTGGAGGAAGAACACGAGGTCAGGGTTTATCTACGGCCTCACCACCTTGGAGGAGCCAGCGAGCTTAAGTTGACGTGATGAAAGATGTAACCATGTTTTATGTATTTGTAGAAGCATTGTTATACAATGGGGGGGAAATAAGTAAAAGCAGAAGTGCTATTAAATGAAAAGTTTTTCTTTGTTAACTTTTCACTTTATTTTTCGTGTTAGGCGGCAAAATATTAAATATATGGTCTGTTTAGTCAGTTCACAAACCTTAACAAGCATCTTCTACTCTTTTTTTTATCACATCAGAAAAAGCCTTGTGTGCGTGTTTGTCCTTTGTCCATAACTTTTGTTGCTAAAAATTTGTACTCGTTTTTTTCCCGCAAACTCAGACGCACATTTATATGTAAAATTCTAGCATTATGAAGAAGGGTCTCAAGAAATTGATAAAGTTTAAGAAAGTAAAACATAAAACCCGACAACACTAAACTGAAAGAAGCCAAGTATCGAGCAAGAAAAACTAAGGAACAACTTAGTCGACTTCCTCGATCTTGGGGCCAGCACCGCCTGAGGATGGAGGAGCTTCATCGTCGTACATTCCAGCGGCGGGACCACCTGCTTCACCCCCAGCTCCTTGGTACATTTTCGCGATGATTGGATTGCAAACACTCTCCAACTCCTTCATCTTGTCTTCAAACTCGTCTGCTTCACCCAATTGGTTACCATCAAGCCATTGGATTGCCTCCTCAACTGAGTCCTCAATCTTCTTCTTGTCTGCAGCCGGGAGCTTCTCTCCGATCTTCTCGTCACGGATCGTGTTCCTCATGTTGTAAGCGTAGTTCTCAAGAGCGTTCTTGGCCTCAACCTTCTTCTTGTGCTCCTCGTCTTCGGACTTGTACTTCTCCGCTTCCTGAACCATCTTCTCAATCTCGTCCTTGGACAAACGACCCTTGTCGTTAGTGATGGTGATCTTGTTCTTCTGCCCGGTTGTCTTGTCCTCGGCAGAGACGTTGAGGATACCATTCGCATCAATGTCGAAGCAGACCGTGATCTGTGGGACACCACGTGGAGCCGGAGGGATTCCAGATAGCTCGAATTTACCGAGGAGGTTGTTGTCCTTGGTTCTGGCTCTCTCACCTTCGTAGACTTGGATCAACACACCTGGCTGGTTGTCTGAATAGGTAGAGAAGACCTGTTCCTTCTTGGTCGGGATCGTCGTGTTTCTCTGGATCAAAGTGGTCATGACACCACCAGCGGTTTCAAGACCAAGGGAGAGAGGCGTGACATCAAGCAAGAGAAGGTCTTGAACTTTCTCGTTTCCTTCACCGCTTAGAATCGCAGCCTGAACGGCTGCACCATATGCCACAGCCTCATCGGGGTTGATAGACTTGCAGAGCTCCTTGCCGTTGAAGAAGTCTTGGAGCAATTGCTGAACCTTGGGGATACGAGTAGAACCACCGACAAGGACAACATCATGCACTGTGCTCTTGTCCATCTTGGCATCACGGAGACACTTCTCGACAGGCTCCATACACTTTCTGAAGAGATCCATGTTAAGCTCCTCGAATCTAGCGCGGGTGATTGGAGAATAGAAATCAATTCCTTCAAACAGAGAGTCAATCTCGATGGTGGTCTGAGCGGTGGAAGAAAGAGTCCTCTTTGCTCTCTCGCAAGCTGTTCTCAACCTCCTAAGAGCTCTCGGGTTACCGCTAATATCCTTCTTGTTCTTCCTCTTAAACTCTTGCACAAAGTGGTTAACCATTCTGTTGTCGAAATCTTCACCACCAAGATGGGTATCTCCGGCTGTTGACTTCACTTCGAAGATACCTTCTTCAATGGTGAGAAGGGAGACGTCGAAAGTACCACCACCAAGATCAAAGATCAAGACGTTCTTCTCTCCAACGCTGGTTGCCTTCTTGTCAAGACCGTAGGCGATAGCTGCTGCGGTCGGCTCGTTGATGATACGCAAAACGTTCAAGCCAGCAATAACTCCGGCGTCCTTTGTGGCTTGACGCTGAGAGTCGTTGAAGTAAGCAGGAACGGTGACAACGGCGTTCTTAATGGAAGAGCCAAGGTAAGCTTCAGCGATCTCACGCATCTTGATGAGAACCATCGAAGAGATTTCCTCCGCAGCGAATTGCTTCTCTTCGCCTTTGTAGTTGACGACGATCATTGGTTTCTCGGCAGGTCCAGGGATGATCTTGAATGGCCATAGCTTCATGTCGCTTTGCACCGACGCGTCACTGAATCGACGACCAATCAACCTCTTAGCATCTGTCACAATTGAACAGAGTTTAGTCACATAATTCAAAACAGTTCAGAATATGCATCAAATTAAAATCGAAATCTTTTGTTCAAGCTACTTTAAACCCCTAAAACTACTCTACAATTTCACAACAGCAAGGTAGATTTACTTTTAGATAGAGTAAACAATAAAGGGAATTTTTTATGCTTTCAAATCTTCCTATAAACCCTAAAAATCAGAATTGTACTAAACTCCAATACAATCAATCAAAAGGAGAGAGAAAAAGATGAAATTACATACCGAAGACGGTGTTAACCGGGTTCATGGCGACCTGGTTCTTGGCGGCATCACCGATCAACCTCTCGGAGTCGGTGAAAGCGACGTACGATGGGGTCGTTCTGTTACCTTGATCATTAGCAATGATCTCAACACGGTCGTGTTGCCATACTCCGACGCAGGAGTAGGTAGTACCGAGATCGATTCCGATCGCTGGACCTTCTCCTTTACCCGACATTATCAAAACTAGTAGAGAGAATCAAAAAGGCTTTGAGCAAGAACTTTAAAAGACAGACGAAAAGTTTTTGAGCAGAGAAGAGAAAGATTTTAGGTTGTGAAGAAAAAGAGTCAAAGTCGAGGTTCTTTATTTATAGGCTCAAGGCTTAATGTTTCGAGAATGTTCGGAGGGGTATCCTTGACCGTTCGATTAGGTTTAGAATGATCCGACGGTCATAGAGAGATGATACCTTTTTCCAATTCTTAGGCAAATTGTGTTTTCCTTGAAAAAAGGAAAAAGAGCAAATTGTATAAAACAGAAAAAGCGCGTCTGAAAAATTGGAAAACTCCGCAAACCTTCATATGGTGGTCGGCTTATGAATGGCCACGTAAGCTAACATGTGCACAGTACTCGGTCCCGGTAAGAAACTTAAGGAAGGCGGTTTATTGGTTGTGATGGCGGTGAGGCTTTTATTGTATAGATTTGGCTTTTAAAACGCTATTTAATTGGTCTGTGAGTAATTACATCAATTTCCATTAGCATTCCGCAATACAAATTTCTTTTATCTTTTTTTTTTTGGTTAAAGTACAAATTTCTTTTGTCTACTGCGAAAAAAAAAAAAAAAACTGCCTCTAGTTTATGCCACCTAATTAACCACGAAGCTAAGTGGAGTCTTTGTAATTTGATGATCCTTTCTCCTTTGTTATTCAAACTTACAGTATATCAAACACATACCTATACACGCTAATCAGATATCAATATTTGTGTAGCCAAGTAAACGTTGGATAACAATGCAAACTAGTTTTGAATATAAAGGTTTATGAGGTTCAAATGTCGTGCTTCTATCCATCGACATATGAAGATTTGAAGTCTGAAAATTTTCGATACTAAGAACCAGAGGTGTAATTAATCTTAGTGGTTAAATGTGATATTCCCCATAACTAAAGGTAGAGATCATATTCCGAAAATTCATCGCAGTTATTTTGAAATTTGGGTGGAATATCACATTTATCCACTTTAAACCTAATTTAATGTGTTCCAAAAATTATCATCCTCTTTAATCATATAGATGAATTAATATCACACTGCAAAATCGTTGTATGGCAATGATTTTGACAACATTGTTGTTTTCCAATTGATTAATATTACTTCAACGTTTATCAATCGTGTATGTGTTGATGAATTATTGACAGTTGAAGAGGTGGTTATAATTATAAACCAAAAGTTTAAACGGAACACAAGTATGATAAAGCTGAAACACCTTCACTTATCCGTCATCATAGCTGGACCGAAATCCAGAGTTCAAAAAAGTTCTAACAAAAAATAAAACGCAAACAGAGCCACTAAAAGGCTCAACATAAAAGTTCTTGAGATTCAAACAGTAAAAGATAAGAGAGAGATAGGAGAAAGAGAGAGGTCAAAAATCGACAGATTAGTCGACCTCCTCGATCTTAGGTCCAGCACCGCCTGAAGAAGGAGGAGCATCATCGTCCATTCCGGAAGCTCCAGGGCCTCCGGCTTCACCACCAGCACCTTGGTACATCTTGGCAATGATTGGGTTGCAGATGCTCTCCAATTCCTTCATCTTGTCTTCGAACTCGTCAGCCTCAGCCAACTGGTTACCCTCTAGCCATTGGATCGCCTGCTCAATAGAGTCTTCGATCTTCTTCTTGTCTGCAGCCGGGAGCTTCTCACCGATCTTCTCGTCCTGGATGGTGTTCCTCATGTTGTAGGCGTAGTTCTCGAGAGCGTTCTTGGCCTCAACCTTCTTCTTGTGCTCCTCGTCTTCCGACTTGTACTTCTCAGCCTCCTGGACCATCTTCTCGATTTCATCCTTGGAAAGGCGACCCTTGTCGTTGGTGATGGTGATCTTGTTCTTCTGTCCGGTGGTCTTGTCCTCAGCAGAGACGTTGAGGATACCATTGGCGTCAATGTCGAAGCAGACAGTGATCTGGGGCACACCACGTGGAGCCGGGGGGATTCCAGAGAGCTCGAACTTTCCGAGAAGGTTGTTGTCCTTGGTCCTGGCCCTCTCACCTTCGTACACCTGGATCAACACACCGGGTTGGTTGTCCGAGTAGGTGGAGAAGACCTGCTCCTTCTTGGTGGGGATGGTTGTGTTCCTGGGGATCAAAGTGGTCATGACACCACCGGCTGTCTCAAGACCGAGAGAGAGAGGAGTGACATCGAGCAACAGAAGATCTTGGACCTTCTCGTTTCCTTCACCGCTGAGGATAGCGCCCTGGACGGCAGCACCGTAAGCAACGGCCTCGTCGGGGTTGATGGACTTGCAGAGCTCCTTTCCGTTGAAGAAGTCCTGAAGCAATTGCTGAACCTTAGGGATACGGGTGGAACCACCAACAAGGACGACATCGTGGACGGTGCTCTTGTCCATCTTAGCATCACGGAGACACTTCTCGACTGGCTCCATACACTTCCTGAAGAGGTCCATGTTGAGCTCCTCGAATCTAGCGCGTGTGATGGTGGAGTAGAAGTCAATACCCTCGTAGAGAGAGTCAATCTCGATGGTTGTCTGAGCGGTGGAGGAAAGGGTCCTCTTTGCTCTCTCGCAGGAAGTTCTCAACCTCCTAAGAGCTCTTGGGTTACCAGTGATGTCCTTCTTGCTCTTCCTCTTGAATTCTTGAACAAAGTGGTTAACCATTCTGTTGTCGAAATCTTCACCTCCAAGATGGGTGTCACCGGCTGTCGCCTTAACTTCGAAGATACCTTCCTCAATGGTGAGAAGGGAGACATCGAAGGTACCACCACCAAGATCGAAGATCAGCACGTTCTTCTCTCCAACGCTGGTTGCCTTTTTGTCAAGACCGTAGGCAATAGCTGCTGCGGTGGGCTCGTTGATAATACGCATAACGTTCAAACCAGCAATAACTCCAGCATCCTTTGTAGCTTGACGCTGAGAGTCGTTGAAGTAAGCAGGAACGGTGACAACGGCGTTCTTGATGGAGACACCAAGGTAAGCCTCGGCGATCTCACGCATCTTAATGAGAACCATGGAAGAGATCTCTTCAGCAGCGAACTGTTTCTCTTCACCCTTGTAGTTGACGATAATCATTGGCTTGTCGGCGGGTCCTGGGATAATCTTGAATGGCCATAACTTCATGTCGCTCTGGACAGAGCTGTCACTGAAACGACGACCGATCAACCTCTTAGCATCTGCCACAGCAAAGAAAAACAGATTAAGCAAAGCACTTGACACAAAATCAAATAGGCAGCCAAAAACAGATTGAGCAAAGCACTTGACACAAAATCAAAATCATAATCTAATTTAAACAAAGCAGAAATCGAAAAAAGTTTTGGATACTAATAGCATAACACTAATCTTAAGATTTATTTGAGAGATTAACTGGATTTATCAAGTACTAATGAACAAATCTAAAGCACAGCAACTGGGTTCTAAGAGCTATCGTAAAAATCAGAAGCTATTATTAGCACAATCGACAGGTAACCAGCAAAATCTATTCCAAGAGCAAAAACGGTGTTACGTAGTTGAATGAACAAAATCAGTAACTATGTGAAGAAAAAGTAATCATGACCAGTCAGATCTACTGATGCAACCATACATCCAACATATACTACTGATTACAAATCCTCAGATCTAAATACACTACGCAGACGGTGAACGAGATCTAGTTACAATCACGAGAGAAAAGGAAAAAGATGAAATTACATACCGAAGACGGTGTTAACCGGGTTCATGGCGACCTGGTTCTTGGCGGCATCACCGATCAACCTCTCGGAGTCGGTGAAAGCGACGTACGACGGGGTCGTCCTGTTACCTTGATCATTAGCAATGATCTCAACACGGTCGTGTTGCCATACTCCGACGCAGGAGTAGGTAGTACCGAGATCGATACCAATCGCTGGACCTTCTCCTTTGCCCGACATTTTTATCGGAAAGAATAAACTACAGGAGATCTAAGAACAGAGACTGAGAAAGAGAACGAAAAAGATGAAAGGGCGGCTAGGGTTTGATTTTCGTAAGCAGGAATGAAGAAGAGATTTGTTTATATAGACTTGTGGCCTGAGGCTTGGGTTTGATCGGACGGTCTAAATTTTGTTATTCAGAACTCAGATCTAAGGCACCAGGCTGTTTAAAATGTTTCGAGAATGTTCGATGGCTGTGAGGTAAAACCCTAATTTGTACACGTTAGTGTTTCTCTGTATTTTGATTGGTTTGTGAGGTTCCAATGGGTTACAGTGAGGGGAGCGTATTTTCTCTCTCTTCCAGGTGCACAAGTGGTGTTATTCAATTGATCCTCCTACATATGCGGATCATAATCTTCCTTATTTTGAAGAAGGTAAATACGAGAGTTTGGTGAGATATTGTTTCCCTTTTTTTATCTTGACAAAACCCCTTTTTCCATTTAGTTTTGTTAAATATATTTAAATTTAATTTTCCAAAATCAATTCCTTATATTTAAAATTGTACATGTAAAATAAATTTTTATCGTCACATGTAAATTAAAACTATTTGCATGTTTTGGGTCAGAATATAAAAATAATATAAACCACATTGAATTATTGGTTTTCACTGGGTAACATTGGCTTTAGACCATTTACTTCTCCTTCAATGAATGCTAAACGAGAATGGTCTTGTGCATTTAATGAGGCTGTGCTTCAGCTATTACTGTACTTCTCTTTTCCCTGCGTTGGTCCAGTTACAACGGCTAGTTCTAAAAACCAGTGAGTATGCCAAAAGAAGCTAAAGAATAATTCTCGAGTTATCTACACTAGGAGGGAGCAATAAAAAGAGTTTGCTACTTTACACTCCAAGAGTGTGTTTTGGAGATTTTGTAGATACAAATGCCTTAAACAAGATTTGCATCCATCAAATCTATTGTTCTTTTTACTGAACAATAGTCAAACTACAATCAGCCTTTGGGTTCTTTAAGGCATTTATCCAAAGTTCAGCTTACAAGGAGCTACACGACACCATATCAACGGGAAAGTGTTCTAGTAAAAACTTCATTCTTTCAGTGAACTATATCAAGGCTGGAATGTTAATGTTCATAAGCTAATGTGAACCAAATAAATCTGTAAATAGAACAACTCTCATGGTTATGTGAAGAAATTCATTTTAAGTGTGTTTACTAACTCACGAGTATCAAATCTAAACTCACTCATACCACGGGAATCTCAACAACTGTGGTACAAGCGGCAAAGCGAGAGAGAAGACCTACATGCTTTAAACACGTAACTCGAAAGCACTACGAAAGCAAGTCTTTATGTATTCAAAACCACATTGTCAAAATACATTACTGGTGAAACATCTCGACCTATGAAATGCTAAAGATATTTTGATTCCGACACATATATCTGTTTTGTAGAAACCAACAAAGAGGAAACCTCATTATCATTCGAATTTGGGGTCTGCCACGACGAAATGGTAAGCAATCACCAGAATGAAGATGAAAATCCCAAGAAAATTGGCAAAGAAGCCGAGGTCTTGGTCGTCAAACATCTGTAACATCACAACAATTAACAATAAGGGAATTAAAAAAGCAAGAAGATGCTTGGTTGCATAATTTAGACAAATCTTTTAAAAACCACCCACGATTCTACACTTTCAAAACAGTATTCAAATCATATTCTCTGCTATTTCAATTCCAAACCAGAACTGATAAGTTATACCAAATACCTCACAAAGAGAGGATGGGTCCACAACTAGCTTATATGCAAATCAGAGATGGAGAATTCAGTCAACTACGAAAATAAAAACTGGATCCGTTTTATAAAAGACGAGATCGAGAGCAGTTGAGCACGAAATCCAGATTGGCCAAAGGAATTGTGTAATCAATAACATCAACCTTGGAATACCCAAAATAAATACGAATTTACTGAATCTCATAGCAGTGAGACGAAAAAAGAGTCTCGTGAGATCTCTACATGTATGTATCCTAGGAAATCGATCCATGCCTAAGATCCACAAATGCATACGAAATATTTGAGAGATAGACATCAATTCCGATGAAAAACTCTGAAATTTTTACCTTCAAAATCGTAAAGTCAGACTTTCCTCTTCGATTCTTCCCTCTCGAGTTTACGAAGCAGATCGTAGTGAGAACCAGAGAAGAGAAGACTCTGTTAAGGAGGTTGACACAACAACCGACGTCGTTTACAATGAAAAGGATCAACAAAGAAACGACGTCGTTTGGAAAGAAATAGAAAAACGAAAAAGATGTGGCTGCTGGGATTCGAGCCCAGGTCTCCACGGCCACAACGTGGAATTCTCACCACTAAACTACAGCCACTTTGTTGTTATGTAAGCAAATACAATATTTATATTACTTTAACTTTAAATTGTTTCGTCTTTGTTCTCTTTCTTCTTCACTGGCGAGCGACACTTTAACAATGGTTCTTTTATCTTCATGTAGTTACCGCATCTCTGAACGTGTCAGATAAGTCATCACATTCTCGTCTCTTCATATTATCCCCAAATTAAAACCCTCTTCAATATCACTGAGGTTCACTAATCGATTTGTTCAAATTTATCACTAGTAATCCCAGATCGAACTTCAGATTCAAGGGTTTTCCCTTTTATTGGAAGTCAAATCCTTTGTGGTTTTAGGACAATTTCTCGGCGTTACAGATGTCTACAAGAGTTTGCGGTAAACGGATCGGGTACGATGATTTCATTGGGTCTTCATCGTCCCCGACGAATAAGAGATCCAAATGGTCAAGCTTCGGATCGCCAATCCGATCATCCGAAATCGGGTCTGGATCCAATGACCCGGTTGCATCTTTGATCCTCATGTTCCCTACCATTGATCCTGAGGTTCGTTTAAATACAGCGTTATACAGTTTCCCATTTTAACCGTTGAATATTGCTCCTGCTAATTGCTCATATCGTATGTTTCCTCATACTTTTATTTCATCAAATCTATTTACATATATGTGTATATATTGATTTGTGTGTGCAAGTTATATATAGTTCTTTCATGAAATGAACTGTGTGACAGTTTTATGTAGCCATTGATTGATGTCTTCAACTAACGAAGCTGAAAGGGGAATTTTTTTATAAACATTGAGATAATCAAAGCACTTTGATGCATTAGTTTTTAAATGCGTGTTATGGAATTCAAACTTGTTACTATACTATGCTGCTGCAAAAGAAAAGAAAGAAAATTGACTGCTTTTGTATTTGATGGTATTTTGAATTAGTTTGTCAGAGAGGTTTTGAGCAACAAGAACAATGTGTTTGAAGATGCAAAAGAGAGTTTACGCTCAATTTTGTTCAATGGCGATTTGGATAGAACAGAAGCTGGCTCTTTTGATGGATCTGTGGGAAGTCTCAGTGATGAGGATAGGATCGATGGAGCTAAATGGGTCGAATTGCTTGTATCCGAGATGGCAAAGGCGATAAACATTGATGATATGAAGCGACGTGTTGTGGTGATCTTAGAAGCGTTAGAGAGAAGCGAAAAGCACAACTCCAGTGCCTCAAAGAAGGTACAGTACGATGACATACTGATAAAACTCTCTTGTGCCTAGATTTGTATCCTCAACAAGAAGCTCCTCAATCTTTGCAGCTTGAGTATGCGTCGTTAAAGGAGGATCTACAGAGTTTGATCAATGATAACCATATCTTAAAACGTGTCGTCGCGAGTCAACACCAGCGTAGCTCTGAGAACGAAGAGAAGGCCAAAGAAGTGCAGCATTTGAAAGGCGTGGTAGGGCAATACCAAGAACAAGTTCATAAGCTAGAGGTAAACTCACTCGAAACATCAATCTTGTTGATCAATCAAATCAACGCGGTTAACTAAAGCTTCCTTTGTGAAATATCTCATTCATCAGATAAGCAACTACGCCATGAAAGTCCATCTTCAAAGGTCACAACAACAACAACAACAGACTTCTTTCTCTGGGAATTTGCCTCCAGACGTTTATTAAAAAGTATATGTCACTGTGTACTTCATATATATAAAGTAGAAACATTGAGCTCGTGAATCTCTCTATAGCTTCAGAAATTTCCTAAGTCTTTTGAGTTTTGTCTCGTCTTCTTCTGAAACTGTTTGTGTGTACGTTAGAGTCTATTTATAAGTTCCTCCATTGCAAGACGCCCTAAGTTTTTGCATCGGTTAAGAAGAATCTAAAAGCCAGGAAATGATAACCAAAATATCCAACTCAAGCCTTAACCAAAACCGGATACTTGAGAAAAATAAAGCGGTTTCTTAAACCGGATTTCCAGATAACTAGCTCAACTGAGAGAATCTCCCCGCCAAGCATATAGCAGTTAAACCCTAACTTTCTCGATTTTCCGAAGAAAATCTCACGAATCGACAAAGTTCGAGTAAGAAAGTATCCTGCTCCATGGCTGAAGCGAATCTCGACGGCGATTCTTCGGCTTTCCAGAAAACGGTGAGTGGATTTTTTAAAATCATTTCCTCGTGTTTGAATTACATCAGCGTACTTGGCCTCATTCTTCTTCTCCTTCTGAGTTTATGTAAAAGGTGATCCTGAGAGATTGGTGGCTGATCAAATGTTCAAAGGAATTCGAGGGGAAACGATTTGGTGTTGCTGGAACCGAGATTGCAGCTTCCGTCGAGTAAGAGACTTCGAATTTTTTGAGATTTTGTTTTGTTTTTCTACTGAGATTAGCTTTTGAAATCTCGATTTTGTTTGCCTATAATTAGGACACGAGCAATGCGTGTGTTTACATCTTCCCCAATCATCAAAGCCTTTGATGTTTTCACACTCCAAGCATCTGACGGAATCTGCATCACACTCCGAGGATTCCTTAACAAAGAACGCGTTGTTAAAAGTGGATTTATCCCTGAGGTAATCTCTTCTTCTTCGCATTATCCAAACATCACTTACTTCGCTTTGAAATATCTCATAAACAAATGTGCTGGAGCCATTAGTGTTTTATGGACTGACTTGATTTGTTCTTTCTGTTTTCCTGAGAGTAGATCTCCCGTGAATTCATCTTCGGGTTTCCTCCTAGTTGGGAACAAATTTGTAACAATTGCTTTGGAGGAGTCACTGATGTCAATACCGTCCCTACGGTAAACGATAAAGGTTAGGACTTGAAGCAACAGCTTTTGATGCGTGTTTTTTTTTATTTCTGATGCATCCGTGTTTAAATGTCCTTCTCTAATGCAGCTTGTTATCCCTTTTTATCACCATGTAAGAACTCAAGAGGGAGACTAGAGGATAGTCCCGCCGAGAGCAGAGCTAAAAGCCCTGTGACTGAGAAGAACATCAACGAGAAAGATACTCGCAGTGGTTGTTCTGTAGCAAGAGATATAAAAAATCCCCCTCGTCTGCAATCCAAACGTGGTGGAAAAAAGGCAGAGGACGAAAGGGAACTTGGGTTGAGCAAACTCCAGAGCACTGCTAGTGATGGAGATAATGGCAATGAAGGCTTGAAGAAGGCTAAGAGCGGTGATGTGGAAAAAGATGAATGCGAGGCTATCTGTAATGAAGGTGATGAAATGAAACTCGATGAGAGTAAAGTCCAGAATCGTACTAATGGTGGAGATCATGGCTGTGAAGGTCTGGATGAGGCTAAGAGCAGTGATGTGGAAATAGATGAATGTGAAGTTATCAATAATGAAGTGATATCGCCAGCGGATGGATGTGGTAAGAAGCATACCGGTGCTGATATTGTTGATAGAGTAACAAGTATGAGTGCTGCTGGAGAATCACTGACTTCAAAACAGGGGAAAGGTGAACCTAAGGTGACAAGAGCTTCTCCACATTCCCTGTTTGAAGACTTAGATAAGAGTAGTAAGCGTGGAAAGAAGGGAATTTCAAAGAAAAGTGGCAAGACCCTCAAAGGTGACGGCAATGTAGTAGAGCATGTGGATCACTCTGGGACCAAAGTCAAAAGGGCAAAGAACAAAAAGAAACTTGATGCGAGTGAAGTCCAGCATCCTACTGCTAATGATGAAGATCATGGTACTGAAGGTTTGAATAAGGCTAAGGGCAATGACGCAGAAAAAGATGAATGTATCGCTATCGATAATGACGCATGTGGTAAAAGGCATTCTGGTACAGATAGCGAGAAATTAATAAGTAAAAATGCTACAAAAGAATCACTGACTTCAGAACAGCGAAAAGGTAAATTTAATAGTAGCAAGCCTGGAAAGATAGGAAAATCAAAGAAAAGGGAGAAGACCTTTAAAGGTGGCTTGAATGTAGTAGAGCCTATGGATCATTCGGGGTCGGAGGTTAAAGAAGCTGAAGCAAACTTGTCAAGGGAAAAAACAAACCGGAAGATCGACTTCGATGAGGAGGTAACTACGCTCCCTTTTGTCACAGTCTCACATTCTGGTTATCAGATACTTATATATCAACCATAATGATTCCTTGTAACCAATAATCTTTATGCTATTCATGTTGTTGGTTTATATTGACTCCACTGTTATGTAATGCGAAGGTAACACCGGATAGAGAAGCGAAGAAGACAAATGCAGTCTCTGCTGACTCATTAGGACAGAAACGGTCAAGATCAGGTTAATTGATAGAGAGTACAACTGCTTCACTTTCAAAGGCTCTGTTTGGAGCATTCAGTAAAAAAGGTTTCTGTTTTATATTGTTTTGCAGGAAGGGTGCTTGTGTCATCACTAGAGTATTGGCGAAACCAAATACCTGTTTATGATATGGTTTGTAATTTGATTCTTGAACAACACTAACTTCACCAACCATGAGAACAGAGTCTTAACATCTTCAGTTCCGGTTTTGCAGGATCGAAATCTTATCCAAGTACACGAAGGTCGTGGGACTTACTCCACTCCATCTCAAGGTTCGTTCTTCTTTTGAAGCTGCTTTTAATGAAGAAACTGCGTTTGATGAAGATGGGTTTCATTATTATAATACAATATTGTTTCATGACAGGAAAAGGATCGGATCCTCGAAAACCAAGAAGATGAAAATCAGATAATCAGCTTCCAACAACTTTTGTAATTACTAATTAGGGTTATGGTCATACTGGGCTTATTGGTAGATCGTTTCACTCTCTTTAGGATTTGGAGACATGTTATATATTATTTTGGTTTTTGTTGATGTTGCGTTCCACTACAATTTAACTTGTAAATGCAGTAGTTTCATCTTATTGCAAATGCTTACATTTGAAGATGCATATAAGTTTCAAGAGACAGTAGATTAAATTAGAAGAGTTTTGAGTTCCACGGCACACACAACGCTTGTATCTCTGAACTCAATTGCAAACGCAAAAAAAAACTCACAAAGAGATTAAAAATAAAATTTAGCTAAACCCCGAAAATGTCAGACCCATTGACATCAATCATCAATCTAAAGATGATACTCATACATAAGCATATAATGCACTAAAGGAATACATAGTCTTGCAAAGGATTTAGTCGCTCCTTTAACTTGTTTCCATAGCCTCTTTGTGGTACTTGTCCAATTCAGCATCAAGATCCTCTGCAGATACCTTTTCATCGCGTCCTCTGCCACTGCCACGACCACCTCCTCCTCCTCCTCTAGCTCCCCTACCACCACGGAAATTACCACCGCCAAAACCACCACGAGGCCGCCCCATAAAACCTCCTCTTCCTCTTCCTCTGTATGCATACCAAGTTATACAAAACATTTAATACGACCAAAAGGGTTCAGGTAATCAACCTATAAGCTGATAACTCCAGTCTAACTAAAAAGCCATTTGCTCAAGATACTAACTCAAGAACAACGCATCAGCCATATCAAAAGATCCCTTGCGAAATCATAACTGAAAAAACAGCACAAACCTGAAGTTTCCATTGAAGTTCCCGTTGTAGTTCCCGTTGTAGTTCTCACTGAAGTTCCCAAGTATCCCATTTGCAGGAAAAGGTATATGAGCTGGAGCAAGAAGTGGAGGTGTTGGAGCCGAAAGATTAGTTCCAACAATCTCTATCTTCATCAGCTTTCCATCCAACTGAACATTGTTGTAACGCTTCACAGCTGCCAAGGCATCGCCACGCCGTGAGAAAACAACCTCAGCAGTACCCTGAAAGCATTCCGTTTGATCAGGACAAAGGCGATTTTGATAGCAAATCGCTGAAGCAGTAGAAAGCTTAACAAGTACATTTTATTAGTTTATCGCTGAAGCAGTAGAAAGCTTATCAAGTACCTTCGATCTTCCACTCCTGTCATAGTGAATCCCATATCGCTTAAGGTCACCAACCTCTGAGAAGAGCTCCTAAAAACAAAAACCCAGCTCTAGATTACCTTCAAGGCAACAGTTTTTCTACTAGCCGAGGCTGAAACTATAGCACAAAGAATGAAATACAGATTGGGGGAAAACCTTGATATCCTCGTTAGAGACGCCGTAATCTAAGTTGGAAATGTAGAGCTTAGTTCCAGTCTCGATTGAAGAACCGCCAACGCCAACGCCAACGCCAATACCTGCCGACTGATGCCCAAAAGCCGCCGCCACACTCGCGTCAGTGGCGAAAACGTCGTTTTGCCACATCGCATCTTGAGCCACTTGTTGTTGTACCGGCTGTTTGTTCGTCAAAGAAGAAACGAAGACAAATCTCAACTTTTTTTCCATTTTTTTCTTTTCACAACCGATATAAAAACCCTAATGAATTCTCTACGGAATTTTCTGATTTTGGAAGGAAGATGTAAAGGAGATAAAAATCAATCGCTGACCCTTGAATACGGCACGCTTCTGTTTCCTACGCGGTTAGCAAATCGGCGAGACGGAGCGGATCCGGAACCCGAACCGCCGAATCCGCGACCACCGCTACTACTACCACCAACGCCTCGGCCACGAGATCCCGTAGGTTTTCGATTCGATTTGATAATATCATCAAGCGACATGTCCAAGCCACCTGCCATCTTCGCTTCGCCGGAGATTTCTCTGCGTCCGAGATCGATAAGGAAGAAGAAAGCAGCTAGGGCTTTTGTTGCAGTGATAAATTGAAGAGGAAAAACAACGATCCGAGATAGAGATGCTGTTAATTAAAATCTTCTCGGGATAAATTACAATAAATGCCACGCAGTTTTAGTAGAAATTTGTTTTGCTGCCATAAACTCTTACTTTATGTAAAAAGACCCTTGAGTTCTTAACGGGCCTATTGGAATTTTATATATATGGGCTACCTATATCTTTCGTCTGATTCTCTCATGGCTCCGCGGGCTCTTGTAATCATATCTAGCCGTCTCCATTTACTCTTTTTAATTATGTAATAATTACATTTATTTCAGTTGGTTCACTTTTTGGTCAAAATGTTAAATTATTTTTGTTTAGATAATTCATCAGTTTATCATCAAAGTTAATTTTTAGTGTTTTTCGCTGCTTGAGTGGCTTATTATCTCTTTATTCTGAAGATTTTATCAACAGCAGAAATAAGTGGCTTATTTATCTCTTGATTACTTCTCTTCCTTTTATGCAATTTCCTAAATTCTAAGACAAAAAGTCATTTATAACTCAAAAAAGACAGTCGAAAATAAAAGTAAAATGAGATCACATAGCAATTAACAAATCGCCATAGATGAAGCCGTTAGGAGTGTTGATTCTGGTTTTCTTCCAAAAATTGTCAAAGTTATTTTTTACTTTTTTTGCAATCCCAGCAAATACAGATTTCTAATATTTATACAATATTGATCAGTTCAAGCGTCTTGATAAAATTTTTCAGAGTTCTTTTTTGAGATGATAGCTCGTTCGACATATTCATTTTAGAAAATCGATGGGATTTCCAGGGAATATTGAAGGAGATGAATCAATCGTTCCCAACTTAAAAATAGCAACCATCACAATTGTTCAATAGTTGTTTCATCCATACCTACAAGAAATGTTTAAAATCAATATAATTTAATTGAAAATGAAGTGAATAAGTCTAAATATGTAAATGATGAAATTGGCTTCTCCACATTCATCATCACTTTAAAGCGATAAACTCTTAGAACCCAACATCAACATGGCGGGGGCCTTAAGGCTTAAACTCCTTTCACTATACAGAAGCCATTTATAATACAATATTCATTATATGGATATATACTATACAGTATAATTAGGCTAATGATTTTCTATTCCTGCATATAAACGACATCAAAGAACTCATCAAGTGTACATATTAACCATTTTGGCATATTTCGTTGAAATAACTCTTAAGGATTTTATATAAATAACTCTTATGGATTTTATATATATATATATAATCTAGTTAATTTAAAATATATTAAAGTCAATTGTTCTTCCTTATCCAACTTTTTGTCTGCTCCAGCCGGACGTAGTATGGGCTAGTACTGTTACATACAACTTTCGGTGAGAATTACGACAAATGCCACGCTTACTTTTCGGCTACAGAGGTCTCGGCTTCTTAATGGGCCTATTGAAGACATAAATATATGTGGTCCCAAATATGGGCCCCTTGTGATCCATGTTAATTTATTCACCGTATGTATAAATTCATCGTATATACTATATAGTAGTATATACACACCCCCTTCTTTATATCCCTTTATCTCCCGCCCATGTCAAAGTCAAAGATGTGCACACGCATGAGTATGGGAACTGTATGGAAACTGTATGTAGTAGTCATTACATACAGATACACAATAATATTAGTAGTACGTTGGCAAATACAAGTTTTTTTTTCTCTTTTTGGGAAACACATTTTTTGCGTCGCTATTCAACGAAAAATACATGTGATTCTCTCTCTTGTTCTTCGTTATAACGATAAAAATAATTAGCCTGGCGCCTTACGTTGAATTTCAAACGAATTATGAAAAATGCAATCGATATGTGAATTCTATCTTGGTCGAAGAAAACGATATGTTTAATTTTTTATAACAAGTCTCAATCTAGATGATGACTCACAGTGTCACATGGTCACATCACTCCGCTATGCCATGAGCCGGACGTCATGTGCCACTCACCGCTGAAAATAGTAAATGCCTTCATTATTCTATTATTTCGACTATCGGCGAGACTTGAGATCTAGCGATATAATTGGCTATGTTCTTTTATATTTTTTTACTGGAACAGTTATAATTAAATGTAGGTTGGTATATTCTATTAACCAGCCATCAGGTTTGATTTGTTGCAGGCCAAACAAAATACTAATTCTTTGTTGCAAACTGGTATACGGTGGCCACTGGTTCGTTTTTCTTTTTAATACTAAAAGTTAAATCAAATATTCTTAAAATATCCTAAATCTTCTTAAACTAATCTTAAAATATTGACTTAACTTTTGAAGTAAATAAAAAACTAATGATCTCAACTACCAGTACAAGTTATTCAATTCTCTGTTTTACATCATACAGCTATAAATGGAAGAAACAAATTGTAGCTATGTTGCATATAATAATAATAAATATGACATTAATCTCGATAGTGGTGTGTGTGCTCTTGTGTAAATCTACCACCTAACTGTCATTTTTTTTCCCGCCAATTTGGGCCAAAGTAATTAATTACACCTAACGGTGTCATTATCAGGCTCCCAGCAATCAATTTTTGGAGGGCAAGACAAATCAATAAATCCAAATCTCTTAAGTTGGATTCTCTGAACTTGGAATTACGGGAAGTGAAAGGAACACCTATGAGCTGGGTCTAAGAGTTAGAATAGAATATAGAATAATACATTCTGTATAATTAATTTATCTTACTATGAGTTATTGGTTTTTGTATTTTGGTGAATTTATATATTTTTTTTGGATTTGAAAAATTTATTGATTTTAAAATCAGTAAAATAGAAAAAAATCAAATTCATTCAAATACCAAGGTTATACTTTGTATTTGGGTCTTTGTACTTTAGTTATGAAAATCCTTCCAAATCCATTCAAATTCAATTAAAATTCAATTTCTTATAATATTTAAATTTTAAAATGATAGAACCAATAACACTGTATTTCATTATTGTTTCTACAACTCTACCACCCCAGTCAATTCCGTTCCACTTAATCCATATTTCATGGTTATTAGCAAAAAGGTGAAGAAATAGATTTCTCATTCCATTCCAATCGATTCATGAATTTTAAAATCATAGAACCAATAACATTGTATTTCAATATAAATTTTAAAATACAAAAATCAATAACATTATATTTAGTTTGGATTCTCGAATCCATTAAAATACAAGAACCAATAACAACCCCATTTTAACTGTCGGTCAACACTTTTCAACCGACTTAGTATTTTTCATTTTTTTGCATAACGTTAGAGTAAAGTTTAATGGGTTTCTTTTTAAGATTTCTGCTCTTCCTAAGCCAATCAAAATATTGTCTTACATAGGTTTAACTTGGTTTTCTTTTTCATAGTATTGTTATTAATATAGAAAAAGGTATGATCTAGGTTTGTAATAGAGAAATATCTTGATCAAACAAAAAACAGCTTTTCATATGGAATAGTATTGGTCGTTTAAAATCATCATAAAAACCTAATTTGATCATTTTTGTTTTTTGCTGAATTTATAATTTGATCATTCTTAGCTATGTTTTTTTTTTTTAAATTATAGTCTAACACGAAATTTCTTTGATACATCTAAAACTCTAGTGTAGTTATTTTTATTGTTCCATCATATATATAAGTGTGTTGATCATGCATTATTGGAAGTCGAACATTTTTCTCGAGTTGAAAAGAGATTACGCATGTGCTATGTGACACAGTCTAATTTCAGTTTCAAGATATGTTAGAAATACAACTTTTTTTTTTACATCTTTATGTATAGAAATTTTGGATTTAGTTATAAGCATATCCGTTTACGGTATTCTCTACATGGAGGAACCAACCCAAACAACTTTAATTTTGTTGGTTAAGAATTTAAACTACTACAGTCGTGGCTTTAATTGTATAACCTCCCTATATTGTTAAAAAAAATTAAAATTAACTAGATGGTTAGTTAAAAGAAATTCTTCTACATTAATTAGGAAGGATTTGGGTAAGTGGTAACACACTCACTGGAAACATGTGAAGAAAGAAGGATGTCAAGTCGATGAACAATTGTATAGTAGTAACCAACGGTTTCTCACCAACCCTTCATTAATAATTTGGTCAACCCTATTTTTGTTTCCACATTTAGTTTATTCGACTAGTTTACTCACCTTAACACCCTCCAGTTGTTTTTAATTTGGATTAATCATCAATCCCCAAATGTGTATTAAAAATTTAAAACCGATCTGGCGGATACTACCACAACTACTAACGAAAAATTACGATGTATACTTATTTTATTTTTGGTTTTAAATTCCGGTCTGGCAGAAGAAAAAAACTTGTTTGATAGCAACAAATAAATTAAAACTATATATCATTTTCCACACACTGCAAAGAAATAGACATGCTTAATTTGATACCGGCAACTATTCCTTTCATATAATTTGAATAAATAGACATTGTTACTATAAATTATTTACTATAAATAAAAAATAATTGCCTATTCGAATAATTTGAAAGCGAGAACCCAATTGCAGGGTTTAATAGACGAAAATGACTTAAAAGAAATAGACATGCTTAATTTGACATGCATTTTCTCTTTCGGAAGAGAAATACAAACTTCTCCTTAACTTGATTTAGAGTATGCTGCATGCACCATCGATCGTGACAAATTTTTATTTAAAATATAGTATTTATTATGTAATATATATTTAATTTTAGTGTGGATGGGGTAGAGTCTGATAGTGTGTATTTACTATTCACAGACCCATTCCGGTCCCAACACATTCACGTAATAAGGTCGATGAAACTAGAAGGCACCAAAAAAAAGGCATTAAGGAAACTCTTTGCCACTTATATATATGCTTCTCTCATAGTACCACATTATTCTCTCAAACCTCTCTTCTTCTTCTTTTTCTTCTTTTGTCTCTCCCCCTCTCTCTTTCATATTGGTTCTTGAAGGGCAGATCAGTAAATACAGAGATCTATCTAGGGAAAATGGGACTATATTCACTAATCACAGGGAAAAGGGGACCAAGTGGGTTTGGTTCAGCTTCAACAGCTGAAGAGGTTACTCAAGGGATCGATGCAACTCATCTCACTGCAATCATCACAGGTACATACATATAATAAGTTGACTGTGTTTACCTATCAATGTTAAGATGCCAATTATAGTTATGATACCATAAAATCATTAATCACTAGACACATTGTTGTGTTTTTTACTCTTGCTGAATTCGTTTTATTCGAGTTTTGATGATTAGACCATGTTTCGGTCATAATACACAAATCGTAGAGGAATGCAATCGCAACCGCAAAAACATAAAAGGATGCGAAATTATTTAAATAAAAATAAATTGATTTGGATTTGATCATTTGTGATTATTGTAATAGGAGGGACGGGAGGGATAGGGATGGAGACAGCGAGGGTAATGGCGAAGAGAGGTGCTCATGTGGTAATTGGTGCCCGAAACATGGGAGCTGCAGAAAACGCCAAAACCGAGATTCTCAGACAAAACGCAAACGCACGTGTGACACTGCTCCACTTAGATCTCTCTTCCTTGAAATCCATCAGAGCCTTTGTTCGTGACTTTCACGCCCTCCAGCTTCCTCTCAATCTCCTCATGTACTCTTTCTACTCTCTCTCTCTCTCTCTTTCTCGCCCTTTAAAAACGTTTGGACCGCCAACTTTAGCGTTTGCATCGTTGATACTGGTCTTGAAATGGTGTATACACACTCACAACAACAACGTTTTTCGCCTTGTTACCCTTCATCTACTATTTATTTTACACCTCAGTAATAAGAATACCTAACATCATCCAACGTTAACCATTCAAAAAAAAAAAAAAAAGTTAATTGGTTTTCAGTTAACATAAAAAACGTTATAATAGCCCTAAACATTTAGTCGCTGTTAGTGTATTCTTTGTGAACTTGTAGTTGCTGTAGAATGTTTATTTTAATGTGTTACCCATTTAATAGCTATTCATGTTATCAATGTTACCATTTCAATGTGGGTACCGTTGGGGGGACCATTATTAATCCCAGCCCCAGAAAACACGAGCTGAACCCACCTAGACGCGCAGACCGGCCCCAGCAATAATTTTTTTTTTTTTAATCATTAGATTGTGTGGTTCCTGTAAATAAAAATTAACCGGATACATTGTACCGGATTTTGTATCGATATAAATTGTGCGAAAAAACGTTGTTTGCAGAAACAATGCAGGAGTAATGTTCTGTCCATACCAACTCTCTGAAGATGGAATCGAATTGCAGTTTGCTACTAATCACATTGGTAAATTATAGTATATTTTTAAAAGGATTTTTTTTCAAGAAGCTTTAGTAATGTGTTTTCAGAAAATAAACCTAAAATTTGAAATATTAAACTGTTGAATTTATACTATATAGGTCATTTTCTGTTGACCAACTTGCTCCTAGACACAATGAAGAGCACAGCTAAAAGCAGTGGTGTCGAAGGAAGAATTTTGAATCTATCATCTATAGCTCATATCTATACTTACAAAGAAGGAATCCAATTCGACAGCATCAATGACATTTGCAGGTAAGTTATATGTATACATTTAGTTGTTTTGATAGTTAAATTAACCTAGAATTTAGAAACCTCCAGTGATTTAAACGATTATCACTGCATCTTATGACCATCTTTTTTTTTTTTCAGGTACTCGGATAAAAAAGCTTACGGACAATCAAAACTAGCCAATATATTGCACGCTAATGAGCTCTCCCGTCAACTTCAGGTCGCCTTCACACACAAACAAATTAACATATATATATCAAAGTGTTAGTACTTATTAGATGTTAGGGATCACAAAATCATAAGATTAAAAGAAATTAAGAACTCAAAAACTTGTTGTGGCATTATTTTGTTTGGTAGGAAGAGAAAGTGAACATAACAGTGAATTCAGTTCACCCAGGTCTCATCCTCACCAATCTCTTCCAACACACTGCTATATTGATGAGTAAATTTCTTTCTCTATTTTTCTTCAGATTATTCCTTTTTTATTTTCACTATTACTTAATTTAATTTAACCCCCTTTTTCAACAGGGTTCTTGAAGTTCTTCAGCTTCTATTTGTGGAAAAATATACCTCAGGTACTATATACTAGACAAATTCAAGATCCAATATATGTTTTTAAGACTATGAGAACAAGATTGTGATGCTCAATGTTGTTATGTCGACAGGGAGCAGCTACAACATGTTATGTTGCTCTGCAACCAAGTGTGAAGGGAGTGACAGGAAAGTACTTTGCAGATTGCAATCAAGTCACTCCAAGCAAACTTGCTAGAGATGAGACTTTGGGGCAAAAACTCTGGGATTTCAGCGTCAAGCTCATCAACTCGGTTTCTAAAAAGAACTACATGGGTTTCGAGGAAACCAGTTAATGGAACTAAGATTTGCTTCTTGTTACTTAAAAGTTAATCAAGAGTGAAAAAAAATTATAGTAAAGCATGTGTGGGATTTGGATGTGATATTGTGATGTACCTTGTTTCCAATACATTTTATGGAGTGAATATGCATGTAACCGTGCTAATCTTTTAATATAGTGTGGACAATAAAAAATGGTTGTTCATCTCTTGATTATTCCATGTTTCTCTCTAACCTAACAACTAAAAAAAAACAAGAAAGAGATGGGATGGTTCGGTTTATTTCGTCCCAGTGGTAGCTGGATTTCGGTTTATTCTGGTTCATAACGTAACCAACTCAAAGTCTCAAGCGATAAAATCCGAAAAAAATGAACGTTTAGTTTATGTGCTTTCTAACGACATCCTTTAACGATGTTAGTTGGGCTGGGTCCCCAGTACAAACATAGCCTCACTCACCAAAACGTGATTCCTTGCAACCACGTGGTCACACGTTTTCATTTTTCCTTCTTTTGGGATAAAAAAACAAAGTAATATGCAAAATTGCAGATATGACTTCTTTCCAAACTTGTGTAAAATATGCAAATTTGACCTCTTTCCAAACTTGTGTAAGCAGACGGAATTTTTTTGTTTTTCTTTGCGAAAATATTTTATTTTGTAAATAGCATTTGTAAAAAGACAAGGAAATTGAAAAGACTCATTAGCAATTGTAAATTGACTCATGAGTTACAAAACAATTTGATCAAACTTTCGAAAGTGTTCTATTGTAGTTGAGTTATCAGATGAGATTCATATATCAAGATATATACAAGTAACCAAAATGATGCCCAGTTACAATCAAACGATGATACATTCTTTTGTTTATGAGATATATATGTAAGTAGCATGAGGATACTGTGGCTTTGGTTACTTGTCTTTTCACTTTTTCTTTTGTTCTCCGACTTTTACCTTTATTCTCGCACTGGATATTGCTGACCAAAAGATAGATAGTATTAAAACATATATTCGAACTGTAACAAAATCAATTCAAAGGAAAAGTGATGGCAATAATATTAATGTTAGGAAAAGATGTTTGTATAGTGTTAGTGTTAGTGTTGATGACCCCCCAAGAAAAAGTATAGCTCTCTTTCTTTTTAGTTGCTTAATTGTCGTTGGGAAACACCGACGGAATCTTATCCCATGCATTAGCTAGTCTTCTCCCGATAAAATTGGATCCACCTTAATCATTTCGCTTACTTTTTTCCCCATCTGATAATAATGGGGGATATAAATAAGGGCTTGCTAATCTTCACAGCGACTAATCGATGTTTATTATATACACTTAACACAACACCAACAATTCTATTTTTCAGCAAAAATGATCAATCTTTATAGCGACCAAAACTACTGGCCACATGAATTCTGATGGTTGCAACAGGTCGACAGCTCTGTGCTCAGTTCCAAGCTGTAATAACCCATCTTTGAAAATACTATTGACAATGTTATGTTTGATAACTATATCAGTCATGACAGTATTATTGGAATATTTGTTGACAAGATGTCATGATGACATATAGAAAAAGGTTGTAAAAACTAGTATTTGTGTATGTATGGGTTGCACTTGCACTTTACTCTTGGTCCCTTACATGCCTCGTTCTAGTTAAACTATTTTGTTAAGCTAACTTATGTACCACTCTCGTTTGTCATTTATAAATGGATAATCATAAATATTAGGTTTCACAAAAAATGTGACTTTGGCCAACACGTGCCAAACGTAATTGAAACCTAATATTTAGTATTCATTTAAGAACTTAATTTAGAAAAATGAAACAATTTCAATAGATGTTCGATTGACAAAAGAAAAGAAAATTGAAAGCCAAATAAAAAAGACAAAAGAAAAGAAAAAATATCTGATCTGCGTGCTCAATGGAGACATCAGTTAACATTTTGTCTCTTTCTTCAACACAGTTTTCTTTTGTATGTTCTTTTATGTATATTTGTCTCTAACATTTTTTTAAAAAAGATGAAGAGATCATTTACACATAATATATAAGCAATTAAGTATATATGAGTCGAGTAATTTAAATATTCATATAGGTTACTAATTGATTATCAGTATTGATGAGTTTCGAGTCTATTGATCATATTTTAATATTGCTATTGTTTTCGTACTTCAAAGCCTTTTCATACAGAGAAGACCCACGAATCTCTCGGTCAACGTCAACCATAACATACAAGATTCGAAGAAATTCTCCACTATTGTGTACTTTCTTAACGTTTACACGAAAAATAACAGTTCTGGCTCAGTAAATTGTTTGTCACGATTTATCAATTGTTTCAACCTGAGTTTGTTATAAACTAAAAATTAAACTTATTCCTCGTATTCGTCATTCAATAAACATCACCAGAAGCCCGAAATCAGTAAACACATTCAAATACGAAATTACTATTGATTCATCATCAAATACTATAAGATTAATTAACGGAAGAGAAAATCTGATTATTAAGGGGGATTACAAAAAGAAAACAGAAGAAGAACAAAAGCGATGATGATTAAAAGGTTGAAACTTTAATTAAAAACAACGGAACAAAAGCGAAATCAATTAGAAGAGGCGTTCCCTTCCTTGCTAGCATTGTCATCATTGCTGCTACGGTTTGTCGGAGGAGCCGCTGGAGACGGCGGAGGGATCTGATGGCGCGGCGGCTGAGAAGGGGCGGAGGAGGGAGGATTTGCTGCGAGAGAGATGTCGGAGAGATCCTCGAGGGAGATCGGGAAAACGCTCTGAGAAGGTCTTCGCTGGTGACGGTTTGGTCTCTCCGACATGGTTAGTTACAGATTCAGACAAGAAGGAATGGGAGCAGAGAGATATGTTATAGAGAGAGACTTTGTGTTTCTGTAAGTGATGAGATCGGTAGTGAGAGATGGAGAGATTTATATAAAGAGGGTGAAAACAATTGGGTTAGGTAGACAGTGATTATCCAAATTGAGGGCGTGTATTCGTAAAATCTAAATTCTAGTAGTATATTCTTTAAAAAATGGAAATATTTTCATACATTTTGAATATGACATAAAAGATTTACCAACAATTATCATAAAATTGAATGAAAATATGGAATCTGACTATGTCATATATACTAACAAAAATGATAAAACATGTATCACTTAGAATGACTGGTTAAATACATTTTCCAATAATTTTTATAATATAGATTTCGTGTTATGTTGTTAAAATTATCTTAAATATTAAAAAATAGATATCATATTAATTAGGAGAATTAATTTGTATTACGTTTGGATAACTTTTCTTTTCATCATAAATTGAGTATACGTATAAATGTAGGGTAAATTTAATACTTAAAAATACTTGTTTATTAAATATATTTTTTAAATTTTTTAATAACAAAAATTTCATATTATTTACGCAATTTAAATTATTTTGACATAAAAATAAATGCTATATTAATTAGAATAATTAATTTATATTAAGTATCTCATAATATTTTATATTATAAATAGCAAAAATGTATTTAAATCGAGCACAAAAATATTTCTACAAAATATTAATTTTTATATAATATAAATTTATACTTATTATTTTGTTAACATTTTATAATAATGTTAACAAAATATAGTAAAGAAGTTCTATATAAAAAATATATATATATATATATATGTTTTTGAAAGTTTATTCATTTTGTATGTAGCTAATTATTTTAAAAGCTCGTTAATTTTATTGCAATTTGAATTATCAATGAAAGATATTATGACATGACCATGATTTTTGTTGTTGAAAATGCCCATTGTTTTTATTTATTAATTTACTGTTTAAAATGATGAAATTAAATTTTCTAATATTCACTTCCATTTAAAAAAAATCTATATACAGAAGATAATAAATCCTCGGGTCTCAGCATCCTTTCAAAGCCACTGTGAATATATATCAAAACTCTTTCCAAATCAGCACCACTAGTATCTCCATATATTCATTTTTTTTTAATATAAAAAATCCCCATTATATTCCATACCTTTTGTGCTCCGTGTGCATGCTAATGATTTTGACCAAAAGTCAAAAAATGGTGCAAACTGTAGTTTTATACCAGTTACCTAAACGGCTATAATCTATCTTTAGTTAGGCAAATCTATAACTAAGGTTGACCATAAAATTGTACTCCGTATAGTTTGTTTTAGGTGGTATATATAAATTGTAATGTATATCCATCAGATACAGGAATCCACGTGGTGTGGGAAAATACAGAATTATTCAATAATACTACTAAACATAGTGAATCACATATCTGAATAGTCTTACGTACTGAAATGTTGAAAAATGTAATTGTAATTAATCGTAAACTTGTCCAATAACCATCAAAGTTCATTGCATTTAGTGGAAACAAAGTTCATTGCATTTGATGAGAACATGTAGTATAATAGGTCTGACAGATAATTAAAACTTCCGATAAGCTTTTTTAACATTAAATTAAGAACCCACAATTATTTTTTCATTTCTTTTTCCTGTCTAGAAGACAAACATTTCTCCCCCATGTGAGGAGATGTCAGTCTCATTGGAAGTAAATGTTGTTATAAGTCGTCCCATAGAGCCATACGACAGACACGTTTGCAAACATGTATTTAATTTCCTGAGTCTGAATTTTCAAGTTGATAAGATTGATTTAAATGAGTACACAAAAATGGTGATTTCACAAATACATACGCTGACTACAAAATTAAAGAATATACTTATAATATGAATTGACAGTTATTGTTTACAAATTAATACGTCGAAGAAAGACATTTAAAACTACAAAATACAAAACTGTTTTCCGATAGTATTTCAACAGCTTTGTAAGTATTTTTGGGAAACAAGACATAAAAGCAGTAGTAATTTAGATAACTTAGAAAAGATTCTTTCACTTGACCAACAAAAAAAAATTTCATTAACATTTAGCTCTCTACCCCTAAAAGTTGTCTTTCAAAGTTTTTAATTTAAAGTCGATATAATGCACTGACAATAAACTTTTACCTAAAACTTTGAAAGATAATTTTAGTGAATATGAGTCACTGTCAATGTTTTCCTGAAAACAAAAATCTCGGTTTCAGGTTTACAAAAATGATTAGTGAATATGTGAATATGCAAGGCGTACGATGTTACACAAAAGTGATTAGTAACATGATTTTATCGTCTAATCATTTTTGTAAACCTGAGATTTGATTTTGAGGAAAAAACATTAATTGAAAAACATTTCCAACGATTGCCAAATCAGCAATCCACAGCCGTTGATTTTATCTCTGATCAGAAGGCTAACATTCATCAACCGAAAAACCAACCAAACCTCATTCGCACGCGAAAGCTATCTTCTCTGTTGCAGATTCCGATAGCTCAGATCAAACCTTTCGTAAGTCCGCTATGGATTCTGGATCCAAAGTTAAAAAAGGAGCGGCTGGAAGAAAAGGCGGAGGTCCCAAAAAGAAACCTGTTTCCCGGTCGGTTAAATCCGGTTTACAGTTCCCGGTCGGTAGGATCGGCCGGTATCTGAAGAAAGGTCGCTATTCGAAGCGTGTTGGAACCGGAGCTCCGGTTTATCTCGCCGCCGTGCTCGAGTATCTTGCAGCTGAGGTATCAGATTTCTGAGGTCCTTTTATTTTCAGATCAGCTATCTAAAATTCTATATCATCGGAATTGTCGAAATTTCTTCGATTTTGGCTTGAATTATTGTGGAATTTCTGGTTTTTTTTGTCCTGGTATTAGGTACTAATGTTTCGTTGACCATCTGGGTTTATTTTAGAATGTTTCATCTCGTTCATACAGTAGATTACTTTTCTTCCAAATTTTATCGGGAAACAATAAATATAATAGAAAACCATTCCTCAATTCCGGGTTCTTCCATTGATAACCATAGATATTCAAGTAAACTACACTGAGAATCATCATGTGATATTGCAAATGCTTGTGCATGTTTCAGATTACTCTTTTCAACAAATGTATTTAGTGAATCCACATGAATCTCTGAATGTCAAAAAAAAAAAGAGACTGATGATCGATCACATAAATAAATGTTGTCAAATACAGGTTCTTGAGCTTGCTGGTAACGCTGCGAGAGATAACAAAAAGAATCGTATCATACCACGCCATGTTCTGTTAGCCGTGAGGAACGACGAGGAGCTAGGGACGCTGCTCAAAGGCGTCACAATCGCACACGGTGGCGTTTTGCCAAACATCAACCCGATTCTCCTCCCAAACAAGTCTGCGAAAGCATCTTCTTCGTCTGCAAAACTTCCCAAGTCACCATCAAAGGCTACCAAATCCCCTAAGAAGGCCTCGTAATTATCTCTCTCCCTCTCTCTCTCTCTGTATGTATGTAAAGACATAACATCTCTTACTTGTAAACAAAATGTGTCACGTTCATAAAAACCTGGTTGTCGCTGTGATTTCGAGACAATGTCCTGCTTGCAATAAGATATGGTACATTTCATATATTTTTGATCTTATTTTTAATCATACGAAATTGCAGCAAAATTGGTTTCCCAAATCAGAAGAAACGAAGAACTGATATGAACACTGTATATTATTCATGAGTTGGATCAGATGAGAGAAGATTTAACAAACAAAACAATCGATCTTAAATTTCTGAATCGGGTCTTAGGAGCTTGTAAATTTGGTGACGGCTTTGGTTCCCTCCGAGACGGCGTGTTTGGCCAATTCGCCGGGCAAAACGAGACGGACGGCGGTTTGGATCTCGCGGGAGGTGATGGTCGGTTTCTTATTGTACCGAGCGAGACGCGACGATTCCTGAGCGAGTTTCTCGAAGATGTCGTTGATGAAACTGTTCATGATCCCCATCGCTTTCCCCGATATCCCGATATCTGGATGAACCTGTTTCAACACCTTGAAGATGTAGATCTTGTACGTCTCCGTGCTCTTCTTCGCCTTCTTCTTCTTCTTCTTCTCGCTCCCTCCGCCTTCCTTCGTTATCTTCTTCTCCACCTTCGGTCCTTCCTCTGCCGGTTTCTTCTCCGCCGGTTTCTTCTCTGCCTTCGGCGCCATTATCGGTGGAATTCAACAAACTGTGAAAAAGGTTGATTACGATTTGAACCATGCGATTTCTAATATATACGTTTCGTGGAATGGTTGTAATTGGATTCTGAAATATGACACGGATCGCTTACGTGTCTGTGTTTTAATCGTCAGATGATTAATAGTTATCATACTAATTAACGGCTGGCTATTTTGCCGCTGCACTGGAGTCGGGGGGTTTATTCGGGCTTTATTGGGCCTTGTGACAAATAAACAAGGACAGGAGAAAATAGTTTAGGCCGGAAAATTAAGTCGCCACACGCATAAACTTAGGAATGATCAATCTTTCTTCACCTTCTCTTTTTGAGTTTTTGCCATCGAGCTTGGGATTATTTTAGGGATTATTTTAATCTCGTATTTCACATTTTCCGAAATTGCAATTGTCTTTATTCTTTACTTTTTTTGTGGTGAGATCAAAGTTCTTGCAACTTAAGGCGTTTTTAGCCACCAGCTTCAAAGTTTAGGACTTTGGAAATAAACTTAAAAAGCAATAGAACTAAAAAGGAATTGGAGAATTTTATATCCAAAAAGACACTTTGAAGTTGCGACATTCAGATTAAAATAGAAAAACTACTAAAATAGGGAAAATGGAAATCACTGTTCTTAACAATGATCAAAATATGGTTCTTCTCAATTGCTTATAGGTGCATCTTATTAACCGTGTCAAATTCAGCTGCATCAGTCTTGTTCTAAGAAAGAAAAATATGATATAAATCGTTAGAACCACAAAATCAATCCAAAAGTCAATTGAGAAACGTTTTTACATACCATAAGTGTTATTTGGATGATCTACAACAAATTTGAGACATTCTTCACACATTAGGGATATATTCATCACCCATAGTCAATCTATTTATGGTAGTTAAGAAATCTACATCTTCAAAAAATCTCAAAATGTACTTTTTCTGTGCAACTATTTAATTGCATGCATACAAGTTGTTAAAAAAAAGAATGTGATTTCTATTCGGTTTACATTTTATCACCTACATCTTCAACCGTTCAGCTAGTATTAACTTTTAAATCAAAATTATTATGAATATGACAAAAGTTTACCAATTAAATTCTGATAATCACTTAGCAAAATTCTTATTTTTCGAAAGTGAAGTCATAGCTTTCTTTGGCTTTGATTTTCATTTTCTCCTAGACTAATAATTTCAGCTGTTTCTACTTTCTACAATAATTTTCTAGCAGGATTACTTGTGTAAATATTCATTAACATTACCTTAAATAAGTTTATAAATAGAGGAGTATGCATATATATATACTGCCAATGTATTGCATTAGATAGAAAATAACTTTCGAAAAGCCTGCAATAATTATAGAACAGTGAAAAGTGTTCTCCTTCAAATCCGTTCTGACCAACCCGATTAATTCTGGAAATGTTGTTACACAGGCTACTGCCTATGACAAGATCAAACCTTCCATACTGGTCCATAAGCTCCTCAATCATATTGTTGCGTAGCTCTTCAGTATTTGTAAACTCTTGGAGAACACACTTTTGATTAGTGTTTTCCCAGAAACTCCAGAAACTTCACCTCAGATATCTCAACAGACACAACTACGTTCATTGAAATTCCAAAGCGGTATAGTGCAACTTCTCCACCACTTATCCACGTGAATAATGACCTAACGTTTATCCATTCGAAAACAATAACTTAAGGATAGACAAGTGATAAGCAACAATATCAACCTAAAAAAGAAGGAAAAACAACAAGTTTATACAAAGCCCGTAAAAGCCCGCTGGCGGTAATTATACTACCGTTGCCAAACTTAGTGGTCCCCCAAAAGATTCAAGAATCCAACCAAAGCCTTCCTAAGATGTGGGGAAACTTCTAAGTACATCGAACTCATTGCAACTCTTACTTTAATTTACCAAGTACATCAAATTTTGTGGATCACATATTGGCTGGTTTGATTTTATTGCTTTGATTGGTGGTGTAATGATGGAATGGAATGATGGGTTGGGAAATAAATTTGTCTCTACGACACACTTTTTCGTAGCAGTTGAATGTGTACGTATGTAAGTTTTTTGTTTTCCACACGTAATTATGGGATTTCATTTTGGATTACTAAATGCAATAGGACAAATTTTGGATGATTAATAGTTCCTTGGTTGTTAATCGCGGGTTGGACATTTAACGAATTGTATCTATGGGTTATTTGGAATGCAAAACAAAAAAGCATGATACCATTACTTCCGAGATGATGTTAACGTGTATCTGCCCCAGCTTTTTTTTTATTTATAAAGTTTATTTCTACATAACCTTTTTTTTTGCTAAAATATTTACTGTTTAAATACATAACCTTTTTTGCTTTTACAAAATGGTATCATATAACCACTCTTGTTCTGGTTACATCAACCGTCCATATGGCTCAACTGACTATTCCGGATACCCACACCACACTCACTCGTATTGCCCGGCCCCATGGACCATGCATTTTTTTTGTCTAATCTTTAAATATATTTAAGTCCATATATACACACTTGTTTGGATAATTTGGAAAAGTTACGGGTAACTTTTGATTTACATATAATAAAACGACACCGTTGTTGTTAATACTTAATACTAAGTCCTTTATTAAATTTAGCCAAACTTTTCATTGTAAAATGGTCTCTTTTTTTTTCTTCAACAATGCTGTTGTGTGACCTTATTATTTGCTCTAACTAAAAACCATGAAATCAACGCCCTACTTCCGTTAGGTGAGTCCAAATCAAATTAAGGATTTGACCTTCTTGTTTTTCTTGTCACGAGAGAATGCATTCATTAGTACAAATCGGTTAAAGGTGAATTTTCAATGTAATTAAAGGTTTAACTGAAGATGGATATCAGAAACATGTAGTTAATGCTAAGTAGTACGGTAATGGTAACAAATTTGTTTTTGTCAGTGAAAGTTGAATTGAAAAGAAGCGATTTGAAAATTAAATGGTCAATAAAAACAATAGACAATGTTCAATAAATATCAAGAATCAAATGCGTATTCTCTCTCATAACGATAAAATATGTTCTACAACAATAGTAGAATCATTTATACTACATTTTAAATTTGGTTTCGTGAATAAAATTATTACGGTCTGTAAGTAATTGTAAGAATTAAGAGAATCTCGATTGTTGGTAAGAACAAAAACATGTAAATTATCGCCAAAAGAAAACCACTGTGAGTAGTTTGGAATTGGGTGGCTTTACAACAGGGCAGAATTCAAAAATTGATTAAATATTAGTAAAAGTTAGTAACAGCAACAGTATTATTATTTAAAACGCGGTCATATTTTTACTATAGCTTAGGTAGGTCCCACTTCACGTGGGAAACGAGCCCATCGCCACGTAAGCTTACGAGTTATGCATTCCCGTTTCGTAAAATCTCTCGTAATCTCCTCTCAGCCAATCATAAGCAAAAGCCCACGTGAGATAATGGGCCCTACCACCAGACCAATGTTACAAGTCAGCAGCTGATACTAGCAGAAACCAGCACGCCGTTAAGATTAAGGATATCATATTTTAATAATTATAATATTTACAAATATGTCTGTTGATTTACTGAAATATTCTATACTGTAAAGTGAAGTGAAAATTGATAATAAAAATATGAGGAAAAAGTAAAGTAAATTCAGTTTATATTTTACTTTACTTTTTATTATCAGTTTTTTCACGGTATATATGTATTATAAACAGAATCTGGCGATTCCATGAATATAATACACAAACATGTCAATTTAACGAAAAGAAAGAGTAACAATCATAGCTTTATTTGATAAGTGAATATTATTATGTAATCAATTACATAAATAAACAAACAAATCCTGTCCATTTTAAGCCATTCCGTGACTATATTTTATATACAATGAAATATAACAATAAAAATTCTAGATATTTGTTGTCTTATAAATATTTTAATGACCATCATCTTCTTTTTTGTTCTTGTAGTGTTTTAAATCCCTATTCTCACCTGCCTCTCTTCTCCCTTCCTTCATCATCTCTCTACTCTCTCTACAAATAACACAAAGTACTCTTTGAATCATTATCATATCATGGGTGATCATAATAGCTCACAAGCATCTTACATCCATTTGGTACCGATTTAATCAAACTTGTTTTTTCCTGCTTGTTAAATCAATCTCTGATCTTGATTGTTTTGTCTCTCAATTGATGCTGATCATATGATAAATATACGACCGTCATCACACTATATAAATGCGTATTTATGGGATGCAGGTGCATCATTTGATAGAAGAATGCATCGTATTCAACATGGGCAAAGAAGAGTGTATGGATGCTCTGTTCAAGCATGCTAATATCAAGCCTATCATCACTTCCACAGGTACACATATACACAAATACATATGGAATGGTATATGTATATAAGATAAAGAGTGGAGAACTGATTAATTTTTGCAGTGTGGAAGGAGCTAGAGAAAGAGAACAAAGAGTTTTTCGAGGCTTACGAGAGAAGAAGAGAAGAAATACCAACCGAGAAAGAGACAGCTCGAAGAATCCGAGATTTGCTTTCACGAACTACAATCTAAGATCACGACATCTGCTTACATACATATATATATGGATGTGTGTATATGTATGTACGAATGAACCGCGATCCTATGTCTACTTATAGAAATATGTATCATAATTTTCAGTAGGGAATTAATGAATAATTTCACCAATGGGAACTTTTATTTTTCATCGACCTTAAAACATAAATCGATTTTATTTACGATATGACTTATTTGCTTATTTTCAAATATACGTGGCCATTTTAAGGTAACAATTTTTTTGTTTTATAACATCAAGGTAACAAACTTGATTTCATACATGCTTGAACAGTTGAACTGAAACATACTAATTGATTTCGGTTCATAGAATTTCAAACACTTTAGATATAGTCATTTGACTATCAGACTATATGACCATTAACTTTTTTTTGTACTTTCATGCTATATTAACAGTAGCTAATTTGCTGTAAAACTCTTTTAAGTTTCGTAGAGCTCGACATTGATTAGTTTGAGGCGTGTGTAATAAGAAAACCAATGCTGGAAAGAAAAGTGTTGGACAGGCATCGAATGGTGGAGATGCCACGTGGAAGGCACGTGGAGGCACGTGGAGGCACGTGCGAATGTTCGTCACTACATAGGATTGCGTGTTAGGATTTGGTGATGGCTGTTAAAAACTCTGGTGGCTTTTTTTGTTTTGTTGTTACGTTTTTTTTTTTGGGTCAGTGTTGAAGCTAAGTTTTGGTCTGTTTGGTGAAGAGTACTCTCATCTTTTTTTATTTGTTGTTTTCCAAAATCAGTTTCCGCTTTTTTCGGTTTATTGATTGGACCGACCCTGACTGGACCATTCTTAAATTTTCTTCTTCGATGTATATAAGTTTTCCTTCATTAGATGGAAAATGAATAATAGTTGACGAATATAACAACGGCGCGCAAATAATGAGGAAATCACATTATTAATTAACTAGTACTAGAGATGGCCAGTCTAGTTTTTCGATCGGTTTGATACCTTTTTTTAATTTTTCACTTCTTATGTAATTTATAACCAAAAGCTATTACTCTAAGGATCAACAATATTTACTACGAACTATGATGGAAACTTAACTATGACGAAAACTTTGATCTAATAATACCTCTCTCTTTTACAAGATAATTTTTTTTTCCGGGATCGCAAGTTATTATTTTACACATGGGACTGGAATAAGAATTTGCCAAATTGGTTTTTCCTTTACACTGCTAGCTAAATTTAAAAGGACAAACAAGTACTTAGATTTGAAAGTCAATCTATCTTGTTTCTTCAAAATAGATTCGAATTTGGTGCCCTCTTTTATTTCCAAATTCTTTTTTCATATATTTTTTAATATAGAAAGCAAAATGATAGGATACAACAGCACCAATGAAGAAAAAGAGCAACCACGAAAACGAAATGCTTAAAACGACACGTACTTTGGAAGTACCAATGAAAACGTATATAATGTCATGTAGTTCCGAGCTCTTTGGCATGCAGTTCCAATTCTTTTAATTATGTTTTGTTGATTAAACGAAAAAAGAGTTTCCGACGGTTCCAGTTTATTTGCGTAACCTTCGCATATACTTCTTCTAACGTTAACATCTCATCTCCTGGTCAATGGGAGAGAGTATTCATTAATGCGGAGGAATCAAACTTTTAATTTGTAGCCACAAGCTCACGAGAGTATACGACGAAGATGGGTTTCTCAATGAACAAATACAAATGATAGGATTTTGTTTTCTTGTTTGTTCAATTAAGACTGTTGTGTTGTGTATTCGAATAATGCTGATATTATATATTAGCGGTTACATAAAAAGGAATAACTTTTAGGCGTCACGAAAATTCGTTTTATTAGAATTGAAACTAATTGGTTAAAAACTAATCAACAACAATGAGATTCTGTTTTCTTTGTATTGATAGGTTCTTTCTTGATCTACAAGATTTCACTTTATATATAAACACACTGTAACTAAATAATTGTTTTTTTGGTATTATTGGAGAGCCCATTAATATTATAAAGCCCATTAGTCGTGTAAGAGATTTAATAGTAACCAAAAGCCCAAAAACTAAGGATGACTGTTTTTCTATCTCTTCGTCGTCGGCGTCGTTAGGGGTCTCCGAGTTAGCGCAACTATGGGGGTGTCTCTGACCAAACATTCCGCCTCGTGTCGAAGCTTATCACGGGTTACTGCGAGTCGTAGCCTCAATTACCAGAGATACATGCTAGAAACAGCTATTGATCACACAGTTTCGCGATTTCACGCTTATGATTACACAATTTAGCGTTGAAAGCACTTAGGATTCATCAGGACTTAAGGGTAAGCTTAGAGATTTTCGGCCATTTCTATGTATAATCTTTTGTTTACATTGATGAAGAAGTAAGGCTGAAGCACACAACAAGCAGTTTCAGTGATTTGGTTCCAGAGTGTATTTGATTTGACCCTTAATACGAAGAACAGGTAACTATGTAAGGTTTATTTTTCGAAATATGCTTAAATTTTGGGTATGTGGACTTTCGCTATCCTCAAGTAATCGCTGAATTTGTAGAATGACACCTTTAGTCTGTGATTAAAAGTTTCTTAGCGGGTCTTTATCGGAATAAATATGTAACTCGGTTATCAAAAGTTTCAAGCATAGATCGAACTTTAAAAAGGTTACGAAGAACTGAATAGGGATAGTTTATTATTACCGGCGACTATTACATCATATATGTTTATCTGCAGCACAAAGACTCCTAACAAAGTCTAGTTTTTGCCTGCAGTTTTTGGTGCAGACAAAAGAGTTTTTGGTGGCAGCCTAGGTACAGCGGACACAGGAAAACTGTTAGTGGTTTCTGCTGGAGGAGCTCCGGGTAGATTTTCCGAACTCCCTCGAGAAGGTCCAGACCGGTGCAGATCCTTGGTGGTTCCTGCTGGAGGAGTCTTTGGTGCAGACAAAAGAGTTTTTGGTGGCAGCCTAGGTACAGCAGACAAAAGAGTTACTGGTGGCAGCCTAGGGACAGCAGACACAGGAAAACGGCTAGTGGTTTCTGCTGGAGGAGCTCCAGGTGGATTGTCCGAACTCCCTGGAGAAGGTCCAGACCGGTGCAGACCCTTGGTTTTGCGTGGAAGGTTAGTCTTGCTTGCATCAAGTACATGGGCACTAGCGAAGAGGATGCTGAACGATATCACGAGAGCTAAAGTGTGTTTTGCCATTTTGTAACTAGTTTGAAAACTGTGAGATGTTATTGATCTTGGGTTTTATGGTTTATTATATATTGTACAAAAACTCATCTTCTGTTCAACTAGGAAGAGTTGTTGGAATCTGAGATATAGTAAGAATATAAGGTAACAACTTCTGTTCAAAGGCAAACAATAACACAAACCATATATTTGAACAAGACTTGTGGTTAAACCCGTGTGTCATTGTCACTGATCTAACTTTCTTTGTGCACTTCTATCATACACCGGCTACCTTAACACACTCACCAAACAAACTATTATCTGTTTTTGTTGCCTATTCTGCCAAGCCCATTAATTTTGCCAAGCCCATTAATTCTGCCAAGCCCATTAATTCTTTATTTATCAAAAGCCCAAAATAACACGACGCGTTTTGATACTCTAATCTAAAGTCTCAACAGCATTTTCGCTTTGGTATCTTCTTCTTCTTCTTCGTTCTATCTTAAATCCCATCGCCGTCGTTAGGGTTTTTTTTATCGGAGGAGCCAACTATGGCGTCTCTTGCCAAGTTTCACTTCTGCGGCCAAACGATCCACCTACGGCCCAGTAGTCGCAGTAGATTTCAAGCTAAACCTAGTTCACACCAGATCATACAGAAGCCTCCTCCGTCTCGGACTTGCGCCATTAGGGCTTCGTCTTCGCCTTCATCATCGACCCCTAAACCCTCTTTGCTCAAAACAACCTGTGTAACTCTCACCACAGCCGCAGCTTTGTTCTCTGCTTCCCTACACATCGCCGCCAAACCCGCCACCGCAGCTCCGATCGCGCCTCCTTCTCCACCGTCATCCACGGCGGCGGGTCTCGCTGCCGAAGAATCCAGCGAAACGGACCAAAACTCTTCGCGACAAGAGGAAGAAGCAGCGCTCGAGAAGCATCTCTCTAGCCATCCAAACGACGTTGAAGCTCTTCAATCGCTGATGAAAATCAAACTCCAGTCGAAGAATCTCGAGCAGGCGTTGGAGATTCTAAACCGTCTGATCGAAATCGATCCGGAAGAACAAGAATGGCGAATCCTAAAGGCTCAGGTACATACCTACGGCGGCGATTTCGACTCGGCGACGAAAGGATTCGAGGAGGTTCTGAGTAAAGACCCGTTTCGCGTCGAAGCTTATCACGGATTGGTAATGGCGTACTCCGATTCCGAATCCAAAATATCAGAGCTCGAGAGTAGAATCAGCGAAGCGATGGAGAAATGCAAGAAGGAAAATAAGAAGAAAGAGTTTCGCGATTTCATGCTGTTGATTGCACAGATTAGGGTCATAGAAGGGAATCCGATTGAAGCGCTTAGGGTTTATCAGGAGCTGGTGAAAGATGAGCCTAGAGATTATAGGCCGTATCTATGCCAAGGTCTGATTTATACGTTGTTGAAGAAGAAAGACGAAGCAGAGAAGCAATTCGAGCAGTTTCGAAGATTGGTTCCAGAGAATCATCCTTATAAAGATTATTTTGATGCCAATGTGCTCAATACTAACAAGCTTTTTGCAAAGTAATCTGTTGGAGAAAGAAAACTCAAAATCTTTTGCAAATTGCAGTGATGATAATTATTCGATGAAATAAAAGATTGAACGGGAAAATAACTGAGATATATTAATACTACATCATATTGTGTTTGCATTGAATGACAAATGACCCAATCAGATATAAAAATCTGAAGAAGGCATCATACATCCAAATATAAGATCACGAGCATTGAGAAGATCATCATTACACGAATCTGGGAGGCGATGGAGGGGTTTCCTTTCTGCTAGGACCCGAAGGAGGGATCGGAACGCCTTTCGGTAACATTCCGAAGTAGATGCGTTGGGATGGCGACCACGGTTTCAGGCCGACCTTGACTGGCTCCTGTCCTGCAGCCAATTTTCTAGACCACACCAACCCTCTGGTCTCGTCCTTCTCAGTAGCTTCGGCGACGCAAGCCAAGACGAGACAGAACGAAATCACCACAAGAACAACAGCTGATTTCTTCATCGCTAATGCTACTGCTTCTTTTAAAATGCAATATCTCATTTGACATGGTTTTGAGGGTTTATATAGATTATGAATATCTTGAATTTGATTGATTTTCCCCGCTGACTAAAATGTTTGTATTCTATTCAATTCCATTTAACCCACAATCTCTGGAAATTTAATTTTGTTTCCATAAAAGCTACGCTGACTACCAAAATCTAACGCCTTGTCAATTCACCTCCATTTAATCAAAGATCTGTGGGAATTTGATATTTGTCCATATTCAAATTTATATGATTTAGTTTTGTTACAGATTTTTTTTTTTTCTCTCAGTGGACGAATAACTGATCGTTAGTATTTTTTTGTTGCAAGATATTTACTTTTCACATTACCACAAGGACAATGGTTAATTTCTCCATCACAAATATTACTTTTCTAACAAATCTATGTCTACTCATTTCAACTCCATTTAATCAATAAATATATGGGATTTTTTTGTTGCAAGATAGTTACTTTTGTGCAAGAATTGTTTCTTCCGACATTATCTCACATATAATTGTCCAATCAATTAAGTGATACTCTAAATACTAAGTGAGGGGAATGTATTGAATTTGAAAATTTAGAGAATTAGAAAAGATTAGAGTTTTAAGATGTGTATTGAAACTGAAATTTTAAAATATTTTGTGGTTATATTAAAATTCTATGTTATTCAACTAATGATTTCTAAATATTTTACCAAAATCTATGTTATTGAACAAAAAATTTATATAAAATCAATTAAAATTATTTCAACATCCATGTTATTCAATCAAAAATATATAAAAACAAAATCGAATCTATTGTTATTTGAAATATTTTAAATAGTGGATTTTACAAAATATTGAGTACTTTTTAATGATTTGATAGATTAATTTTAATATCAAATTATATCAACTTCCCTAATCCACATAAAATTATCTAATTTTTTTTTAAAAATTAAATCTTTTCAAGTTCTCTAAAATTTTAGTTTCGATACACCCTCTAACGAATTTTTAAGTGATTTTATATATATTGAGAAAGTTGATAAGATTCGATATTAAAATTATGAAATTCTACCAAATCATTTAAATATTTTTTAAAATCCACTATTTAAAAGGTTTTCAATATCAGTAGATTTGATTTAGTTTTTACAAATTCTTGATTGAATAACATAGAAGTTTAAGTGAATATAATTGGTTATATATAAATTTTATATTTAATAACATAGATTTTGGTAAAATATTTTTAAAAAATAACATGGAATTGCTGTAAAAAAAAAGAATAACATGAAATTTTAGAATAATCACAAAGTCTTTTCAAATTTCAATTTCAATACATTCCCTTAAGTTTTTGGTGGGGATAAAAACTCCTAATACTAAGTTCTGTAATAATTTTTGTAAATTATCATGCCATTACCACCACACAAATAAACGCACAGAAGAGAGTAACATTTTCACAAGTTTTGTCTTCCAAAATAAACATAACAACATAGAAGAAAACAGAGGAAACATAGATTACTTCTGAATAATCTCTGGCCAAAACTGTGCGTTTTTAACTTTGGAAATACTCGCCAACACAGTTAACGGCGTTACGTCTCCCGTCACGGTAACCTTCTTTGCAGCGAAATCTATGTTAAACGACGTAACTCCTACACACAACGATCAAAAGCACCAAAACAGAGTATCTTTACAACTTCAGAAATTGTTCTCTAATATTCACAATCAATTCATCATAAATAAAATATCTTGAAAAGGTGTACACTTTGATTTTTAATTACCTTTCAACTTTGAAAGATGTTTCTTGACTTTCCCTGCACAGCCTTTGCAGTGAAGTGACACTCTCAAAACAACCACCTTTTAAAGAAAAATTTGTTATATGTTTGATTTAAGACATAAATTAATGATCATAAAAAATGGGTTTGTTTGACAATTTACTTGATCTGAAGATGCGTTTTTCTCCAGTTGCGGCGGCGACGGTGGAGGAGGAGGTGGTGGAGGTTGTGGAGGAGAGAACTTGAAGTCCGGAGACGAGGAAACATCTTTATCTTCAAGAGAGCTCTGAGATGCTGTCGGAGAAGCTTTTGTGGGTTCGGAGAAAGGATTATCGGGAGACATAATCGGCTCATAATCCAAGAACCCGTCGAAGAAATCAGGTTGCTTCTTCTCCAAGAAAGAAGAAGAAGGAGAAGAGAGATACTTAGAAGCGTTTATTATCAACCTATCGTCATGAATTTTATCCAAATCTTCAGCTATGGTTATCTCCGGTTCAATAGGTAATGGAATAGGGTCGGAATCAACAAACCCGTCAAAGAAAACCGGGTTGCTCAGTAAGTACCTTGAAGAACCTTGAGGAGTGTCACTGCTAAAACAACCAGCCGGTGACTTACCAACGTCACAGTCACTTTTCTTGCTCTTCCTCTTTGCAACACGTTTTTGCTCACTACTCTCTAGACCTAATCTAGTCTTAAGAGGAGTATGATAAGTAGAAGAAGAAGAAGAAGAAGAAGAAGAGGGGGAATTATGGCTTGGAGAAGGTGGAGGAGTTAGTCTTCGACCGTCACGTATGATTGGGTTATGACGGTCGATGGCTCGACCTCCGAGCCGGACTGTGGCTGAAGAAGAAGGTTGTGAGGTTTGGTCCATGGTTGAGCAAATGTTTGTTGTTGATGCTTGAGAGGCACATAACATTTTTGATCTTTTTTTTTGCTTATGATGCCAAAGAGTGTTAAAAGAAAGTACAGTATGTAGTTGTTGTGTAAAAAATGGGGAGAGGTTTCTGTAGTGACATATATAAATAAAATAAAATAAATGTATATTTTAGGTTTCTGTTAAAGATATTTTTTTCGTTGATGGAATCGACTTTAAGAAAAAGATGTATTTTTATTCGGATTCTTATCAAACAAATGTGTGAGATGGCTACGTAGAGTTGGAAACCGCGTCGAATTATTGTGATTCGAATGACTTGATGGTTTTGTTTGAACATAAAAAAAGAAGACGATGTGTATTTTGATAATCCCAACTTTTTTTTTCGGCCATGCCTTATTGATAAATCCGAATCTAATTCTCACAAACACCAAACTAAAAAAATTAGAATCTGATGCTTTAGGGGTTTTGGTTTATTGACGAATTGATTCCCCAATGCTTTCACTATTCCCACTTTTTTTTTTATCTTTTCGCTAGACGACCCAACAAGTGTTTGTATATAAAAAACCCATAATACATGAATATAAATATTGGGCTTTTAACGGCCCATTATATAATTCGTCAGACGGGGTTTTAAGGGTTTTTAACTCACTCTGACTCACAAAGGCATCGTATAAATAGCCTTCGTCCTCCAAATTAGGGTTTGCGACTCTTGGAGCCAGAAACGAGCAAGTAGCGGCACAGCAGTTCAATTCCAGCAAGCTAACAATGGGTATGACGACGAACGGTTCCTTAAAAACTCTTTATGTATCAATTACGCAATTCTGATTGAATTTTGTTTCGTTTACATTTGTTTAGCAAGGATTAAGGTTCACGAGCTTAGAGAGAAATCGAAGACCGATCTTCAAGGCCAGCTGAAGGATTTCAAGGCTGAGCTCGCCCTCCTCCGTGTCGCTAAAGTCACCGGAGGTGCCCCTAACAAGCTCTCCAAAATGTACGTATTTGCCTTTTATATATTCACATAACAGACACAAATGAAAAGCGTTTGTGTGTGTGTGTGTATATATCCACATTTGTTTGGATTTAGTCTTCTATATTATTAGGAGATTCGTCATTTCGATTTAGGATTAACAGAACATTGCATTGGCGTTGTTGTTAGTTAAATTGATAACTTTAGAAGAAGTTAGCTATTTTCCTCTGTTTCGAATTTGCACTTGTATCATCATTTGGATTCTGCCACATGTCGTATATATAATGTGTTGTGTAGATTTGCAATAAACCTCTATCCCAAATCTATGATTCGAACATTGTTTTGAAGTCGATCAAGATGGGATTTTCGAACAAGCTGTTTATCACACATTTGATTTTGTGGGTTTATTATTTTGTCAACTCAATTAATAGAGTTTTGTCTTTTGATCTGCAGCAAGGTTGTGAGAAAATCGATTGCTCAGGTTTTGACAGTGATCTCCCAGAAGCAGAAATCTGCTCTGAGGGAAGCATACAAGAACAAGAAGTTTTTGCCTCTTGATCTCCGCCCCAAGAAAACACGTGCCATCCGCAGACGTCTTACCAAGCACCAGGTCTTAATACTCATCTATCATTATCATTTCCCAACACATTTTTGCTTGGTTCTCCTTGTGAAATTGTTTAACTATTGTTCCATCATTGCAAGAACTGAAACATATTTAAATGACTTTGTAAGTTAACCTCGTCGGTTGGAGAAAGATCTTGACTTTGGTATACGGGTTGTTTGTGTTACAGTCTTCGTTAAAGACAGAGCGTGAGAAGAAGAAAGAGATGTATTTCCCAGTGAGGAAGTATGCTATCAAAGTGTAGTTTCATTCTCCAGCTTAGCTTCTAGAACAGCTTTTGATATTACCTATGTATTCTCTCTCTTTGTCAAAAACCTTGTGTTTTTATTTTGACCAAAGTTTTGTTATGGAACTGCCTCTCTCGAGGCTCGAATCATTTTTTCTTCATAATCATAAATATTGAACAAATCCACGGGGTTTCTCATTGGTAATCTTGAGTTTTTAATTATTTTAGTCTTAGTATAAGAGAAAATGAAATGAAATTAATTCAGTACAAACTTATTTATCTACTATAGTAAGGAAACACGATTAAGAAATTCAGATTTGTTTAGATATCCCTCATCATTGAAATTTTTGTTGATTGGTCGCGAGTTACAAACTTTCCCAAACCTTTATCTTACTTTATGTCGAAACAACCTTTAACTCGGGTGTTAAATTTCAAAATTGGACTAATTGTTTGATGGGTTGAGCCAAGCCCTTGCAGTAGTGCAACACATGGGCGACTCGCAAAAGCCCAGATAGCAAACTATCTTAGTGGGCTTTCTCCATTAAAAAATAAAGTTAATATCGTGTGAGCCGATGGCTCACATATCAGATATTAAACTGATAAGAACAGATACTACACTTGATCTTAGCCAAAAGGCCGAGAAAGGTATGATTTGTAAGAGAAGCTCGTCCTCTTATTTATAGTACTAGGAAAGGACTAACGTCTTTCTAGCTAAGCGATGTGGGACGAAAATAAAAAACAAAGTTTAAGCAAACGTCTTTCTAAACTTATACCGAAAAGAAAACCCACGCACTACAATAAGAAAAACCCAGAATAACCTTTGAACTGGGCTTTAGAATATAAGGCCAGAGGAAACTCATAATTGATTGGGCTTCTTAATGCAAACTTTGAGAAGCCGATAGATCAATTTGTTGATTCTGTTACAATGGGAGAAGGGTGTAGATCGACGGCTTAAATTGATTCTGTAACAAGCTTTGTTTATCAAAAAAATTTAAGAAAAAAAAAAGACAATTGTTGACAGTGGGATTTGGCTCAGAAGAACTTCAGAGAGTAAATCATCAAAAATGTTGAAAGAATTTCGACCACAGTGGGAGTCGAACCCACGACCTTTTGATCCGAAGTCAAACGCGCTAATCCACTGCGCTATGCGGTCGAGATGTTAAGACGTTAGTCAAATAAATTCTTGTGTCTATTAAGGTGTATCATGTTTTGCCATAATAGAGTCCACTCGCGTTTAGAGCGCGTGGCACCGTATTTGTCAATGGAAATAGGCAAATGAAACAATTAAAGTGGAACTAATCCAACCATGGAAACGATTTAGGAGTTTCATCCCAATTTTCAACAAAAATAAAAGTGTTTTTCAACGTTTTAACCGAATGTTAGGAGTTTCTTTTTAAACTTACTCGTAATGTTGTGGAATCATTTTTCCACGTTCACACAGATTCTACCAATAATTGTGGCGGCTGCATTTGTAAATATCTTCATGTCATTTTCCAATGGCAATAAATATTATTTATCTCAGTGGCATAGAGAATCTACTACATATTAATTGAGAAGTAACAATATTGAAAATAGCTGACTTGTCAATACTGCAGCCAAAATTAGTGTTTTTAATTGATGACATGTAAATGTGACATGTCAAACTTCCTAAAATAAACAAAATGTTTTGATTGGTTGAATTAAAATTATAGAAATTATGGAATTAAAACATAAATAAACTAGATTATATTTATAAAACTAAAATTAAAAAATTTAAATTAACAGAAAATAAAAGTTATTATAATTTCAATTTTTACATATATTCATAATTTCATAAAATATAATTACAAAAAAATTTCAACAATATGTATATATATATATTATAATTTCGTATAAAACGAAAAAATAATACTAAATTATCCAATAGAATAATAAAAATTCTATTTATTAATAATATTTGAATTCTGATATATTTTTATTCCGGAAAGTTAATAATTATAAAATATATTAATAACATCTAAAAAAGTTTTAAATAAACAAATTATTAAATAATACAATATTAAATAAAATACAATCATGATAAAAATAATTTAAAGAATAAAATGTTAAAAATAATAAAAAATAATCAATTTTTATTGAATTGTTTTTGAAAAAAACGTAATTTTAAATAATTTTTCTGTTCAAGCCAATATTTACTAAATGAATAAAGTATATACTAATTATTATTTTATAATATTAATAGGACCATATATTTTTCTATAATTTTTATCATCTTTTTATTGTTGTTTTCTAAAATATATATAACTTATGTTACCATCTCATCTTATCGCTTATCATATTTTAAATAAAAATAAAAATTATATCATATATATATATACATAAATTTATTTTCATTGTATATCAAAATTTTGAGAACATAAATAAAATAAAAAATAACCGAATGAAAGAATAAATTATAATAAGATGAAATAATATAAATAAGAAATAAAAATAGAAGTATTTAAAAATAAATCTCTCGTATTTTGTTTTACAAAGTCACTTAAAAACTTTTTAACACCTAAGAGCCATATTTTAATTTGTTTACAAATACACATACAAACATAAATATTAATTGTACATTAGTTGAAGTCGCATGCGAACTTTTTTGTTCATGTATTTTGTTAAGATTAATTGCAGACTAATTTTTATTTTAATTATTATACAATTTATCTTTTTTTTTAAAAATTTATCTATTCTAAGTGTAGTGAAGTGGTTGGTATGTCCCCACATGCGTGCCAACCATCTATCCGCTCTTAAGAATAAGTAAAAATGGTAAAAACTAATTCAGTTTAATTTACAATAAATCAAGAAAAATATATTATATATGTATTTGCAAATTCATATTATGTAAGACGCAGAAAAGCATATTATAGATTGTGTAAGGAGAAATAACGCATATTATAGAAATATTCAAAAAATATTATAAAAATTTAATTATTATTTAACATAACTTTATATTTGTGATTATATATTATTACAAGCATTATAAAAATAAAGTTTTTATAATACATTAGTTTCAGAAAAAAGTTTGTAAAAAATTAAAACAATATATATACAAACATACCAATGTTTTAAAAAACTAATCAATATTTAAATATTACAATTAACTATGTATATAAAACAAATTATATCTACACATATGTGCGGGCAACCACCTAGTATCTTTTATTTCATTTGAATTCTTTTTTTTTCTATTCAACTATTGATTTAAAAGTGATTCTGTTGTTCTGATAACATGCTCTGTTCTAGGTTTATGATATTCAGTAACTTGTTAGTAACTAGAGAAAAAAAGTAAATATAGAAAAGTATTCCTCCTTTTTATTATATTATTTTGGCATCTTCCTCGTTCTGATTTATAAATTATAGGATAGAATAATTTTCTCTGATTAACAATCTATATCTGAAAAAGGTGCTCCTTCCTTTTGGTGTCCTACACTGGATAAGCTTTTGACTTATGTATCAAACGTTTGGTAAAATTGTATAGAATGGACAAATTAGTTGAGATGTGTAATTCCTTTCTACGTTCAATTTTGAATTGCAGATATTCGTTCAACTGCCTTGGAAGTTTTTGGTTTTTTAGTCATTACAAAAATCATAGTAATCAAATAAAACCGAATTTAGCATATATGAACTTGTTAAATCTCAAAGCAAGTGTAGTTTTTAAGGTTCCGAACTTTTTTTTATTTTAAAATGAGAAACCAAAACAAAAAACAATGATGTTACTATTTCGAGTCGACACTAAGTTTGATCATGTTACTGTAGTAAGATAATTAAGATATGATATACAACACAAGAGGCCAAAACCACGAGAAGATGTAATAGACATATTCTGTTTCTTCTCCAGAATTCATGTGAGTCTTGTCGATTTTGATCCTCCCTCTTCTTCCCCAAACCTCTCATGTACAGTTTGTAATTCGATCTGGTTTTTTTTCGGCCAAATTTTAAATCCCAAAGATTCAACAAGAATCACCACCATGAAAGGGAATAAAAAGACGATGACGAAGCAGATAACGGCGAGACGTGACGATACGCCGTTACACACGGCGGTTAGAGAAGGCAGAACGGAGCTTCTTTTAGAGATGATCGGCGAATACGACGGCAACGGCGTAGAGCTGAAAGAGTTGCTGGCGGAGCAAAACCAGTCAGGAGAAACGGCTTTATACGTGGCGGCGGAATCCGGTCACACCGACATGGTCAAGATTCTGATGAAACACTGCGACTCTGTCTTAGCCGGAACCAAAGCCAAAAACGGCTTCGACGCTTTTCACATCGCCGCCAAAAACGGAAACCTAAGTGAGTTGACCCAAATTTCTAGATATAAATGTGAATCTCTTAGTCAACACACGATTAGCAACTTTTAAGCAGATAGTGTTGAAGAGGAAATCTACTTTATAAGCTAATATGTATGTGCAAATCAACAAAAGTTCACATGAAGACATACCCAGAGATTTGTTGGGATTCGTTCTCATGTTAACTATCTTTAGTCTATTAGCACACAATTAGCAATTACGTAATTATGTTCAAATTGTCAATTGTTTGCTGAATGACAAAGTCCAAATAGATGATGATGGACCAATGATTGGAAATTTTCTTGTTTATAAGGATTTGTATTTTGCGTCTTTTCTGTAGAGGTTCTTGATGTGTTAATGGAAGCAAATCCAGAGCTTTCATTCACATTTGATTCGTCCAAAACGACGGCACTTCACACGGCGGCTTCACAGGGCCATGGACAGATTGTTTGCTTTCTGCTGGATAAAGGTGTGGACTTAGCCGCTATTGCAAAAAGCAATGGTAAAACCGCTTTGCACTCTGCGGCTAGGAACGGACACACAGAGATTGTGAAGGAGCTTATTGCAAAGAAGCCTGGAATGGCTACAAGGGTCGACAAGAAAGGTCAAACCGCGCTTCATATGGCGGCTAAAGGACAGAACGCTGAGATCGTGGATGCGTTGATAAAAGCAAATTCTCCGTTGATCAATGCAGCGGACAATAAAGGAAACACTCCTTTGCATATCGCAGTCCGTAAAAACAGAGCAGAGGTAGTAATTGATTGGTTGGATTGAGATTGCTGTCTTTTTAAAGTTAATGGCGTGGGTTCAAGTTAGAATCTTTCTTGCGTGTTTCTTGCAGATTGTTCAGACGGTTTTAGAGTATGATGAAATCAGTCGAGTGTCGGTTAACAAATCAGGAGAAACAGCGCTTGATATCGCTGAGAAAACCGGCCTGCACGAGATTGTACCGCTTCTTCAGAAGATTGGTATGCAGAACGCAAGATCCATCAAGCCAGCTGCAAGGGTGGAAACATCAGGCTCTTCTAGGAAGCTGAAAGAAACGGTGAGCGAGATAGGCCACGAGGTGCACACTCAGCTTGAACAGACCGGTAAAACGAGAAGAGAGATCCAAGGAATCGCTAAACGGGTCAACAAGATGCACACGGAAGGACTCAACAACGCCATAAACTCCACAACTGTAGTCGCCATTCTCATAGCAACCGTAGCTTTCGCAGCTATCTTCAACGTTCCAGGCCAGTTCACGGATGATCCGAAAGACGTTCCTGCAGGGTATACACTCGGAGAAGCGAGAGCAGCTTCGAGACCAGAGTTCTTGATCTTCGTCGTGTTTGATTCTTTCGCGCTCTTCATCTCTTTAGCCGTTGTTGTGGTTCAGACATCAGTTGTGGTTATAGAGAGGAAAGCTAAGAAGCAAATGATGGCGATAATCAACAAACTCATGTGGATGGCTTGCATAATGATCTCAGTCGCCTTCTTGTCGCTGTCTTTCGTTGTTGTTGGAGATAAAGAGAAGCCTCTTGCGATTGTTGTAACCGCCATTGGAGCTTTGATCATGGTTTCGACACTTGGGACTATGTGTTATTGGGTGATTGCTAATCGTATTGAAGGCTCTAAATCGTCTCCAGCTTCAATGATGTCGGACCCTGAGTTAGTGGATCACAAGCATAACCGGAAACTTTATGCGGTTTGATTGGAGTGAAAGAAAGAGCAGTAAAAATCATTCAAGAATGTAGAGAAGAATGTAGAGATTATTGTATCCAGAAATAAAAGAAAGATCTCGTGTTTAGATTCTGTATATGTAAACAAAGAAATGTAAAAATTAGCATGAATCACCTGACTTGTATTAGCAGTTTTTTATATGATACGTTGCAATAACATAAACATAGTTTTTTGTAAAGAAAATTAGATTAACATAATATAACCTTTTAATACATCTCTCCCACATTCCACCCTATATTTTGTTTTGGGAATTTGTCTTTCTTTCACCAACTTTTTTTTTTAAACAATTTTTCACCAATTTTTTTCCAATTTTTATACTCGTAATTTCAGTTGCTTCTCCCATGTAGATGATCTCTACAAGTAAAAAGATAAAAAAAGGTTTAACTTTGAATTTGTTTTGCACTTTTGCAATAGGAGTAAAAAAATAAAAGACGAGAAACTTTTACAATACAAAAAAAAATGATTTCAACAGGAATAAAAGAAAGATCTCGTGTTTAGATTCTGTATATGTAAACAAAGAAATGTAAAAATTAGTATGAATCACCTGACTTGTATTAGCAGCTTTTTATATGATACATTGCAATAACATAAACATAGTTTTTTTAAAGAAAATTAGATAAACATAATATAATATTTTAAGACATCTCTCCCACATTCCACCCCATATCCTGTTTTGAGAATTTGTTTTTCTTTCTTCTTTCACCAACTTTTTTTTTTGAACAATTTTTCACCACTTTTTCCATCTTTTATACTTGTAATTTCAGTTGCTTCTCCCATGTAGATGATCTCTACAAGTAAAAAGATAAAAAAAGGTTTAACTTTGAATTTGTTTTGAGACTTCTGCAATAGGAGTAAAAAAAAAAAGATGAGAAACTTTTACAATGCAAGAAAAAAAAGGATTTCAACAGGAATAGTATGAAATTCTGAAAATTTTAAAGATGAGATACTTTATTTTTGTTGGTCAAATGGTTTGTCAATTTAAAATGCAATAAAATAAGAATTTCACAAACGTGTGGTTTTGGTCTAATAAGTTTGTTTCCCTGCATGGATATTCAAAGCAGAGAAAGAAAATTGTTTGAAGGCTCTAAATTGTCTCTAGCTTGGATGATGTTTGATCCTGAGTTAGTGGATCAAAAGCATAACTACAAAATTTATGCGGTTTGATTGGAGTGAAAGAAAGAGCAGTAAAAATCATTCGAGAACATAGAGATTATTGTATCCAGAAATAAATAATTAAAGATCTCATGTTTATAGATTTTGTATATATAAACAAAGAAATGTAAAAATTAGTATGAATCACCTGTATTAGCAGCTTTTTATATGATACGTTGCAAGTAAACAAAAATGTTATGAATTTGGTGAACAAAAATGTTAAGACCATGTGCAATTGCTGAAACTTGAAAATTAGAAAAGATTAGCTTAAAATTAAGAAAACTGCAGTCTACAAATTTGCTTGATTAGAAATAGATTCATTAGGATTTAGGACTTTGTGAAAAGTAAACAAAAGTTTATGACTTAGAACTAAGTCAAAGTAAAAAAAAAAAGTTTGACCAGAGGCAACGTCTACAAAAACGAAAAGAAAAACGAAGATTGCTATATTCATCCGCCATTTTTTGTAAACCCAAACAACAAGGCACGAGAAGTAAGAAATGACGAGACTACCCCTTTTCGCCGCTGTCATCTTCCTACTCCTCGCTACCCTCACGGTGGCGGAGATTAAGTCACTCACTATCTCCGATGATTCTCGGCCAGTGATTCTCTTGGAGAAATTCGGGTTTACTCAGACCGGTCATGTAACCATCTCAGTTTCCTCTGTCTCAGTATCGTCTCCTTCATCTTCTTCGTGGATAGGGTTCTACCTTGCAAAAGAAGAATCGATTCTCCAGGCAGACCTCGAGCTCCAGCAAAACTCCAGCTTCTGCGTCCTCGATTCACACTACGTCCACCATCTATTCACTATCCACGATCTCTCTCCGCCTCCTCGCTCCCAATCCTTCCCGATAACGTCCCCGAGAGATTACTCTCTCTTCTTCGCGAATTGCGTACCGAAAACTAGGGTTTCGATTAAGTTCCAAACGGAGATGTACAATATAGATCCGAACGGGTCAAAGGATTACTTACCTGACGGGTCAGCTCAATTACCCGGTTTGTTTTTCGTCTTCTCCCTCTGCTACTTGACCTTTTTCGGTCTCTGGGTCTATTTCGGCTACAACAACAACAACAAGCGAACGATTCACGTTTTGATGGCGACTCTGCTTCTAACGAAAGCCCTCAATCTAATTTGTGCCGCCGAGGCTAAACACTACGTGAAAACCACAGGCACACCTCGCGGCTGGAACGTTCCTTTCTGCATTTTCCAATTCATCGGAAACGTTTTGCTCTTCATGGCGATTGTTCTAGTCGGAACAGGTTGGTCGGTCTTGAAACCGAAGCTGCAAGGAAAGGAGAAGAAGATGTTGATGATGGTAATCCCGTTTCAGGTTTTAGGCAGTATTGCTTCGATTGTGATGGGAGAGACTGGACCGTTCATCCAAAACTGGCTACTTTGGAAACAAATCTTCTCGTTTGGCGATCTATCTTGCTGGGTCGCGATGAGACTCGTGGTGCTTTGGTGGATGTGTTCTTTGAGACAGACATCGAGAAAAGCGGTTAGAAAGCTAGCCGGTTCACCATTTTTTGGAAAGTTCTACGATTTGGTTTTTGCGTATCTGCTTTTTGCGAGAGTCGGTGTGTTTGCGTTAAGTGCGATTGCTGACTATAAGTATCAGTGGGTGAGCAATGCGGCTGGGGAAACTGCAAGTCTCGCGTTTTATATTTTGGTGTTTTATTATATGTTCTGGCCAACGGAAAATAATGAGACATTTGATGTTGAAGATGAAGAAGAAGAATTCCTGCAGAGCTTTCCCTCAAGGAAGATCGAGCTTGAGCTCTCTGAAGCAGTTTGACACTAAATTGTTTTCTTTTTTTTTCCAAGTTAATAATATATACACTTGTAAATTTGTGATAAGGAATGAATATTTCAAATATTTTTTTGGGATATAAAACTATAAGACCATGTCCATCTGTAGTTTTTACATGAGTTTTTAAACATTAAAGTATTTTTAAAAAATTGATTAATAGGAGAAAGAAAGAAGCAATGTATGTTATATGAAAGTTTTCAGATACGTTTGTTTACTTTGTAAGATATTTGTTTATTTTTTTTTTCAGGATATAATTTAAATCTAAAAATAAATGAAATAAAAAATATTAATTTTATAATGTTTAAATATTCAGTTTCAATCTTCAACGGATAGAGATGCCCTAAGAGATTGAAAGCAGTAAATAAAATTGGAGCTTTGAATTTGATCATGGTTTCAACACATCAAGACCAAGTCAAAGTAAACAAAAAAAAAACAAAACATCAAGACTTTGACCAGGGTCAACGTCAACAAAAACGAAGATAGTAGTAGTTTAATTAAACCGCCAATTTCAGTTGCTCCGGTAAAGCAGAACCCAAACAACAAGCAAGGCAGGAGAAGTGAGAAATGACGAGCTTACCCTTTTTCGCCGCCGTCATCTTCCTTTTCCTCACTGCTGTTACGGTGGCGGAGATTGAGACTCTCACTATCTCCGATGATTCTCGGCCAGTGGTTCTCATTGGGAAATTCGGGTTTACTCAGACCGGTCATATAACCGTCTCGGTTTCCTCTGTTTCATCTTCTCCGAGTCCGGACTCGTCGTCAGGGCTAGGGTTCTTCCTTTTAACAGAAGAATCGCTTCAGCAGGTACTCCTCGAGATTCAGCGAAACCCTAGATTCTGCATCCTCGAATCCCACCACATCCTCCATCTGTTCACCTTCCGGAATCAGTCCCATTTCGACCTCTCCTATTCGATAACGTCCCCGAGCGAATACTCCCTCTTCTTCGCGAATTGCGTTCCGGAAGCTAGGGTCTCGATGAAGATCCAAACGGAGATGTACAATCTGGATCCAAACGGGTCTAAGATTTTCTTACCGCCCGGGTCGACCCAATTACCCGGTTTGTATTTCATCGTCTCCCTCTGCTACTTCCTTTTCTTCTGTCTCTGGGTCTATTTCTGCTACAACAACAAGCAAATCGTCCAAAGGATCCACCTTTTAATGACGGCTCTGCTTGTAATGAAAGCCCTGAATCTGATTTGTGCCGCCGAGGTTCAACACTACGTGAAAGTCACAGGCACAGCTCACGGCTGGAACATTCTTTTCTACATTTTCCGATTCACCGAAGTCGTTTTGCTGTTTACGGTGATCGTGCTAATCGCAACAGGTTGGTCGTTCTTGAAACCCAAGGTACAAGAAAAAAAGAAGAAGTTGCTGATGATCGTAATTCCGCTTCAGGTTTTAGCCAACACTGCTTCGACTGTGATTGGAGAAACTGGACCTTTCGTCGAGTATTGGGTGATCTGGAATCAAATCTTCCTGCTCGCGGACGTGATTTGCTGTTGCGCGATTATATTGGCTATGGTTTGGTCCATGTGTTGTTCTCTACGAAAGACATCGAAAACCGATGCGAAAGCGTCTATAAACTTAGCCAAGTTAAGTCTTTTTAGGAAATTCTACATTTTGGTGATTGCGTATCTGCTTTTCACGAGGATCGTTGTGTTTGCGTTGAAGGTGCTTGCAACTTATGAGTATCAGTGGGTGAGCAATGCAGCTGAGGAAATTGCAGGTCTTGCGTTTTATATTTTGATGTTCTCTATGTTCAGACCAATGGAGAGGAATGAGTATTTTGGTGTTGATGAAGAAGGAGAAGAAGCTGCACAGCCTGCCCTGAAGAAATGAGAGCTTGAGTTCTGAAACATATGCGAAGTTTAGTGCTCTCTTATACGGTAACTTAGGCTTGTTTAATACAGTATATATAGTACAGCTTCAAACAAATTAGTAATGGGAAGATGATTTGTGTTTATCATTTGGAAATGAATCTGTGTAACTCTTAATTTTCTTTTTGAATTACATATATATTATTGTTAGCGAAGGTTTGTGCTGACGAAAAATCTTGGAGACATTTACAAAGATATGCTTCGATTCTTTTATCTGATGGCCCCAAACCAATTATCCACAGATTAAAAAGAAATGGCAAACAAGAAAAACACTATAATTCCGGATTATTCTCACTTTGTGTAACCTAACCCTTCTAAGGTGATATACTGATATATAAGCCTTTAGAGTACGTGGAATGTATGCAATGATTATTACGATTACCTTTGTAAGCAAATCAATAAACTAACAAAGACGAAAGGGTTGAATAATATGCGGGCATATTGTCTCCTTAATGATGAGTCTTGGAGCTTAAGCGTCAGAATTAAAGCATGCCTTGTTTGGTGCATGTCAGTTTATTTATTTATTTTTTATTTTTTTTGAAAATGATCAGTTTATTTATTGCTTCCACTCTTTCATAGTTTCATACCCAATAACTGTTTTGCTACGACATTGTATCCGGGAATTATTAGTCAAGAGTTTGAAACTATGACATTACTGTACAAATGAAGCAACATAGTTCTCGACGTCTATCAAAATCGATTTATATGTTATATCAAGTAAAATTTATTGTTGATGAAATTACAATTTCGTAATTTATTTACTCGGTCGGTAAAATGTTTTGGATATCTTTCTTTCACATATAATATCGTAGAAAAAAAAACTCATGACACAAGAAAAGTGAATCATATTTTATTTCATGTTGTGGTCGTGATTATGCGTGGTTCACTAAGTCCCCACTAATCATAACAGGCGTGACGTTAATTTTGGTAACTCGGTTATTAATTTTTTTTTAAATCCCAATTGTTCCACTAAAACCCTATACTAATTATGCACTAACCTTCACGTAAGTGTGCTTAATATGCGATATATCATTATAATATGTAGATTGTGTAAGATAAAAGTTTGTAATGCGGTATGTAAAACGACCGGCGCCGTTGATTTATCAACTCTCAACACTCAATCCTCCGATTCTATATGACAATGGAAACTCAGAGAAAAATATTCAACATGCTAGTTTTTAATAATTATATTAGGATATATTCGATATAAAAACACGACGACTTTTTTAAAGAAATGATTAAGTTTATCTATTTCTACGTTAATCTTTTACGAATTGCAGTATTATTTATGTTAAAATTTACAAACACTGTAGCTATTCTTGACATATATATATATATATATATATCTAGTAATTAATTTCAAGAAAGAAATAAGAATTTTAGAAATAAGATCTGTGTGTTTGGCTACGATTCTTCTTTTACAAGTGTTTGAACAACTTTGTTTTTACACCTTTAGTAAATCCACGGGCATCCGATGCTGGAATTCCCCGCCTAATAGTTTCAATATAACAATTTCTTTTTTTTTTTCAGTTTTAAAAAAAAGAAGAAAAGCTCCATAATTTTTTGGTATACATATTTGATTTGTAGGCTATGTATCTTTTGCAATTCTAAGTTAATAACTTATATATAATTTCCATGGTCTATTACCAAAAACATTTGTAAACAACATTAAACTTAAATAATAACCAGTAAATTTCTTTTCTTTTCCAAAATCCGATATATTTTTACAACATTACTCATGCATATAAATATCTTCTATAAGTTTTATACAAAAACAAAACATGGTATTAAATTAAACTCCTAGATATAATATGATACAAAGTTTGAATACAAAAAAGAAAAAAAAATCCCAAAAGAACAGAAAAGAAGAAGCAGATCAACCAATTGAGGATAACTCTTGAAACAAAGGAAAAAAAAAAACTCAAATATTAATTATAATATTGAACGTGACTACTTTGGATCAACAACATCTACGGTAGCAGCACAAGACAGTAATCTTCGAAAAAACCTGAACATGACTGAACAAGCTTGTTCTCTCCTCTTCCTCTGAAGTCTCCTCTTCTCACGACGACGACGCGGTTTCGACTTCTCAACGATGACGTCACTTTCCTCCTTATTCCCCCTCCTGAACAACGCCGTTTCCTTAACCCTCCCTAGACACGACGTCTGCGTCGCTGACGTCACCTTCTCCTCTTTACTCTTCTCGTCATCATCCCGAGAGAACGTGTAGCTCCGGAGATACATTTGCCGGCAAGAAATGCTATCCACAACACGCGCCGTTGGTACGCCGCCTCCACGGTGGACAGAACGGACGAATTCAGCGTCGGACTCAGGCCACTTATAGAGATTCACGTACGTTGTACGAACCGGCACGCGCGTGTCACGTGTATCGTTGATGCAGCTAGAGATGCAAACTGAGTTCATGTTATCTCTCGTTTTTTTTTTGTGATTTGTGATATTATTTGGGTTTCATCCAGTGATTCGGTTTTGTGTATGTGTAATATATACGGGTTTTTTTTTTTTTTTTTTTTTTTTTTAAGGTTTAGAAACGTGGATGAATAAGTGAAGCTTGAATTTGAAGAAAAGATAAGTGGAAATTAAATAAGAAATGTCGAGAGAGAATGATTAAGGGATGGGGATGATATTATTCTACTTTCATATAAGAGAGGGCAAAAAGGATAAATATGAGAAATTGGTGGTGGGGATTGGCAATGACTGCTTTTTGTTTTAAAATCAAAGCAAAATTAGTAACTAATGAAAATGGGTTGTTGTGATTTAAAGTGTACAGTGGCTGTTTTTTCCTGTTAAAATCCTAAGTTATCGTAATAAGTAAAAATGGTAGAGTACCTTAATGATTATATGATTTCGTAAGATTTTACTAATCACACAAATGTTTGGACGGTGGTTTATGTTAAAATCATTCCGCAATTTTTTTTTAATGAATTTCACTATTTCACATTAGGTCAAATTTTGGTTTGTTTGTATAATTGATTCGATCCCACATGTACGTATCTTTTTGTTTCTGTAACTCACTCATAGTTGTAGTCCAAATAAAAGTTACGTACACTTAACAATTCATTTAAAAAAAAATACAAAAAAGTTGGATTTAAGTTTGTATCAGATTTTGCTTATTTGTAGTAGTTACTAATTCATTTAGTCGTTGGTGCTGAATCCTGTGATATAGCTTATAATAATACACGTATGATTTTGTCTTTGTTCAAAGGAGGAATATGTAATATGGAATCTGTACCGTTGATTTTAAATAAGCGATTCCTGACCGTTAAATCTTTTCCTTTCTTTAATGTGCTATGTTGTAGAACAGATGCGGATTAGCTCTGTTTTGAGAAAGAAAGGTAAAGGTCAAAACTCGGCAACCTCTCGGATCTGAAGGTATGACTTCGATTCTATCGAATTGTAGATTGGTTAGCATTTTCCGAAGGATTTCGATCTGTTTTCTTTAAAAGGCGATTCTGTTCTTCATGGAATTTTATTGATCTACGATTACAGCACAAAATTGACGGTGTGGCGATGTAATGTGTCTGTGTTATGTGCTGTAATGGTGGTGTTTTGTTCAACTGGTCTTTTCGGACTTTCCGAATTCGGTTGGAGAAATTTTCTTTATAACTCTGATGCCAATTTTCTGTTGTGTGAGAGAAATTTGCTAATTCACAGTATATATGTAATCTGCTATCAATTAAGAAGATTAGAGTCGTTAAATTGGACTTCTTGTTACTACGATTCGTTCCTAAAAGACATTTGTTCAGTCTCTCTTTGTCTATTGATCAACTCAAAGCTTGTGTTTTTGTTTTAGCGTAAAGATGCCTCGGTATGACGATCGTCACGGAAGTACACGACTCTATGTTGGCCACTTGTCCTCTCGAACACGGACGCGTGATGTTGAACGACTCTTTAGCAAATATGGAAGGTAAAAGTTTATCTTTTTAATACAATATTGATCTGGATTTTATGGGACGTTTATGCTTTATCTCGGCACTATCTATGTAGCTACTGGTATCCATCAATAGAGAGTATTATCATTTTATCTCCAATCATATTTTTCGAATGCATATTGTAAAACAGAGCTAGCTTTTTGGTGGCTACGCAAATTCTTCACTTTCTGAATTGACATATTCGATTATGGTGTGACAACCTTCCAAGATCATACGTAGGTGGTCGAAACTGTAGCATAATTTTAACCTAAGTAATGTTGTTGAAGGTTTTCTTGGCTATTGCCAGACCTGGAGGGTGTTTATGGTGAGAGGGTCTCCTTGGTGGGAATTCTTTGATGGTGTATAAATGGCGGTTCTCTGTTTGTTGTGTGTTGTTGCGTGTTTTATTGGTGAAAAACTGGCTACAAAATCTGTGATGGTGAAGTAGCACTACTTAGAAAAGTAATGATGGCCTTACTGTTTCTGCCAAACAATTTCCGCAGAGTACGAGATGTGGATATGAAGCGTGACTTTGCCTTTGTCGTAAGTAGTTCCACTTCATAACCTGAACCTCTTACTCCAAATGGTAGTTTACAATGTATATGTTAATCCACATGGCTGTCTCTTCTGTTTGGTCTTCTCTGTTTTTTCACCTTTTGTTAAACAGGATTTTAGCGATCCCCGAGATGCTGATGATGCAAGGTACCGTTTAGATGGTAGGGACTTTGATGGAAGCCGCATTGTTGTGGAATTTGCTAAAGGGGTAATAATTATTTGATATGGTTTGTTAATGTTGATTATGAGACAAGTTAAAAAAAAAAGTGTTTTTATTTGGGTATGTTTGTCATGTATAGATACCGCGTGGTTCTGGTTCTGGTTCGCGAGAAATATCTTCAAGCAGAGGGCCTCCTCCAGGAAGTGGACGTTGCTTCAACTGTGGTCTTGATGGACACTGGGCTAGAGATTGCACTGCTGGTGACTGGAAGAACAAATGCTATCGATGTGGTGATAGAGGCCACATTGAGAGGAATTGCAAGAACAGTCCCAAGAAGCTCAAGTACACAGACCTTTCACCCCTAAACAATGCTTTGTTTTGTTTTCTTGTAAGTTTGTTTGTTTTTGTCTTGTGATCGTTCTTTTCTTTACTCAGGCGGGACCAAAGTTACTCGAGATCACCAGTTAGGTCTCGATCTCCTCCTCGTCGTAGAAGAAACCGCAGCAGAAGCAGAAGCCAAAGCCGAAGCTACAGGTTTATACTCCCAACACATTTAACATCACTATCAGTTCCCAATAACTCAACACCTGTTTCACCTTTTTTCTTCTTCTGGACATTGTTTCTAGTCGGTCAAGATCCCCGGTTAGGACTGAAAACGAACGGACTCCTGAACCAGCCGTGAGGAGCAGAAGCCCTGAGCCAACGGTCCTTAACTCTCCACCACTCAAAGATAGAAACCACAGCCTAAGTCCCAGTGAAAACAGCCCAGTCCCTGAGAACAACGGTCAAAGCCCGAAAGGTCAAGAAAACGGCGATGCAGCCAATGGACATGACCACAGTCCCAGAGACGAACCCAGTCCCTGAGACGACGATTCACAAAGAGTGAAGAAACTATTCGAACAATATGATGAACTTGCGGTTTTATAAGACTTGTATGGAGTAACTTTTTTTTTTAAGTGTTTGAAGACTTCACTCTATGACTATCTCTGTTTTTCTTCTTCTCCCATTTTCTAATATATAGCAAAAAAAAATAAAGACATCAGTTTGCTTCTTTTTCTGAAAACAAAAAATTGTATTTTTAAAAGCTTATCGTTTTATTCGTCTTTCACAAATCGGGTTCTTATCTTGAAGAAACTTTCTGTTTGATTTAGCGCAAAAAATGTTTCCTTCTCTTGCGTTATCGACGGCACCAATGACCTTGACGATTATCTCTGCCACGAGACGGACTCAAGTTTCGAAACTTGAAGCAAAGAAAACCAAGCCGGAGAACAGGCGGCCAACGACGACGTCGACGAGCGGTTTTTCCGGCAGAACAGCGAAGGAGTTGACGTGGCAGTGCGTAGAAGGCTGTGGAGCTTGCTGTAAGCTCGCCAAGGACTTCGCTTTCGCCACACCTGACGAAATCTTCGACGACCCTGATGATGTTGAGGTTTGTTATGTTTCCACCCACCACTCGTTCGACGAAATTCCTCTACCGGTTAATGTCTATTTTTCTTTTGACGCTAATATCTTTTGCTTAATCCAGCTGTATCGAAGTATGATCGGTGATGATGGATGGTGCATAAACTACGACAAAGCTACACGCAAATGCTCGATTTATGCTGGCAAGTTTGTTAGCAGATTGTTCTCTCTCGGATAACATCTGATTAAAGACTGAAACTTTCTACTAAAAATCTACATATTCCTACTTTTTATGTTGAGAATTTGAACGTTTTCTTCCTTTCCTGACATCAGATCGTCCATATTTCTGCCGGGTTGAGCCAGAGGTTTTCCAGACTCTCTACGGGATCGAACAAAAGAAATTCAACAAGGAAGCTTGCAGGTAAACATCAACGTTTCTCTTTGGTTTTATCATTTTCCCCTGCAAGAGCTTATTACACTCTCTCTCTCTCTCTCTCTCTCTCTCGCAATCTCTTACAATGAGAGTGCTGAAGCCAACTCTAATGCATATCCGAATCTTATAAGAACTAAGTTGTATAAACTTGCTAAGATAAATGGATGCTTCTACAATGTGGGAAACTGATTATTCTCTTTTTACGTTTCAGCTGCTGCATTGATACCATTAAGACGATATATGGCTCCGATTCCAAAGAACTAGATAATTTCAACCGTGCAATCAGAAGTAGTCCAAGCTCGAGTTAACAGTCAGAGGAACTCGAAGTCTCCAAGGCAAGTACAGTTTCAGTTCTTTTCTTGGTTATTTATACATTAACGTTCCCTCAATGCACTTGTGGAATACAATGTGTTGTGTACAAATAGCCTTATAGTATTGAAAAAAAATTGGTATTATTTTGACTGATTTCTAAATTATGGGGAAGAGATACAAATACCACAAAAACCAGTTGGCCAGAAACTGAGATTTCCTACTGTTGATCCTCTTCCCTAAAAGTAGCTTTCAAAATTGATGAAACACTAAAGTCTCTGTGCTAAAAAAGCGTGGACAAAACCGGCCCAAAACCATGTCATATCACAGGTTCAAGTCCAAGTTCGTCTTCAGGTTCATCACTTTCCTCAAATAGCTTCATAAACCGAGCCTGATCTCGCTGCAGCTTCATCCTCTTAGAGTGCTTAAACATAAAAACGCCTCCAACCACAACAAGAGTTGCACACAAGACCCCTGCCACAACCGCTATCGCAACTGTTGCACCATTATCTCCTTCCTCTTTTGAACTAGAACCCGTCTTTGCTTCAGCAGATACTACATTTCAATTCATATATTGTTACTTCTGATCATCATTATCGTTTCGTTTCTTTTGACAGGAAACACAATTGCAGAAGGTAGTTTTTTTTTTAACTCACCGGATTCGAGCTTGGCACAACCGTGGCAGACAAAAGTAGCATTGATCTCCTTATCCTTAGAGTGCATGTAGATTTGGCTAGCAGAGAAGTCAGAAGGACAAAGCTCCCATTCATCAAACTCTTTGTCTGATATGAGGCTGCCTTGCTCATAGATTCCGCATCGCTTACACTTCTCCCCACTGATCTCAGTCATCGGCTGTAGTAAGCGACAGTAAGTTCTTACATTCTTGATTCTTATTAATAGATACGGTAGTAATAAACGGATGTAAAAAGAGAATTGGGACGAGCCTGCCATGACTCTTGACCTCGAAAAGTGTACAAGATGCCTGATTTGGTTACATCAGGAAGAACAGTTTTGTTCTCTCCCTTGCATTGAAAGTAGACGGTGTGTTTGAGTTTGAACCAGTCATGCTTCGTGAATATCTCAATGGAGTCTAGTGTGATGAATTGTGCTCTGACAAATCCTGCAATTTTGTAGACAACTTAAAAAAAAAGTCGATATGTCCGAGTGGTTAAGGAGACAGACTCGAAATCTGTTGGGCTTTGCCTGCGCAGGTTCGAATCCTGCTGTCGACGTAATTTTATTTTACTCAAAACTTCCGACCCAACAAACCAAATTGAAAATCACAGATTCTTTGAAATCTTTTCTTTTTCCCCTCATGGAAATCTATTTCTAAATTCTGAGACAAATCGATTTATGGAATAAAGAAAATCATGAAGACATCGAATCTTTTGCAGATAAAAAATTGGTAAACGAAACAAAAGCTGTTTTGTTTCTCGGAAGAGTTGTCTGTGTACGTTACCTGGAATCAACATGTGGGTGATGGACCAGAAAACAACATTTTTCAAGATCAACGAATTCCGATTCGACATTTTTATTTAGTTTTTTTTTTTCTGAATTAATTTCCGTTTAATTCTCCCTTTTTATTACCTGCGAATGAAACAGAGGAGGAAGAAGAAAGCTCAGAGAAAAAAGAGGGAGGGAGATCCACACTGACACGTATGTCTCACGCATACCCTCTAAACACTCTCCCTCTTGAATTACACATTCAATACACACCAATTTGTAACGTACGTATTAAAAAAAAATTAAACAGACATATAAAATATTGTATCTTACATTTAACTGTGAAACATCGCTCAAAAACCCATAAAGTACTGGTTATAATTAGCATTGTAAGAGTTGTAATTTTTTTCCCCCAAAAATTTGAAGTAAAAAAGTCAATTTACATATGTTCTGTATGGCCGTTTTCTTTTCAACAAATTAAGAAAAAAAAAACCTGAAAACGAACAGATGAGAGACAATCTGTCAAAGCTTGTCAGAAAATGGCAAATCACTAACCGAATAGTGAATCTTTCAAAAATAAAAATAAATACCTGAGGAACAAAGAAGTTGAGAATGAGATATACGAAGACGACAGGGAGAGATGTCGTCTTCGTTACGTCATCCATTTTTTCTCTTCACCTCTTCTGTCTTCCTCCTCCTTCTCTTCTCCGGTGATGTTCCCTCCGCCGTCGGGACTATCTCGCCGGACGTATCTAATGCCACCGCACGTGCGAGGAACAGAGCAAGAAAGAATAGGGAATCAATGGAGTTTTTGAACGCCCACAACATAGCGCGTGTAGCTTCAGGCGCTTTGAATCTCAAATGGGATAAAGGCCTGGTCCATTTCGCAGATAATTGGGCCAAACAACGTAAATCGGATTGTAAAATGACCCATTCAGGTGGTCCATACGGAGAGAACATATTTTGGTACCAAAGGAGCGAGAATTGGTCGCCGGCGAAAGTAGTTGCGAAATGGATGGATGAACGTTTGAACTACAACCGGATTACTAACACGTGTACGCCCGGCAAGATGTGCGGTCATTATACGCAGATCGTTTGGCGTACAACCACAGCCGTTGGATGCACCATTGCAAAGTGTAGCAACAACCGTGGATTCCTAGTGATTTGCGAGTATTCACCTAGTGGAAATTACGAAGGCGAAAGTCCATTCGATTAGCCTAAATAAAATTCATGTTTTTTTTCTCTCTCTAATTGGTTAAGTGAAACATTATTGTTTTGTTTTTGTTTTTGGTTCTCAATGATTAAGGAAAATTTTAGTCTAATTAAATGTGTTGAAACTTGAAAGTACTGTTTATTTTCGTTAAGTCTTCTCAAATGGGTTGGGCCCGGGCCTGGGTCTAGGCCTGGGCCTGGTACTGGGTCTGGGTCTGGATCTGATAATAATTACTATGTGGGCTTTTGTATTTTTTTCAAGTTATGTAAAACGATGTCGTTCAGTAAGCCAATGTGGCTAATTTTCGAATCTTGATCGTGTGCGTCACTGAGATTCTGTAGAGCAAAACCCTAACATTTTCCGGTGAGAGAGATGAGTATCATCCGTAAAGCTATCAGTTCGAGTTTGTGCATCCGGCCGTTGGATCCGGTGACCAGTCGTAACTCTCTTCCGTTTCTTCAGGAGTGGAGGAAATCTCTATCTACTGTCACGGAGCAGCCTCCTTCCTCTCCGTTACCACCGTCTCCCGGAGGTTCGCCGGTCAGCGGATTAAATAGGCCGTTGGGAGAAGGTTGTGTCATTGTTCCATTTAGCTTTTGTTTCTTCGCGAGCATTTCTTCGATCTGTGGAGCAAAAGTCCTAGATCACAGACTGCAGGGGTTTATTTGCTTCAGTCGAATATATCCGAAGCTAATGATATAGTTTCTGAGTCAAAGTTTTTTTGTTGAATTTTGAGTAAAAACCGGAATCTTTAGTTGTTATTTTCATTGCTTTAGAGCCTACAGTAGAAGGATTCTGGATTGTTATGGCTTTTTGGACTTGAGCTCATTTTGAAGATGAACGATGGTTTTTGGAACGCGAATGAATAAAAGAGAGACCTTGATCGTAATTTTTGTTCTTTCAGGGAAGTTGTATGGGAAATTTTCAGGCTTTTCGAAACATACCCTGAAGACTGATATTATGAGCATACTTGAGGGATGCAATGTGACACCAGATGATCTCAAATTCAGCTATATGCGTGGTGGAAACTTAAACCCTGCGGCAGTGTGAGTATTAGCTTCATTAATCATTTACAAAATTATATTTTTGGAAGTAAGAAATTGGACTGTAAGTGTAAACTAACACATTTCAATCCTTCATCCTTGTCAACAATCAGTTATGTGCAATTCCCTTCCCGCTCCTCGTACGATAGTGCAATGCGGGCAATCGCGAAGAAGGGAAGGCTCTATAGATTAGAAAGGGTAATCATTTTTTACAAAAGGTTCCTATTTATGTGCATCTGACTATTTCATCCGGAGTTGATTCCTTGTCAATGGATTAGGCTACTCATTCTCAGTGGAATCCCATTGTTCCGTATGACGGGAAAGTGGTAAGTTATAATTTCTGTTTATCCTTATATTCTCTGTAATGATTGATTTGTCCGAGCTAAAATGATGAGATTTTTATATTGTTTAGGTTGCACTGCACGGGCTTCCTGTGAATGCTATTATAGATGACATCGATAGGTTCTTATCCGGCTGTCTCTATCATCCTGGATCCATCCAGTTTCTCACAATGTGAGTGATTTTTATGTTTCTTACCTTCTTTTGGCCTTTACTCGATCGTTCGGTTAGCTATTAGTTGACCTACAGGCTTGCAAACCCAATGCTCTCGTGTATGGTTAATCAGTTACAATGGTTCAGTCAGATCTCTGACTAGAGTAAGAAATGTAGAATTAGTAACACCCTTTCTCTCTACAAAACTTACTTCTATGAACTATCTGATGTTACAAACATTAGCTAAAGTCCTGACTGTTATATTTTTTTTTTTTTTCTGAGTACAACACATGACTTGAATTAATCTTGTTTGATTCATCATATCTAGAGATCTTTGTGTCTTATAGCTGTGTTGTGAAGTGATTACTGATGGAATAAGGACATGAAACTATTTTTATACCTTCTTTGACTATACAGTCAAGGACTCGGGAGTTCTAAGAGGGTGGCATTGGTGCGTTTCACATCACAGACCCAGGCAATGAACGCATACATTACAAAGAACCGGAACTTCCTTCTCAACCAACGAATCTCGTTGCAAGTTCTGCAGTAATTTCTTTGTTCCCTTTCCATTCTCATGGTGTACGTTAACGTTAATACATCCGACGCACATTGTTTTGTGTCATTACTGTTGCTATCTTCTAGGTCAATTTGATTTTTTGAAAATTTATACTCTGCAAACTCCATGATGCTGAAATTACTGTTGTCTGGTACAATCTGAAGTTCACAAATAACAAATTTGGGTATCTGAAGTTTAAGCAGATTCAGCTATCTGATGTTTTTTCTGTCTTGCATCTTGACTTAAGCTTGTTAACTTTGGATGCCCATGTGATGAAGTGATCCATCTTGCTTTTAGAAAGTGGATGACTTTGTACTGTAAGGGCTTGGTGGGGCACACTTTTCACCAGGGCCATAGGAAGTCGAGTACAATAGAATACTATTATGAGTTTTATATTGTTCACGTGCTTTTCTCTAGTGGGTCATCTTTACTTGTTATTGACGCATCTTGCTATCATATCTTCACACGGTATTCGATCATGAGTTCCATAGGCTCTGTGGAAGATCTGATAGTTATAATTCATTGTTAAATTTGTAGATTTTAATAACTTGAGAGGGAACGTGCAAGTCAGTCCTTTTGATATGCTTATGCTAGGTATACTCGATTGTTGGTCACATCTTCAATAAACTCGATGGCCAAGCCTTTCTAGTAGGATCATGATTGAGCTATGCGATCAAACTTAGTTTTTTTCGTTAGTTTGGTAAGTTGTAAATAGGGGTGAGGGGTAAGTATGTCAAAATAGTCTCTGAAGACTTTTTGATGTCCACCGAAATCTTGTTTAGGGATTTGAGAGACATGAGAGTTTGTGAAAGTATGTTCAACACACCGGGACAAATGCATAGAGACTAGAGCCTTGGAATGGTGTGGTGGTCATGTGGATTATTAATCTTTCAACACTGTTTCTTGAAACCAACAGTTAAAAAGTAGAAGAAGCATGGATTTAGCCAAACCAATTGTTCTTGATTAGTTCTGACTTTTGACCATCTTCCTCTTGTTGTGTTGCTTTTGTGTTGTCCATATACACTTAACAGAAAGATCTCTCTGTCCTTAACAACAACATGAGTCAGGTAAATAATCTTATCGGATCATTTGGTATGAATGATGTGTTATTAGGTTTGTGCTTTTGTGTGATGTTGTGTATTGAAAGTAGACAAATTCCATAAGGACAAGTAGATATATATAAACAAGCCTATCCAAGTTCTTACTCTAACTCCACACACTCTTGTCTGGTCCTACTAGTCACACCTGATCAATTTTCATGACCAGTAAAACGTAACAATTTAATTAATTATGACACTAACAAAAATATACAGCTCCTTTAGTTTTTACCCAAAACTTAATTTTCTCCCAATTTCTTCCACAAAATTGCCTATTTCCAAGATTTAGTTAAATGTGTAATGAACACATTTTTTATAGCATAATTATATCTGTCACCAGCAATTGCGAAAAGTGTTAAGCTTTTGCCAACTCTTCTCCATTCATAGCTACAACTTTATTCTCCATCTATCAATTAGATCAAAACCAAAACAAGCAAAGCCGACAATAATCTCTTTTGTACCACACCCTTTTGTTTTTTCCCGAATAGAAAATTCACAATATTTTATTATGTTATCACCACCAAATTCCCAATGGCTTATTAATACATCATGTATATAAGCAAAGATTCATCAAAAAGTGAAAGTGTCAAGAGAAGTGAGAAAACGAAGCTCACAAGATCCGATAATGGAAGAAGCAAACACAACTATCATCATGAAGTCACTCTCTACTCTATCACCTTCACACCTCACAAATCTCACTCACTCCATTCTCTCTCTCTCCCACCACCATCGCCGTCGTCTCGCCGCCGTCCTCTCCTCTCCGACGCTTTTTTCCCTCACCCTCCGCCACCTCCTCTCTCTCTCCCTTCCTCAGAAAACCCTCCTCATCGCCACTCACCTCCTCTCTCTCCTCCACCCGCTTCTCCTCCACCGTAATCACCACTCTCTATCCTCCTCCGCCGCCAACATGAAGCTCCGGGACCTCGACGCGGTGGTTCTCCTCCTCTTCCTCTGCGAAAGCCACCAGCTTGATCCAGATGTTCTAGAAGCTTCCGCTGATGATTGGCGGGAAATTCTCGGTAACATATGCTCTGAAACCATGTTAAGTAATATATCCGGTCTCTGGACTTGCGATGCCGGAATCTTGATACCTTACATAGAAACTGTAGTTAGATGCAAAAGATTCATCGACATAATGGGAGGCTACAACCACCTTCGTCGAGGAGGAGAGAAAGAAAGCTCTGAAGTCCCTGCGGCTAGAGCGGCCGTTGTGGCGTTACGTGCGGTTGAAATTCTTAACTCGGCCGCTTCGAACGCCGGAGAAGTAGAATGCGTGATATGTAAGGAAGAGATGAACGAAGGAAGAGATGTTTGTGAAATGCCATGTCAGCATTTGTTTCACTGGAAGTGTATATTGCCATGGCTTAGCAAGAAAAACACGTGTCCTTCCTGTAGGTTTCAACTTCCTACCGACGATGTCTTCTCGGAGATCCAACGGCTTTGGGAGATCCTTGTCAAGACCAGCGAGTTACACGTGGCGTGATCTGAGCTTGCGGTGGGGTATACATGTGTAGAAAGCGTGTACATCGTTATCAATACACAGTATTAGTCATCAGATATGTGAAGTAACAAATAGGAATGTTTGGACCGTTCTGATCTTTTACAAATTTTATGTTAGTTTTCTTCTTTTGATAAAGACACATGTGGTTGTTATAGACTCATGACGACTTTTCTTGTTATCAAATAAATTCGTAAATTTATTGTAATAGACGATGAAATTAAATAGATTATTATCCATTGACGAAATAAAATAAAATTAAAATTTGGAAAGGGGTAACTCGATAATGACAATTTGCAAAAAAAAAATTATCGTATTTTGGTTTCAATGTTCCACACTAATGATTTCTAAGGAGTCAAGTTTCTCCAAACCCAATAAAGGGACTCATGGGTCCTTTCAACAACTGGGCCTTTCGAGACTAATGCGAACTAGATGGATTGTCAATTCGGAAAGTACTATTTCTGGCCTTTTGATGGGCCTCATGAGTCTCGAAAGATTATCTATTGAAGCTTAAGAATTAAAATGATACTAAGCCATTTATGGCCCAATTGGCTAAGCATCCAAACCAAATTGGAATTTTGAGTAAAGCCCAAATAGTATATGCCCAACGAATATGGTAAAGTGGAAGATAAGAAGCCCAATTGATTCCTTCTGTTTTTCGTGGTACCACCCTTTACGAAAGACGGACGTAACGATAGCGACGAGGCAGAAAGAGGGAGATGAAGAGAGTCGGAGACCGGAGGTCAAAGATCAAACTATGCTAATTTATTCTAATTATAAGACTAAAATCATATTAGTTTCGGAGTTATTTGATTAATTATTGTCAAAACATAGATTCATAACACCATGCATATACACTAAGAAGAGAAGTCTAACATTCAATTTCAATCTGGTTGGTATATATATACTTCCTAAACCTAGAAATTAAATAACTAAACAAAATGCGAACCGCTAAAATACCTTTTGAGTAATCAAATATTTACATTTTGTCTGAATTAGTCGAATGCAAAGGTAGTGTTTCGTAGAATTTATTAATTAATATAAATATCTTCCACTTGGTAACGTAAAATATATAGCCGTCAAATAAAGTTTATTAATTTGCTCTGAGTAATCATAGTCATGTCATGTGCATCTATTCCCTCTTGAAAAATCACGAATAATAATATCTGCATATAATTTTAAGATGATTTGAAGTTTTATTCTTCACCACACAAACTTATTAATTTTTTCTCTCTTTATTTGACATCTCTTAATTCTAAAATGATGGTAGTCTACGTGTAGTTTCGAAAATAATACTACTATTTATAAATTGTATAGCTACTACCAGAGTTTCAATTTTGACGTGGTTTAAATTGCAAATGCACATAAGTTTATGCAGGCTTGGTAGAAACTTCTTTTCCAATAGTACAGTTCTAAAATATGTAAGTATGTATCCGATAGTTTTTGGACTGAAGCAATAAAGATTCTAATGCAATAATTAAACGTTACAATTTTTTAAAATAAAAATTGCAGAAAACGATGATGATGGATGGTAAGTTGCAAGAGCAGATGAGAAATCTAATCTTAAAAAAAAGTACAAAATTAAAGAGATAATAGTACGTCCAGATACAATTGCAAAGAAGTGAGCTAGATACCAAAACAAAATTCCAATATTATATAAATCTAGTTTTGATTGTAATATGAATAGATAGATATGATAAAAAGTACTACGACAATACGAAGAACACTAGTTACTAGATAGATAGTGTTGTGATAATATGTCAAGGTTTGGTTCGACCAGACAATATGGGACCTTCACGATGTCTGTCTCATGTTTCCTGCATGCCATGCACTCTATTTACTCTTTCTTTCTCTACGTGCCCACGTCTCGAGTTTTAATCATTTTCTTATTTGTGATTAATCGAACTTGCAAAAAGGTTAATATATGCAGGCTAAATTGGATCAGTTGTCTTACATGTTGGTACGATTAATCACATATATAATTAGCGTTTAAGATTCGCTCTTCTAAAGGTAGGATCAGTTAGCTAAAAGTCTAATACAGTAGTACTATATAGTAAGCTAGGTTTCTCGAAAGATGAGATGCACTTAATGCTCAATGACAATATATATACTCTAAATTAAGTAGGTAACATCAAAAATATTTTGAAAATTGGAGACAGTGTCGACGCGAGGCATTCAGTTTTCTTATTCTTTGATGCTTCTAAATTGAAAACTTAATTGATAGAATTTTTTTTCTTTCTAACGACAATGCCTAATTTGAATCAATGAATGATATATAATATCTTGATGCGTTAATGTAATAAGTAATTTGTGGATAGTTCATTTCGTTCTATACCAATATTGAGTCTAAATCAATTTCTTTGAGAGGTTTTCTGAACTGTAGTTGCATTTCTTGCAAGGGTACTTCATTGTGTACTATACTAAATTCAAAGCAATTAAAAAAGGAGTAGTAAGTTAACTAATGTTGAGTAAAACCAACATTTAACTAATGTTAATTAAGCTCAACATTAAACCCAAAAAAACAAAAAACAAAAAACAAAGCGAAGTGAGAAGCTAAAGAGATAGACTGACATCCATGCTCCCTCAACCAAAAGACAAAACACACAGTGCAGCATCAATGGCCCAACCTGTCACCACAACTCTTTTAAGTTTTTTTATTTCTTTATATAGGAACTTGTTTTATTTCCTAGCTATTTGATACTTTATATATATTCTTCTTATCTTGTTTAATCAAAACGAGACTGAGTTTTGTTTAATTTTGTAATAAGATAGTGAATTAAAATTAAGGATGGAGAGCACATGATAATACAATACAATGTACTGTAATGGTGCATTCAAGGACTCTTCAATATACGTTCCAAGGCCACCACATGTTCAATATTTAATCGGTCCATCATATATATGAATGTTATTTTGATATGCGATAGAGAAAATGTACCTGGACCATTCTTTCTATTTCTATTAGACTATCTCTACACGTGATTTTCTTACTCTTTGATTTGACTTTAAGATCTATATTGCATCAAATTTATTTTAACCAAATTAGTTATGCGTCAAGTCACACGATCTAGCCGACACCAATTGATGAGATTGGTCTTATCCAATTAGTGGAACCGTCATATGCTAAATCATCCAAATATCGTGTTGTGTATGAATGGACTTCAACATGATAATTCATATTCGTTCCAAGTTGTGTAAACCCACCTGTTCGAAGCACAAGAAAAAGGCATGCATAGAGGACGAAAAACGAAAACTCAAAGCTAGCTTCGTCATATATTATATTTGAAGATGATACAATAACAATTATTACTCATCAATGTAATATATCGATCAACACACGACAGTGCTTCTCTCTACGGTAACATCGATGTGTGGATCCTTATGAACAGAGAACGAGGAGGGGCGGGACAGAGAAGGTCAATGAGAGTCATGGAAGAAGAAGAAGAAGGGCCAATGCAAGTTGGAACTTAGGAAAAAGACCAAAAAGATCCATCCTCTTTGGAGAATTCATTTCAACCCCATAATCCATGAAATGAATTTCGATCTAAATCTCACTAGAGCTTTTTTTTTTTAATAAACTTTTTTAAAATAAAAAAGTTAAATAAAGAAGACAAGAGACAGGGAAAAGGGCAAAACCTGTAGGGGTTAAGACAGCTAAGAGTGTTCCTCAGTCGCCCCACAAACGACTTCTCTCCTCTCTCTTGAGTCTTTCTCAACTCTCAAAATCTTAAATGGTTCCAAGTTCAATGCTCCAATCCAAACCCCACGCCCTCTTCTCCCTCACACACACATGCATCCTATGACCTTTCCTTTTCTATCCATTTTCTCCCCACAAATTACCAAACTGCAAAACCAAATTTTACAAGATGAGATATATGTATATAAAGACTCTGACACAGTACCACCACTGTGAAAACAGACGTTTTCATGATCCTAATCTATATGTTCCATTTTATTATAAAGTTTGGTATGAAGGGTTTGAGCACCATTGGAGTCCACTGGTTCAGCTACAAGGGTTATTAAGACTCGAACCAGAGTTTACAAACAATATGATCAAAGCGACGATTATTATGGCTGTGAACATTCTTGCTTTCTAAGTTACCAAGATTAACCTATAAGAACGCAAAGATAACTTTTCTTTTTTTTTTTTGGAAAGGAAAAAAATTAGAGTTGCAAGGTGTACTCAAAGCAGAGATAACTTTAGAGGGAAAAACATATCATATGAATTGTGAATTGAATATAGCAGAAAGTAGAATATGACAGCTTTTACTTAACCTTACTAAGACAGAGAATCAACATGGAACAGTAAAGAAGAGAATCTCTGAATATCCACTTTAAACTACTGCCCTCTTGTCTTAGCTCTCAGAGTCATTAATTTTTGTTTCAGAGTTAATTTGACCCATACCTTTTTGGCCTCTTTCCCTAGTTTCCAACACCTTCTATATTTACTCTAGGGCTTCCACGGCTATATATATACATGGTCCCTTCCTTGAACTTGAAACTCATAACTCACAACCAAAGCTGCTACTACTTGTTAATTACCACTCCCCTATCAATTCAATCAATATAGTCTTATCTGTATATACTACGATATATTTCTCGAAGATGGTTAAACCCTGTTGGAGAATAGGTGCCGGTATTGAGAGAAGTAAGATCAGTCCCACAAAGAATGATGGCCTGACTTGGTACAATGATCTTGGCCTTCACGCCTTTGGAGAGTTCTCGATGGCAATGATCCAAGCCAACAGTGTGATGGAGGACCAGTGCCAGATCGAATCAGGGCCGTTGACATTCAACAATCCGACAGTTCAAGGCACGTTTGTTGGAGTTTACGATGGCCATGGAGGTCCAGAGGCTTCCAGATTCGTTGCAGACAACATCTTCCCCAAGTTAAAGAGTAAGACACAGCCCTTTCTCATTCTTTACTTCCTCATTCTTGAAACTGTCATGCACACTAACACTCAGGTTTCACACATGAACAGAGTTTGCCTCCGAGGATAGGGAGGTTTCAGAGCAGGTGATCAAGAAAGCATTTGCAGAGACAGACAAAGATTTTATCGCGGGAGTGAAGAAGCAGTGGCGCACAAACCCACAGATGGCATCAGTGGGGTCATGTTGCTTGGCAGGAGTGATATGCAACGGACTGGTGTACATTGCAAACGCGGGAGATTCGAGGGCTGTGTTGGGAAGATCCGAGAGAGGTGGTGGAGTGAGAGCTGTTCAGTTATCAGTAGAGCACAATGCGAATGTAGAGTCCGCGAGGGAAGAGCTGTGGTCGATGCATCCTAATGACCCAAACATCCTTGTGATGAAGCACCGGATGTGGCGTGTGAAAGGCATCATCCAGGTCACGAGATCCATAGGCGATGCATACCTCAAAAGAGCAGAGTTCAACAGAGAGCCGTTGCCGCACAAATTCAGAGTAGCAGAACATTTCAGCAAGCCAATCCTTAGCGCGGATCCATCAGTCACGGTTACACGGCTTAACCCGGAAGACGAGTTTATGGTTCTTGCTTCGGATGGGCTATGGGAGCATCTTAGCAGCCAGGAAGCTGTCGATATTGTTCATAATTCCCCGCGCCAAGTAAGTCCAACGTCTAAGCCATATATACATTGGCACAAGTTGTTACACAAGAAATTATTTGTTGATAAGATCTTCTTCACATTGGCAGGGAATAGCAAGGAGACTACTAAAAGCTGCACTGAAGGAAGCAGCAAAGAAAAGAGAGATGAGATACTCAGACCTGAATGAGATCCATCCTGGTGTTCGAAGGCATTTCCACGACGACATAACCGTTATTGTTGTCTATCTCAAGCCCCAAATGGCCAAAACCAACGCTTGGGCTTCTTCTCCTCTATCAGTAAGAGGTGGCTATCCACTTACTGCGTAATGCCAATGCCGCCTCCACGGAGCAAGAACTACGACTAGTATAGCTAGAACAATATTAAATTGCGAGAGATCTTTGATATGTTCTCTTTTTAAGAAAAGAAAAAAAAATACGATTTCTCATGTTACCCCTGTATGCAAATTATATACACGAGGGTACTTGTATGAAAGTTCATTAATGTCAATCCTTGTAAAATTTAAAAGCAATAATATTGTTTTTTTTTAATGGCACAAAACATAAAGTTAATCAGCAGGTGTGTGTGAATAAGCAGAAACACAAGAATAGAAAAATATGACGATTACATTCCCTTCATAAAAGTATTTCTCTGGCGCTCGATTCAAAAATAATCCGAAAGAAAGTATAAACAAAAGTTTATCTAAAACCTATTACAGACACAAAGAGATTGTGTAGCATCAGAGAAGTCCCGCAGTCCGAGGAACAGAGATTCAGCGTCTGAGGCACTCTTTTCTTCAACTGCCAGAGATGTGGAAACCAACAAGTACCTCTATAGTTCTAATCATGTCTTATATATGACTAAGGAATTCTAAAGTAGCGGCTTGACAGGTTATTATATTGAATAAAAGCATACCAAATGAACAGCACTTTTAGTGTTAAGATTTAGATAACTAATCACTTACTTTGATAGATAAGCTAGTCAAATAAGCTGGTTTTCAAGAAATCGCATTGGCACAAAAGCAAATCAACACTACGAATTTCTAACTAGCTTACGATCACAATCTGCGAAACGGTGAGAAAAACCTCTAATGCTGCTGGCTATACTTGTTACGAACATATGCAGTGTTAAAAAGGACCATCCACACATTCCGAGATAGTTTCATGAAATAAAGGTATCACTTAATCTATACTTACCACTTCAAAGCACCTGCAACATGGAAATGAGTCAAGACCAGCCACTTTAAGAATTCCTAGGTCCTACCAGATTGATGACTGCTTTTCAAGACAATCAGAACTATAGATTACTCATTGGTTTCTCAATATCTCATCTGCTGACAACTTAGCTTCCGTCCATCTGAGAGAATCATCACATGACACCAAAACCTTGCTCCACGACCGAACTTAGACTTCAGAAAAGACACTACACACGGGGACTTCTAATTGAGAAATAAAGAGAGAATGAAGCAGCCAGAGAGGGAATCATAAAACGCTAACACACTACCTGCCAAGTCAAAGGTTGTGGTGTTAGTTACGAGAATGAAAACAGGCACCACTGAATTTTGCAGGGCAATCACAAGTACTTAGTGAAACTCACCTAACTACAAACACAGAATAAACTTCATTCAGGATGTTTATGCAGCGCTTCCTGATACGGCTGCTTCCTGATGAAACAAAGAGAAGAACAAAATATACCGTTAGCTATTCTATATATTCTTTCATTCTAATAGATGCGCGAATAAACATAAGCAGAAGGGGGTTTACCTTGCCAATATCCTGCTTTCCAGGTAGATCTGAAGACGAATCCGAAGCAGGTTTAGAAAACCTAACGATGGGCAATACACAAACCACAAAATAAATTATTTAAACATCAACGCAAACTCGCAAAGTAAATCATGCCTCAGGTGCTAATACATTTTGGGTTGCATAGAAAAGTACCTTAGTGCCCTAGCTTTGCGTTTATCTTCTTCAGCCGAATCAACTTTAGCATCAGCCTTAGTATCTTTCCCAAAACGAGCGAGCCTAGCTTTCTTCTTTGCCTCTTCCTCAGTGTTGTCGCTGGTAGGGGATGAAGCAGGAACCCCAAATCTGTATGAAATGTAAAACGAGCATATGAAACTTCTTTTCATTTAAACCAAACATACAAGCAATACACTAGTCAGCACAAAGAAAGCATGGTGAAAAACCTGTCAGCTCTAGCCTTTCGCTTCAGTTCCTCTGCTTTCTTCGTTCCCTCTGAGCCATTCCCCGCTGCTACAGTACCAAACCTGTAATCGAGAGGGAAATACGTTTCAATCTCGCCGACATACATAGGTTCGACAATATGTGAACATAGCATATAACAAGCCTACGATGCGTTCTTAAACTTGGGTAAAATTGATAAATTCCGAAACAGAGAGAAAATCGCTTCTTAGAAACCCTAATTTCAAAATCCCTAGATACGATAGGAATCGACAAATAAGCTTAAGCTTAAGGGGGTAATAGAAGATACCTCTCGGCACGCGAATTGCGCTTCTCCTCCTCCGTTAACTTCACAGAAACCCCAAACCGCTCAGCACGTCGAATCTTCTTCTGAATATCATCCACCGGAGATGCATCCCCAGAATCAGCCGATCCAATAGCCTTAGAGTCCGCTTCATCCTTCTTCCCACCAGAAACATCAACGGATTCTGACAATCCCTTGACATCTTCGTCGAGAATGTCATCTGTACGATCTGGCTCCGCAGTGTTGAGGTCTACGATTTTCTTAGGGTTTTCACCAGTAGAAATTCTTCCGCCATTCTCCATCGTAGCGGTAACCTTAACTCCGTTGCTCGCCATGGAATCGAAGCTCCGTTCAAAATACGAGTCTAGGGAGAGCGAGAGTCGAAAGATATCTCTTTCGCGATTTAGTCACAGTTAGGGTTAGAGTCGGGGAGGGTCCGGGTCGTGGTGATTTTGAAGCCCTCAATACAAGGACAATATCGTCAAATTATAACTTTCTTATGGACCGGATCGCATCTGTAAATGTAGTCGGATCCATTACTAATTTACTATCGATCCGATCCATTAGTCAGCTGAAACGAGGGGCAATACCGTCCACTTATTATAAGTTGACACTGCGGGTCGGATCCAAATAGTCCGGAGGTCCATTATTTGGGTGGCGGTTCTGAGAGCCGTTCAGTTCACTTGCAGAACTATGAGAAGCAGCTTTGCCAAAAAAAAATGAGTTTCTAAGATACGCTTCCTCACTTAGTGAAGCAAAGGATTTGTGTGAGAAAGAGAAACTGAAACTAGAGAATGGATGTGCATCTCTTCTTTTGTATAGCTGTATAGAGAAAGACAACAAGATGTTGTGGTGTGCAGTGAGAGATATTGTTATCAAACCTGAAGGGTGCCCAAGATTCGATGTAGTGAGTCCACAGGAATGGCTGCATGTAGTTGAGCATTTGGGAGATATCAATGATATGATGAAAGAGTCTTGGAAGCCATATATAGACAATCTCCAAACAATGGCGGAGGAGGAAATAGCACTCATTGATTGCAAGGAGCTTCTCATTGAACAATCGAGAATGAAGTTGCTCAGAAGCCTCACCAGACTTTTCACTTTTGACTACCGTTTCTATGTCACTCGACCGGTGAAAAAGTTTATGTTGAAAAGCCTGTTTATGTTAACTCTTTAATATCAGACGAGTTGATACTACTTCCAACGGATTTGCAGAGGACAAATAGCACAGGAGTTGGATTCAACATCTGCAGAGATCCTGAAGAAGCTCGAAGACCCTAGGAATAATATCATCCCGATCTTAAAAAAAAAAAAGTAAGTACAGAAAAGATACTATGTTCTTTTTGTTTTGTTTTGAGTTCCACTTTTTTGAGAATCAATCTGGACAAATTTCTTTCTTTGGTGACAAATCCACACAGGTACTTCTTTTATTCGCTTCTCCAATAATTGTAGTAAGTTTTTAAAAAACCATAAGTCTTTGGCCTTGAACTACAACGGTCAAGACCAAACCTCCTCAAGATTCACAAAGACACATATAAGGTGACCAATCTATACACATTATACCTCATTGTTTCTCCTCTCCAAATCTCATTAAAGTTTCCTTTTCCTCTTTTTTTCTACATCAACCATCTTATTTCTTATTTTATTCTTCTTTAATTGTCCTGATATCATCAAAAACAACTGATAAAACTGATTTTATTCTATTTACCATTTTTGTTATAAACACTTGTTTCCCTTTGCTATATAGAGAGAACCATCACATTAAAATAACATAAATTTAAAATAAAATGTGAACGAATTAGTATTTGTTGAAACTAAATTTTAATCAATATTCTCCAAACAAATTAACCAAATGCTTTGTTCAAAAGCTTTGACCTTCACAAGAAAAATGGAAAATTCAATGACAGAGAATATTATCAAAAACGCTGACGTTTTACCTTTTTCTATTGAATGTCACTGTTGATCGCAAGAATCATCATGACCCATGCTCTTCCAATCCCCATTAAGCATGCCTAATTAAATACATGACTTTATATATGTGTTTGATCACTACTAGTTTCCTGTAAAAAAATATCTCTGTAATAATCATCTGAAGAAACAACTCTTGTCAATCCTCTCGATGGCTTTATCTCATCTGTAAGATCCTTTATTAATTATTTTGTTTGGTCGTTTTGCTTTGTTACTTTATATAAAGTCGATTCTCATGTTCAATCAAACTTTATGTCTCCTTTTAATTTTGTGTTCTTTATCGAGAAAAGTTTGGTAGAAGATCCTCAAGTTCCGCTTGATGCTACCTCCGATCCACCTGCTCTGTTCGATGGAACCACAAGGTTTTTTTTATTTTATATACAAATATAATTAATTTAAGCTTCAAAAAAATATTTGTTAATGAGCTTTTTGATGGATTAGAATTGTCTTTCGTTTAATGAATTGAAACAAAAAAAAGGTTGTTCATAAGCTACACCTGCCCATTTGCACAACGTGTTTGGATTACCAGAAATCTGAAGGTACATGTTTTTCTTCTTCTTGTTTAATTTTCTATGACGATCATTTGAAAAGTTGTCCAGAATAAAGTGTCTAGTCTTATCCATATTCACACAAAGTGGGAACTAAAGTACAAGTGGTGTTTGACACACCCCCCCCCCCCCCCCCCCCCCCCCCCCCCAAGTACAAGTGGTTTTGTGTTTTGTGTTTACCAATTTTGTTATAGTCTAAAATGGTTTCGAATGGATCAATCTCACTCCAGTTTAATCTAAAGTTTCGTTCTAACAATTTGCAAATTCTAGGATTTAGTTCTTGTAATTTATTTCCTGTAACACACGGCCTTACAAACATAGATTATGCCGTCAATATGATAAGAGTTTTCTCTTTTACCGTGCGTTTTTTTTTTGTTCTTTAATGTGTATGGCTAATATAAAGTCGTTTTTAGCAAGATTGGCCTAATTATTTTGAAATTGTGGTTTTTAAGTGTCTGCAAGAGAAGATCAAATTGGTTCCTATAGACCTTCCTAATAGGCCAGCTTGGTTCAAGGAGAAAGTAAATCCTGCAAACAAGGTATATATAATATAACCTTTTATTTTAATCGACCTCTATATGAATCCTTATAAATTAAGGTTTCTTCATAAGCGATAGAAGAGTTTAATATTGTAAAGATTATTTAGGTTCCTGCGCTTGAGCACAATGGCAAAATCATTGGGGAGAGTATAGACTTAATCAAATATGTCGACAACAATTTTGACGGTCCTTCACTTTACCCCGAGGTAAGACTGCGTTCGGATTCCCTTCACATACGTATTTGATGTTGTAGAGCTTGTTCTTGTCATCTTGTTATATATGTAGTAATTGTCCTTTCTTATTGTCTAGGATCCTGCGAAGAGAGACTTTGGCGAAGACATGTTGAACTATGTTGATACAACATTCATTAAAGTTGTGTTTGGCTCTTTCAAAGGTGACCCGGCTAAAGATACGGGTAAGATTGATTTCCATATATAACTCTCTCGTTAAGGCACAAACATAACACAAACACACACATATATCGTTTGAAACTATAAAAGACTTTGAGTAATTATAAGCTGAAAATTGTGTATTTTTGATCAGCACCTGTCTTCGATCACATGGAAAATGCTTTGCAAAAGTTTGATGATGGTCCATTCTTCCTCGGCGAGCTTAGCTTGGTCTATATATAAACTCTTTTTTTGTTCTTAATTAATAGATTCAAAATGTGAATCTCTTGAGTTTCAAAATGAACAATACTTTTTTCAAAATTTTTGTTAGGTTGATGTCGCATATATCCCGTTTATCCAACGATTTCAAGTCTTTCTTGGGGAAGTTTTCAAGTATGACATTGCTGTTGGACGTCCAAAGCTAGCTGCTTGGATTGAGGTACATATATACAATACCCACATTAAAGCATTTATATGATTAAATAAGCTGATTGATCCTCAATGTACCATGCACAGGAAATGAATAAGATGGTTGCATATACACAGACGAAAACCAATTCAGAATATATCATCAGTTTCTTTAAGAAATTTATGGTAAAACCATCTCCAATCTATTTTGTTATATTTTCCTCTAAAATAGAGAAATTTTAAAATAGAGATATTTCTCTCTAATTCATCTATATTTTAGAGAAATACCTTTATTTTAGAGGAAAATATAGAAGTACCTATTTTTTCTTTTATATGTAGATGAAAAAATAGTATCTCTATTTTTTCTTCTAAAATAAAGGTGGATTAAAGAACAAAAATGACACCTCTATTTTTTTCTTCTAAAAGTAAAAGAAAAAATAACAATAGGTTAGAGATGCTCTAAGAGTTTCCATAATACCAAAATCGCATTTTATGTAGTCTAAACACATATTTAAGAACACTATTTCGGTTAAAATGAACTAAAGCATTACCTGAAAACCTAAGCCGATGAAAAAAAATCTGACTCGGTTTTCACTCTTGCTTAATCTGCTTAACGTTAATCGATTTTGGTTTTTCTTTTGCAGTAAAATAAGAAATTGTATACTAAGTCTGATATCGGCTTATTAGCGATGCGGGATTATCAAGCAGTCAAAGTGCTATAAGTTTTTGGATTTGGGCCAGCTGGCATCGTTCTTAATAAACAAGATTTGCTTATTGTTTTCACTTTAATCAAAAGAGATTTGTCCCTAGTTTTTCTCGGATTGTAAAATATGTATGTTAATAATAAATGGGTTCGGTTTCAAGTCTAGTTCTATTGGTTACGGTCCATTTAATTCTAGTTACCAACGGCACTTGTAGATATGTTTAAAATAAGATATTCCTAAAATTCTTAATTTAATTAAAAAAAAAATTAAGTTTATTTGACCGTCAAGCGTGAAAGACAAGAGGCAATGGTTAGTTAGAAATATATAAATATAATATAAATTGTTCTATAATTAAAGATTTAGACAAAATTTAGTTTGCACAAGCGTTGCGCGACATTGTCTAAATCATCAAGAAAAAGACAATGAAATAATAAGATTAGGGATGGATTTTAAAAGTATAAAAATATTGAAGATATGTTTAAGAAAAGAGAAAAATTCATATATATACTGATTTATAGTGTTGTTATAGGTAAGTGGTTTTATATGTAATGTTATCCAACATTATGGGAAAAGTTCTGACATGCTCACAACTTCAATTTTCCCTTTTTATTTGTGTATTAGATCAGTGATATTGGGAAGCCGCCCTGCAAAGAAAATGAATTTTGTATGATATACATCCAAGATTTGATGTACTCAGTCCATAGAAATGGCAGAATGTTATAGTTTATCAAATTGGATAAATGAGTGATGATAGTGTGTTGGAATCCATAGACAATCTGGCAGCAATAGCCCAAGAGGAGATTGCTCTGTTAGATTGTAAGATGTTGCTTATTGAAGAATCTATAGGATGAAGTTGCTCACAAGACTATTTAAAAAGTTTATAGTAAGAGTTTCCAAATCTCTACAAAACCAAAATCATGTTTTTATAGTCTAAACACATATTTAAGAAGACTATTTTGTTTACAATGAACTAAATTGTTATCTGAAAACCATAAAACCTGACTCGGTTTAATTAGTTAACACTAATCTGAAATTCACAGAATTGTTGTGTTATGTTGAACGTTTCTCGAGAATTGCTCAGTTTCTAATGCATTTGATATACACACTGTTCAAAACCCATAATTAGGAATTTAGGTTGACAAAAAAAAGAAGAAGACTAAAACCTTTTGGTTAAAATGAACTAAATTGTTACCTGAAAACGTAATTGAAGGGAAATACAATTCATTTTAGAAAGACTCTGCCCTTTTTTCTGGTTAGCCATGCTCATGCACTCATGCATAATTATTTGTCCCAAAATATGTATGTTAAAAAAAATAAACCGGTTCGGTTTCAAATATATCAATTGCGTCGTTTGATCACAATGGAGACAATATTGCTGTGAGAAAGTGTTCCAGCCATCTGACGCAGCTCTTCAACCCATTGATCATCATCAAAGTCAGTACCTCCCAACCACACAACCATCCTCTCTAGCGTCTTGGCGTTTTTCAGCACCAATTCCATGAACGAGGCCAAAAGTTTCGAGGTTGCATCATTACAACCCCACATGGAATTGATCTCTTCTGAGGTAGGAAACACATAATAGTTTGATCTCCAACATTTAACTCGTAAACTCAAAAAATAGAAGTCCATGTACTTATCCTGTAGAGCATTAAAAAAAGTGTTACTCCAAGAAACTACCAATCCCCATATATTGTTTAGCCTAACAAGTAGTGAAAGACATGGTTCGTGGCTTTGTGGAATGTTGCAAGAAATAAAAGAGGGTGTTGGCGAAAATACCCGTATTTTGCCTGAGTATGTTGCGTGTACTATAAGGTTCTTTAATCCAGGTGAATTCTGTAGTAACCTTGCTATACCAGGAATAACAGATCCTGTAAACATGGTTTCAAGAGTCAAAGTTTGGACCTTGAGCGTTGGGAAAGGAACACCATGGAGCTCGGCGAGAGTCATAATCTAGCAAAACGATGAAAAGGTGACGATAAATGAAACGTGAAAAAGAAAAAAAAGAGGTAGAGAATGGTAAACATAACTACCTGAAGAAGGGTTCCCCCAAAACCAAAAGTGAGCCTCTCTACGTTTTGCAAACCTGCTAGCATCTTAAGCACCATGGTCTGAAGAGAAGCAGCCATCTGAAGAAAACTAGACTTCGAACAGATGATAGGCATGCGAATGTGAAGGTTAGCTTCGGTCAAAGAGGAGACATTGACTAATGTAGATGGTTCCTCAGAGCATTCCAAAGTCAAAGAATGTATGTGCGGCGCTACAATCTCCATTGCCCCTGACCTCCGGAACCCACGCATTATTTCCAATGTTGCGAGGCTCGGTGATTTCGTCAGATCGAGACGCTCAAGTAAACCAGCAAAGTGATGCAGTTTCAAGGTTTCGAGCTTAGGACAGCCAGAGAGCATATTAGCAACGCTATCGTCATAGAGATTACAGAAACTCAATGTCAAGTTCCTCAGGGAACTCCAAGACACTGCGCAACTGGGAATCACATAGAAAGCCACCACTGTGAGTTGCGTTAAGGAGGAACTAAGATAGAAGGAATCCGGGAAACGATAAGTCTCGGGATGATAAAAACGACAGTTGGCCAGAGTCAACTTCTCAACACTGCGGGACATAGCGAACTCGACCCAGCTATCAACCTGGGGCGGCGCAGTGACAACAGAATCGGGCATCCAAACACGAAAACTCGTGATTTTCGGAGCCCTGTAGGAAACTAAGGTTTCGTCGATCCCTCGAGCCGCCGTGTAAAAGTTGAGACAAGGTACTTCGCACCACACATGCCTCCATCGTCTCGACAAGACGGAAGTCCTGATCGCCAGATCCATGGTAGTAAATGAGAGGATGTGGCGGAGGATTTCATCTGGCATAGAGTTGATGAAATCTGCACCCTCGATTATCCGGTGGATTTTGCGGTGGCTGTTTATACGACGTTGTCGACGGCTCCGTCTCCCTCGCCTTTTCGCCATGATTACTATGATTTGCCCTTGTTTTAGGATTTCCGAATCCTATTAACCCTTTTTCATCTGTATTTGTAAATAGTAGATATACTTTGTATATTTCTTTTCTTCTAGGGAGTAGGAAGATATAGCCTCAGATTATTTTATTTATTTCAAAAACTGTTAATTATTTAGAACTCAAGAATATTTGATACTACACTTTGCTATAAAATTAGTTATCGATTTGTCAAACCCAACCCCCGTATCACAAAAAAACCAAAATTAAATTAAAATTAGAGAAAGAAAATCGAATAACGCGATTAGCTTGCTCATTTACACGACAAAATAAAGCGAGCTCTTTTACATTTCAAAGTTCTGGGCTTCTCTCTCTCTTTCCTTCTCTCACTTTCGAGATAACCAAAACGAAGAATCAATGGAAGAAGAAGACGAAGATCGAGAGGCTAATGGGTTGGGATCCCCGTGTTCTAGGAAATTGAGCGGGAGGACTAAGTGAAGAAAAGCTGAACAGCAATTGCTCTGTGTCGACTTCAGGTATGCTCTTTAGAACGATGCCAAGCTACAAACTTCGATTCTGGGTTAAACCCTTCTCTAACCAAAATTTTGAAAGTTGTCATCTTTAATCATTACTGTGCTGTCTGATTCCGGTGCGCCATTGATTAGGGTTTCTGACTTTTTTTTTGTTCCTCTCATTTTTAGAAGCTTTGGACTGGTTTGACTTCGATTCACTTGTGTTACACAAGTATCTTTACTCAAAAGATGTGTTATTGGCTTATTGCATGCTTCTTTCCGAGATATTTCTGTTTCTTCTACTATGTTTTCTTATCTTGAGCTCTTGTTGGTAGTGTCTACCAGTTGAAGTGGAATAGGATGATGGACTCTGATTCTTGCCTCACGAAATAAACTTTAATTTGTTGATTCTGCAATGTAAAGCATTGATTTTGAAAAAAGACTTCTTCTTTTTGGGTAGAGAAAGCTAAGGCCAAATTGTCCGTGAGTGAATCCAAAAGCAAAGGGTCAGATAACATTGTGGCACAAACGTTTACATTCTCGGAGCTAGCTACTGCCACTAGAAACTTCAGAAAAGAATGCCTTATAGGGGAAGGAGGATTTGGTAGAGTTTACAAAGGATACTTACCAAGCACTAGCCAGGTTCGTTTCTTTTCTTTTTTGTCTTCTTGGTTCTCTGTTTTCAACCTTTTGAAAGTCGTGAAAGCTCACCGACATTATTCTTCATTTGTAGACAGCGGCCATCAAGCAGCTCGATCACAATGGTTTACAAGGAAACAGAGAGTTCCTCGTCGAGGTTCTGATGTTGAGTCTTCTTCATCATCCGAATCTTGTTAACCTAATTGGAGATCAAAGGCTTCTGGTGTATGAGTACATGCCTCTAGGGTCACTGGAAGATCATTTGCACGGTATGCGCTTCTAAGATCACGTGCCTATGAATACATTACATTTGGATCATCTAAGTCTTAAAATGTCAATCGGATGAACCACTTGATTGGAACACCAGAATGAAAATAGCAGCAGGTGCTGGAAAAGGGTTGGAGTATCTGCACGACAAAACCATGCCTTTAGTGATCTATCGGGATTTGAAATGCTCCTATATTTTGCTCGGCGATGACTACTATCCGAAGCTATCTGACTTTGGTTTGGCTAAACTTGGCCCAGTGGGTGACAAGTCTCATGTGTCGACTCGGGTTATGGGAACATACGGATACTGTGCTCCTGAGTACGCAATGACATGTGCTCCTGAGTATGCAATGACAGGCCAGTTAACACTCAAATCAGAGCAGGAGCTGGTATTCAGTAGCTGGTTAGGAGCTGTTTGTAGATATGTGTAGGAGAGAGAGAGAGAGAGAGAGAGAGAGAGAGAGAGAGAGAGAGAGAGAGAGAGAGAGAGAGAGAGAGAGAGAGAGAGTCTGATTTACAGACATGTATACGACTTTTTATTTGAACGAAAGGACTCCCAAAAAATCCAGAGTTGCTAGAAAGAAAAATCAAATGAGACCACCAGTAACTTTGTAGTGTCACAAGTGATGTATTCACACAAGTCGTTCGTAGTTGGAATATGTCTGCATCAATCCAAAACCAACCTTGCTATCTTCACAAGCTATGGAAACTGACGATCCAATCGAGCGAGCAGATGTTCTTTCAGCGGTGGATGTATATAACACCGGTAGTCAAAACCACAGAGTCTGGTGAGGGAATTGAGCAAATCAATCCTTGAGTTTTCAATCAGCAGAATCCTTGACTCCATTCGAGCAACCTGCAAATCAATAGGAAATTTGTTTTGTTCACTTTTGTTGTCAGGCTTGTAAACTCAAAATTCAGATTAGAAATGAACCTTGTTGTTGACCACTGATTCCAAACGCGCTATGGACTCCGTCACTTGAGAATCCCAGAGATGTGTCGCCTCACGCATAGCCTTTAAATCTGGAGAACCAAGTTTTGGATTCGATTCTTTACTCAGAACATCTGCTACTGCACACAAGAATAAATCTCCAGTTTCACTCTCTTCACATCTAGTGCGTAGGAGAGTTGCATTTACGTTCTGTTGGCGTCCCTGAGGATTCATAGTAGCACACAACTCCTTGGCGTCATTAAGGGCAGCACCATAAGTAAGCCACTGCGTTTTCTTTGCATGTTTGGTTCCCAGAGTCCTACACGTGAACTGAAAGGCTCTCAGAGCAGCGCTCCAAAAATCCAGATTGTGTGCCTCCACATGCCTGGGGAATCGAAATCTACCATCTCCTGAAGAGTAAACGCCTAACCAGGACAGGAACGCATCCCCACTACCACTAGCCCGGGCGCAGTGAAGACTGGGATCGATAAAACTAATTTTGCCTTCCTCATCGAACGGACGACCATCAACACTGTCTTGTAGCAGTCTCTTATCGAGAAGTAGAAATGAAAAACTTGAGTCGAAATCCATCTTCTCCTTAACTCTAGTACCACCGCAGTAACTCTCCACTGCGCTGCAGACTAGATCTATACCGTCATGCCTCTTACACTTGATGCTTCTTAGCAAGTCCAGGATTTTATTGAGCTCACCATATTCCAGAAAACAGATACTCTTAGGTGTCCCCAAAAGGCCACAATCAGTAACAGTTTGCTTGGAAACTTTTAGTTTTCCTAGAAACGTAACCACAGCATCAATCATCCTGTTTCGTATGCCTTCTGAGAGGATTTTGTGCTTACGAAATGAAACCAGGAGCGATCGGATTCCATCCAGTACCTCACTGCGCTCTTCATCTTCAGCTAAAGGCCACTCTTTGCACCATCCATCCTGATATTCAAACGCTTTCACATCCTTCTTCATCATTTCAACGGCAGCTTCTGCATCCACTGGTTTCCAGACTCCCACCGATACCTTATCAGCCCAGACCTCACTTACCCTCGAAGACAGTTTGAGTTTCGCACCATGTTCTTGTTCAAGATGACTCCTGCATTCTTCGCAACTAGTGAACTTTTTGGGGCATGTTCTACATATCCAAACCTTCCATTTTTGTTTCTTCTTTGCGTAAGCGAGAACTTGTTCCAAAGCATCCTCTCCAGCTTTGCGAAATTTCTCCCTCACATACAACCTGAGATCCGCAATGCTTACTTTCATGTAGCTCCTTTTTGTCCCAACGCTCGAAATCTCCCATCTAGCCCTCACATCTTCAACAATCTCATGATTCTCCCTTCTCTTCTCTTCCTGTTTCTTTGACCCCTTGATATGTTCTTGTTTGCATTCAACAGGACAAGGAACCAGAGTCTCGGGATCAGCGATCCTTGACTTTGCAGTTTTTATTAACATCTCCAATTCCTCCTTCTCCTTGTGTAACTGAGTATATACTCCATTATCATTGCCCAATACCTGGGAAGACAAAACCGAACTGATGATCTTTAAACCTTCTTCTGCCATGGCCGAGAACTTCTTGTAGTACATCTTTGAACCAATCAGTTCGGCCAACTTGAAAAGTGGCTTTGCCTTGTGCGTCGTTTCGATCCTTGAAAAGCACTCAAGAGAGCCCATCGCATAGGTGATCTTCTTCTGCAGCACTTTCGTTTCTTCCCCCAAGTCTTCAAAGATCACTCCTTCCAAGAAATCATAGTCGAATCCGTTTCCTTGGACGGAACGAGATTCGTTTATTATTTCCAAAGCATTCAATAATTTTCCCTTCTTGTAGGAATTGAAAGCATGAGAAGTCATTTTTTCTTTTCTTGCTCTGTTTCTGATAGATTTTCGCAGAAAACAGAGTATGAAAGATGATACTGAAGAAGACGACTTTACATGGGACCACCTTATATTGGGCTTACAAAGTTGAAGTATATTTCGGCCCATTATGTGAAATGAAGTTAATCCTGAAAACTGCCACGTGTCTTAAACAGATAAATTACGCTTTCACTTTCTTGTTAGCGTTTTATCAAAATCCTTGAAACATATCGCCTACATCACGTTCATTAACATGTTTCAAGTCATACTCTATGAAATATTTAAGTGTGACATTACTGCAGAACGTCCCAAACTATCAGCTTGGATCGAGGTATAAGCAATCGTCCATGAAGTCAGAAAAGATTACACTAATCTTCATTAGGAATTGATACTAAAGTGATTGATGCTATGCTTGCAGGAGTTGAACAATATTGATGCCTTTGCACAAACGAAGGAGATTGTTGAGATTTTCAAGAAAAAGTACATGGTTTAGTCTTTGTATCTTAAAAGCGTTTTGAATGCAACTCAAACTTATATGCAGCAACAGCCTCATCTGTATCTTACTGTTCATCAATAATCAGTGATTTAGTGTTGACATTATTGTCTCTTAAACACAGATGATAGTAATACAATTAAAGCCTGACGCAAGAAAAGTGTTGAAACTATAGTACATAATGAGATATTGTCACATTCAAAGCAACTGCTAACATTACATGTGAACTATAAACAACGTTATATACCAGCCTCTATATGGATCTTTCTCTTCTTACGGGTATGTACAAACAGTTCTTTAGAGATACTTTCATACTTAAGTCTACAAATTATTCAACTGTGATGCAAAGCTCATTTGAGTCGGGAGAAACTGTCTTTTTACATTCGGAAGAGTTCATCTTGTAGAATGCTCTCCATTCATCGATGTTCTTCATCTGATCACATCTCAGTCCAGGTAAGCATCTTCCCTCAACAATCTCTAGAATCCTCTCTGTTCTTCCGAGATGCAGAGCCGCTCCTCTTACCGACTCTTCCCTAACTTCTACAGCCGTCACCAAACACTTGACGGATATCACCTGTGCTACGTTGCAAAAACAACCTGAGACTATGTCCGAGATTATGGTTTCCAGCTTTCTCAACAGAGCTTCCCCTGTTCCGTAGTCTCTTGACTCGTAATTGTGCAGAATGGTTTGACAGACTCGGTACATGGAGTTGGCCGCTAGAGTCTTGATGGGCCAACGAGAAGGCTTGTGCTTCATGCACACCATCAGGTTCATCTGCCACGACTCTGAAAACTCTTTCTTGGCGACTTCCACGAGCTCCCTAAGTGTTTCTTCTGGACTTTTTTGTTGCCTGGATAGTTTCCGAAGATCCACATCGAACCACTTATGATAGAGATCAACTCCAAGCCAAACTACCTCAGCAGCTTTCCTGAGGTTAGCCAACTCTCCTCCTGTATCTAGGATGTTCTCAAACTTGTTGACAGAGTCCAGGGCCTCATCGACAGCATTGAGCAACTTCTTGACAGAGCAAGGATTGACATTGGGAAGAGCAACGGCGATGCTTGCGAGTGTTACCAGCGGGAGAGCCCAACAATTAGGTGGCTCTCCAGATGCGGCAAGAGAAGCCACCTCGTTGCTGTCAAACTCTTTAATCCCTTCAAATCCCTTTGAAACCGTCGTTGTTGCTTCCAAAAGCTCTATCAGGTTCACCGGTTGTCTTTTCCTGCCCTTCTTTATCCAGTGATCCGTGGCCTCACGGTTGCTCCGCACCATCAAATCCACCAGCTCGTCCTCTCCTTCAAGATGCAGGACAAAACTCGCAAGCTCCTGTCTCGAGCTCGGATTTGAACCGGACGGTTCTGACTCGACGTGAGAGACGGTACCCGTTGTTCTGATGGCGAGATAACAGCAGAGCAAGATTCTACTCACACAGAAGACAGAGATGTAACGGATGATTTTGCTTGCAAACACTGTCACATACTGTATCCCTATACAAACATCCAACATCCAGCGTTTAGCATCGTGCGCAAACCTCCTGCACCTGCGATCTTTGAGGAACGAAACGCTCAAGGGACGTTGTTTCTTCTCGGAGAACCAATGTGTCCAGTAACTCTCTACTCTAAACTCATCTCTGTAATACTTCTTTCCTCTAGCCGGACACCTGAACTTGACAGCCGTGAACCATCTGATCGCAGGAGCGACAGTCCCAATGGCTACTGCACTAGCCTGGCAAACAAGAACCAGAGAGGTTGACCATTTGTAATCAGAATCTCCGCGGCAGAACCAAAGCGACCTCGGTCTCAACAAGTAAGACCGAACCATGGCCTCACCTAGCGTAACGGCGCTTAAGAGACAGAAGAACCCAGAGGCAGTGCAAGTTACAGAACGAGCCATCACGAACTGAGGGCTACTGGTGTGAGCCATCATCCAGAACTTGGACAGATCTTGCTGAATCTTCTTAGCTACTGTTGTCCTCTCCGTAGCCAAAGGACACTTCAACGCAACCTCATACCTCTTGTTGTATTTGGTCTCCAAGATCCTTTTCGTGGTGGGGACTGTGGTCGCCGAGAAACTCAGGATCATCAGCATAACGAGCATGAGAAGCACGACCAGAAAGTGTTCTTCTTTGAACACATAGATCGCGCCTGTACCTAGCTGGATACAGATGTTGACAACGTCGGTGATTACAAGAATCCCTAAAGCCACGAGATTCATGAGGAGATCATTGTTTTCCATGATACCGAGAGATGGCATCGAATTGCCCATCACTGTGCACACGAAGACGCTGCTACTGAGCTTAGATAGCTGATCGTGCCGACTCGGCATCGAGGTGTTGAGATCGACGGAGAGTTTGATCCCGACGCCGATGAAAGTGAGAGAAGTTGCGTTGAGGGAGAAGGACTTGCAGGGGAACCAGAATTTCCGGTGTCGGAAGCCGTGAAGAAGGTCGGCGGCCATGGCTAGCCCGCAAATCAGTGAAGCTACGGCTACGTATAAACCAATCGAAGGCAAAGGTTTACTAAACTCTGCGTCGTTCAAATCGCCATTGGCGTCGCACCCGAGGCTAACCATGAACGACACCTCTCTGTTTTCTCTTGCTCAAGAATTCGATCGAGAAGCTCTTCTGGTTGACTCCATGGATAGCGACAAAGAAGTGTGGTCTTGTTTATGATGAGTTTAGTCAATTTGGGGATTCTTCTGGGTTTCCAAAAGTTCCGTTTTTTAAAAATAATTTTACTAAAAACTTGCGAGAAAATTTCTCACTTTCTAGTTTCTAGTTTTTACGACTGAACTGAGTCAGTTTTGTTCCGTTTTGTGTATCACACTTGAGGTGTTCTGTCAATTAATGCTCGTCTTTATGACTTAAATTTTATCTATCTTTGGGATTCTGGGTTTTTGGAAATTTCATGTTTTGCCTCCTTTTGATCTTTTTTCATCATCAAGAACATTTTTGTCTATATAAGAGGCTATGGGCTACGGATTTTGTAAGCCGTACTGGGTCACTCATTTGGTATCTATGTCTGGATTCTAGACCAAGAGACTTTAACACTAGTATCACAGTTAATACAATCAAAATCTCAAACATTAGAAGTTTTGAAACACTAGTACATTACAACAGTTCTTGAATGAAAACAGAGACATTCCTCAAATACCATATAATGATATACTGTCACATTTCAAAGCAAGTGCTACATAACATTAAACGTGGAGACAATCATCACCTATAACAACATTATAAACCGGCCTCTATAATAATCTCCTTTCTCTTCTTACACATATCTACAGGCAGCTCTGAAGCAATACACTTTCATACTTCTTAAACACATCCCAATAAAAAAAAAAGGACAGCTTGGGATCGGTTGAAGGTAAATAAATCACCACGGCGTTGGTTTCAGAGCCTCTTTGATCTGGGTGGAGTCGCGGGGGCGAAAAGGGAGCCTTGGACCGGCTGAGCCATAGGATCAAATTTTTGGGAGGCGAGGTAAGTGAGAGCAGTGACAACATCAGCGATGAGGGGTCTTAGGTTTGGCTGCTCTTGCACGCACATCGCCGCTACAGCGAGTGCTTGGTACAATCCTCGCGGAGGGTATTGTCCTTGAAGCATTGGATCAGCCATTTGAGCAAATTTCCTCCTGTCTTTGAACAAAGGTCTTGCCTGAAACAGAGCGTGTCACAGAATATAATTAGAATTGAAGCATCTACAGAGAAAGAAAACCAAAGTTTGTTACTGATCGTTTTGTTACCCATGCGACCAGATTCTGCTCTCCAGTACATCTTGAACTGTCTATCGCTTTCCTACCGGTTATAATCTCCAAGAGAACCACCCCGTAGCTATACACGTCTGATTTGAGTGTTAACTGGCCTGTCATTGCATACTCGGGAGCGCAGTATCCGTATGTTCCCATGACCCGAGTCGACACATGAGACTTGTCACCCACTGGGCCAAGTTTAGCCAGACCGAAGTCAGATAGCTTCGGATGGTAGTCATCGCCGAGCAAAATATTGGAGCATTTCAAATCCCGATAGATCACCGAAGGCATGGTTTTATCATGCAGATACTCCAACCCTTTTGCAGCACCTGCTGCTATTTTCATTCTGGTGTTCCAGTCAAGTGGCTGCTTACCAGGTGAAATGTCTGGAAAGAAAAGGTTCGTCCGGTTGAAATTAAAGACTTTTAGATCATCCAAATGTAATGTATTATTCATAGGCACGTGATCTTAGAAGCGCATACCGTGCAGATGATCTTCCAGTGACCCTAGAGGCATGTACTCATACACCAAAAGCCTTTGATCTCCATCCGCACAATATCCAATTAGGTTAACAAGATTCGGATGATGAAGAAGACTCAACATCAGAACCTCGACGAGGAACTCTCTGTTTCCTTGTAAACCATTGTGATCGAGCTGCTTGATGGCCGCTGTCTACAAATGAAGAATAATGTCGGTGAGCTTTCACGACTTTCAAAAGGTTGAAAACAGAGAACCAAGAAGACAAAAAAGAAAAGAAACGAACCTGGCTAGTGCTTGGTAAGTATCCTTTGTAAACTCTACCAAATCCTCCTTCCCCTATAAGGCATTCTTTTCTGAAGTTTCTAGTGGCAGTAGCTAGCTCCGAGAATGTAAACGTTTGTGCCACAATGTTATCTGACCCTTTGCTTTTGGATTCACTCACGGACAATTTGGCCTTAGCTTTCTCTACCCAAAAAAAAAAAAAAGTGTTTTTCAAGATCAATGCTTTACATTGCAGAATCAACAAAAATCAAAGTTTATCAAGCAAAAAGAATCTTCTTGAGGCAAGAATCAGAGTCCATCATCCTATTACACTTCAACTAGTGCAAGACAAGAAACATACCAGAACAAACAGAAAAATCTCGGATTTCAGCTTTCATTCGATTAATAATCATCAAAATAGCTTATATTCACGATTTCAACAAGACTATTTCACCGAATAATAATCCATGATGTCACAATAAACCGGAAAGAAGCATGCAACAAGCCAATAACACATCTTTTGAGTAAAGATACTTGTAAGAGTAATACAATTGAATCTAGCAAAAGTCAAAACAGTCCAAAGCTCACCGGAATCAGACAGCACAGAGATGATAAAAAGTCAAAAAACCCTAATCAATTGCTCACCGGAATCAGACAGCACAGAGATGATAAAAGCTGACAATTTTCAAAGTTTTGGCTAGAGAAGGGTCTAACCCAGAATCGAAGTTTGTAGCTTGGCATCGTTCTAAAGAGCATACCTGTAGACACAGAGCAATTCCTGCTCAGCTTTTCGTCACTGTTCCTCCTTGTCTTAGTCCTCCCGCTCAATTTCCCAGAACACGGGATCCAACCCATTAGCTTCTCGATCTTCCTCTTCTTCTTCCAATGATTCTTCGTCTTGATTGCGTTCGATGATCTCGAAAGCGAGAGAACGAAAAGAGAGAGAGAAGTCCAGAACTTTGAAATGTAAAAGAGCACGCCAATCGCTGGATTTCTCGATTTTCTTTCTCTAATTTAAATTTAAATTTTAAATTTTTGTGACCCTAATTAATGTGTAACGGGTTTGACTTTGACAAATTGATCATTAATTTCTAGAAAAGTATTATCAACTGCCCATGAAATTTTTACCTTCTCTCAACACAAAATAGAATAAATATTCTCGAGTTTTTTCTATAAATAATTTACAAAATATTTTTAGGATAGAAAAGAAAGTGCTAGTGCAAAATACGACACCGTATCATACTCGGCTCCAAAGAAATGCTTGTACAAGAGAATATAGTAATATACACACAGTGGTTATTGTTTTACAAGTTTACAACATCTACAACTACATCCTCCAACTCATGAACCAAATCCTTCGTCCTAAATCCACAAACCAGACCACACAACGACAATAACAAACAACCAAATGTCGTGTCGTGTCTTTGTTTCGTGGAATAGTGATAGTATCAAAGAATCAGACCTTGAGGGTAAAGAAAAATTGTTAAAACAGGTGTGATAGATAGATTGATAGATCTCAACAAAGTTGATGAGGACGTTACTAATGTCTTTGTTGGTTTTTCCGTTAGCTATCCTCGGCGTTTGTTATGTCGTCATCGTCCGTTGCAGCAGCAGTTTTACGGACGAATTGTCCACGGACACGAGGGCGTTGTTCCGCTAGCTTTTTCCGGCTTTGGTATCGTACCTGAGACCAAAAGAACCATTTTTATTTATCATCACCGTTAAAAATGTCAAGCAAACAATTAAGAAGATGTCAATATTGTTTATCAGCGTTTGCGTTTGTATTTACATGTTTAAACAGTACTACTATATTTTACCTTCTTCCTGAAGCACCTCTCTTTTCTCTTCTGACGGAACTTTGTCAAAGCAGCTTCTCTCTGAGAGATCTTATTTTCATCAGCCACATTCCCGCTTCCACTTCCACTTCCACTTCCACTTCCGCTACCATCGCCACTTCCGCTTTTGCCAGCACCATTATCACTTCCCATATTCATCCCTCCAGCATTCATGCCATTGCTGCTTCCATATGGGCCATTGCTTCCGTGACCACTACCTGACACACTTCCATTCACACTGTAATTCACTGTGCTGTTGTTACCTTCATTCGCCTCATTGTACACATTTGAGGATCCACATTGTGGCGCCAGCTTCCGCTCAGGGACGTTAACAAGATTATTATAGGAGGAGTGATGTTGATGATGGTCACAAGGCAGAGGCTGAAACGTTGAATGCTTGACTGATGAAGATCCTGCTGAGCTTACTTTTGGAGCTCCTGGTTTCGTGAAAGCGTTGTTCTCCGTTGTGCAACTCATTTCCATGTTATTGCTACCGACGCGTGAGTGTTGATTATTGGGGAGAGACTCCTTCATGTTTGAGTGACAATCACATGCCGCTTCAGTCTTTTTTATAAGATCTTGGCTCTTATTATTATCATGAAGAGAATTGCTTCCCAAGTTCCCGCCAGAAAGCTTATTGGCATTTGAGGCTGGATTATACCTGCTCAAGTCCAACAATTGATTTGTTAACACTTCTTCACTACGTCATGCTAACCGTTATATAAAAGAAGATTTGTTAATGATTCTAGAGGAGTACCTTGAGAAAGCTGAACCCTCTGAACGTCTCAGCACATTCCGGTCATCTCTAACCACTGTCCCATCATCTTTAATTCCTCTATGCCTCTTTGAACTATGTTCCACGTGCATTAGCTCATCGGAATTTTTGACGGCAGCTTCACTCGTATCTAAAGTTTTGCAGTGTGTGTTAGGTGCCTCGGGTTCTCTGATATCTTGAAGGTGGCTAGACATAGCTTTGAAACCCGAGCCTCCATCTTCATGCATTTGTTTGCTTGAAGGGCTTTCGCTACTGAGGTCTAATGGTCCTTTTCCAACTTTCATTTTCGATTTACTAGAGCTCTTTTCCAATGAATTTTCCTGTCTCATAATGCCAGTAGTTTTAGTTAGGGGTTCATCTTTTGGCTCCAGTGCAAGATCGCAATTTCTACGAATACTAATGGCCAAGTCTCTACCCATTGTGACATCTTCTGCAGAAATGATGGAGAAAAAAAACATTCAATATCATAATGTTTTGAGTTTCGGTGTAAAGAAGAGAATGGAAGAAACTGAGAGATCGCTCCTTTCTTACCAAAATTTTCATCATGTTCTCGAGTCTCCTTCTCAGCAGCTGCCGCAACCAAATGATTACTGGGAAACTCGGGGTTCGAATGTACCACTTGTGCGCAAGTGCTATCAACTCGATCCCATGGAGATACCGCTCGTGGACTGTCATCAACCTCCACAGCTTTTTTCGTCCAAGAGCTCTGAAAATAGAATTGGTTAGTAAAGCGTCCCTACCATTTATGGAGAAAAAATTCAAGGGGTAACTTATCAGATTTATACTATAAGATTATTGGTATTGCACACTTTTCTTACCTGAGCGCCACTCCCATCACTACTTCCATCGCTAGCATTCAGGCCAATGCTCCCATTTTCATTCTCACCACTGCTTCCTGAATCGTCGTCAGATTTTCTAATACTCTTTGATTTCACAGACTTTTGAGTTTGATGTGTTCCACTCTCGCTCCCACTGCCGCTAGACTGTGAACAGGAAACAAGCATGAGAATCCAAAAAGTAGACACCATTTCACAATTAGACTTTATCACCAATTGTAACATCAAATAGAGAAAACAAACGCCAACCGTATTTTCAGATAAGAGCAAGGGACTTACGCTTTGACATCTTCTCCAAACATGTTGCCAAAGAATTTTAAGCTCGTTTTTTCTAATCGGCTTAACGAGAAAGTCAACTGCTCCTTTTGATAAGCACTTAAAGACCAGCCCCATTGAGTCATGTGATGACATCACTGCAACACATATCTCACAGGGGAATGTAGTTAAAAGCATCTACTTCCAACATGACGAACAATCAACAAAGCGTGCAACCACTAAAGAAAGTGTGTGATGAACAACGACCAGAGACAAAAGAAAAAAAAACTCACTGATGACAGGGATGTTCCGACGAGACTTATGATTCAGAATCTTGCATAAGAGGCCGACACCAGATAAGTAAGGCATGACTACCTCCGTTAACACAATATCGATATGATTGTTTAGATCTTCTAAAACCTTCCAAGCTTGTACACCATTCGCTACCTCAACAACTGCCATGACAGAGTTTGATAATCAATCAGAAAACCAAGTGAAAAACAAAAAAAAGTTATAGATTATACACCAGCCTGCGTCCAAGGCTACAAAAACTGACCTTCATAGCTGCAATTACGAAGAAGCGCAGTAACGATATAACGAGTGCAGTCATCATTTTCCACAAGCAGGACTCTTATGGTTCTCACATGAAGAAACCTTTCCCAGCAAACAGTGGCCGCTGTTTGTTGCGACTGTGGAATTTGCAGTCCAGCTGAACCTTGCCCAGCGCCTCCACTCCCATTTCTCACATCCGAAGTGATCCCATTGGCTTTATCTTCTCCACTATGCCTCTCGGTCCGACTCGCAACCCCATCGAATTTCGTTTCTCCGGTTTTCCGATCAGTGATTGGGTAACGCGAACCCTCGCCGTCCTCGTTAACATTCATCACACCAGTTCTGCTTCGCTGAGTTCAAATGGATCAAAATATTAAAAAAAAAATTAAAATGTTTCTCCTCAAGTAGAATGGTCTCAGAGAAAACCACTGTTAAGATATATCACTCGGAAAAAAAGAAAGGACTTTCTAATTCAAGACAGAGCTAGAAACCCTAATTTTGAATATACATAGGAGTTGTAGTAATCGAACAATAACTCAGAATAATAGAAGAAAGAGTTGAAGACCACGAAATTCGAAACCACCAAGCCAAATCAAGTTGGTTTTTTTTTGCAGAATCATCAAATCGAAAAACCAAATCTCGAATAATCACATCAAATAAAAAACCAATCAAAACAAGGTGAATTCCAAACGGGAAACTGATCTTACAATAATCAAATCCTAAAAAGAAGAATGGAGCTCCAAAAGTTGCATCAATCACCTCTGCAATCAGAAAAATGGATCCAGTACAAAGCAGCTAACGGTTGGGAAAGAGAAGCATAGACTCAAAACGACAACAGAATTAAGAAAGGCAAGCAAATATACACCAGAATCAGAGCTTCTCTGCTTCAGAAAGAACAAATACAAACGAGAGTGAATAATTTGATTATGAGGTTTTTCTGTCTCCCAGAGAGTGGAAATCGGAGACGACCATAAGCCACCGATTTTTTTTTTTCCGGAGATAGATAGATATTAGAAAGATTGTCGCGGAATAACAAAATAAAAAAAAATTGATATATCTGACCTGGACAAAACTAGAGGTCCCGAACGTTCGCTAATATCCACGTCAGATCCGATATTTCCACATCACGTATTGGCAAGGATTGCTGACGTGGACGATATCAAAAACAGTCGTCCCGGAGGTTTGTGGCGGATCTGAGATCTTTCCGAGCTGACACGTGGAACAGTGGGAAGTAAACGCCAAGGAGTAGCCCATCTTCACGTCGATTAGATTTTATTGATGATGAATTGTATTGGGTTCCATATATGGGCCGTAAAATAGACTTGTTTAGTAGAAGAGTCCTTCGATTCCCAAAAAAATAGGAGAAAATTATAGCGTCGACAGCAGGGTTCGAACCTGCGCGGGCGAAGCCCAATAGATTTCAAGTCTATCTCCTTAACCACTCGGACATATCGACTTCTTGTTGTTATTTCAGTTAATTATTATTATAAACTGTTGCATATTCTTACTGTTTCTTATCGCTTAATTCGCCCTAGAAATGACACTCACGAGGTACGTTTACCAGAAGAGTAAATTTTCCCGCCATCGTTAGTACCCGTGCTCTCTCATCCGCCGCGTCTCCGTCGCCGTCTACGAATGGCCGATAAAAAGAAGCGCAAGCGATCTAAAGATGAACAAGAGGAGGATCTTCCTTTCAAAAGCATTCTGGAATCAGATGACGCTATCCTGCAGCTTCTCAAATCATATATTTCCTCTTCTTTAATCTCCGCCGCCGGCGGCGGTAGCGGTGCCTCCTCTTCGTCCTCACCGAAACCACTAACCCTAGCCGACCTCTCTCTCTCATCTTCCTGCCGTGAAGTCGCAGATCTCTCCCTCTCCTCCGTGCAGACAGCTATAGAGACAGTCATAGTTCAGATCGCCCGGTCCATCCTCGCCGGCGATGGATTCTCCTTCAGCGTGCCCTCACGCGCCGCCTCGAACCAGCTCTATGTCCCGGAGCTTGACCGCATAGTGCTGAAAGACAAATCTACCATCCGTCCCTTTGCATCCGTTTCTTCTGTCAGGAAAACCACCATCACCACTCGAATCCTCGCCCTTATCCACCAACTCTGCCTCAGGAACATTCACGTCACCAAGCGTGATCTCTTCTACACCGACGTTAAGCTTTTCCAGGTAAGTTCCTTTGCTTTCAATTTTCACATTCCAAGCTGTCAAATTTGATGCATTGTTCCCATAAAAAAAAAAAAGTTTGTCACTTTAAGATCCAGTTCTTGTTGGATCTTCGAATTGGAAGAAGTCTCTAGCTTTTCACTCGCATTGATTCAGTGTCTTTGAACAAAGAAGTTTCAATTTTGGAAAATGTTGAACCAATTTGCTACCTTACTGAATTTCAGGACCAGACACAGAGTGATGCTGTGTTGGACGATGTCTCGTGTATGCTCGGCTGCACGAGGTCAAGCCTCAATGTAATTGCAGCGGAGAAAGGTGTTGTAGTGGGAAGGCTCATATTCAGTGACAATGGAGACATGATAGACTGCACAAAGATGGGAATGGGTGGGAAAGCCATTCCACCAAACATCGATCGTGTTGGGGATATGCAGAGTGATGCTATGTTCATACTCTTAGTTGAGAAAGACGCAGCTTATATAAGGTTAGCAGAAGACAGATTCTACAACCGGTTCCCCTGTATCATCGTGACCGCAAAAGGCCAGCCCGATGTAGCCACAAGGCTATTCCTGAGGAAAATGAAAATGGAGCTTAAGCTTCCGGTGCTTGCCCTGGTGGACAGTGACCCTTACGGGTTGAAGATCTTGTCTGTTTATGGCTGCGGGTCGAAGAACATGTCTTACGACAGTGCAAACTTGACTACGCCTGACATCAAGTGGCTTGGAATCAGGCCAAGTGATTTGGACAAGTATAAGATACCTGAACAGTGTAGGTTGCCGATGACTGAGCAGGATATTAAGACAGGGAAGGATATGCTAGAGGAAGATTTTGTGAAGAAGAATCCCGGGTGGGTCGAGGAACTTAACCTGATGGTGAAAACAAAGCAGAAAGCTGAGATTCAGGCGTTGAGCTCTTTTGGTTTCCAATATTTATCGGAAGTTTACTTGCCCCTGAAACTGCAGCAGCAGGATTGGCTCTGATCATCAGGTTACTGTTCTATTAGAGGCCAACAACAAGTGTACGCTACAAATTTCGAGTTTCTGATCATGTAATTGTCTGTCCCCTAGAATGTGAGTTATTGCAATGATCGAAACTTGGTTTTAATTTATGTTTTGAACTGCGGAGATATCTGTAAGCTGATTTACCTTGAGATACAGAGGAAAATTGGAAAACCCTTTGTTTATTTTAAAGAAACACAATATGTGCATCTGATATATTGTGCAATCTTTCATCATTATTTTCTGCAATTTAGTTTGAAATTTGAATACAATACACAGATGATTAGTTATGTACCAGTCAGGATCGGCTACTTTTTGCGCTGCAGCCACTGATGCAGAGACGCCTTTGTCACCATCAACCTCTCAAGAATTGCAGGTCTCCTCGTTGAGGATACGCCAACAATCGACTTAGTGTTCTGTGAAATATGCTCTATATCTTGGTCTGCATCATCCGCATATCGTGCACCTTGTGTTATATCTAGCACATGTCCATGTCCAGCAGGAAGAACCACAAGAGACAATTCATCTTTTATGAGCTTTACTAGAACATCTTTCACATCAATCTCTTGCTTTCCCGGATCGGTATTTGCTTCACCGGTTCCTAGGATGATCAACAAATCATCTGTTACAACATCACCTGCAAAAGGGAGATTCACTTAGTTACAATTGTGCTTTTTAGTCTGTGTTGCTATATAAGTCAAATACAGGTGATTTCATCTGAATTTTTGTCCGTGCTGTGATGATTGTATAGTGTTCCCATTTGATATGTATTGGTGTATGTGTATCAATTCTTACCTCGCATATAGTCTTCCTTAATCATCCGCAAAACTGCTAGAACAACAAGTCGAGCCTCAACCTGTAAATGTATGCAGCAGTTTGACACGAGCATATGCTTCAGGAATTGGATTGATAGGATTATAAGCGCATAAAATACTTGAATGTCTCATTGATTGTCATCATGAGCTTACCTTGGTAAGTCCTTGAAGGTCAATTGCAAGGTTTCCGGCTGTTCTCTCTTGCAAGTGTGTAGCTACTTTTTCAATGAGCAGACTTACAGGTCTCTCCAAGTTAGTACCTTCCTGGTCGCTTGTTTCATTTTGGCGTTGACTGTTTTCTTGTATGACTCCTTCGCACCACTCCTCAATAAGTTCCTTGAGAAAGTGATCGTTAGGTTTGTACCTGCAGTATTATGGCTTTTGCAAGTGAGAATAGAGGAATGTCTCTTCGCTTATCTGAAGATGCAGAACCATCAAGACGAGAAATATAAGTAGATCATAAAACTTGATTGCACTTACCCCGCTTTCCGCATGTCCTGATATATAGCTAAGCATTGCCGCACTTCAAGTAAAGAACCATATTTGCTTCGTGCTTTAAGAAGCGTATTATAGGTCACCTGAGAATCAACTTTCTGGACTGAGAAATGCTGAAATCAATTGAGAAACTGCATTTCCTGTCCTAGCTAAATGTGGTCCGTACTAATAGATTCAGGACTTTATATGCACAATTTTATACACAACACTCTTCCTTTCAGTCTGCAAATTCTCCCTAAAGTGGAGTGGTCAAATCATTTTCCTGAGGGATAAATTATATGGCATTTAAAAGGTAGGAAAAATGCAATAAACCCATTCGACCAGGAGAATTACCCAGTTTGGCTTTATCTGATATTTCCTCATCTCCTCGAACAAAGAAAATGCCAACTTTAAACTTTTATTTTCTGCGCAAATCTGCAAGATAACATGTTGAATCTTCACACCTCTGAGTTGAGCAATAACTAAGAACGAAGCAGAGACGCAGCACCACTAAGAGAGAGATTAATACCTTGATAGCTGTTGTGTAGGCAACAACATCAGGTCTGGTCCCAGATGAATGCATAGTTCTCAAAATCTGTGCTGGAAGAAGAATGTCTATCAGGGAACTTTAATTGGATCCAAAAGCTTATAAACTGAAGCAGAAGAAGTATGATCACCTTAATGTCATTTCTATGTTTATAGCAAAAATGAGTGAAGGAATAATTTCAAGAAATTAAGAGAAAAATTGACTCACCCGTATAGCACCTTCTACATCGCCTGAACTTCCACATATATCGATCAAAGTCGACCATGTTATTTGATTAGGTGCAAGACCTAGGCTCTTCATCTCGTCCATCAATTCTTTTCCTCGGTAGTAATCAGTACCACAGGCTTTCAAGAGTATATTATATGTTGCTGTTGTTGGCTTGAAGCAAAATCTATTCGAAGCTTGGATATAAGGTGAAGAATTGCTATTCATCAAAGTCCCGGGACCATGATTTTCCAATTTATTTGGGCTAAAAATGCCACCTTTACTAATTATATCATCTGCATATAACGCTTCTTTAGCTGAACTTCCCTTCCAAGACTGAAAAAGACGAAAAGCTCGGTCGTACTGGCAAGCTTCAACGCAAGCATGAAGCAGGATGTTGAAACATTGAGAATTAGGCTCACAACCAGATGCAAGCATTTCTTCAAATAGGTGATTTGCCTGCTCTACTAAACCTGCGTTGGCACATGCGCTGATTAACGACGACCATGTATGAGTATTTGGGGTTACACCAACAGATTGCATATCCTCTTTGACTTTTAGAGCCATTTTCCACATCTTTGCATCTGCGAAAACCTGATCTCGAGGCATTATTACTTAAGAGACACAAAATAAAAAAAAAAAAAAAATCGTAGCTTTAGTTACTCAAACATGCCAATCTTGTACCTTTATAATAGTACAATATGTAAAGGCGTCCAATTTCAACAGACCAGAAGATTCCATTCGCTTTGCTTCTTTGTATATGTCCTGGGCGAGATCAACCCGTCCAGCCAGGCAACATGTTTTCAGTAGTATATTGTAGGATGTCATGTCAGCTGTCACATCAAGTTTCTGCCCATGACATTTAGAGTTTGATGGTCAGTCAAAACGCACTCCTAATCAGAAAGTTTTAAGGTGGACTAAACCGACAGCAACATCCACATATCGTGTTATCAAGAGACAGAAAGAAGAACATACCTGCATATTCTTGTATACTTTAAGTGTGTACCCAAGATCATGGGAATTAACATTCATTAGACTGTTCATAACATAAATATTTGGCTTAATGTTTTCTTTGAGAAGATCCTGCCACAAGATTTTGAGTTAAACGACAAATCTCAGACAAAAGGATACTTATGCAAAGCATCCAGTATAATCTCAGGGAATTACCTCATATATGTATCTCGATTTAACGTAATCGCCACATAGGCCACAAACATCTATCATAGTGCGGTATATATACATGTTGGGAGTGTCTAAAATCTGTTTGCAGGCTTCATATGCTGTCAACACGGAAACCATATCTCCTTTCTTTCCGAAACCATGAATAATTCTACAAAGCAATATCTCTGTATGTGGCAAAAGACATGCGTATCTGCATTGCATATTCATCAAATCGTTAGCACGCTACATTCGGCATCACTATGGCTTTATGGCTTAACATGCTTTGAGAATCAACAAAAGTACAGTTACATTCTGCATTTCAGGAGCATTAGGGAGAGCAACAACAAGCCTTACCTAATAGCTAACTGGGGATTGGAAATGTCAACACAAATCTTTACGATATCAAACGGGTCCACAAGCTCTTTGATTTTGAATTTGAAACCTGAGATAAGAAGCAGCCGCTCATGTCAAAGAGGTTCAAAGTCTGGTTGTAACAGCGATGTTGATAGAGTAATTATTACCCGCAAGTATCTCCATTAGGTCAATAGCTCTCTCCACTTGCACAGAGTTAGCCATTGCTCGAAAGTGTTTCCTCATTAATTTCACAGACGACACATCGACGAGGCCCAGTGGAGCAATCCCTACCTTCTCAATCCTTTTCAAAGTGTAAACCACGCTCTCGATCTTCCCTTGTCGAAGATTCAACGATATCCCTTTCGATAAGAGATCATAATCAACCATCGCAGCGAAACGTGCCACATTAGCTCCGGATTCTGCAGCCAAGGTCTCGGCGATGAGGGCGACGTCTTGAATTCGGCCATCCTCGGCGAGCTTCGATGCAAAATCGGCGTAATACTCTACCGAGCCGTCTGGAATCCATCTAGCGGCGTCAGAGAAGTGACCTGAGTGAGGATTCGCCGAGGAAAGTGAAGCAGGAGAAGCTGAGTGTCGTTGCGGCAGCGACGGCAGTTGTTTAGTGAGAGAAGAAGTGGATTTAGTTTTCCGGTTGGGCTCAGGTGAGGTGGCGTAACAGCGACGGTGGTGGTGGTGGTGAGGATTGGTTATGACGGAGGAGGAGCCAAAGACGATGACAAAGTCCCTCATTCCTCGCCAACGGTTGGGATCATCATCATCATCATTGAGGTTCACTCTTTCTAGTGGTTTATTTCAATTTTGGAACATGTAAAATGGATTGGATTTGAAAGGCTATAGTATTCTTACAACTTCCGAACCGGACCGGGTTTGTGGAGTTACAGTATACCGGTTAGTCTAGCCCGATTTGGTACGGTGATGACACTTGAAATTGCATTCTTTAATCAGTAAAAGTTAGGCCAAGCATTTTCTGATTGTTGTCAGACACCAGACCCAAATCAATAAAAGATCATTTTCAATTTTATGATTCCTAGTTTGTAATCACTTGAATTCATAAACACCATAATTCACTTTTACTAAGCATTTTTGCTGTTTCTTTTGTAGACAGAAAACATCCATGTACTTCTTTATGCATATAAGACATTCATTCAACAATCTCATGAGCCTCAAACGCAATTATGGGTTTTACTTAGTAAAGAAGCCGAACCAAGCTTGGGATAACTAAAAAAAAAACAGTAAAGAAGATGAAAACACCAAAGACCTTCGTGTTCGTGTTCGTGTTCTTCTAAGAGAGGGTTTTCCACTCCGTAGTCTTCACAGTCTTATTCTTCTTCTTCTTCTTCTTCTTGGCAATCTTCTTCCCAGTCGTATTCATCCTTGACCTACACCAAACCACGAATTAGCGAGAGGTTTTACTTTGTTCTAACAAAGGATCAAGAATCAAATTCATTTACTTGAAGGGAAAGTTGGGAGTGCTGGGGCAGCAGTCACGCCCATTTTGTGGCGCCGCAACCCCAGAAACTTCAATATTCTCCAATCCTTTCACAACATCACATCCACTAAGTTGCAGCGCCTTCTCTAATGCGTCTTCTCCCTCAAGAAAGAGGATAGCGCGGCTAATAAAGGAGCAACAAACAAAAACGAATCTTTGGTTAGCATTTGATAACATGAGAGTTTGGGAAAAAGAATTCGCTGTGAGGAAGAAGCCACAAACCTCTTTGCGTAAACTACAGCATGCCGGACACGTCCACAGTTAGAGAAATGTTTCATCAGCATGCTCTCGACATCATCCTCAGGTCATATCGCGTAACATAAATTTTAATAATTTGACAATATTATCAACTATGACAAGAACATATATATCTTACAGACAAAAAATCTCCAAACAAAAAAAAAAAAAAACAACTTACACGTGACATCGCTTATTGTCTAAGACTCTCATAGGAGACAAGACAGAGTCAAGGTGTTTGGCGTGAAACGGGTAAGCCTCAGCGACTAACATGCGTCCTCGCATCTTGCTTCCACTAAGTTTCAACGCCTTCTCTTCTGCACCTTCCCCACGAAGATAAATCAAGGCGAAGCTGTATAACGATAAACAAGAGTTCATATAGCAAAATGCATTTAACTCAAAAAGCTTACAAAACCCGAGGAACAAGAGTTCATATAGCAAAAGGGATTTAACTTAAAAGCTGACCAAACTGCCACAAACCTGTTGAGACGGGTGGTATTCCAAACGTATCCGGGAATATAAACATATATCACCTCTCCACATGAAGCGAAATGTTTTTTCAAAGCGGCAACGACCTTGCCAGGGAGCAATGTGTCGTATCCCTCAACGTAAATCCTGCTCATCATGCTGCTGCAATAGATTTGATTGCAGGTGATGATGATATTATTAACATGGCCCCAACACATTTTACAGATACACATCTCAAAATCAATTTGTACCTGCTTTTTCGAGTGCCTGCATCACTATCGTTCAATTCCACATCACCCTACGGTACAAAACATCTAATCAGAAAATTGAAATCGAGAAACAGATAGATTAAAGAAATCCACAAGGATCGAACAAGAGGTTACTTTGATGGTGGATCCGTCCATGGAGAAGATGCGTTCTCGAGAGGCAATAATAGCTTTGATGGCGGATGCGCTTGCGCTGGGCTTTCCGATCTAGGGATTTAAGACTCGAAGAGGCAGAAGGTATTTATATAATCCCCTTTTTTTTTTCCTTCTTCTATACCCCGCGCGGGTTTTTTCTAAAATATATTTTGTATTTCGAGCATACACTTGTCTATGTGTCGAGGAAAGATCGAGAGCATAAATATTTGTAGGTCCGTTAACGGGCCAACCTTTAGAACCTGATGAGATTAAAGTGGGCCTGATGGGCCGATAATGTCAGTGTAAATAATCGGATCAGAAGCAAACTTAAACCAGTAAAGGGAATTTCTGGTTAACAAAAACGTACGAAATCCATCAAATAAAATCGAATGGTTCTGTGAGCTATATTTTTTTTGTTTTCTTTAAAAATTATCATGATTTGGTGGAAATTACGTTTCTAAGATGAAAATCAACATTACTTTTTTGTGACCCTAGAATCTCTCTACTGGCAAAGCATCAAATCTAGATAAAGAAATTATCATCTCTCAATCTTTGATTTTCAAAACGTCATTACAGAAGAAAAATGTATTAAAATATATATGCATGTATATATATATGTTTATGGAAAACAGTTGTGGAAGAAGGAACTAATCAAAACCTTCAATAAAACGTCGTTCCCAAGTACTTAGTGATAGGTATCAAATTCATGGAGCCACAGCTGATTTGTAAACATCTATCGGTGTCGAATGTTAATCATCTATCGGTGTTGAGTATTAATAATTGAGCTTTTACATTGTGTAGTGTAGTACACTACCAGAAGTTGCGGTTGTTTCACTTTTAAAAGAAATATAATTGAAAACCGCATGCTCTCAATTGTTTTTATTAAAGATTTTGAAATATCTACTGCAACTAGTGAGAGTCTTGCCAGTTATTTTCTTTTTTGCATACCAAAAAACATCGACCCATGAAACTGTTGCACGTGGTTAGTTTGAAGCTCACATCGAAAGAATATAAAATAATTTTTAAAAGTTGATAAAAATATAAAAAGAAAAAGGGGAAAAAATGGATGGCCTCAAATTCGAAGCGAACCGTCTCCACATATTTTACACCAACTTCCTGCCCGCCATCTGGATATCGTCGTCGTTCTCTCTCTGAGTCCACTATCTCTCTAAAAAGATCGCTATCTACAAAACCGATGACCTCGTCGGGGTCAAGCAATCCCGTGGTCGCTGAAGAAAGACCGACGGAGACGTCTACAGCGCTTCCAGAGACGACAGCGACGGTGACTTCTTTATCGACCGAAGCTGCGGAAGCTCCGGAGAAGAAGGTGAGGAAAGCTTACACGATCACCAAGTCAAGAGAGAGTTGGACTGAAGGAGAGCACGATAAGTTTCTGGAAGCCCTTCAATTGTAAATTTACCGGTTCTTTCTCTCACGTTTTTTTTCTTCTTCTTCGTGATGGGATTTGTTTAACTGAGTGATTTTTGTGTGGGTTTCGAGCTCAATTGTAGCTCAATTTGCGTAATTTTGCTTCATTTCTTCTTTATCTGCTAAGTACACTTACCAGACAAGGATTTTATATGTTAATTTCGCCCTTTGGATAAAATACCATGTTAGGGTAATATAGTGAATTGAGTTTATGAAGATATTTTAAGTTGGATTTTGCAGAAGCTATCGTTGATTGTACATCAGATAGAGCAGAGTTTCAATTAATCGATGATGAATGTTATGATTGTTATCTCTCTCTTGAAACCAAAGTATAGGTTATCTTAGGTTGCATAATAAAATGGGTTTTTGCAAAGCCAGTGTCTTTATTCTGACACTTTTCTTCCTGATGCTACTCGTTTCTGGCAATTTTCTTGCGTCCTTAGGTTTGATCGTGACTGGAAAAAAATTGAAGATTTTGTTGGTTCAAAGACAGTAATTCAGGTATGAGATCATCTGCTTTGGATTTCGCTTTAATCTAAATACATTGGCATTTTCCCCCACTCAATCTTCCTGTGACTACTTGATTAACTACAGATCAGGAGCCATGCCCAAAAATACTTTTTGAAGGTCCAAAAAAACGGGACTTTAGCACACGTGCCACCCCCTAGGCCTAAGCGCAAAGCTGCTCATCCATATCCTCAAAAGGCATCAAAGAATGGTTCGGTCTATTGCAATAGAAAGTACTTTGGGTGGAGAGATGCAGTAACACTTGTATTTAATCTGAACTCAACTCAATTTTGCAGCTCAAATGTCGCTTCACGTTTCCATGGCATTTCCTACTCAAATTGATAATGTGCCTGGATATACCTCATGGGATGATGACACCTCTGCATTGCTAAACATAGCCGTAAGCGAGGTTGTTCTACCACAAGATGAACTTGGTACTCTTTGTGGAGGAGAAGGCAAGCATTATCATTTGTACTCGATCTATTTTGTATTTTGGTTGCTCCATCTGATGAAGGTTCATATGCTAAATGCAGCTTCCGATGTTATTGTTTCAGATGTTATTGAATCGAACGGCACAACAAGTGCGAGTAGTCCTTCAGCATCTGGTGTAGGAAGCACAAACAGAACACTATCAGATTCCAAGGGTTTAAGACCGGCGAATCAAGTTCCCTCAATGCACGGTAATTATCCAAGCAATTGCGAGTAGTCCTTCCATTTTATGGTGGACACTGTTTTAATGGTTGTTTTGCAGGTCTTCCTGATTTTGCTGAAGTTTATAACTTCATTGGGAGTGTCTTCGATCCTGACAGCAAAGGCCGCATGAAAAAGCTCAAGGAAATGGATCCTATAAATTTCGAAACTGTGAGTTAGATCCTACTTAAACTGCGTTTCCTCTTTGATCTCTCTACTTCTTCGTTGTGGTGTTTCCCTCCCATTATTTTGACTTGTACAAGAACTGATCTTTATAATTATTCTCTCACACAGCTAGATCTAATAAAGGCTGCATCTATAGATTTTTTTAAAAGTTTGATTGTTACCATGATTCCGTGGAGATGTTGGCCAAATAATGGGTTCTTACAACTTTGGCTCAGATTTTTTAAGTGTCCTGGTACCTAGTCGTAGCTGTCAGTAATTGTTCTTATTATAGTATCCTTCTAATTGCAGTATGTCTCGCAGGTACTACTATTGATGAGAAACCTCACAGTGAACTTGTCAAACCCTGACTTCGAACCTGCTGTAAGTGTTAAGTTTATCATAACTTTCATTTGCGTTGGGCTGTGAGACGCGTCTTTTTGTATTGAATTTGGCTGATTGTTAGAAAACACTCTATTCTGCTATTGGTGTATGTTACCTTTGTAAAATCTCCAAAGATTAAATGATGATTGTTGTGCTTTGTGAGATACATACACACACACGTCTACTGCTGAGTTGTGGATTGATTTCTTGCAACAGATGTAATCTAACCTTGAAATAGTCTGAATACTTTGATGGTGCAGAGGAAGGTCCTGAACACGTAAGCTCGTAGCTGTTAGTGCGGGATCCGTGGTCAAGAACCAAACAAGTGATGTATGTATCTTCTTTAGGACTTCTTGCTCACAACAACTGTCTATCAGAGTAAGTGTAGTTTTATATCTCATCCCTCCGACATCAGTATAATTTATCTACCGTACTCAATCCTGATCATAGTTCTCTTAAGTTACCAATTGGCATTTGGTGGATTGTGTCAGATGCTGCTTCCGGTTGTTGTCTGAGGAGAACATTATTGAACAAGAGGGGAACATGGCAGTTTCGGTCAGAACCAGTTTGGTGAACGGTAGATATTTGTCGATGTGTGTGTGTATGTAGTAGAAAAATGGTTACCCAATAGCAATTCTATTTTTCTTTTTGACATGTATTTGTTCATGTGTTTTGTAATTTGTAGTTTCTACGATTGAATTTTTTTGATCATCTATTGAAAACCAAAACCGATGTAACAACCTAGCAAGTGTTACTAAACTGCATAGATAATTCTGTTGTGTTGTATTTGAGTATTTGTATAAACGTCAACTTCAATATTTTGTCTCGAGCATTTCTATTATCTACTGTATAATACTCCAAAACCCGATAACCGGGGAAACTGAACCTGATTGGTACGGTTCAAAAGGTTCTCTAGAACTTCTAGCTCGTGCAGAAGGTTTGTAAGGTATTTGTTATTATTTTTCCCCACTGATCCACACCGTCGAAGGGAGAAGAAAGCCTCGGCTTGTTTTTTTTTCCTTTGTGCAAAAGAAGCTTCGCGTTGTTTTTGCTTCGTTGTACTCTCTATGGATTGATTGTTCTCTTCTATTTTCTTCGAGATACTCTCTAAATGCATATTTAATCTTCAATCCCCTTATCTCGAGAAATAGTTCGCCGGCGGGGAGGATGCTACAGCATCAGATCGCCCAATCTCCGGCGAGATTAGGGTTAACAGGTCCGGGCTCTCCCTCCGTACAAAATCCAACGCCTCCTCGTCATGGCCATCCAACCTCTTCGTCATCTTCCCAATCTCAGCACCAACAGATCCAGCAACCTCCTAATCTACTACCTGCCTCCACCGTCGCCGGCGCAACCTCAGCCTCGGCGGCTATTTCGTCGTCTGCTTTGCTACCGCTCCTTCCGCCGTTGCCGCGAGCTCAGGCTCTTCTCCAGCAGATGGCGGTTTTAACGTCTAAGCTCTTCGATGTCTCTCCCAATCGCGCACTCTGGCTCTCCGCTTTCCGTGGTTCTCTCCCTTCGTTCCTCTCCTCGCACTCGTTACCGCCGCCGCCGCCGCTTGAAAACCCTAATCCATCATCCACGAAGGAGATCCTCTCTCAGTTCAATTCCCTCCAGACACAGCTCTTCGAGGCCGTTACGGAGCTTCAAGAGATCCTCGATCTCCAGGACGCGAAGCAGAAGGTAGCGCGTGAGGTAAAATCCAAAGATTCCACTCTTCTGGCGTTCGCCAACAAGCTCAAGGAAGCAGAACGTGTTCTCGACATGCTCGTCGACGATTACTCCGATTATCGCAAGCCAAAGAGAGGCAGGACTGTAAGTGAAGAAGAAGAAGATAATGACATTGACTCTTCTTCGCCTTCAACCTCTGTTGCAACCACAGTTTCGTCTCAGCTCAAACTAAAGGACATATTAGCTTACGCTCACAAGATAAGCTACACCACATTTGCCCCGCCGGAGTTCGGTGCAGGGCAAGCACCTCTCCGTGGTGCATTGCCACCAGCTCCTCAAGACGAGCAAATGAGAGCTTCTCAGCTCTACACCTTCGCTGATCTCGATATCGGTCTACCGAAAACAGTAGAAAACAAGGTTGAAGCACTCATTGAGCCACCATTACCACCACCAGAAGCTATGAATCTTTCTGCAATTCAGAACCTTCTTCCGCCTAATATCGCAGTTCCTTCTGGATGGAAACCAGGAATGCCAGTGGAATTGCTTAAAGATTTGCCATTGCCACCTCCTGGATGGAAACCAGGAGACCCTGTTGTGTTACCGCCGTCGGAGTCGATTCCTGCACCTAGAGCCCATGAGCAGCAACAAATGCGGCCTCCTCCAGGACTTCACAGACCGCCTGACGTCATACAGGTCCGAGCTGTTCAGCTCGACATTTTGGAGAGTGATGATAGCAGCGATTATGACAGCGATGACGGGAGCTCAGATGACGAGGATTAATAAACAAACATTATGATAGAGGATGATTCTCGATATATAAGGTAATGATTAACCTATGTTACTCTGCTAATTCTTGATCAAGTTTGAGTGACTAGTGTGAAGTTTTCTACTTGGTTTCATTTTGTTTGGCCGCTTCTTTACGTGGATATCTTGTGATATATCAAATGTGTTTCTTGTGGCAGAAACACTGTTGGCAGTTGCTAAGTCTCTAGAGGCTTTTGGCACCAAAACCCGGATTCTAATTCAGATTTTACAGAATTATTGCATATCATTTTGCTAGAGTCAGTCTTTATCTTCAGTGTTTCTAGTAAGTTTCAACTTTCAAGAAAGCTTTTGATGTCTTTGGCTACAAAGTTGGATTGTTTATAGATCTTCTTTCAACACTATCACAAGTGAAATTTTCAAACTTCAGAGTTTTAGTAAAATTCAGAATGTGCAACTGGTGGAGTTCATGCAACTTGACATTTGAATCGATTTCCCTACAAGGTATAAAGGCATACAACGCCAACAGAGTACATACTGAAAAACCCTATTACAATGCATACTCAAACCTACGTTTCGTATGTAATTACATCAAATATTTTGAACAAAATGAATTATATTATTTCTTGAATATGAAAAACAAAAACATTGAAAAAGCGTTCTAATCGATTATTAACACTATACTATTATTTCAGTATTGTACGAAAATCTTCAAATTTGAACTTCCCAAATCACAGTCAAAATTAGAGACAAAGCATAAGAAGATACATTTTTGGGGGCCTATGGGCTTTTCAGGCCCGCATATACTTCCTCCATTTGCTTTATATATCTCCAGAAACCCTAACTATTTTGTACCCTAAAGCAAAACTTTCGTTCCAGCCAAAACAATGGCAGCCGCCACCGCACGCCCTCTTGTCACCGTCCAAGGACTCGACGGTGACATGACCACCGACCAATCCAACACCGTTTGTTTGCCGGACGTTATGACTGCACCTATGAGGCCAGACATCGTCAGTTTTGTACACGCCCAAATCTCTAACAACAGCCGTCAGCCTTACGCTGTCTCCAAACGCGCCGGTCACCAGACTTCCGCCGAGTCCTGGGGAACCGGACGAGCGGTGTCGCGTATCCCTCGTGTTCCGGGTGGTGGAACTCACCGCGCCGGTCAAGCAGCGTTCGGAAACATGTGTCGTGGTGGTCGGATGTTTGCTCCCACTAAGATCTGGAGACGCTGGCACCGTCGTGTCAATGTCAACATGAAGAGACACGCCATTGTTTCGGCGATTGCCGCTACTGCTGTTCCGTCTCTCGTGATGGCCCGTGGTCACAAGATCGAGAATGTCCCCGAGTTGCCCCTTGTTGTTAGCGATTCAGCTGAAGGTGTGGAGAAGACATCCGCTGCGATCAAGCTCTTTAAGCAGATCGGTGCCTATGACGATGCGGAGAAGGCCAAGGACAGTATCGGAATCCGCCCTGGTAAGGGTAAAGCGAGGAACCGTCGTTACATTTCCCGGAAAGGTCCTCTTGTTGTTTTCGGAACCGAAGGAGCTAAGATCGTGAAGGCATTCAGGAATCTTCCAGGTGTCGAGCTTTGCCATGTAGAGAGGCTTAATTTGTTGAAGCTAGCTCCTGGTGGTCACCTTGGTCGGTTTGTTGTCTGGACTAAGTGTGCTTTTGAGAAGCTCGAGTCCATCTATGGCTCATTCGAGAAGCCATCTGAGAAGAAGAAGGGTTACGTCTTGCCTCGTGCCAAGATGGTGAACGCCGATCTTGCTAGGATTATCAACTCCGATGAGGTCCAGAGTGTGGTGAAGCCGATCAAGAAGGGCTCTACTAGAGCTGTTCTTAAGAAGAACCCATTGAAGAACCTTAATGTGATGCTTAAGTTGAATCCTTATGCTAAGACCGCAAAGAGGATGTCTCTGTTGGCTGAAGCTCAAAGGGTTAAGTCCAAGAAGGAGAAGCTTGAGAAGAAGAGGAAAATCGTCACTAAGGTAACACTTCACGCTCTCATTTCTCTATCTTTGGGTCTAGTAAATGTTTATTACCGAAAATGTGAACCTTCTGATTTTATAACTCGAGATTCCTTTGCATCTGAAGATATAGCGTATACAAATTATCAGTCTTTTGTGTATCTTAAGTTTGGTCATTACTTGACAATGCACGATAGAAAGTGATTTGAAGTTTAGCGTATAAATTCTGTCATTTCCAATTGAGGATATATATTTACTAAGCCGTCTATACTTGTGTTGATCGAGTCTTATTACACTTATCTCCTGTTAAAGTCGTATTCAGTGGAAATGGGTTTTGTTTATCGAATTGACTTGGTGTTGCGGATAGAGAGGGATTCTAGCTTGAACATTTCTTAGGGTATTCTTATGTTTACGATCAAAAGTTGCTTGCTTTTATGTTTTCCTTGTCCCGGGTCATAATTGTAGTCACGTTTACTCTAAACTGCCTCTCCATTTCACTTGTGATTTATGTCTGTTGTGTGTTAGAATCACAAAGTGGTCTTTAACGCTTTTGTTATCTTCATTTCTGTAGGAGGAGGCACAAGCGATCAAAGCAGCAGGCAAGGCTTGGTACCAGACTATGATCTCCGACAGCGATTACACCGAGTTTGATAACTTCACCAAGTGGCTCGGTGCCAGCCAGTAATAATATGCTTTTATCATCGCAAATTATCTCATATTTAGGCAAAGATTTTGGTTATCTGTTTTATGATCTTCATTTGACTTGGATTTATCTGGGATTTACTTTCTTGAAGTGTGATTTTGTTGAGATGTTAAGAGGAGTTTTAAGAACTACAAAACATGTTTTTTCCCAGCTTTAGCGCTTTTGCTTCTCTCTAAAATTCCTCCATCGGGAGATTATGACGAAACAATCAATTTGATCATCATCACTTTCTTAACCAAATGTCGACGTGGGATTGTGACCATCACGACTAATGTGACTGCAATGGTGTAGATCGCATAATCTGGCAGTTGTAAGCCTGCAATACCTGAGAAGGTCGACTTTGATATATTTTTTCTCGTGCTGAAACAATATAGTTATAAAATTTGACTTAATTTGATATATATCTATCAAATTCCCTTGATAGGAAAAATATGTGAGTCGTAATGTATCTTTCTTGTACCTCAAGTTTCTTTAATTTCTAGATGGAGAAAAAACAAGGCAATGTTAAGATTTTTTTTCCAGTCAACTATTTGATATATTTTTTTAATTAATTAGAAATATCGTCAGATTAACTCTAAAAACAGTGTAACAGCTTTCCGTTTGATAACAACTCTCGCCGCTTTAGAATATTGTTGAAGATTTTGTGTAGATATGTGAATTATCAATAAACTTTTAATCTGTATGAAGCTGCTGAATAAAAATAATCCCTTAAAATAAACTTAACTACTTTTGCATTAATTTAAAAATATCACTTAAAATGAAACAGTGCTTTTTGCTCAAATATCATTTAGTATAAAATGAAGTATATACTAGATAAATCAATTTAAACGCCCCCCTGTTGTTTGGAAATTAATTTAACATAAATATTTGGTTTTAGGAAGATATATACACTATCGATTTTGATATACCAGAGAAGATTATATGGATGTGATTAGTTTCTTTCCGATAGCTTAATATTATTTTATTTGTTCGTGAGCTGCCGCCGTGTCTTTTATTAGATTTCCTTCCTATACGGAACCCTAAAGTAAACGACTTTATAGTTTACTAATGTTGTTACATTGATATGGTTAATAATTAATTTTCAGTTACCAAATAAAATGCAAAAAGACCAATTACGGCTATAAATAATGAAATACCATAATCATGGATTAATTTGTCAAAAAAGAAAAAGCAAGCTTATTAACTGTGCGGTTTAAAACTGCTAATGACGACACGTGGCACAAGCAACCACATGAGGCGGTGCTAAAGACTCTCTGATCTCAAAATCGGAAAAGAAACGACATTCGAAAAATTTACGTCCCTTGGATCTCCTTTCAACCAATTTATAACCGTCCGATCTGATAAAACCTTTGGTAGACTCGACGTACACAGTACTTACCGTGTGTACATCCGCAGAGGATAACGACTTCAAATATTAGAAGTCTGTCTAATGAACAACCAGCGTAATAAGCAAAGAAAGTATATTACATAGATATTATTCTTGTATCTATGTGATTTCTTCTTTTCTGGAGATTAATAATCCGAGGATAAAACCCTAGATTTCTCACCTTTTTATTCAATCCTCTGCGAGAATATTTTAAGGTATTCGATACCAATCCAAAGGCGCTCAATTTCTTCATAGAGATTGGGTCAATCTGGTGAGACTTGATTACGAGAGTTTTTTTTTTTTTTTTTTTTTTTTTGATTTTCAATGCGATCATGATCTTCGTTTCTTCCGTTTTTGTTGTTTGTGTCTTCTTCTTAATATAGATATTTTTTCCCTTGTTTCTCTATGTTTTTTTTTTTTTTGTCTTTTGCTCTCGCCAGTGAAGCGTCTGTGTGTGCTTGGTTTGCTTTTATCTGTTAAACTGATCGTGTGTGGCTGTGTTGATACTTGGAGTTTTTGAGGATTAATGGTGTGAAAAAGAATCGTAGAGGGAACATAAAAACCCTAAATTTGTTGCTGTTATTTCCACTGATTTGGGATAGTGATTGTACCTTCTTCTTATCTTGTTTTTGTTACTTTTGGGTTTGTGTACATCTTAAAAGACTTAATTTTTTTTTGATCATTTGGTTTGACAGGTTAAATAATTTAATTGGAAGATCAAAGTGATGGAGAACAGAGGCCAGAAACGAATGGAGGTGGTGGAAGAGCTTCCTGCTGATAAGAGAGCTTGTAACATACAGGACTTCAGGCCAAGCACATCTGGATCATCTGTTCAGGCACAAGCTACTGGTACGAGTTCAGGACATGAACACGCTGACGCCGACATGGACACTTCTTCAACTGCTTCGCATTCCAGTCGATCAGATGACGAACAAGACAAGGATTCCGACTATGGATCCTGCGATTCTGACGATGCAGATCCGAGACAGAGGGTGCTTCAGGAATACCAGAGGGGGAGATCATCTGGGGATCAAGAGAAATTGATTTCTCTCTTGTCCAAGTTGAGAGAAGAAACCGATCCTTCTTTGCAGCTAACTGTTCTTACAGAGTTATGTGAAGTGTTGTCCTTTGGTACCGAAGATTCACTGTCCAGCTCAATGGCCGACAAGCTCTCGCCGATGCTTGTTAGGTTAGCTAAGCATGAGAGCAATGCAGATATCATGCTGCTCGCGATCAGGGCGATCACTTACTTGTGTGATGTTTATCCGCCGTCAGTAGCATTCCTTGTAAGGCATGAGACTATTCCTGCTCTCTGCCAAAGACTATTGACTATTGAGTACTTGGACGTTGCTGAGCAGGTACTACTCTTCGCCACATGAGCTCTTTATCTTCTTAATTTTGATCGCTATGTCACACTAACTGTTGACTTCCTTAGTGTTTGCAAGCACTTGAGAAAATCTCCCGAGATCAGCCAGTGGCATGCCTGAATGCTGGAGCAATTATGGCGGTACTTTCTTTTATCGATTTCTTCTCAACAAGCATTCAGGTTAGCCATCTATGTCAGATTTGCCTGTTTTCTGTGACTTGTTATAGCTCGAATGGTTGACTTTAAAGAAACTTACTGATTTGATTATGGCATTTGCATCAGAGAGTCGCAATTTCCACTGTGGTGAATATATGTAGGAAGCTTCCATCTGAATCCCCCTGGCTTTTCATGGATGCTGTTCCAATATTATGCAACCTTCTTCAATATGAGGATCGACAGGTCAGAATCAGGCTCAGTTCTTTTTATTTTTTTCACTTCAATCAATGTTCGCCTGCGAAATAGTGATATCATATATGTTTATGTTTGCAGTTGGTCGAGAATGTGGCTATCTGCTTAACAAAAATAGCAGATCATGTTAGCCAGTCACCTGCAATGTTGGATCAACTGTGTGGGCATGGACTAATTCATCAATCCACGCATCTTTTGAACTTGAATAGCCGCACTACCCTATCTCAACCTGTTTACAACGTACATGAGATATCTCTTCTCCTTTTCGATGACCGTCGTCAATATTCGTTTGCATAAAGGTAACATCATGCTCTTTGGCTGTGGTTGGCAGGGCGTGATTGGATTGTTAAGAAAACTATCGTCTGGCTCAACTTTGGCTTTCAAGACGCTATATGAGCTTAACATTGGCTACAGACTAAAAGAAATTATGTCCACGTATGACATTTCTCATTCAGTGGCTTCTACACATCCCATCAATGCATGTTCGAACCAGGTTTGAGTTTTTTTTTCATCAATAACTCTTTTATTCTTTTGTACTCCAACAGAGTTTTTTGTTTTCTTCAAATGAATAACGAATTACTGTTGGTGGTGGAAACCAAACTTACCACTCAGGTGCATGAAGTCTTGAAGTTGGTAATTGAGCTTCTGCCAGCTTCACCTGTAGCGGATAATCAACTGGCATTGGAAAAGGAAAGTTTTCTTGTCAATCAGCCTGATCTCTTGCATCAATTTGGAGCAGACATGCTTCCTGTTATGATTCAGGTTATTTCTGACATGCAATTGTATGCTGAATCATCTGGTTATTTCACTCTTCAAGGGTATGACGTATCTTGCGAATTTTGTGTAGGTGCTAAACTCTGGAGCTAATGTATATGTTTCTTATGGCTGCCTATCAGCAATTCACAAGCTGACTTGCTTGAGTAAGTCAGACGATCTTGTCGAGTTACTGAAGAGTGCTAACATTTCAAGGTAGTTTTTTTTGTGTGATCTCTTACTGCAGAGCTTTAAGTTGACGTAACCCTGTTGTTTTCTAGCTATTGATAATGCATTTCATGATGCTGCAGTGTTTTGGCGGGCATTTTGTCGAGGAAAGATCCTCATGTGGTCGTTGTAGCGCTACAGATTGCTGAAGTATTTCTTGAGAAATACAGAGATGCTTTTTTGAATCCATTTATAAAGGAAGGTGTTTTTTTCGCAATTGAAGCACTCTTAAATTCGGATAGGGGGCAACGAAATCAAGTATCTGGTGTCATTCAAGGATCAGCTGACCTTCCACAAAAGCCTGTTACAAAAGAGATTGTGAAATGCTTGTGCCAGTCATTTGAAAGATCGCTTCCCTCGTCTTCACAAACTTGTAAGGTTGAGAATGATTCTGTCTACATTCTCGCGACACGTATCAAGGAGAGTTTCTTTGGACCTGAGGTATTCGACTCTGAAAAAGGCTTGACAGATGTCCTCCAAAACCTCAAGAACTTGTCGGTGGCACTTAGCGATTTGATGACTGTGCCTATTGATGCGCATGAGAAGTTCTTCTCAATATGGAATCAAATCATGGAAAGGCTCAACGGAAGGGAATCTGTATCCACTTTTGAATTTACAGAGAGTGGAGTAGTAAAGGCTCTGGCAAATTATCTGTCTAATGGACTCTATCAAAGGAAACTTAGCAAAGGCGATCCCGAATATGATAGTTTACTATATGTTGGTAAGAGATTTGAAGTGTTCACAAAATCACTTTGGTCTGGTGGCGAGGCATCTTCATACGTGTTAGTACAGAAGCTCCAAAATTCCTTATCTTCTTTAGAAAACTTCCCAATTGTCCTAAGCCAAATTTTAAAGCAAAGGAACACATACGCGGCTGTTCCGAATGGCAGTGACATAAGTCATCCATGCCTAAGAGTTCGTTTTATTAAAGCAGAGGGGGAGACTTGTTTGCGTGATTACTCCCAAGACTTTGTCACCGTTGACCCACTTTGTTACTTGGATGCTGTCGATCAATTCATGTGGCCTAAAGTGAATCTGGTACCTTTAGACTCCGTCGAAGCAAAGAATCATGCTATAGAGTGTCAATCTTCTCAGTTACAGTCAACGTCGATATCTTGTCAAGGAGAAAGCTCAAGTCATATGGAGATTGACAGTCCTGATGCACCTCAGTTGCAGGTAATTTCTAAATTGCCTCTAAATCTTCAGCCTTACGGAAGTAGCATGTGCAACCTTATGGTAAAAGTTTTCAAGTTGGAATAAAAGTACTGGATTTGATTTTTGATTTTTCTAATGGCTGCACCATCATTAGCTATTACTTTGGCATCATAAACGTTATTTGCGCTTTCATGAATTCAAGATAAGCATTAGGTAGTGTTTTGGTTGTTGGGTTTACTTGAGAAGAAGCTGACTTCCTTCGTAGGTTTCCTTCCTTTTTAACTTGGAATTTTGTTTTGTTTTAAGGGATCTCAAGAGGAAGACCAGGAGCAACTTCCAGATCTATGTAATGGTTCAGGAGAAGAGAATGCTTCCTCGTCTGAAAAAGAGGATGCGCGGCCTAGACTTTTGTTCCGTCTGGAAGGGCGTGAACTAGACCGCTCTTTGACAGTTTACCAAGCAATTCTCTTGCACAAACTAAAATCAGAAACTGAGACTACCAACGGTGCAAAGATGAGTGGACCCCACAACATTACTTATGAAAGGGCTCCACAGCAACTTGCAGATTCTCATGATAATCCTCTCGGATCTATTGACACTGATGAGTATCACCCGTTCTTATCCTACTTGTTTGCTCATAGACTTGCTATGCCCCTCAACGGGTCAAGTCTTCCTGCGTATGACGTATTATTTCTGCTTAAGAGTCTGGAGGGCATGAACAGATTTCTCTTCCACCTGATTTGTCATGAAAGGATTAATGCTTTTGCTGAAGGTAGGCTGGAGAATTTGGATGATCTGAAGGTACATGTTTGTCCTGTGCCACATTCTGAATTTGTTAGCAGTAAGCTTACGGAGAAGCTAGAGCAGCAGCTGCGTGATTCTTTTGCTGTCTCAACCTGCGGTCTTCCACCATGGTTTACTGATCTAATGGGTTCATGCCCATTTCTGTTTAGTTTTGAAGTCAAATCAAAATACTTCCGACTTGCAGCATTCGGTTCACAGAAAGTCCATCACAATCCTCAACACCTTAGCAGTTCAAATGTTCATGGTGAAGGGCGCCCAGTAACTGGTAGTGCACCTCGTAAAAAGTTCTTAGCTTGCCGTGAAAAAATTCTGGAGTCTGCTGCAAAAATGATGGAGTTATACGGCAACCAGAAGGTGGTGATTGAGGTTGAATACAGTGAAGAAGTCGGAACCGGTCTTGGGCCAACGCTGGAGTTTTATACACTTGTCAGTCGAGCATTTCAAAATACCGATCTTGGTATGTGGAGGAGTGATCGTAATTCCTTTGTTGGAAAATCAAGCGAAGACTCGGGAGCTTTGGTGTCTGCTTCAGGACTCTTTCCACGCCCTTGGTCGGGTGCATCAACTGCTTTCCCAGGTGTGCTGCAGAAATTTGTCCTCTTGGGGACAGTGGTAGCAAAGGCTCTACAAGATCGACGAGTCTTAGATCTTCCTTTCTCCAAAGCCTTCTACAAACTAATTCTCGGACAGGTAAATTTGGTTCTTCAAGCATCTCATTTTACATATGTATGTCTCTTTCCGACTTTTGAAAAATCTCAAGGTCGCAAGTTTTCTTGTAGGAGTTGAGTTTGTTTGACATCCACTTCGTTGACCCTGAACTTTGTAAAACACTGGTGGAATTGCAAGCTCTGGCTCGTAGGAGAAAGATTTTCGCAGAAGCACAAAGTGATTCCGGAGAAGCCAAGTGTAATTTAAGTTTCCGTGGAACGAAGATTGAGGACCTTTGTCTTGAATTTTCCCTGCCTGGCTACACGGACTATGCTCTCGCTCCGCATTCGGTTAATGATATGGTACGTAATATTTCAGTACTGTTAGCAAATCTCTTTCTTAAGTCTCCCGTACATTGTGAGATTAATATCTACTCTTCTCTCGTTCTAGGTAAATTTGGATAACCTTGATGAATATATCAAGGCTATTGTCAATGCCACAGTGTGTAACGGGATCCAAAAACAACTGGAAGCTTTTCGGTCTGGATTTAACAAAGTATGTTATAGCCTTCTCTTTAGTTTTTTTTTTTCTCTACCGATTTTGTTTTCTCTTTTTTTGGTCAAAATTCTTTGCAAATTCATTCCTTTTGTTATACACGCTTTCAGGTTTTCCCTATTGAGCATCTTGGGATATTCAATGAAGAAGAACTGGAAACTATGTTATGTGGAGAACGCGATCTCTTTAATGTAGGTAAACCTTCAGGTTCTACGGTTTTGGGTACCGTTTTTCGTCAGCTGAAAACCAAAGTTGTTCCTTTGCAGATGAATGAAGTCTTGGATCACATCAAGTTTGATCATGGATATACTTCTAGCAGCCCACCAGTTGAAAATGTGGGTTTTAAAAAGAGAGAAAAAAACTCAAATCAGCTATACCTTTCCTTCTCCACATGTTTGTTTTTGCGGATCAAACTAAAAGGTTCGATTGTTATATGTGTTCCAGTTGTTGGAGATTCTGCATGAGTTTGACAAGGAGCAACAGCGAGCTTTTCTGCAGTTTGTAACAGGATGCCCTCGGTTACCTCCTGGCGGCTTGGCGTCTCTCAATCCCAAACTTACAATTGTCCGCAAGGTTCAGTGACTGGAAGATTCTCAGATTGTCTTACGTTATTATGTATGTTATAGAATCTCTTATCGTTTCTCATCAAGCCTTGTTTTGCTCTGTTTCGTCTGTTGTGCAACAGCACGGTAGCGATTCTTCAGAAACGGACCTGCCTAGTGTGATGACATGCGCCAATTATCTGAAGCTTCCTCCTTACTCTTCCAAAGTGACATCTCTCTTCATCTTTGTTAAACCACTCTCTTAGTCTCTGGTTTTTTCTGTGTACACCAAGCCAGCTCTCAGGCTCGATCTCACATGTGCTTATTTTCTTGTATGTGTTTTTGCAGGAAAAGATGAAGGAGAAGCTGATCTATGCCATAACTGAAGGTCAAGGTTCCTTCCATCTCTCTTAAATTAGTTTCTTGTAAAAAAATCAGGAGAAGCAGTAGGAGATGTGCGTGGATTAACAAGAGGGAAGCTGCTCCTTCGCATGGCTTTTTATTTAAGTTTTCGTTTTTTTTTTAGGATTTTGTACAAAAGATTAGTAATCAGTAGAAGTAGAACGATAAAAAAAGAAACTCTCTTTTGGATTTGCTGGAAAAAAAGTTGTACATAAAATAATTCACCTCAAACGTGATCCCTAATATTATTGTATATTAAATGATTTTTTGGTTTTGTTTCACTTTGACAATAGAAAACAAATAAACAAGCAAAGTGATGTATGTTTCACAACTTCACATGTCTCTTCCATTCACGAATGCATTCATAGACTCATGCTATATTTATTATATGATTAAATCTTATTATGTTCCTATCTCGTCATTATGAGATTGCATGGTTGAATCTTATTGTGTTCCTATCTCGTCATTATGAGATTGCATGGTTGAATCTTATTGTGTAGGTAGTTGTCAATTCGATTTAATAATTATAAATCAATACCGTCTTGCCCCCAGATACTTTCAGTATCTTGTCTATCTATTTTCGATATCAATTAGGGATGTTTCCGCGCTACGTGTGGATTGTTTTTATATAGATATTTGATTATTATCTAAGTTAAATTATTTTCATTTTAAGTTAATATTTTAAATATAATATTTAATTTTTAAAATTGTTTTGATATGATTATACATCAAAAATATTTTAATGTATTCAAAAAATGTATCATGATATAATTTTAAGAATTACCTACTTGATATATACTAAAATTAACTGTTAATCTAAAACTTAATATTTGTATATAAACTCACTGTTATTCACTACTAACTTTCAAAATATTATTAAAATTATTTTTTGTTTTGACTAAATTTGATTATTATTGTTCCAATTAATTTAGTTTTTTTATTTTTATTTCAACTCTGTTCGTGTAGTGTTTTTATATAATTAGCAATCTCAAATACAAACAACACTCAATGTTCTAATCTCTTATAAATCTATAAAATAACTATGATTCATATAAATAAAAACAATATTTACATAGTATAAAAAATCACAATCATATTGATAAAATGCAATTTTGATTTGGTCTATGAAGTATACGTAAACTATAAAAAATATAGATGAATAAGGCAAATAATACATATAAAAATACAATTTCATACTAACTCATTATGTTAAATAAAGTATGTTGAGTTTCTCAAAACTCAAAAAATGTAAAAACTTTTGCTTGTAATTTAACTTAAATATTTTTTCTTAAACTACACATATATATTTTGATGAGCCTTTATAATTAAACTAATAATATATATTGTATTATTTTTAAAGGAGTTTCTTAACCCAGTAAAAAAAAACCATATTAGTTTTTCATTCAAGTTGGGTTTATAAGGAATTTTGTTGATGTGGATAATTAGAGATTTTTTTAGACATTTTCTTCTACATAAAAAATGTGTATGTTCAAAAATACATTATTATTTAATTTAAAAATTTACTAACTTGATATATATAAAAATTAATTGTCATCTAAAACTTAATTTTTTTTTATAAACTGTTTAACTCATGTGTTGACATGTATCGCTTGTAGTAACTTGACTACCTTAAGCCAACTAAGACACACATTGAATAAATATCAGTGCATAAAATTCTTCTTTTGTCTATCATTTTCTGCAATGTAAATAGTAACGATGATCGAAATCTTCATATAGATAGATGCTTTGAAAAGTTTCCTATAATTTCTGTTGTCTTGTTGGTTGTCATAAATCTAACGTACTATGATGTTTAATCTTTATGTTTCTAAAAGGTGAATGTTTTAGATTTTTATAATTTGTAAATATTTTAAAATTTATTTTAGAAATTATTATTTTGTAATCTTGTTTCTATTAACTATTATTTAAGTTTTTTAGAGCAATTTGTTGTCCAACATATTCACTATATTACAAAAAGGAGTATATATTAATGCTACAGATTTAAATGATATTTATTTTACTGATTTCGAAAATGATATTTAGTTTTATTTACTTATTCCTAATAACTATATTAACTTAGTGGTTCTATTTATTTATTTTATGTGTATTTCAAAAGATATAAAGTAAAATTTTTTATTATTGTTATATTACAAACAAAAGAAGTATATATTGATGCTATAAATTTAAATGATGTTTATTTTACTGATTCAAAAAATGATATTTTAATTTTATTTACTTTTGTTCGTAACTATATTAATTTTAGTGACAAAAATGAGTATATATTAATGCTACAAATTTAAATGATATTTATTTTACTGATTAAAATGATATATAGTTTTATTTAGTTTTTGTTAATAACTATATTAATTTAATGGTTCTATTTATTTATTTTATGTGTATTTCAAAAAAATCTAAAGTGAGAATTTTCATTATTGTTAATTTGTTATATTACAAACAAAAGAGTATATATTGATGCTATAGATTTAAATAATATTTATTTTATTGATTCAAAAAATAATATTTTATTTTTATTTACTCTTGTATTTAACTATATTAATTTTGGTTCTATTCATTTACTTTATGTGTATTTCAAAAAAATCTTAAATGGGAATTTGTATTATTATTTTTTGTTGATGTGTCATATTTTTATAGTAGTTTGAAAAGCTAAAGTGGATAGCTTAAGGAGCTTCAAATAGTTCCTTTTATTTAGTATAGATGCCACTTGTAAGACACCACACAATCAATACTCAAAACCTAATAAAATAGTAGCATCGTCGATTTACACACAAAAAAAATTGACAACATTATACATTTTTCGGAACCATACAATACAACTTTTTTTTTTTTTTTTTACAATACAAATTTAAATAGTCATCTCATTGATTTTTAACGAGCTAATTTTTAGGCAATGCAACAACAATTTTGACAAGCGAGTACTTGGTACCTCCCAAAGTAGATGGAACCACAAACACAACTCCTTGTGAGATAGACCCAACCCAACATGAATTGCCTACAATTTTGTTCTCAAACGCTAAACTCACATTAAGTAGTGCTCCAACATCTGTCTCCTCCAAACCGTCACCGCAACCGCAATCGCTAATCGCTTCATCTCTCGAATGTATCTCCACCTTCGTACCATCACGTTCAGTACTATCCTCCTCGCCACCGCCTTGTTCCTTGACGAACAAGAACACATCCGCACGCGCTTTCTCGCGATTTGCAACAGTTTTTTCCATGGACGTTTCCGAGCATGTTTTGGCCCGAAAAACAAGAGGTTCGCCACGGTCGAGAACCGAGGCTGAGCGAGAAAGTTGGGTGAGGGAACCAGCAAGGTCTTTTTTGACCGATGGGAGGTAGAAGATTGGTTTGATTGTGGTTTGGGAATGAGATAAAGAGCTTTGGATTTGAGCCCATTTGGTCAAGAAGTCCGTCTCAAGGAGGAGATCAGCTATTAAGATACTGCAGCTTATCCCAATTGTGTATCCACCATTCTCAAAATTAGTCACCTGTTATTAACATATATTAATGGAAAATAAAAACAATCTCAACCTAAAATGTGGAGTTTATAACTTTTGACACAGTTTTGTAAATTATTAAAGTATTTATCTAGATAACCTGAACATAGAACAATGGAGAGAATTGAGGAGCATCTTCATCAATGTCCCTCCAAAAGACAGTCTCTGCTTCTGCTCTGCTTTTGTCTTTCTTCACCATTTCAAGAAACTCCGGCAAACTCGCCGGAAACGTAGCCTCCAGCAGCCTAACGCCACTGTCGTTTGCCACCACCTCCAGACCATCCTCCTCCTCCTGCGTCGCCGTCCTCCTCCGCCGCAGCCTACCGGAAATCATGGGCTGCTCTGTCAAAACTCTCCCTAACGACTCCTTGATCCACCCGGCGGCTAGCCACCCTCTCTCACCGTTATCACCTGCCTGCTTGTAGTACGTAACTATGTTCAGTGTTCGCCTGAATATTCCTACGCCGACGGAATCACTGACGGATATGGAACGGACTTTGCGGTGTTGCGTCACTTCCGCCGGCATGACGCTCTGTACTCCGGCGATCAACGATCTGGGGATTTTGGTTTCCATTTTTGGCTCTAATATGTGAAATTGGCTTCAGGTCGTCCTCTGCTATAAATAGGAACATAAAGCAGATTAACATTGTAATCAAGTGATAAAAACAAGATTAAGAAGCGAAAAGAGAGGTGCTTTAATTTCCGCACGGAAGACCAACGGTAATATGAGTATCGTAAATACAGATCCAATTTGAGCCGACTTGCATTAACTGATACTATCAACATGTTTACTTGATCCCTTCTCTTTTTCTCTCGATTTGCGTAAAAAGTAAATATGGAAATTTAATGACCTGTATGTTGCAGAAAAAGTAGTACTAATGTTTAATTTATCAAACCGTAATGTTTGTAAACTTGACGTTGATGATTTGATTCTAGCCACTTTTATAAGAAAATTAGTGTTCAACGACCACCTACTATATTAATATTGTGGGACTGCCCCGCCAAAATCTGGACCTCATAAATAAAACCCATTATTTTCGCATGTAGTAATCTCATATGTTAACTTTAAAGTTTCGAAGATACATGTTTCTTCCTAATTCTAAAATAATACGGCAACATTGTTAGAGAATTTAAATTTAAAAACAAAAAAAAACAACACTAGTAATATAATTCACCGCGTATTCGAAGATTGGTGATCACATAGCTTGAATCAGCTAAAATTAGAGGTTTTGTTTAATTTGTTGCTGTGACCGAAACGATCCACGTTTTGATCATTTATGATTTAAACGATAAAATATAGGCTTTTAACTGGTGACCAATAAAAAAAGAATAGGAATGAAAAGGAAAAGAATGAAATGAACAAAAAAAATGAATGAATAGGAATAAAAAATAAATAAGGAAGTAAATAAATATATTTTGTTCCTTCTCAGTTTTAATAAGAAATATATTTGTTCTATAATTCTTTATATGATAAGGAATCATAAAGAATGATAGGGAAATATTATTACAAGCAAATGGTAAAAATTTTAAGGAATGAATAGGAATTCATTATTCCTCCTCGTTCCCTTGGTCAGTTGAAGCCTATATTTTTTCTATATATAAATATAAGTTACATCTACCCATCCATGACAATATATACTAAGAGCGTAATTTTGGGCAAAAATTATGTAACCAGGGAAATACAAAAAGATCCAAACTGTACGTTACGTTTTTTTTTTTTTTTATAAAGGAACTGTACGTTACGTTGATAGAAGAACACAGAAAGAAAACCCTACCAAGAGCGTATTTTTGGGCAAAATTTAACCGTTTCCTCCGAATGTAACGTCCACCTAATACACTAACTCACCCCCATAATCGTTTCAGCTCCCCACTAGGCCACTACTAAATATTCTTAAATCATAATAATTGCTCCTCATTCACTCACCTAGTATAAGTTTAATCTACCAATAGCGTATTTTTGGACTAAATTAACACAGAAACAAAACCCTAAAAACACCCTAGACTCAAAGGGGCAAGAATGGATCCTTCAACCAACTGTGGAAGTATCATCAGCTCTATGCCAGATGAGATCCTCCACCACATCCTCTCATTTCTTCCGACCAGTCTCGCGATCAGAACTTCCGTCTTGTCAAGACGATGGAGGCATGTCTGGTACAACACACCTTGTCTCGACTTTTACCGCTGCAAACGGAAAGCGACGGCTGAAGGGATAGACCAAACCCTAAGTTTGTACAGGGCTCCGAAGATCACGAGCTTCGAACTTGGCATGCCCCATAGTGTCCCTGCTGATCAACAACCCCATGCGATTAATAGGTGGATCGAGTTCGCTGTGTCTCGTAATGTGGAGAAGCTGTCTCTGCACATTCAGGTACCCGCGAGTTATCGTTTCCCAGATTGCTTCTATCTTAGTTTCTCTTTAGAGGAACTCAGCGTGAGGCATGTTTATGATATGCTTCCCGGATGCACAGTGTCTTGGAAATCCCTAAGGGATTTGACATTGTTTTGTTATAATCGCTTTGATGAAATTGCTAATATTCTCTCTGGCTCTCCAAATCTTGAAACCTTGAGATTGTTTGGGTGTGTTGGTCTACTTGATCTGAGGAACTCACTGAGTCTGAGGACTTTAGAGATACATCCGGGATTGGCTCGCTATTCAGAAGCAATGGAGATTATTGCACCACACGTCCATCATTTGCATCTCAGTTGCAGAGAGCCAGAGGAAGAGGAACCATCTACTTTAGTGGATGTCTCTTCTTTGACGGAAGCTAGCCTCGGCATTTTCAATACTCACCATAGTTTCGATGATCATCTGATGGCTGACTCTCTTCAAACCATGGTGCTACATATGCTAGCAAAATTGCAGAACGTAGAGAGGCTAACTTTTGGGGGAACGATTCTTCAGGTAATATATATATATATATATATATATATACTCTTGTCGTTATGTTTTGTTTTTCCCCTGTATATCTTCCTGTTTCATTACCTTTTCATCGTTTTGGTAGGTTCTATCTCTTGCTGAGCTCCGTGGTGTTCCTTTTCCAACGCTCAAGGTCCAAACTTTGAATCTTCAAACCACTTTTACCAGAGCTGCTATTCCTGGTATAGCAAGGTTACTACAGAATTCACCTGGATTGAAGAATCTTACAGCACACGCAACAACCTTGGCCATAATAAAGGTATTTTCATCAGATACCTCTTTTATGTTCTTGTATATTGATAAGTAGAACCATGTCTTTCACATTTTGTTGGTTTAATCTATATATATATATATATATATATATGATTGATATTTCGTAGCACTTATTATGCTCTACAGGATGAGGATCTGGAGAGCTATTTGGAGTCACGAGACTTGAATCCGGATCAATGTTGGATATCAAAATATGACATGTTTCCTACCTCACGTGAGTTTAATGCGATGATAAGATGTTGTAGTAAAATGGATGCAGCGTCCCAAGTTGTGGCTTTGTTCAAGGAAATGGTGCTGAGAGAGGTTAAAACACTAGAGACGATGGTTGTAAAGGTGAAATATACGGACGACTGGGATTTTTTTAAAAAGTTGAAAGAGAAGTTGAAGGACACTCTCTAACAACATCAATGTCTCTATCCATTTGCTTCTCAAACGCTAATTAGTACTTTGCATCACTTGTTTTATTTAGTCTTCTTTCTTCCACTTACGTTTTTTCAATGTATTTCACTTTTGGAGATGTAATTTGAGAACTTGTTTACAGTTTACGATTTGGATACTACCAGATTTGCTCATTAAAAGACATTGAAAGAAATTTCTACACATAATTAATATTATAAGTTATATAAAACAAAACAAAATCTACACATAAATTTATATAAATTAAAACCGATTTTTTCCTTACCAAAATAAAAAATTCAGACTCCTTTTCTTTTCTAAATACAAGGTTTTTTTTTGTTGTTGTCAGACTATTAAACTCAATAAATTCAATAGTCCCACAACAACAAAAAAAAAACCTTGTATTTAGAAAAGAAAAAGAGTCTGAATTTTTTATTTTTATGTAATATAGAAAAGATATTTTGAGATTCGATGGCCACGGCTGAAAATTTCCGGCAGCAAGACGGCGCCACTGGCTGCCGTTGAAATCGCTACCAACAACCTCTCTGATTCTTCCCCACCGGAACATAATGATGGGCGGCGATTCAATCGATTTCATCAGCTCTCTACCCGACGCGATTCTCCACCTTATCCTTTCCTCTATCCCGACCAAGTCAGCGATCAGAACCTCCGTCTTGTCCAAGCGATGGAGGCGTGTTTGGTGCGAGACACCTTCTCTCTCCATTGATAGCCATCAAGTGGTCACCAGATCGATAAACAAATCCTTAGCTAGCTTCTCGGCTCCCAAAATCACGAGTTTCCATCTCCGAACCAGCCTAGTCAATAGGATTCAGTCTGTCGACAGCTGGATCGAGTTCGCCATTTCCCTCGACGCCGAGAAGCTCTCTCTGGAGTTTCGTGATACTCGTGTCAGGGATTACAATTTTCCTGATTCCTTCTACACCAATTCCACCGTGAAGCAGCTCTTTGTCGACTCGGGATCTGTTGTTATGATCCCCAGGTGCGCCGTTTCTTGGGCATCTCTAAAGTTCCTGTCTTTGAGCTACTGTAAGCTTTCCGATGAATCCCTTCTTAAGATTCTCTCTGGCTGTCCACTGCTTGAAACCTTGGAACTGCTGTTTTGCGATGAATTCCGGTGCCTTGATCTGAGCCAGTCACCGCGCCTAACGAGACTGGAGATGGACCGGAGCGATTGGTTTCTCGGGCCAACAGAGATTGTGGCACCACACGTGCATTGTTTGAGATTGAGACACTCGAGGTTGCCGTGTAGATTAGTGGATGTCTCTTGTTTAACCGAAGCGAACTTGAACATTTACTTTTGCGATCTTGGAACCCTTACGGCTGATTTTCTTCAAGGTAACGTGGTAAAGATGCTTGCAAAGTTGCAGAATGTGGAGAAGCTTACTGTTGGGGCTACCTTTCTCCAGGTATGTACGTTAGCCAATTTTTGCATTCTCTAAAGCATATACATCTCTCTTATGTAGTTGAATCACATAGCCTGCTCTTGTAGAGTCGTCATTTCGTTTTTCATAGTTGATGGATTAGTTCGTTTAGGAGCGTTTGAGTCAAATGCATAATCACGCACGAATCTATCCTTCTTTGCCATTGTCCTTTGAAGTGAAAGCATGAGCATGTATTTTGACCAATGTTCTTTTGATGAGGGCTCTGTGTTTCGGCAATTAACTACATTTGCATGCCTTTCAGATGTTATCTCTTGCCGCGCTCTGTGGTGTACGTTTTCCGACGCTCAAGGTCGAGTCTTTGACTCTTGAAACGATGATCGTTCGGTCTGTTGTTCCTGGAATAACGAAGCTTCTACAGAACTCACCTGGATTAAGGAAGCTAACAATTCACACCGTGAAATGCAGTATCATTTCGGTATCATACTGTTAGATATTGACACTCTTTTTGGATATAAGTTGTTTAGTCTGCATGATGAAATCGTTTTTGTGTGTTTAACAGGAAGGGCATCTCAACAGTTATTTGCGTTCACATAGCTTGAATCAGCGTCAATGCTTTAGATCGAAAGATTTGGCCTTCCCGGGATCTATTGAGACCATATCAATGTTGGTGGGTAAATATGCAGAGTCCAGCCTTGTGGCTTCGTTCATGGAGCGTTTACTGAGAAACACAAGAAGTCTAGAAACAATGGTTGTGCTCTTGGTAGGTTACCTTGACGCATCAGGTTTTGAAGAGCTTGTTGCGATGGCTACAACACTTTCTCACAGCAGCAATGTCTTCATTTCGATCAAGCAAAGCCATGTTAAGAATGTATGCAACACTTTCTCATAACGGTAATGTAGGATCATCAATTGATCAAGCAATAGCCATTGTTAAATATGTATCATAAGGAATAATCTCATACAACATTGTATACAGAAAATCTCTTTAATTCAGATTAATTGTATTTTAATTATTCTTGTAGTGATGTTATGCTTTTAATTATCCACGATCAAATTCGAGTGTCATCATCAGAGTGAAACTCAGGCTGTGAGGAAGCTAGCAAACCAATGTTTGAATTTTAAACAATCTTCAAATAAAAAACAATTAAAAAAAAAAGGAAAGGATAAGCAAACCAATGTTTGAATTTTGAACATCAATGTACATGCTTAAAGGGACGTTAGAGAAATGCAGTGGTGATGAGTCCGACAAAACAAGTACTGTGCCACGTGGCCTATCCCTTGACATACACGTAGCTCACTTCACTTGTATACCCCCCATAGAAATGCGAAACTCATTTCTCGACTTCATTTATTTCCTAGAATCGAGCTCCAGGTCGCCGGAGAACTTTCGCCGTCACCCGAGGTCTGTTGTCTTTTCTTTCTTTTGTTCCACTCTTCGGTTAGTTTCCGTTCTTTCGTGTTTGAGGGACTGTTTTTATCTTCAATGGAAGTGTACTGAATCAGACTCGGACGCTGTTTCGAGGTTTGAGAGCGGAGTTGGTCAGACATCTGAAACCCTAGCTGCTGCTGGCACCCTACTAGTGAAGCTAGCTGGGGTTGAGCGAAAATGCTGCGTCTCTTCAGGTAATGAAAAGAGTAACAGAGTTTCTCATCTGAAGAAGGGAACAGATTCTGTAGATGCGACCCGAGATTTAGACATGGCGCTTAACGGAAGTGAGTCTGAGAACGATTCTGACGCGGAATCTGAGGGTTTTCGCGGCAAGAGAGATTTTGATGGCCCAAGAAAGCGAAAACCAAAACATGAGAATCTGGGAGGTGCGGTATCAGCTGGTTCAGCTTCAGCTAATGAGAATCTGAAGCTCTCTGGCTCAGATTTGGTTTGGGGTAGAGTAAGAAGCTATCCATGGTGGCCTGGACAGTTGTTTGACGCATCTTCTGCGTCGAAAACCGCGATGAAGCACTTCAAGAAAGGAAAATCTTTGGTTGCGTATTTTGGGGATCGCAGCTTCGCTTGGAATGATGCATCCAGGATTAAGCCTTTTCATGAGCATTTCTCACAGATGGAGAAGCAGAGTTACTCGCCAGTGTTTCGTCATGCTGTTGATTGTGCTTTGGAAGAGGTTTCGAGGAGAGTAGAGTTTGGTTTGTCTTGCGTTTGCGTCTCAGAGGATGCCTATAGCAAACTCGAGACACAGAACATAAACAATCCTGGGATTCGAGAGCACGCTCGTGTGAGAGATGTTGGAGACAAGCTATCGAGTGTTTTATCTTTCGAGCCTGCAAAACTTTTGGAGTATGTGAAGCAATTAGCTTGCCTTGCGAGATACGAAGAGACTGATAAGCTGCAGTTTGTGATTCACCGAGCTCAGTTATTGGCTTCTCAACAGTGGACAAGCTATCTTATCTTTCCCAAATATGAAACATTTACAAGGTCGGTAGAATCCGCAGCGCCCTTAGCTTCTCTCCTTGAACCAAATACGAATGAAGAAGAGTCTCCCAAGAGGAGAAAGACTGATATCAAAGATCACGCTGAGCACAAGCAAAGGCTTGGTTTTGAGGATGCAACTGATGAAAAGAGGAAAGACAAGGCTTTGTCCGATATTGTTGCAAACAAAGTCTTTGGGAGCGGGTCAATTGTGAAATTGGATGGGAAGTCTAAGGTCGAGTCTGAGAAGAGAGAGGAGTCAGCATCCAAAAACTCTGATGAGGAAAACAATTTGTCAGTGGGTAATAAAGTGCAGAAGGTATGTTTTAGGATTGGAGCTTTCCCTTTGAGAATGGAAAGCGAGATGGTTTCCTTAACTTCTACACTAAAAGTGGATGGGAAGTCGTATTCCGGCAAGAAGCTTAAGGTCGAGTCTGAGAAAAAAGAGGAGCCAGCATCCAAAAACTCTGATGAGGAAAACAATTTCTCAGTGGGTAATAAAGTGGAGAAGGTATGTTTTGGGATTGGAGCTTTCCCTTTCAGAATGGAAAGCGAGATGGTTTCTTTAACTTCTACACCAAAAGTGCAAGTTGAGAACAAGAAGAGGAAGAAGCCCGAGCAGGAAGAGCTTTCCCGAAAAGAGACGTCTTCTCGTGATGAGATGATCTCGAGCCTTCACTCTGCCAAAACAGGAAAGGGGATACCCGGATCATTCAGCATACACTCGAATTATGAAGATTTTGAAGAGTTCATCAAGGAAATATCTTACAGTGATCTCAATCACGACTCCAAGAAGGTAAGTATCACTGAGACATCAGAAACTTGGAATGTGAAAGACCCTTCAGAAGAGCAGGTCTTACCTGATGAGATGCTCTCGAGCCTTGCCAAAACAGGAAAGGCGATACCCGAATCAATCAGCATAGACCCCTCGAGATATCAAGATTTGGATAAGTTCATTGAGGAATTGTCTTGCAGTAGTATCATGGATGACCCGAAGAAGGCGAGTATCACCGAGACATCAGAACCAAAGGCGAGTATCACCGAGACATCAGAACCAAAGGCGACCATCACCGAGACACCAGAACAGCTGATCTTACCTGTGAATAAAGACTTAACTGGCTCAGGCTCGAAAGATCAAACGGGTCTCAAGGACTGTCCTGAAGATTCATCAGCACCCAATGCGTTGATCCTCAAGTTTTCGGATTCAGGTTTTGTTCCAACCGAAGAAAAACTGAACATCATATTTAACCGTTACGGCCCGCTTAGAGAATCTGAGACTCCGATCATGAAGAAAGGAAAGAGAGCCAAAGTGGTGTTCAAAAGAGGCGAAGACGCAAAGACAGCCTTCAGCAGCTCCGGGAAATACAGCATCTTCGGACCGTCTCTTCTAAGTTATAGTCTCAAGTACGTTTCTCCAAAAGCCCAACAGAACAACATCACCAATTGAAACCCATTGTCTGTTCAATTTCAAAGTTTAGAGTTTGATATGATTAGGACAGCTAACCGTTGTCATGAGTCGATATTTGAGAAATTAAACCCGCAACATTGGGATGGTTATTATTATTTACCTACGAGGGCGTAAGCAGAAAATCTAGTTAAGAGAAACGCGAGAAAGAGTGATCCGGAAAACAATATAAAAATATAAGGTCAAGAGACTAAACTCAAAAACTCATAAAAAGTTTAACACATCAAGTTCTTGAATCTTGAAGTAGAAAAGAAGAGAACACACGAGATGGTTTTAACTGAAACTACCAAAAGGTGATTATAACATCAAAATCAATCTCAAAAGCTCGACGCCTTGTTTAAGATCTTGGCTTCTCCTTCTTTTCCTTGAAGAGGGCCAAGAGTGAAACTCCAGACACCTTCACGACCTTGAACCTAACTCCGGGAATATCTCCCACAGCATGTCCCTTACGACCAAATCCAGCAATCAAGACTTCGTCCTGCAACAACATTAACAAAAGATGATTCAACATTTGACAGAGAAACTAAAGCATACTTACTGATTTAGCTACATAGGTTTGAACTTACATTTTCCTCAATGTAGTTCAAACAACCATCGTTGGGGACAAAAGCAGCAATCTTCTTTCCATTCTTGATGAGCTGAACTCTAGCACACTTACGGATAGCAGAGTTAGGCTGCTTAGCTTCAATACCACTGCATAATCAAACACAGAGACTCATCAAAACCAATATCTACAACAAACTAAAATAAAATATAGGCAGAGAAAGAACAACTCCTATAGACTTACATCTTCTCAAGGACAATTCCTTTGGCGTGGGAAGATCCAGCAAAAGGCTTCTTCCATTCATTTCCTTGGTGAGACTTCTTGTACTGCTTGTCTGCCCACCTCTGATTGATCCTAAGCCTTTTGAGCTTGCGCCCGGCTCCCATACCCCTTGTCTTTCTGTTACATTACAACACAAAAAATAATATTAAATTTTACATTACAACACAAGACCACAATTTCACCTGATAAACAACAAAGAAGCAATTTGTCTAATCACAAACGAGAAGACTAAACGATAATCTTAAATTCATCAAGAGTGAATGCCATCATAAACCCAACTAACCAAACTCGTTGAGCAAAACAACTTAGGGATCATATGAACAAAAAATCCTTAATCTTTCATGACTATAACACAAGGTGTTCTAATATACTCGATATCACCTGATTAGCTCGTATAAGGTGAATTAACTTTCCCAAGATAAGAAAACAAGCACTTAGCTCAATTATGTATAACCTATTGTGGATCCATACTGGAAAAAAGTAATATACATATACAGAAAAAACAAGCATTGCCACAGAATCCATATGGAACTTAAAGATAATCTGAAACCACAATTAAATGTCGATTTATGAAACCATTTTCAACAAACATAAAAATGCAAACTCGTTCATATTCCTAGTAATTCAGCGAAACAACAAGGAAATCAAATCGATTAAACGCTAAAAGCTTGAAAAGAGACAGAGGACGAAGGATCTAAGAGGGAAAAACGTACCCCATGTTTGTCGATGGAGGAGAAGAAGATCAACAGCAAGGAGGTATTTGCAGCAAGCAAGAGGAGATAGCTTAAAAGCGGCTGTGGAAACCCTAAACGCAGTGACTCCTAATATATGTGACGCTGGCTATATAACTCAGTCGATCTATAATAATATGGGTCAATCCATTAATACAAAGGCCCATCATATATTGGGCTTATAAAATTGCCCACACTTAATATCATTTTCTTTCGATGCTCTAATTAGTCTTAAAACGTTGGATCTAACGGACGGTTCAGATGATGTAGACGTATACACTCGTTCGATACAGGGAATAAATTACTCCTTCATCTTTAAGAATACGCTAGAGAGTAGAGACGAGTCACGTGCACCTAACCCCACCAAACCTACAACTTCGGCCACGTCAGCATAACCCGTACTCCTTACGGAACCGGCTGTAACAGGTAAAAGAAGCACACAAAGAGCAAACCACCCACTGTCCCCACACGACACTCACTGGCTCTGCCGGTCCCTACCACTTAACCGTCGAGACCACGGCAGACCAACGTGGACAAACGAAAACCGTTTATTTCAAAAAGGCAATTTTGATCCAGTGGTCCATATTTTAATATGCGCCAGGTAGATATAGAAAATAAATACTTATGAAATTAGGAAGAGAGAGAAGGAGCTCCAGAATCTCGTCAATGGCAGACTGAGACTTGTTTACCTTAGCCAGTCAAATCAAGGAGGCGATGGAGAATATTGAAAAGGAAGAACATGAAGAAAAAGAATAAATTGGAGATTCGAATCGGACCATAGAATAGTAACCTGTTTCGACGTCATTTGGTAAGACAAACTTTTGTCTCCTTCGCTTTCTTTAGTAAAAAGAGAGATATGATTCGTTACTGAAATTTGTTTCGAGTTAATTTTTTTTTAAAAATGGAGAGCTTGAAACTCACGCTTTGTAAAGGTGTCATTCGTAGCTGATTCTCGCGCATCTTCTCTCCTTTTTTTTTGTTTTCTTTAAACTTTCGTCTACTTATGAATGTGCAGGTATTGCTGAGAAGAACTGATTCGGAAAAGGGGTTTAGGTTTAGGTTCGAATTAGGGATTTAGGTTTGAAAGGAGTTTGACGCTGGTGAAATCGAGAGAGATTGAGAAGATGGATGAGATTAGAGGAGTGCCTACTTGGCAGGAAGAGTTGGCGAGTCTCGTGGACGCCGGGTTGCGATACGACAGAGCGCCGATCGATTTGACGGCGGCTACTGAATCCGGCTCAAAGCGATCGGGTTTTATGTCGGAGGATGGATCCGGATCCGAAGCGAGGGAGACATTGAAAGATCAAGTGACGGGGTTTATGAAATCGTGGGGAGAGATGCTTGTGGACCTCGCGAAAGGATGCAAGGACATTGTGCAGCAGACGGTGGTGACTGAGGACTCGTTCGTCGTGCGGAAGCTTGGGAAACCGGCGGCTAAAGTGTCGAAGAAGCTTAGCTTCATGAACGACTTTTTGCCTGAGGATCGTGATCCGATTCACGCATGGCCTGTGATTTTCTTCGTCTTCCTCCTAGCACTCGCAGGTAATCCAATCCAACAGATTGTAGAATTAGCTTAATGCATGCAGTTTTTTTTTGTGGAATAGAAACAGTAGCTTCAGTCATTGTTGATCGATCTGTAATTAGCTTAAATAGCAGTTTTTGGAGAGACTTTATCTGTGAAAGGGATTGTATTGACATAGTCAACTTTTGAAGTGCAGCATTGAGCTTTAGTCCGGAGCAGGATAGACCAGTGCCAGTGATAACGAAACTGCGTTTACATCCTACGGGTGCGACCCGTGTACAGCTTCCAGATGGTAGATACGTGGCTTACCAAGAGCTTGGTGTTTCAGCAGAAAGAGCAAGATACACTTTGGTGACGCCGCATTCTTTTCTTTCCTCTCGGCTTGCAGGTATCCAATTAGTTTTCATCAGCTTCAGTTACTTCACATTACGTCTGGTTTAGCTCTAATGATTGAAATTGCCTAATCCAAGGGATACCTGGAGTGAAGAAGTCACTGCTTGTGGAGTATGGTGTCCGTCTAGTGTCATATGATCTTCCAGGTTTTGGAGAGAGTGACCCTCATCGAGGTCGAAACCTCAGCTCATCTGCCTCGGATCTGATCAACCTTGCAGCTGCTGTTGGAATTGACGACAAATTCTGGTTACTCGGCTACTCTACTGGTAGTATGCATACATGGGCTGCAATGAAATACTTCCCTGAGAAAATCGCAGGTATTAGCAAATTTCATGGTTTGCGAGAGAAAAATATTGATTGAGATCTGATAGACTGTTGCTCATTGGGTTTGGTATTGTGAAACTACAGGGGCTGCAATGGTGGCTCCGGTGATCAATCCTTATGAGCCAAGCATGGCCAAGGAAGAGATGGTGAAAACATGGGAGCAATGGTTACCAAAGAGGAAACTCATGTACTTTTTAGCACGCCGGTTTCCACTTCTTCTCCCTTTCTTCTACCGTAGATCTTTTCTCTCCGGTAAACTCGATCATCTCGATCAGTGGATGGCGATATCATTAGGAGAAAAGGTATAACATCTTATCCATGGTTTTTAGATCACAAAGCGATCAAGTTTGCTTGGAAAATCTCATATTTACCGACTCTGCTCTTTCTTTCTCTCAGGATAAACTCCTACTCAAAGACCCAACTTTCCGAGAATTCTACCAAAGGAACGTGGAGGAATCCGTGCGTCAAGGAATCACAAAACCATTTGTAGAAGAAGCCGTGCTTCAAGTATCGAATTGGGGCTTCACTCTATCCGAATTCCGCACACAGAAGAAATGTACAACTAATGGTGTCCTCTCTTGGCTCATGTCAATGTACAGTGAAGCTGAATGCGAGCTAATCGGATTCCGAAAACCCATTCACATATGGCAGGTAAGTTCTGCAGATATACATAGTTTAACTAAAAACTAAACCGTCTTATGTAACCTAAACATAGTAGTTTTAATATGTGTGTCTTGAAAAAAGGGAATGGACGATCGGGTTGCTCCGCCATCGGTGAGTGACTACATAAGCAGGATGATTCCGGAAGCAACTGTACATAAGATCCCAGACGAAGGTCATTTCTCCTTCTTCTCCTTCTGCGATGAGTGCCATAGACAGATTTTAGATGCCTTATTTGGGGAACCCAAAGGCCAGCTTGAGAAGGAGAAAGAAACAAAGGAAACTACTCTAGTCGAGACAGAGACCCATAAGGGTGAGTCTTGAACAGTAGTACTATTACTACAAACCACCAAAGAGTACAAAGGCATAGAGGTGGTGGACTACTATAGAAATCAAAACTACCTTTTTATATGTTTTTGAGATTCGATAGGGTTTATTACAAAACAGAATGCCATTTTACGTTGCAAAGAGTAGTGAATGAGAAGAAATTTATCACTGACTGGTTTTCTTGTTCTTATTACTTGAGGGGAAAAATACAGTTATTAGTCAAATCATTAATACAACACGCTTTAAGTTTCTCAAAAATATTTATTTAGGGCACCAACTCATGTAAACTTAATTAATACCCAAGTAAACACAATGACGACGGAAGAGATGAAGAAAACATCAGTCTCAGATCTCGTTTTTGTGCTCTTGTTTCTTGCATCGCAAACTTTGGTTAGTTACTTTCGGGGTTTTAAACAAAGTTTGGGTACCCAAAAAAAAAACATTAGGTTAAAAAGAAAATGATTTACATTAGAGCTGATTTTATAAATTTTCAGATTAACTAAAAGCATGTATGAAAAGAAGAGGACCAAAATCGAAACTAAACGCAGCTTTGGAAGAGATGAGGAGGAAATCTCGAGAGTTTTGTCATCTAAGGCCTTCGTTTTGGTCTTTACCAAACGACGTCGCTCTCAACATTGGACCGCCCTTTATCTAGTGGTGGACTGACTCATTTCCCTTCTTGGTTTTGCCACAGTCACGCTTTGATCCTGTTGTGTCCATGGTTGTGAAATTCGTTTTAATTTCTTCTTGCATTGAGCTACACTACTACGTCACGCTTTGATTTTAACGTTTGCCAGAATCAGTTAGCATCTCGTGGATGTGTTCAAAAAATATAAACAAAAAAAGATTATTATCATATATGATGAATCTTAATCAACTGTTTTTCTCTGGAAACATACTAATAATTGATATACAACACGAAATTGTAGAGCAGATTCAAATCAAGAGTTTCATCGGGTTCGTATGCGAAACTCATGACAATCAAAATGCAGAGCCAGATCTAGTGGATTTGCCAAGCATAATCTCTTTGGCTTCATTGATCTTAGAAGCGAGATAGTGACTGCCTCCAGCGTCCGGGTGGTTTGCAACCATCACTCTCCTGTGAGCTTCTTTCACCTTATCTGCCACAACACTCTCCCTGTTAATGTAAAACACAACACACAAACTCAGTCAAGCTCAAGCCACCCGAGAACAATATACAAAATCTCTAATCTTCTCTCCAAAACATAAACTACAAAAGGTTGGCTTCAATCTCAAGGGCATTAAATCAACTACAATATAACTTGCAGGGCCAGATTTTCAAACCCAACAAAACGTACTACATATATCGAATGTGCGTTGATGAAACTCAAGACCATATTATCAACTAAAGGAGCAAAACCAAAAAACATAAAAAGAAGAAGATGAAGTAGGATTAAAGAAGCGTAACACACCTAACTCCAAGAATGAGAGCAGCTTCTCGCCGTGTCATAGCACTTTGGAAGCCACCTTCGTAGAACTTGCGCATTCTAGGCATGCGTGGCCTCGCCTTGAAGGCTTGCCAAGCCAGTATACCATATCTACCAGCTATAGCAGCTGCAGCTACAGCAGCTCCTGCAACCATTGGTGTAGCCTGTGAACCACAAAGACAAGTAACGTCAACGTCATATACAACAAAGAAAGGAACCCACTTTGGCTTTTGAATCAAAGGGGACAAGCATACAAGAAACTTTCTCAATTATCTGTCACAGACCCACAGATTGATCATCTCTCTACCGTGAGACCCTAAAATATACTAAGACAACAAACGGATCTTGATTAACACCCCCCCCCCCCCCCCCCCCCCCCAGAAAACTCATCTAAATCGAGATTCCCCAATCAGTCGGAGAAATTTGAAAATGTGAAAAAGAAGTGGAAGAAAAATAAAAGAGATTAAAGAAACCCAGGTCCTTAATATTATCACCAGATGATTTTCCACAATCGTCCACCGATAATGATAAAGAACAGAGAAAAAACAAAAATCGAGATTGACGGAAACAAGAATAGAGACCCACGAACTTACCATTGTTCACGAAGACGTTATTCAGAGAAAATTCAATCGGATTCAACAAATGATGATTTCTTCGAATAATCGATTCGAACTATCGAATTGGGATGCGGATGGGTTTAGGGTTCTTCAAGAGGAAAATAAAAGTACTCGCTCGACCTTTCGCTTTATTTTATTTTATTTTAGTTTTACCTTTTGCGTGGGCAAGAGGTCGGTTATGTGAGTGTAATTCCTCTTTTCTTATAGGGTCGGTTAAACCGACTCGGTTTAAAAAGTATTCTAGTCAAAGCCAATACCTTTTACACAAACTCAGATATTCATATACGAGTTAAAAAAAAAATCTGCCTTGGCCTTAATTAGTATATGATCAAAGTTTTTATAAGCTTTACACAGAGGATAAGATTTAAGTCATGATTGAAGTCTAGAGAGCGTCTGAGATGTAGAAAGCCATCCTTCCCGAAACATACAAATTACAACCTCAGATCTCAATACTTACATATAAATAAGTACAACCAGAGGGTTTCCGATTTAAATAAATCTCATAAATATTCAAAGAAACAAAAGGTTACAACTTATGGTCGAATAATAAAATTTATCATGGTAAAAAATAAATGACGGTCGCTTACACTGCACAAATGAATTACGAACTGAAAGGGAACACATAACAGACAAACAATCTCGGACACATCCATACAGTGGAATAATAAAAATACCTCAGCTGCCTCCTCCGTTGGTTACAGCGACGCCGCCACTCTCCACCTTAGGCGGAGCTGAGAACCGACGCGGTTTTGGCAACGCAGGTGAAGCCGGATAAGAGAGGCGTTTCTTAGCCGATGCCTTGTCCGCGAAGCCATCGTTTTCCTGTGTGGTGCCACTTAGTGGGCTCTGCGGCTTGAGCCTGGCTCTAGCTGATTTAGTTGGAACCATGTAGCTCGGGAGAGCCGGTGAGCCAGCGAGGCTCTCGTCATCTCTGACTGATGAACCACCCATGCTGTGTCTACGGTTCCTCTCGGACAGGACCGAGATTGTGCTTTTGGCGTCGTCGTCGTTAGATTTTCGGGAGGACTGGTTTAGCCTCGAAGGAGTTGGAGGGGAGAAGAAACTGTTCTTGTTTCTTGGGGTACCTCTTGCGGATGATGGCGTGTTTGGTTGGGTTGAGTTATTGCGATTTATAGCTTTTGTGGCTTCGTTACGGTTAAAAGAGCTCTTCACCGAGGCGGCATTGTCGTTGGTTTGTTCTTTCTCGGAACTCTCCAATGGCCGACCAGCCATCCATCTCTCTAACCAGCTCCATCCCCACGTCGGATTGCTCGGATCCATGAACATCGGGTTTGCAGATTTAGAATTGTTCTTCCAGTTTTGCTGCAGATGAACATATGATCGATCAATCACACCATTTCAAATGAGCCGCCACGAATTCAACTTTAATGGATATGTTCACTTTTTTGGAATACCTGATGAGAGTATGCATAAGCCAATGCCCTTTCCCTTCTCATGGTTGCCTCGTACTTGCTTAGCAAATTCGCTTCAACTTTTTCCTTCGATTGAATGCTATCATCCCAATTATCCCCGTTCTGAGAGCCGCAAAAGACAAAAAATAGAATCTATTAGCATTAACTCGAGAAGACTCAAAAGATTATAAAAGAAGAAAAGCCGAATCAGATGGATGTGAGAAAGAGAGGGAGAGAGAGAGAGACCTTCAAGCCAGCAAGCTCTTTGGCATGCTTCTGAAGAAGTTGTTTCTGCCGAGCCTGATTTTCTTCGGACATCCTGATCCTCCTAGCTCGGATTTGTGACTGTACACGAGAGAGAGTCTGCATACATTTCAAAGTATTTGCAGCTTGCCGTTTAACAACAGATCCTTCCATCAATAACTTAAGTCTGACCAAACCCCTCATTGCCCGCAGTGCTCTTCTCGCCTGTATTGTACACAAGATAAGGCTATTACTCGACAAAAAAAACTCAAGAAATGGAAGCATAACGACAGATAATTCAAGAACGGGATTACTATAAAGTGAAAACATACCAGATAGCCTCTAAATATAGTCTGAATCAAGATCGCAGCCGCTTCTTCGTTCGACTTTCCAGCGAAACGACGAGCAGTAGCACGACGAACAACCTCAGGAGCAGATGAAGATGGAGCTACAGGAATATCGGTAGTCGTGGCATTCACGACATCTGTCGAAGGAGGGAAGAGATTCCTGTTCCGTTCAACAATCACTTCAGCTACTCTCACCTCAAGAGGAGGTGGAGCCGGCGGAGGAGAAGAAGATTGTCTCGAGCTATCCGCCGCCAGGGGAGGAGGAGGGTTAGAGATCACACCGTTTGGGCTCTCTGGCGATTTGTGTTTCGACTTCTGAAAAAACATCAAACGTCAAAGAGACATAAGAACATGAATTCGCATCAATATATGAACTCACCAACTTTCATACCTTTGAATCTGGGCTGAAAGCTTTCTTAACGCTAGAAAACCATTTTGCTTTTTTGCCCATCTCTTCACCCTTCTCTGTACGATTCTTCACAGAGAAAAAGTAAATCAAATTATTTAAGAATCCAAAAAAAATCTGAATCTAGTAGTGATCTCTAATACACTCCTCCTGAGCAAACACGTAAGTCACTAAGCTTGAAACAATAAATTCAACATTCACCAAACGCCACTATGATAAAATCACGATTATAGCCAGATCTCGATATCTAGGAGCTAAATTCTTCAATTAAACTCGACAGTTGATACTGAAACGACCTCGAATCAGGAATCGTACCTGCGATAGACAGTGACACCAGATCTGGTGGAAGAAGAGCTCCAAGAACCTTTAAGATAAAGCAGCTCGAGTCTACCCACCTCAACGCGCTTCTCTGTGAGCTTATCGGAGAAGAAGACGAAAAGCCTTAAAAATCGGTGAGTTTGGATCTTTGCTGAGGTGCGAAGATATCTTCTCTTCTTCACATTATCATTATTGCGAAGAGAGAGAGGGGAGACAGATGGATTCAAAGCTGTGTGTAGAGTATTTGTGACGGTGTGTGTATGTGTGTTTGTGCGTGAAGCCACTAATTGGGCCGCTTTTGTGGGGCCCACTGGTCTTTTTTTTTAACCAGCTCGGTCATTATTTCTGTTTACTTTTTTTCCATAAACTTATTGTAATTAGTTTATGGGGAAAAACAGTAATCATAAGTTTGATTCTTTAAGCTTCATTAACCATGATTTTCAAATACTTTAATTTGGTATAGAGGGATGTTTTAATTAGTGAAAAACATTTAAAATGGGTATATTTGGATTTAAAAAAATTTAACTGCCAATTAATGGAGTACTATTTTATGTTTACCTTTTCTGAAACGATATTTAATGAAGTTTTTTAACAAAAAAAAATTGATTTTTAATGAACTTAAAGCTTTTCTAGATATGGGGATCGGTAACAGTGTCCATCTAAATTGAATTAATAAATAACTTTATCCAGTAAAGATCGGTCCTCTACTCAGCTAATAAAGCAAAATCGTTAAATAAAAGTTTTTATTCGTCTTTAGTGGAGTAAAAGTTAAAATACGACACCCTACTTTTTTCGTCTAAATATAAATTTTTTATCGTATTATCTTCAAACAAAACGGTAACATTATTTGTTGTTAAGTCAAAATATAACATTTTCTGTATAATTCGTATAGAGTATCTGTGTTTCATATAATACACGCTTACATTACCAGAACCGACAAAACATGAGAACAAAATATATCCACCAGTGAGACAGCCTTTTATCATTTATATTAATATGTTTTAATAAGCCACCTTATAGATAACATGCATTATTAATATTTTCTGGATTGGTAAATCAGAAAAATACTTGCATCTTCATTACTTGTTCACCGTATCATATTTATGTACACAACCACCACACTTCTAAGTAAGTTTCCAATGAATGCATGAACAAAAAAAACTCGTTTTATGCAACGACATATCTTTATTAGTACAACGCTTAAGAAACAGTAATATTTTCTATTAACGTATATCGATCACAAACGCAATTTCACAATTATATTTTATAGTTATACCGCGAAAAATACCATTTTGACATACAATGAACAAAGATGATTGAAATAGTATTTTTTTTTTCCAACGGATTAAGTATTAGCTGCCTAAATCATTGACTTTTTGAAGATAAACCCAACAGGTTTCCTTATCAATGGCCAGCTTGTACCAGTCTTGTTATCATTTTCGTTATTAGAAAAACGGAAAAGGCATTTTAAAATTTCGCATCGCTCCATGTGGCGTCTTCCACTCGTTAACAGAAAACCTTTTTTCTTTTAAATATAAAGCTGTTTCGTATATGGATCATATAATAAATAAGTGAGAACTAGCCGTTGGAATTAAATAATTTCAACTAATCATATGATATATTGACGTCCAACTTATCGTAATATGTATATATATGTATAAGAAATATGCTTCTGATAATTTATAATATCAATAGGTATCGCCAAGATTGGTAGTTAACTTGGGATATGGACATTTCACCTAATGTATATAATTCTAAAATCTTTGTTATTCCGTTTTTTTTAAAAAAAAACATATGTTACGAAAAAAAAAGAGAATTTAATTGCATCCTTTGTGAAACTTTCTCTCCCCGTCGGTCCAATTTGTTTCTGGTCTTTGCAATTTTAGCAAGTGAAATATCTATATGTGAACAAACCACCCACACTTTTAAACCGTACCGCTACCGTTGCTTAAAAATTTCAGTTTCTTTTTTTTTGTAGATCCATTAGACGGTAATTTCTTTGATCTACAAATTATTTTGATCCATTTCAGTATTAAATATAAATCTGTTTTTGTAGAGCTGCTAGAACCAGACTCGGTTTTGTTTATTTTATTTTTATTATTTATAAACCAATAGAATTTGGAAAAGAAAAGCAAATAGATAAAACCAAAACTGAACCGAAAATCGATTTGGCATTATATGTAATGTCAGTGGGTCATGCAAATAGTCAGGGCCGTCAGCGTTTAGAGATAAGCCAGAGAGTTTGGTAACGACCCGACATTTATGCCTTGTCGTTTTGTGACACAACGCAACGGTAGAACCGTAAAAGATTCCTATATTGGCTAACACCTAAACCGGACTCTCATAAATAACCCATACTTTTTATTCGAGTGAACTCAATCAAATAAAATAGTTTATATGTAAGGTTGGTCCACACATATCGCTGCTGAAGTTTATTAAATATTTTTCTTTCTTTTTTTACTGACAACACACTTTATTGGGTTGTTGTTTACTTGTTTAGATGTTGAAAGGATAAAAAAGGGGGAAGTAAAGTTTCAACAAGAGTATAAAGGGAGAAAACAAATTATAGCTCAGCTAAATAAGTAGAAGATTCCCATAATCTAGTCATAGGATCAGAAGAAAAAGGGTTGTATACAATTTGCTTAAAGCAGGATAATTTGAGGGCAATTGAGTCAAAAGATTACCTGAAAACAACATTTTAAGACTTGCAAAGAGATTGGAGAGTTACTGGTTTTGCATGGCATAAGAAGAAATTTTATGTAGAAATTATCTAAGAAGGTTCATGATAAGATTGTTAATCAAAAGTTTCCTTCAAGACATCAAATGGTTTTCAAATTGTCCAAATCTAAATTCCCCAATCAACCATATGTTGATCTAAGGTAATATATATATACGGCTCCTTACACCATTGGACAGAAGATAATATGTTCTTAGTAATGGCTAATAGTGTATTTACTTCATGGGGAAGCAGTTCTTAGATTGTTACCTCAAGGCTCAATGCTAGGATTCTGAATCAGATAGCGAGCGTTGTGTAGCAGGGAAGCAGTCTCCTCGTTAGATGCATCAAGCAAACGCAACTCCTTGATCTCCTCCTGCCATTTCTCAACATGTTCCTTGTGTATCCTGTTCAAGTGTGATTTGATATATATTCAGGTGAATGTATAATAAACATCTCAGTAATATAGTACACAGTACACACAGAAACATTATAGAGTCTACTTAATCTCACATGATCAAGCGTTCTTCAAACTGGTTACTGAGTTCCTTGAGCATTGTCTTCCCTGATTCTAGCAAGTTAGAAACCTACACAAGAAGAACAATTGACAAACAGATTAAACTTGATAGCTATATCAAATTCTTCCTAAACTTAAGCAAATGCCTTTGTTGACACAGCTTACAGTCTGTGTGAAGCTCTCAATCTTGTCGAGAATTTGAGCAATGTTAAGCTCCATCTCATCAGAAGCAACAAGTTTTGCCTCAGTTTCTTCGTTCTCAATTGTATCCAGGCTCATCCCTTCTCTAGAATCCCCTTTTCCTTCTTCATCCTATCATATTTTTTTAGGCCAAAACTAAAGATCTGATCCACTATACAGATCATCGAGAGATTAAATAACAAAATTCAAATACCGTAAGCAACGTACAGATGGTTTCATGCGTTTCCGAGATCCTCCATTCTCTGCTTCTTCTCCCATTTTCAGTGATTATGCAAACTGCAGTAGTTGGAACGATTCTCATGAACTTCGAATTCCGAGGTTATGAACGCAAAAACACACGATTACATCCCAAATAGATTTCGATTAGGTTTTCTACTGGATGCGATGGAAGCCGCTATCTAAACCATCGTAACATATCCCGATTTACAAATTTAAAACTGTACGATTACATCCCCAACAATCTACCTGAAGATTCTACAGTAGAACGGAAACAACCAGATGGAAATCGACAGGAAACTTTCGAAAATGATTAGTAGAGAAAACTTACGCTTAGAAACGAAATCCACGCGATGAAGATCGGAGAACCGCTCGAACGGAATTAGAGAGAAGACGAAGGAGTTTTAACAGAGAGCGAGTGTGGAGAGTGGAGACTAGGAAACAGCGAGCGATGAAGAACCCAAATTGTTTAGTAGAATTACGGAAGCTCGTTTAAATAAGACTACTTTATTTATTTTTTAAGAATTTTTTTAATTCTGAATTTAAACCTCATTAGTGGATGGATTATGCGGTTGGAAATATCACATTGAGCCGAATTTTCTTATACTACCCAAAAAAAAGGAGAACAAAATGTATTTGTTGTATCAAGTTTACAATGAAACTCATACAGGAAGAAGATAAACTATACAATACGAATATCCAGCCGAGTAATCCGTATATACAATACGGTTTTAGTAGTACTTTATTTTTTTTTTGTTCACCACGGTTTTAGTAGTACTTAAGAACAGACATTGATAGAATATTATTAACCTAACCAGATATAATCGTTTTGCTCTAGCTCCTCCAAATTAATAAAACTCCGGGACAAAACAAAAAAACAACACACCGGAGATTGATAAACTAATATGTGCCTTAACTAGCTTATCACAAAAAAAGAGTTAGCAACTTTCGTACCACATCTTCCCACTCTGCGTTCTCTGCATCCGAAAGGTTCAAGACTTGTTATTACCAATCCGGGGCCTTTTATAGGGAAACTTAACTAGATAGTCATCATCTGATGATGATGATGATGATGCTGATGATGATGATGACCATGATGGATGATTTACTCGCGATGAGTTTGCTCCATTGTTGCATTCTTCTTGTTTTATTCGAACAGGCAATTGAGAGGTTATGCTTTGCTCGGTTGGAAGATTATCATTCTCATCATCACTATCGTCACTAATCACAATAGCATCTGCACACACACACACACACACAGATTCAAACCAAAACTTTCTTAGATAATAAGGTTTGCAGTAGCTTCATTTCAAACATATAAAGGAAAAACAAGGCGCACCTGCCACAGTGTTGTTCTTCGCATCAAGATTCTCACCCAACACAATCACATCATCGTCCAAAGCCAACGTGTTCGATGGTGATGACAAAGATGGATGATTTACTTGCGATGAGTTTGCTCCATTGCTGCATTCTTCTTGTTTTATACCAACAGGCAATTGAGAGATTATCTTCTTCTCTCTTGGAGGATTGTCATACTCAGAACAGCATTCTTCTTGTTTTATACCAACAGGCAATAGAGAGATTGTGTTCTTCTTCTCGCTTGGAGGATTGTCATACTCAGCAGAGCACTCTTCTTGTTTTACACGAACAGGCAATTGAGAGATTGTGTTCTTCTCGCTTGGAAAATTATCATTCTCATCATCACTATCGTCACTGATCACAATCGCATCTGCACACACACACACACACAGATTCAAACAAAACTTTCTTAGATAGTGAGATTTGCTTCAGCTTCATTTCAAACATAATAAAGGAAAAACAAGCCGCACCTGCCACAGTGTTGTCTCCTTTGCCGATGAGATTCTGAGCATTATAGAGCAATTTCAAGCATGAACACTCCTTTTCAACCTCGCCAAATCTCTCTGCCAATTCATTATACTTATCATCCATCTTCGTCTGCTCCTCCTTTTTTTTCTCTATCACAATCAAGAGCTCATCGTTCTTGGTCCTCAAATCATCGACCATGGCCTTCCTGTCACTCTCCACTCTCATCATCTCCTCAACCATCTTCTTATACTTGTCCTTCTCGCTTCTCTCGCTCTCAATATCCTTAAGCAGGCCTAGATTTTTCTCCTCGAGTTCCTTAGATTGGTTTCGATTCTGAAGATGCTGCGTCAACTTCTCATTCATATCCTCTACAAGCTTAAATCTTTCCGCAAGACTTGCGTAATCCTTTTTCAGGTTCTCATGGTTTTCCACCAGGATTTCGTGTCTTGTCGTCAATAATTCATCTTCAGCAAACATGATGCTTCTCGCCGGAGTAGCCGCCGACATGATTTCGCGCTTCCCCGATGATTTTCTGATTTCGAACCCTAACCTGGAACAACACAAACAGCATCCTAAGCTTTTGATAGAGCTTTAGTCTTGCCAAATTTAAAACATTTCACAGATTCAGAACAAAGCCAAAAACCCAGATTCGTTCTAAGCTTCACCGTAAGAAGAATAACAAAAATAGTGTCAGATTTCCAGCAATGTCTCCCGAAAAATCTAAAATGCACAACGAAAGTGAAAGTAACAAAAATCCTACCAGTAGTAGTAACCCTAGAGCCCAGATCTTTCTAAGCTCCACCGAGAGATGAATAAAAATATTTAATAGTCGCGGATGTACAGCAATTTCTCCACAATCTAAACCAAAATGTACAGTGAAAGATTAAGAGATTATATCATTTTCCCTAGAAAAAACTTACCCAGAATCTCTTTGAGCTTCTTCTTCAAAGCCTCGAACAAACAGCCAAAAAGAAGGTCAAAATAGAGAAAGAGTTATTGCAAAGCGAAAGAAGATACAGGAGGAAGAGGAAATCCCTAAGAGCAGAGAAAATGAAGCGGGAATGCGAAAAGACACGCATCCAAAGACCCATAGTTGAAGAAGATTATGTTGTATTTAACTAATATTAATTCAAGTTAAATCGTTGTCTAGTGTTAAACAATTTACGTATTTGATTAAGAGAATTTTAAATTAGTTTGAAGCGATGGTCATAATTTTTAGTACTCCGACCCTATCTTTAACAATGAAATGATGATCTAAATTTTGCTATTAATTGTTCAATTAAGAAAACGGACAAAAGCTAGTTGATAATTTCTCCTTTTATCTTCACTATGCAAATATACTTAGATTTTGCAAATCCAAGAAACGATATAATTAATGGTGAGTAGGTATGACATTCTGAACCAGAAGGAAGGTTTAAGCATTTACGGTTCTCTCTTTTTTTCAAAAGGCATTTACTCCCCTCCCCCCCTACTACAACTCGTAGTCATGGACCTGCTTGTAACGCTAATGCAAAAACCCCAAAAGGGTGAGACAGAAACTGTATTACAAGTTACAACAACAACAACCCAAAGAGGAACCAAACCCTTAAAGATGTCTACACTCTCTATCACTTTCCTTTGTAACAAGCAAAAGCTACGATGATGACTGGTTTCCCTTTGATTCCATCATCATCCGACGACTTTCTTTGTATTCCCACAGGATTTACCATAGAAACGAAGCGATTTCACTCATCGATTCCATAATCTTCACCAAAATATTTATCCACAAGAGTGTTCGCCATGACTCTTAGCTCTTCGTTCTCATGGAATTGGAACCTTTCCATTGCATCAATGCCGTCTTCTCCTTCCACAAGCTTTGGACCTTCTCCGTTTGGCATTCCTCTTAGAACCTATAACACCCAGAAATAAAAAAACCCATCAGGATCATTCTGGATCCAAACAATGACTATATGACATCTACATAGAAGCAAACTAGGGCCTCGTTACCAGCTCAATGAACTGAAGACCCATCCTAGCAGCTTCCATATCAGGAGATCTGACCAGCTCAATAAAACCCGGGAGGCAACCGCCACTGACAATGGAGACTAAATGCTCTTGAATTATCCTTGGTTTTGTGTCTCCTTCAGCAGTTTCTACACACAGATTTCCCAAGACATAGGCAACTTCTTTCCTTATATCAAAGGGTGACGTGGAAAGAAGCCGTAGCAACAATGGCATTGCTTCAGTTGAATGTATCACTTTCTTGTGTTCGATAGATCCCGCAGCTATATTAGATAACACCCAAGCGGCTTCCTACATAATTAAGTTTAGTGATGAAGATAAGGAAAGCTTCAACTAACTGAGGAAAGAAAAAAACCAAGTGGGTATATGTGAGACTGACCTTCTTTAAAACACGGTGTTCGCTTTTTAAGCACTTCGCAAGCACACGAATAACACTTTCTGGAATTTGATTAAGAATATATCAGTAACTCGAATAAGATAAATGATTAAGTTAATGGTGTTTCAAAAGGAGAGATTAATAGATACTCGCCTTCAGTGTTCTGTCCGCGGATAAGGATGGTTAATATTGCTTTGGGATCAACAGCGACAAAGTTGCCTAAACTTCGTAGAACCTGAATTCAAACTTTACTTTAACATAGAATCCAAAATGCAGCATTTATAAAATAACATTAGCATGTAGTTAAGAATTCTGGTTTCAATCAATCATATGCTAATATGAGTATAAATGAAATCAATGGACCTGGAAGCAATTCCTTGAACAGCATAATCCGTGGTAATATATGAACTAAATACTAACTAAAATCCTGTTTCTTTTGCACAATATGGTCTGTTCGAAAGTTACCGGGATGAGAAGCTGTAGACTATTTGAGGTTGCTAATCTTTCAATAAGTAGTTGAAGAATATCTCCTTTCAAAAGCATACTTGTAGCTATATCTGATAGGGCAGAAAGGTAAACAACGATCCATGCAATTTCCGTGGCAGTTTCTTCATCCCTGAATCCAACAATCCATAATTTATTGATCAAATTATCCAGCAAACAATAGAATATCGATGGCACACAAAAGACCCGTATGAAGCTCAACAATCAGCAAGAAGCAAGACGCAGTTGCTGCAATTAAAGAGAGATGGAACTTGCTCACGTTTTTTTCAAGTGCCGGAGAATCGCATCAAGTATCCCATCGACTCTAACAAGTTGTGCTGCGGCCTTTGGTTCAGGTCCCTATATTAATGCATGGCGAAATTACTTTGTAGCAACGGCTTTGTATTCATAAACAAATGCGATCAAATGCGCGCCAGAATATTTCACACCTTAATCAGATTTGACAAAGCCCATGCAGCTGTTCTTACTGTTGAACCCTTGTCCGGGAAAATCATGCGTGCTAGAGGTGGCAAAGCCCCTTGAGACAATAGTACATTTCTCAAATCTTCTCCTTCACCCGCAACATTACCAATTGCCCAAGCACACTGCTCAGCCACCGGCGCAGAGCTCTTTTCTGAATATTAACTTGGAAACATAAGAAATCTAATCCAACAAAAAAAGAGGATAATAACAGACTTCGTTGGCCAGTACAAACCTCCAAGGTGAGCAATGAGCAACGGCAGTGCAGGCAAGAGAGCTTTAGTTTCTTCAGGCTTTCCAGCAGCGATGTTTGTAAGACACCAAGCTGACTCGAGTAACTGTAATTAGACACAAGTGAGATCAACATCTCGCAAACGTACTTAATCTGTCTTATTTCAATTGCATATTAGTTCTTTGACAAATAGACCTACAGTACTCAAAATATAAAGTAAAGTGCTGGGAAAATATACAGACTAATTAATAAAAGGAATAACAAAGGGATATAGCATTGAAACAAATATATAAGGCTAATGCAAGAAACCTGTTCGTCGGGAGAGCCAAATGAAAGACACTGCACAAGCAAAGGTATTGCACCAGCGCCGAGCGCAGCTTCAATAGGAGGGAACTCGGATTTCGACAGTAAACGCCTGAGTTCCCGAAGAGCAGTCACCTTCTTCTGCATTGCACCTTTCCCCCTAAAAATTGAGCAAAAAGATGATATCTCATGCCAGCAGATTCCACAAAAATTGTATTGTGTATCACTCCATTCACTAACAATACCCAAAACAGTGATGAAAAGGAAAAGAGTGGAAAACTAGATCAAACCCTAGAGGCTCTCTGGTTTTACCAAGTTGACAGGATTCACTTACTGATATTGAACAGCAGACTTGAGCTCTTCCACGGCTTTACTGGTTTGAGCCTCCAAGATTGGCTGCTCCTCGTCAATCATCATCTCATTCTCAACATGAGCATCCTCGTCATCGCCATTAGTACCAACCCTACAAAGCCGCTTTGCCCTAACAAGTAGTTCTCTTCTTTCCTTCGCCACCGTAACAGCTTGTTGCCGCCTTCTTTGACCCGCAACATTCCCAACTACACACCGTCATATCCAGAAATACAACCAAATCAATGTCACCTATCGAATAGTCCAATCGCTCAGCAAGTTATGTGTAAAATCTCTATGGTCCCAAACCCATCAATAAACATGAAAGCCAACACTACAGACGCTAAAGTTGTGCTGACTCTCAAAACTGCATCATGAAAGAGACTCTACAGGATGAAAACAGTGAAGTTTTAAGTTGAAATAGCCTTCTTAACACTAACACTGTTCGAACCCTTATCTTCTCCGGATGCAATTCCACAGACTAAGGCATGAATCATCCAAATTTCTTCTACCCTTAGTCACCACCTAACCTAATTTTCTCGGGAAGCAAACAAGAACACACTTTCCCTCAGTAACACTAACACCACAAGAAAAGTGCTCAGCTGCCAAATCAAACGCGAGGGTTTACGGTAAAACCCAGAACAGAGATACCTTAATACTTGTCATGTACTTTTCACCTGGTCAAGATTCTCCAATCGCAGCCAAAACCGAAGGCAAAGAAAATAAAAATCACCTGAAGATTTAATTGGGTCTCTTCGATTAACTGCGGAGCCATCATCTGCCATTGGAGAAGTCGTAGCACAGTTAGTTTCTTCGGGAGTCGGGTTTGATTCAGAATCACACCGGAGAAATTTTTCCAGCAAAAAGAAATGTTTTTTTACGAATTTCTCCGGGAAGGAAAGAGAATTGACGAATTGGATAATTTGGATCCACTCCCTCGCGCCTGCCCGCCCATGAAACCAAAAATAAAGAAAAAAACTCGAAACTTTCGCCGACTAGTATTTTTCTTTATAATTGCAAATTAGTCCCTGGTGTTTACAAATTATATAAAATACAATTTAACTTTAAATATGTATAATTGAGTCCAATAAGACGATCTCAAAATACACAAAGTTATATCACTCTGCCTCAAAATTACATATGTATTGAGATTAATGCCTGCCTCATAAACACCGAGTAGGGTTTCTCGTTCTTCTTTGAAACACCGAATATTTTAATTCATATTTACTTTGTTAATCAATTTGATATTAGTTAACCACTCAATATTACTTTTTTTTTTTGGACATCCACCACTCTATATTATATAGACAGAGAGGGTGAAGAATAGTTTGGAGTAGATACACCGAATAGTTAGTCTGACAGAGAAATAATTCAAAAGACTTTTGAACACCCCAATTTTCAACTGTAAATTATCACTAAAAAAAATTCAGATATACAAATAACTAATTCACGTCAAGTGTGCATGAGACTCATTGAAAAACGTTTTATAAAATTTCAGATGAAGTAAAACACTGATGCAAAGTACTACTTTATTAGCGTCTGAGCACAATGGAGACATTATTGTTGTTAGGTAGTGTTGGAGGCATCTGAAGAAACTCTTGGAACCATTTTGGATCACGAAGGCGGTAGATATGTTTGAACGTTACACCCAACGTCTCTAGTGTTTTCACGTTTCTCAGCACCATTTCCACGAACGAAGCCACGACCAGTTTTAACTCCGCATCCTCACGAGAAGATTCCATCGCACGAAACTCTTGTGAGCTCGGAAACACCCCATATTCTGATCTCCAACATTGATCCGGACCCAAGCCTTGTGCAACCAAATAGCGGTCCATATCCTCATCCTGTATAGCATAAATTAAAGTTTTACTACAAAGCATATATTATATATACCACCACGAGTGAATTTTACGAAATATCAACAGCCGAGCAAAAAGGGAAAGACATGGGTCGTGCCTTTGTGGAATGTTCCTACATAGTTATTAGTTTGCGTCTTCTTACTTATCAATATAATATACAAGAACATAAAAGGGGTTTCTGGTGAAAATACCTCTATTTCGCCCCCGGCTGTTGGGTGTGCTATAAGCTTCTTCAATCCAGGTGAATTTTGCAGCAACCTTGCTATATCAGGAACAACGGATCTTGTAAATGTTGTTTCAAGAGTCAAAGTTTGGACCTTAAGCGTTGGGAAAGGAACACCACGGAGCTCGGCAAGAGATAGAACCTAACAAAACGATGGAAAGGTCATGGGGCTATCAATTAGATATTGAATTCAACATGTTGCATTTGCTTGTATTTCTATGGGTTTCCAAGACACTAAAAAAAGGATTCCAAGTGTCACCGGTTAATTATGGTCTAATGTAATCTTGGTACAGTAGTAAATACTGATTAACATTGGTTTAGTGTTAACAATTAAAAATAAGCTTCAAGGGGGTCAATCAGAAAAAAAGGTTTCATACAAAAATATGGGTAGAAGAAACTCTATTGGCCATCTAAAGTGACGAAAGCATCCTTTAGAAGTCGCTGTGCTTCTTCTCTCCTCCTGCCAAAACAACACTATATCCACTTATTTCTGATCTCTCTACAACGCATTAAAATAACACAGAAGAACTACCAACAAGCTTTGAAAGAATATTTAACAAGGTTACAGATTCATCTTGATACTATTAAGACAGAAAGCTTAAAGCATATACAAACCTCTTAATGTCCTCCACGGCTTGTTTCCGCTGTAGAATTTGAAGTTCCATAATATGAATAAGCGTTGCTCTGGCCTGAGCATAAGAGAACAATTAGATAAACACAAAACCGATGAAAACACGTTGTGAAATGAAAACGACATCTTCCTACTTGGTGAGGCCTCAAGGAATTGAGAAGGTGATGTAAGTTCTTGAAGATTGAAGATATTTCCCCAATTCTCTTTGCATACTGAGAAGGCCTCTCAACAAGAACATCAGCAAGCTCCAATATATGTAACTGTAGTTCTCTGTTCAGAGACCGGAGTTCTTTCTTGTAATCTATACAAGATCATTGGAATCTCTTCAGCAAAACAAAGAAGATAACTTGCTTAAGAGTAAGGCTGTGATCGGAACCAACAGCGTCATGTAATCAATTAAGGGATTAACCAAAACCATTAAAGTTCAGAAGAATGACATACCAACATTTGAATCTTTGGGATAAAGTTGAGGCACTCCCTGCTCTTCTAAGCTCGGAAGAACATCTTCAGTCTGTAAAACAAAACAAAATGGAAAAGCAGTATAAGTCACAAAGATGACAAATTGCGAGAAGTGATAAGGGGAAATGTAAAGTAGGAATCTCACAGTATAATTGCTTCCGAAACAAACGTAGGTTCCTTCAATTGGAGGAGGAGGTTCAGGAGCAGAATTAGGGTTTTCAGAATAATTCTTGTAGAGCCTGTAATATGGAGGAGGCGGCGGATACGTAGCTGTCGCCATTCTCTATAGATCCAAATCCACAACGATCACAAAAATCAGCAAAACTATCAAAACACTAAATGATCAAACCTGAAAAATACTATACACTAAATGAATTGCAACAAAGCGAAGGCATCTTGTTAATCTATATACTAAAGACTATGTGTATGAGATATAAAACCACAAGCATCACCAACATAAAAGCATCTCACTGCTTTTACAAGCATCACGAACATAAAACCAGAAGGAATCACTCAACCACACTGAGAATTTGTATGCAACACAAGCAGTTCACTGCAAGAACACTACCAAACTAAGCGCCGTATGGCAAAGCTCAAAGAAGCGAGTTGAAGGATATTAGATACAAGCTAAAAGAAGTTTCTATCCTATGAATTGGTTGAACCAAACATAAACTCATGCAAAGACATGAAGGAGATGTAAGCATATTTATATAGACTCGCAACTAATAATCCAATTTTATGTATTTTGGACCCATGTATTGATGCAGCGTATACATAAACTAGACTCATATATAAACGAGACTCGGCAATCACGACCATGTACACAAATATAAGTATCATTTCAATGGCATATCTATAACATCTTAAAACGAGTAAGCAGTAAGCACAATTCTCTTGTATGCTAAAATTTAAGTTGCAAATCTAATCAATCTCTGTACAAATTTAATGTTTTTTTGGTTTATGAACTTAAGTAGTACGGAATTCGTATGCAACACGAACATAAAAACAGGGGAAACAAAAGTTTAGCTTCGAGTCTAAACCATACCCGGAATCAAATTAGATTCAAAATCTTTCACAGCTGAAGGGAGTCTTCTCACACGACTCTTAGGACCTGCAAAGAAAAAACCCAGAAATTCATAAGAAGAAACCCATTTGAGATGACCCATTTGAATGAAGGCGCAGAGACACACACCTGGGTTTATGAAACGAGGGGCCTTCTCGAGTTGAAACGAGACGAATCCTTGCTAGACAGGTACGTGCTTAGCAGCAAGATACAGAATCTGAAAGTAAAGCTTCAAATGGTTCTTCCAAACCTCTAATGGCGGTTTAAAGAGAAAGAGAAAGAGATAGAGAGAGAGAAAGAGAAGGGAAGGTAGAAGAAAAACTGAAATGAACAAACCCAGAAATCCAATAGAAGATAGAAGATCGAATATGAAGTTTGAAAAAGCTATGGGAGAAGAAAGACTCGGAGAAGAAGATCTACTGCCAAGTGCCAACAGGGTCCAAAATGAAGAAAAATTAGGGATCGATGGTAATTACAGGGATTTGGGCTTCTCTGGACTACTTGAGGTTTTACGGGGACTATTCTGTTGGGACATTTGGGCTTGTCTGGGCAATTACTTTACTTTGGTTATATTGGGTTCTAAATGGGTCTCTTGTTTAATTAGTAAAGATGGTTTATTGTAATATGCAATAAGCTCTTTTGCTACTTTTAATTTAATGCAAAGAAATTGTTCAAAAAAAAAAAACAGGGTCCACAATGAATATATACCATATCCGTGTGTTAAGTGTTAACAATACCCAAAAGAACAGTGACGAGAACGAAGATCAATTAGACTTTACTTCTTCCAATTCTCCAAATTTTTGGATACATTTTTAAGAAATAACAAAAAGATTAACAAATTTCTCTGTCCAAAAAATTAATTTTGCCGACGTGCGTTTCTCTTTATAATTGCAATCTAGTCCCTGAGTATTTCCAAGACGATCTCAAAAGCCTATCTATCTATCGTGACCGTGTGTTTCACGAAGCATCTTGCAGTTGCCGATGTGGCAAACTAAATACACATAACGTGTCGACTTCTAACTTGTAGGCTTGCGTACAGCGTAATGTAATGTGTCACGCATCCACAATGTTGAAAACCTCCTAATTTAATTTCACCCCTCTGGCCTTTTCTCATCCACTTTTCCGTCACTTTCTCAGTCGAGAAAACAGAAAAACAAAAACAAATTCTGGAGAATTCGAAGAAGAAACCTGTGAAAATCAAAGCCAGATTCTCTCTCGATTTTCTTCCTCGCTCGATTCAGCACCTCTAATGGACCTACCTCAGCAGCTCAAGGCCGTAACTCTCACCCACGTCCGGTACCGTCGCGGCGATCAGCTCGGGCATTTCCTCGCCTGGATCTCCCTCGTCCCGGTCTTCATCAGCCTCGGCGGATTCGTCTCCCATTTCCTCTTCCGCCGCGAGCTTCAGGGGATCTTCTTCGGCGTAGGTCTCGTGATCTCGCAGTTCATCAACGAGTTTATCAAGACATCCGTAGAACAGGCTCGCCCCGAGACCTGCACGCTGCTCGAGGCTTGCGATTCGCACGGATGGCCTTCCAGCCACTCGCAGTTCATGTTCTTCTTCGCCACCTACTTCAGCCTCATGGCGTGTAAAGGGATCGGGTTCTGGTTCGGCCTAAAGAGCAGATGGGTCCTCAATCTCCTCCACTGGTCCCTAGCTCTCGTTACCATGTATTCTAGGGTTTACTTGGGCTACCACACGGTGGCGCAGGTCTTCGCCGGCGCGGCGCTAGGGGCGGTTGTCGGCGCCAGCTGGTTCTGGGTGGTGAATTCTGTTCTGTATCCATACTTTCCGGTGATTGAGGAGAGTGCATTAGGGAGGATGCTCTCTGTGAAGGATACTTCGCATATTCCTGATGTGTTGAAGTTCGAATATGACAATGCAAGGGCTGCTAGGAAGAATGTGGACACTAAGTCCGATTAATTGGCTAATTTGATTCTCGGTATGTCTCACATTGTCATCACTTTTTCATTGATTTGGATCCGATTAGGTCTTAGAATAAAGCATATGTGGGAATCATCTCTGAATGTTTGTTCTTGGCATTGACTGGTGGCAATGGTGAATGCTCATTTGACTTTTTTCGATCTTGATACTGAACTTGGCATTGGTTTGTTCATCTTGGTCTGCTATAGTGTCAGCTAAATAAATGAAACTAGTTAGTATCTGTTATATTCTTGCTTAGGAAGTGTGCCACTTAAGTAATAGAAGACACAGGAAGAACAATGTGAATGTAAATGAAATGCCTTTTCTTAACCCGTCTTCTCGATTTTCCAGACTTAGTTCTAGATTCATCTTCTTGCTTGCCACACTTTTGACACATGTATTCGCTCGTTGAGTAGACCGTGTTTGCACTTATGCATGCTGATTATAAGCTGTTAACTTATTCACAGTCAAAAAGATTTTAAGAATTTTATTCAGACACGACTTTATTGAAACACTAATGGAAAACATTAGGAACCATCTCTTCTCTCCGTCTCTGTTGTTCAATATTAGAATTGGAATCTGTGTACGGGCTAAGCTGGTTTTGTTTTACTGTATTTGTATTTCACAACTACTGTAGTTTGCAAAATCTTGTCTTATCTCAAACTATTTCTCAGTATATTAGGCTATTAGTTTAACAAGAACGGCTAAAACCAGTTTGAGCCATTCTTCGTGGAGTTCTTTAGATCCGGCATAACATTAAATCTGTTTTTGCATTGCCCAATGCCGCCAAAAAATGCAGATCTGTTTGAGTTTCCCGTCTTAATTTGCTTCATCTATTGCAGGCTCAAGAACTCTGGAAGATTTGTTTAGCCACTGTTCTAAGACTTTATGACATTGGTGAGATTAGCTGCACATCTGAACACGAAACTCACAAGAAGAACCTTCTTCACACTTATTTATTTAAGTCATATTTGCTTCCTTTTTTTCTCGTCTTCACCTATCTATTGAAAGAGTCAAAGAGACATTGGTTCATACATTAAAGAGAATACTATTGGTATGTGGTTTTGGGGTTTCAGTAATCACGAGTCAAGACAAACATAAATTATAGATATTACATAAATTATCAGAATTGTTTCTTATCTCTCATTGTTGCCCAAACATGATATGAGGCAGAAATCGTGCTCATACCATAACACCATGGCATAAATAGAAAAACTTTTTTTTGTAAGAGTTTATCAAGTTATGGATCAAGTGTATCTTATATTACAAGCAAATTGTGTTAATAATCGTAAGTGAAGCTGGATTTTAACGAAGAAAGCAGACAAGTTTTTCAAATATATTATATATGCTTTTACACATACACAAGCACTACAACTAATAAAGACGAAACTGTTGTGTTCGGAAAAAAATGAGAGAGAAATAGAGATAGAGAATAATCACAACATGAACATATGAGAATATACACACTCATGCTGCATTTGTTAAATTAATATCAGATTATAGCATTGAGAATTTGAGTTAGAATACAAAAAAAATTGCAAACAAAATTACAACTTGCAAAACAGAAATCACTCAAATAAAATATTATAAAATAAATATAATTACAAAATATTCGAAAAACGGTAATCTACAAAATATAGAGATAGAGAGGTAAATAGCTTGTGTTTGAGATTTCGCTTTTGGTGTTTTGTAATTTTGTTTGCGTGACGTGTTAGTTGTGTAACTTTTTGTTTGAAATAATTATGGTTTTTCATGTTGAGATTTGTGTTTGTTTTGTGATGATGATTCGTGTTTTGTTTTGTGATTTTAAAGTTTTTGGTTTCTGAGATAATGGTTTTTGTGGTGATGATTCGTGTTTGTGTATTTGTGATAATAATTTTGGCATTTTCTATTATTTTTCCCACGAACTTCCTCTGTATTGTATCCAAAGTTAAGCCTGCACAAGAAGAACATCAGGTTAGCCAAAAAAAGAAAAAGGAGTTGCACGATTCTCATGTTTCCCCCTGAAGACGATAATCTCTTCTCCGACATAGAGATTCCATTGCCCACGAGCAGCTTCCTCAGCCACAAGTCTGTTCAATGAAGATAAGCAACCCGACGCCTTACAACATAATAACCAAATACCTAAGTCTCAACTTCTTATTCACCTGATCTACACTCTTGGCGATGAAATCAAAACTAACCAAGTCTATTCAGGAAATACCTGAAGCAAGTGGCTTTTGCTAGATTCTGCTTCTTCCCTTAGTTTTTCCATCTCTTCTCTCGGCATCTCTTAGTTTTCTCAGTTTTAACATGAAACATTAAAAGACAACAACAAGTTTGGGTTAGATCCAAAGTTATTTTCATTTTACTATTTCTAACACAATTATCATTTAAGTTCCTAATAAGAAACTGATTGATCTACATTAGTTGTAGAAACAATTTGAACATAGTAATCTCTGACGATCAAAAATGACTGGATACATGTCCTGTTAGTTTAACAACCACTGTAAATCTAATCTGGTTTCTTATAAACTAATCCACGTTTTAATGAAATGAAAAAGCAAAGAGAAGAGAGACATATCTTTGATGTCATTAAGAAACATTTCTCTGTTGCAAAACTTCGACCATGTTGTTCCTGCTCTAGCTGAGAATTTAATTAAAAGTACAACGACATGTTATGGAGGTTCACATAATGGCTAATCATGAGAAAGAAATCCACAAATTCCAATTAAACAGCAGCGTTTACTTAAACTTAGAGATCTTACCTTGTCCATCCTTGATAGATATGATCAGATTCAGGGTAAAAGTTGTTTGAACCTGAAAACAAAGCGAGATAGTGCGTGAGAAAAGCCTGCTCTTTATACACAAATCACAATGTAAAACCCGAGGAAAACGACTTACCAGAGATGATCTTCATGATAATCAGCAGATGATTTTTGTCCATCGCTATGAGGCTCTGACTTGTAACTCTTCTCTTCTTGGGAAGCTCGAGAAAACAGCTTGCTTTTTGATGTTCTACTTGAAATGACAGAGTTCTCAGGTTGGGCAACATTCTCACGAGCAGGACCACCTGGATAATTGTTACCAATATAACTGATACAAGATGATAAAAATTTACCAGCCTTTGAAGTTCCAAGTGAAAACAAAACCAAAACTAACCTGAAGCTGACAAATATAAAACAAATTTCATATCTATAAGCCCAGAAGTCAGTGTATGATCAACTACAAAACCATTCTCCTTCGTTTGAAAAGGCCGTTTTGGGTAAAAAGATCCACTTGGCACCCACATTTCACCTGCGGAATACAAACTCATATAATGATTATGAAGGCAACAGAGTTAAATTGGGATGAATCTTAGTTTCCATAAAACACAGATACTGCTTCTTTACCTCGTTACGGTGATAGCTTGCCAAGAGAGCAGCACGAATCTTGAACCGCGCTATGTGTGTTTGAGAAGCCTGAGATGTATATTTGATAGGGATCAGTGACGAAAAGGCCTGAGATAAGTCAAGTATTTTAATTTTATTCATTCAGACCATTGGTAAAGAGCAACAATCCTTACTAGATTTTTTTAAAATACAAGTGTTGCAAGTAACGAAGGATTAAACTAGGCTATCTTATCTTCACTTGACTATCTTGAGCAGATGAGTGTTTATATGTTTCTATACAGACTTTTAGCACAACATTTACGGAACCAGATCATTCACGAAGTTATTCACCATTTGTTTCTGGGAATTCCTAGAAAAGCAGCAAGAACAAGAAAAAAAAAAAATCAAAACAGATTGATTTACACCTCCGCAAAGCGAGATTCTTTAAAAACTCGGTTTCCCTTCTCTACGAGTTGAAAAACTTGATTGTGTATGTCTAAAGGTAACGAATCAAGGACAAAATTCAACTTTGAACAACCCTAAAAGCAAATAGACAATCCGAAATAAGAGCAATGCATTGTGTGTTGGCAAATTGCTAAATCAACATATCCAATAATCCGAGATAACTCACCAGACCATAGTTTTTGCCGGAAGATAATCCCATCAAATCGAGTCGAATGAATTGTTCCCTTTCCTCGATTTTTTTCTCGCCACCACAACAAACCTTCGATTCCGGGGCTGGGCTTAGATCGATGATTGATGCACTTCCTTCTTCCCCTTACGTTCTACCCTTATTCCCCTTCCTCGATTTCTTTCTCGTCACCACAGCAAACCTTCGATTTCAGGACTGGGTTTAGGGTTCTGACTCTGATTCTTCTTTCCGATATCCATATTTCACGAGCAAAGACTTTGGCTTCCGATGATTTAATTTCTCCAGAATCACAAATAGCGACAACGGCTAGTCAATAAATCTTAACCGTTGGATCACGGTTTAATGCCACGTCAAATCACTTTGTCCACCAAAATTCCCAAAAAAGATTGTTGTCAGTCACGTTTTAATTCTCAAATGGGTTCTTATCCTATTATAAAAGTAAAATAGCATTCCTAAAGTTTACTAAATTTTAGGGAAAAAAAGCTAAGCATGTTAATAAATTTTGAAAATCTGAAATTATTAAATAAATTGATCACAAAAAGAGTTGAAAATTTAGTTAAATGTGTCAAGATTTAAAATTAAACTTGAAAGATGTCAAAATCTATTAACAATTATTCAACTCTATATAAATATAAGATACGTTGGAGCGCCAAACTTAAACATTTCCTGTAAATCTGTAAGATCAACTCTAAACTTCTTCTTACCTTCCATATTTTTTCACTAAAAGTTTGTGAAAGAGTTTTTAGACAGTGATCGGTTGTTAAACTGAAAATGGCCGAGAGCGAGTGTAACGGGGAAATCAAACTAGCCGGCGTCGATTTCATCAGCTCTCTGCCGGACGCGATCCTCCAGCAAATCCTCTCTTGTTTTCCGACAAAAATCGCGATCAGAACCTCCGTCTTGTCCAAACGATGGAAGCACGTATGGCGCGAAACGCCTCGTCTCTCCTTTGATTGCCACAGAGCGGATCATCTTAGCTCGATAAAGAAAACCCTAAGCAGCTACTCGGCTCTCAAACTCACGAGTTTCGATGTCAGTATCGGCGACGATATCAGTGAAACCCAGTTCGATGAGTGGATCGAGTTCGCCATGTCCCGCAACGCCGAGAATCTGTCTCTCGAATGTAGTAGAGACGATTACAGAGTCCCAGATTTCTTCTACCACAATTCCTCTGTAAAGCAGCTCAGCGTGACTTTGAGATACTACACCGATATGAATCCCAAATGCAGCGTCTCTTGGCCATCGCTAAGGAGCTTGTCACTGACTCGTTGCTGTCTCTCCGATGGATCCCTTGCCAGTATCCTCTCTGGTTGTCCGACGCTAGAAACCCTGATACTGAATCTCTGCGAGGAACCCCATCATCTTGATCTGAGCAACTCACCAAACCTCAAAAGATTGGAGATAAACAACCAGAATCGCGAACCAGGGGAGATTGTAGCGCCACACATCCATTATTTGAGATTGACAACACGTTATGGACCGTATACATTAGTGGATGTCTCCTCTTTAACCGAAGCTAACTTCAACATTAGCAATTTCTGGCATAGAATCCTCAAGGCTGACTTTCTTGGAGACATAATTATGCTTAAGATTTTAGCAAAGTTGCAAAACATAGAAAGGCTTACTATTGGGGCACGCGTTCTTCAGGTTTATATTCACTCCTCTTCTCTTAGTCCTACAGCTTTCTATGTCGCATAGTCGTCACTATATTTCTGTCATTCCTTTGTTATAGATTCTAACTCTTGCCGAAATCCGTGGACTTACTTTTCCACAACTCAAGATCAAAGCGTTGACTGTCGAAACGACAATTGTTCGATCCGTTGTTCCTGGTATAGTGAGGCTGCTACGAAGCTCACCTGGATTAAAGAAGATAACAGTTTGCACAATGGAGTGCAGAGCCATACCGGTATCTTTATGAACCCATTAACCTCTTTTACGAGTAAGGAACAATCCCATTTGTACTAGTTTGCTTGAGCATTCTTTTTTTTTTGTTATCTACACTACACAGGTCACGGAGTTTGACGGATACTTAGATGCGCAAGGTTTGAACCCCGATCAATGCTGGATGGGCTTTTTTCCAGCTGTGGATGTAAAGTCAGAGCATGTGGCTTTGTTCATGGAACTTGTACTTTGGAACGCAAAGACATTAGAGACGGTGGTTTTAAGGTTGGGAGGTTACCTTAGTGAAACAGAGTATCAAAAGCTCCTTCCGATGCTATCTCGCTACATGAATGGCAGAAAACACAGTCGAGCTAACGCGGTCTTAAACAGTTTCGCGATTATTCCGTGAAGAGTTTGATATCAAAGAAAAATGGTTGCTACCTGATTAACTTGATTAATGCGTGTGCCAAGTTGTTGCTTTTAAGAATTATGATTGGAGTTCATATTGAAAAGAAGGAAATTGTGTTTAGGTTCGTGTCTTTCCGTGTGCTTGTGTCGTATTTGCTGTGTCTTCTTCACTTTGTCACTACACGCAAAAGTCAAAAACTTTCCTCCGTCTAAAGCGGATCTCCCTATATTACGTTTCTGTAGAAACTGCGATCTCACACACTACGTCTACACACATGTGGTGAAAAGTGATATTTGAAGCAATGTTTGAAAATAACTTTCTAAAGCAATTGGACAAACAAAAAGTTTCGTTCTATGTTATGCTTTTGCTTTAGTTTGATTTAGTTGACTTGGTATGGTCTTTGGTTTAGTACATTGACAGCAACATTCAAGTATTAATTGTTTAATAATCTCGTCCTCTTCATTCCAAGCTATCTAATTCTTGTTTTTCGACTTTGAATATTTTTAGGTTAGACATAGAAGAAGCCAAACAAAAACTTGAAACTCGATTTAGCTGGATTGTGTTGAAACATGATCCACGTAACTATTATCTTCGGTGCATTTCATTTCTCCATCAAGTGGCTGAAAAGAAAATTGTTGTTTCCATATGTTTTTTTTCTTTTGTTCTTTGAAAACAATTTATAGAGTGAATTTTGGGTGGATGGGTTAGTAGCGAGCTCGGAATTGATAGTGGGAGACAAGAGTTGAAATGGAGAGTTGAGTGATGCTTTTGTTTGTCCAAAAAGATTTTCACTTTATGTTTTAGTCATCTTCAAATCATTAACATCGAAAGCGAGGTCAAATTAATACTTCATAGGTTCTAAAGAATTCTCATGGATTCTTCTTTTAGACCATCAACTTCTACTGATCTCATTTTGTATTATTGCCCAATATATTGCAATCTTTTTGGAAATGGGTTCATTTCTTTTCTTCTCTTTTTTCTTCATACATATTGAAAACTTTAATATCGACTTTAAAGTTATTGTTTAGAACGATGAACCAATAACTATCTATAATATCCATTTTACTACTATACAATGTTACATCTAGAGATTGTAACTTACGTATGTAGATCCATCATCTATCGGGTGTAATTGTGTATTATCATTGATTAGTTCTAAACACAGTAAAATATATATATATATATATATATATTGTGTGTGCTTTTGGGTTCTAATAGAAACAATAACAAAATCCTGAAACAATTTACAAATGATCGATTCCGTTCCATATATAAGTGACGCAGTTTGTTTTTTGTCGACCGTAAGTAATCTGATGGGATTTTTTTTTCTTCTCATACTCAAAACGACATTAACAAATTTAGATTTAATATTTCTAAAGATTCCTTCCAAAGCAGTCAAAGACACAGAAAAAGACTAATCAAATATACTAAAGTATATTAAAAGAGTAAGTTTCTTTGTTGGAATCTTAAGCGTTTGTTGTGTAACTTATGAGTATTATTAATCTCTACTAGTTAGGGAACCACAAAATGGTTACAAACAAAAGTAAATTAAGAAGTAAATCAAAGTATCTCGCAAATTAAGTCACAAATAAAACTAAAATTGACTCGTCCGTTGCTATATAAAAGAAATGTTTTATTAAAGAAAAACATTAAGTGCTGAAAGAAAAGAAAAAAAAACGGAAAAAAAATCCACGTGCAGACAAAACGAAACCAGAACACAGTGGAGAGCAAAGAGGAGAGAGAGAAAGAGAAGAGAAAGGAAGAAGAAGATGATGATTTCCCGGAGGCCCGCCTCGAGTCCGGGTCGAGTCGAGAAATATCCACCGCCCTTTATGGGGTTTTTTAGGAGCAAGAGTAACGGCGGAAGCATAAGCAGAAGTAGAAGTCGAAGCCGAAGCAAAGGAAGGTCACGGGCGAGTCCTCTATTCGTTCGCCGGAATAAATCTGCGTCGGCGGTAACTCAAGAACCGTCGTCTCCGAAGGTTACTTGCATGGGTCAGGTCCGAGCCAAGCAATCAAAGCGGAAAATTCAACCAGAACCTCGCGAAAACCCGACCCGGCGACGATGCCAGTGGATCCGAAACGCGTCGTTTTACAACGGACTCGCCGGGAAAATCAAATCGATGTCATTTTGGCCCAAATGGGGATTGCTTTCGGTTCCGTGTTCTCGGCGCAAATCGAAGAGCGAGAAAGAGAAAGATTCTCCGAGAAGCCAATTAGATCGCCCGGCAACGGAATTAGCAGGAGGAATTGGAGAGGAAAACGAGGAGGAAGGAGAAAATTTCAAAATTCCTAAATTATATGTGTCCCCGGCTTCTACGCCGCCGATAAACGCGCTTTTGTTAACGAGAAGCAGATCTGCGCCATACAGATCGTCGTCGTTGGCTTTCAGATTCTGGGAAGAAAATAACCAACGCGAATTAGAATCACGAAACAGAAGAGAGGAAAACGGGGAGCCAAATGTTCGATCGGAGAAAACTGAATCGGAAGGCTCCGAGAAAATCAATGGGGTTTACGAGTCGGCGAGCTCTCTCGGAGTAAACAATGACAGAAAGGACGTAGAGTTAACGGATTTAGGGTTTGCTCGCCGGCCGGAGTTGATAAGGAGCAAATCGGAGCCGGCGAGAATCGGCGAGAAGATGGGGTTGCTTCCGGATGAAGAAGAAGGTTAGGCAGGGTTTAGGTCTCTCACGTGATTAGTCAATTTGACTAATTATTTAATTAATCGCTAGTTTGAAAAGTTAATTTTCGTTGATTAGGATAAATTGACTGTGTTAGTAGTATAATTTTTTTTCGTTTGCGATTTATGTATAGAGGAAACAAATTGTATAGTAGATTTGTATCCACACATATAGCGTAAGGTCTAGGTATGTCTGGCATAAAAATGTTTGACAATACATTTACAAAATCCTTTTAAATTTCTAGATTTGCATTATCTGTTTTATTTTCACTTGATTCATAATATTCTATTTCATAATTTTCGACAATCAAACAAAAGATAGCTTTTTCGAGTTTCTAGAAATCAAACAAAATGTTACAATTAGAAACTCCTTCTATACTTCTATTCTATTTTATTATTTTTTCTAACAAAACAATGAAACATCATATTTCAAAACAACACATAAAATTAAAAAATATTTAGCCTCTAAAAACAAACATAGCATTTTCCTTTATTCAATAATTTTGTTAA